>CM031859.1:105509552-105695393 GCA_018697195.1 Certhia americana
ATGATATCCTGTGCACCGCAAATATGTAAATGGACCCAACCTGCTACGTCAGTACTAAAACTTTGGATTGATCTCTTACACATTCCCACACCTTATGTAAATCCAATGCTGGTGTTTGCTGTGCAAAAACTAGAGAGCGGAAAGCATCCCAGTCTCAGGGGACTTCAAAATAAACCCCAAACAAGTCAAAACAAAAACAACCAACCCTCAAAATCCCTCAAAAAGCCCGATCAAATGTGATTTCATCCAATGCCGATGCTCCGGTACATCCGTCAAAGTATTAAGCTTTTCTACATCACCCCTCTTTGAGGGCCTACCTGCAGGCTCCAGCCCCGTTGCCATGGCCTGGCTGACACCATCCTCAAAGGACAGGATCCCCTCACTGTGCTAAGCTGCTCTCTGATTGTTTGCACATGCAAAACCAGCCAGGAGCTGGGAGGTGAGGAGCAGCAACAGCACATCATTGTCACGCTTCTGGGAGGTTTCCTTATAAGGTGGGAGATATCATCTCCAGGACAGGCCTGGCATCAATCTAGGCGGATTTTCGACAGGCTATTTTATTCTTCCTCCACATAATTACCGATGGCTATGTGAAAGCACTCACATACTAGCGTTAGCTACTGCCTGAGTTTATTTACCGAAAATAAATTGAATCTTAAATTACCGGTATGCGCTCCGTTGTGACTAATAACTTGGGAGGCTAAGCTCTCCTTCGTATACTCCTGCCAAATCTTTAAAACGCATTCAATAGGTTGAAATGACTACATAGTGACAAGTACAACAAAACTGGCTTAACTGGTTCTGCAAAACTTCTGCGAAGCAATTAGACCGTATCGGACAAATATATGTCTTGGCGACAAGTACTTTCAGGAAAAGACAAAGAAATGTACCCTATCAAAATTTTCTTACCGTCTTTGGCTCAGCAGCTTTCTAGGAAGTTATTAGTTCACATCCCCACAACACTGACCTCTTTCTGAGGTGTTGACACAAGTCAATTTGTGAGTCAGCTGAGTGTAAGTCTCCCAGAGTGGGCATGGAAATACTCTACAGCACTGCTCTAAACTTGGTGCTTAAGTACTATTAAATAAGGAAAATATTTTTCTTGAAACAGAAACAGCTCGTGTCTTGGTCAGAGCTGGATGAACTCCATCTAGATAAGTGCCTGAGCCTTCCTGGGAATGTGAGGCAGAGTATCCTGAGGATAGGAAAATAATCATAGCTAAGGTGTCAATGGGTGGCATGAGACCGCAAACTGGCATCTGCTTTCCCCCATGTCTCACAACACGCTAAAATGTCCCACCATGGAGAGGAAAAACCATTTTTCAGAGTGCAGGTACCTGTTGCGTAAGCCTGGTCAGCCAACAGTCATACTACTTATCTTTGTCGCACACAAAGAAACATTGGATACACTTTACATCTTCAAACAAGCCAGGGATCAGGTTTTCTAGTGCTTTGCACATTTGGAGGAAGCTGCCATCTACATTTTCCACACCCTAAAAAAACGAAAGAAAGAAAAAAAAAAAAAAAAGAAGAAAAAAAAAGGGGGAAAGAACCATAAAATAGAAAAAAAAGACAGCAAAAACACAGAAAAAAAAGAAAAACCGGGCTTTGATCTACAACCCAGGAAAAGTCGAAGATTTTAACAGGATATCTTGGGCCAGCGTTTTTTCTTTCAACACAATGTCATTGCTAATCTTACTCATCCAGCCTGCTTATGTAATCAATGATAAGAGGACTGTACAATTCGCAAAATTAGTGTCACTTATGTCCACTTAAAACAAGAAAGTAGGCTATAGGTATAAGTATCCGCAAGCAACTCACTCTTCCCTGACAGATAGAAGTTATGACAAGATTTTACTTCACCTTCACAGAAAAAAAACCCACAAACAGACATGAAGATATCTCTATGGACATTTACCATCTGCTGAGCAGTTAGTGCTCTCATTAAAAGGATGTGTACAAGGCTCACCAGCAATGAGAACAGGAGGCAAGGAATGTCCTGAGACGCCACAGCACATTTTCAAACATTTTGCAAACAGAAACCTCTTCTCCAAGGGATTATTTTTCTTTTCATTAACAGAAAAGAGTACACAGGAACACCAGGGGTATTATAGGACCATTCTGCCTCCCAACGACCTGCCTATGAGTAAACAGAATAAATATTATGAGGTGTCACCTGTTCACGTGCAGGATAGACCAATCTAAAAGCATCCTTCATGTTATCAACCACCAAGATGCCACAGAGAATGCCTCCTGACACTGCTGACCTGAACACAGACTTACAGGGGTAAAGGATAGCGAGGATGTTAGTCAAAGAGCCATGCAACGGGGCACCCCGGGCAGCACAAGAGCCCAGCTTGGGCCACACCCAAAGCACGAAACCCCAGAAATGGGGCACCAGAATGGAACACCCTCACACAGGGCTCCAACTTCGGTAAGTTCTGCTCGCATCCCCAGCACATGAGGAGTTCAGTGTGCAATTCCAGCTCCAGGTTTAGAGAGCTCCATCCGTCCCTTGGTTGTCCTTCGCCATTTACAACCCTCTGAGTTCTTGTTTTCGGGCCGACAAAGTGTCCTTGGTAATCAAAGGTAAAGTAGAATTGTTTTGTCTGGCTACTTCTGTGAAGGAGAAGCTCAGCCGCACGGAATATGAAATCGGTAAATACATCACCCACCAAAACAACGACAATAATCTAAAAACTAAAAGCGTAAAACCTAAGGCATCCTCACAGCCAGTCTGAACATCTCTCTCTTGCAAAGGAGGGATGAGCCCACGTATGAGCAAACCCAGCACAGGACTACGAGAAACACATGAAAAACTGCCAAAATAGTTTGGACCCTGAACCCACTGAACACAACGGGAAAAGCAGCCACATAGCACAACGTGGGCACATATGAAGCGATCCAAGCCTTTAAACTCGATTCTTACTGGGAAGACTACGCCAGATTTGACTATTGCATCTAATGGAAAACAAAAAAACGCTCGCAATACGTACTACCTTTGTATTTATTATATCTGACTGCATGCAAGGCTCCTCCAACACTAGGTGCAAAGTGTACTGGGGTATTTGCTGTAAACATCGACAGTTTGCCGGATTTCACTGCACATGATTAAAAAACCCATTTTCCCTTATGTGCACAAGGCAACAGTTGAAGATAATTACTGCAGGTTTTCGTCATACTAGAAGAAAACTAACAGGAAAAGAAACAAACAGCCTTTCTGACCACTCCAGCAACCATAGTGATCAACTTACAAATTCCAACTTTATTTTAAAAAACTGAAAATATTCTGTGTACCAAAGTGTCTTTTTAAAAAATGTGCCTTGTAAGGCCTTTTTTGTAACATTCTTCCTTTACTAATGATTTTTAAATGTTCTTCTAATCAGCTTGAAAGGGACCAGTAATTTTTGGCTCAGCTGTAGCAGCAATAGAAGGAATCAGCACAACATGCCAGAGGAATGTAAAATGCACTAACCAGATATAATGTCAGCTACACAATATCCATGCAAGCCCACATCAGATTATCTATTTAACACTGCAGAATTTGTGATATTTACTCTGCCATTCAAGAACACTCTTTACATGACACCCTGATCTCTCAAGACCACATGTTATATACATAGCTGTAGTGCAAATGGGAATATTAGTGCTCTAAATCTATTCTCTCCATTTTCTTTGAAAGTATAATGCATAATAACAAATTATTTTTGCTTTGAAATTACATTCCATTAATCTTTGTCCTTTAAAATAAAGATACAAGCATATGGCCAGATATTTTTTTGTATACAGCATCATCATTCTCATGATAAAATTAATAGGTCTTCCAAGCAATTTTTGCTAAGCAGCCAAAAGTAAAGAGTGAGCAAATTACAATACTAATACTAATTTATTAAGCTACTCCCAAATGCCTTCAGCTTCCCTTTTCTTTGTTTGCAGCATTACAGGACCATTTGATAAAGCAAAACTGCAGATGTTCAGCCCTTTGTTTACTAAGGTAACTGTGGCTGAAAACGAAATGGAAGTGACAGCACCAGGGCTACCCCGCCTTGCCAGCAGCAATGCTGTGCTGGAGCGGCTGCTGCTGGAGGAAATGAAACTGTAGAAACTCTGAAGGATGACATGACTGGGGAGCTCTACCATTCACACTGGCAAGGGGGCAGGAGCAGGAGCCTTGGAGAGCTGCCACCATCTCCCTTCTCTGAACCATGGGGTCCCTTTCCCACTACACTGTTCGCTGGGATGTACAATATGTTTTTCTTAGACCTGCCACCCATATGGAGACTTGGGCACATTACACCAAGTCAATCATACCAGCCACTCCTGGTATAAGCCAAGCCTGCCACGTTTATGCCTCTGTCAGCACTAATTCTGCTGCTTTTTGAGGGGGTGACAAAACTCTGCTGTGCTGCAAGCAGAGGTTTGTCACAGCCAAGCAAACGTACTGTGGATTCACAAGACAAATAGAAACTCTCAGCTTTTATTTGCAGGTTGTCCTGCAAAATTCTCTCGTTACAGACACATCTGTTTCACAGCAAATTTATATTTTTTTTCAACTTTCCTAAAGCAGGTGCTTATGAAGGCAAGTGTTACAATCCTTGGTCCTTAGGACTGCATCTTAAATAACAAAAGCTAAAAGGGTCTGATTGATCAAAGCTTTTTTCTTTTTTAAATCAGAAGATCAAGTGTTTCATGTTGTTGAAAATAAGAGAACAAATCCAGGCAATATTTTTCTATTTCCCACTCCTACTCTTAGAAACACATGTGACATTTATAACCACAGTGTAAAAGCTCATTAATACTCTATGCTGACCTATTAAAAAGGTTTATTGGCTTAGCACAATACAAGACATTCTCGTGGAAAACAGGCAAGGAAAGAACAGCTCAAGACGAGGCACCTCTCCACAAACAAGCTCAAAAGATGAGATCAATAAATGACAGTGTTAGAAGCATCCAATGTTTTTCACCTCCTCTCTGCTCATTTCAAAACTAGCTTAAAACCACAGAATAAAAGCCCAGTGAACACCCCAGTAGGTTTTAAAAGGCAATTCCCTCTCAAAGGGCTGATAGCAGGCAGGGAGTGGGAGAAAGGTTTATTTTAGTTGAGCTAATCTGACAGACTGGCACCTACTCAGAGGTGTTGGAAGACGTCTGGCGCATCCACACACCCACCAAGAGCAGCATTAAATTCTTAAAGAAGACAGGGCTGCTTTTGCATTAAGTTTCCTTTTTTAAGTACTTGTCCCTAGAAGCTTTGTTCTTTCTTTTCAAAGAAATCATTTAAAGCAAGCTCCCAATAAATGTGCTTGGGGGAGGGGGACGACACTTCCAACACTTGACCTTGGGATTTGCCAAAAGGAGCAAATGCAAAGGGTGAGAAATCACCTGCCTGCCAGATGAAGTGGAGTCCATGTTCACACCCCATGCAGCCTTCTAAAGCCATCCCTTTAGCTTAAATAATTGTGGTTTGCTTGAGGTTTTTTTTCCTACCATAAACTTATAGAAAACAATCCTAGTTCCTCGCAGTTTATGTTTTTCTAGGCTGAAGCCAAGCTCTTCCAGGCTACTGGTGAAAGACTGGCTGATCCTTCCACCATTATCCTCATTACCCTTTCTTGACCTGTGGCTGTTTAAACTCATCTTCCTAAGTACAGATAGGACACCTTCATTCTTTACTGCTCCCAAATGGTGATGTTGAGCTTATAGAAGGATTTCATATCATCCGTCCTTAAGCACATGACATTCCCCTGAAACCTATTAATGGCAGAGGAAAGCAGTTCTTCTCACTTAATAATCCAGTCCTCCCCTGCCTTGCCAGCGTCTCTCAGCTTTGGAGTTGGCAAATTTATTTAGCAAGCTTTTAATTCCTCTGTAAAGGCTGCTAATGAAAATATTAAATAAGGCAAGATTTGATCTTTGAGGAGCTCCAGCAGTACCTTCACACAAACTTGCAGCGATAAAAAGGTTATCAAGAGTGACAGCACTGAAAGACTCCAGTCTTTAAAGGTATCTTAACCACCTCAAAAGCTCTTCTTGCAGGAGACAGGATTAGCGTGATGCAATCAAATTATGTCCAATTATCTCAAGTATTTTGAGCATTTGTGCCAGCCACCCACCCCAAAGAAAAACAAAAACCGAAATAACATTGTTTGACATGCACAAATGCAGCAGTGATTGCTTTTACTCAAACTAACCCAGAAAAAAGGCCATTGTCATGGTCTCCTGGTTCCTCCAGGATGTCCCTCCCATCCATGTGAAGATGCTTTCTTAGCATCACGAAACAGCTTGCAAAGCACAGATCCCCTATGATACTGCAATTAGCTAATTTCCTATGCTGATATCTCTTATACAGCAAACAGCATTTTAATTAATTCTTTAAATACATATTCCTCCAATAGGTTGAACCTTAATTAAAATTAGAAGTGCCTGATAGCATCTTCTTATCTGGTTACAGACGCATTTTTTTTAAATTTGCGGTGATTATATCACACCCACATTAAAAGGAATACATATTGAATTTTATGTTCTTTCAGTTCAGCCTAAGACTAAGAAAATTAATTTAATCTGCATTTACACTCACAGAATCTGAAACAAAGTAAAAATATTTATTACTGGAGCAGGAGACAAACACAAGTTTTACAAAACTGTTTTAAGCTTTGCCCTGGGCACGTTTCTGACCACTAGAGATCTGCTGATGCTTAATCTCATATTTCATAAGTTATTGCTTAATTAGAACCCCATTTGAAAGAAGTTGAATAAAAATGGACCATTTAATTATCGTGAGACATGAAAGAGGCAGAAAGTTCTTTGTAATCCAAGCTGCTCCTCAGCAAGTTTTTATCGTGTTTATCACAGACATCATACGTGACTTTACCATCTCTCTCTCTCAGCTCTGCATCTCCTGATGCAGCTCTTCAGTCAGCACATCCGCCACTACTCCTACATTCATCTTCACACAGCTCCCCTGGCATGGGGGAACAACAATCCTGTGGCTGGGAGACACGTCCTTGCAGCCCAGGAGCACCACCACCAAAGGCTTCCCAGGATCCACCCTGTGCTTTATCACACTTTAACCCAAAACACCAGCACAGCAGCCAGGGCAAAAACTCCAGCAATATCAGTGGTGACAAATGCACAACTAAAAAGGAGGCGTTTTCAAACCTAGCAGGGTTTATTACAGCTCCAAAGCAAGAAGGGCTTCTCTGGTACTAGCACTACCCTTAAACATTGATTTAAAAACTGAAAAAGTTTATCCTGAGTCCCTCTGAACTGCAGACTTTTCTCTTTTCAGCCAACCAATTAAGAAAACCAGCAAGTTTACAATGCAAGTACAGAATGACCAAGTTAGTATCTATTACATGCACAACTACACACCAAATTGTATCAGCACTTCTCCTTGTTCAGGAAGCATTTACACACGAATGCCAAAATTATGTTCTGTTTTCAGGCTCAGGCACCTCAATCTAATTTCGGCTTACCGATATAAACAAAATGTGCTCAAAACCTTCAATTTTTTTGAGAAGCCTCAGTCGTGTCTGAAACCACTATCTGAAATGCTTATTTGTGAATTGTAAATTGAAGTGTTACTGCTCTGTATTATGCAAATAGCCAAATTCTGGCATTGTAACAGAAGAAATGAGCTTGTTATCCTGTCAGTCCTGCAAGCAGACACCTTCTCAGAACATCATTCCCAAAACTGCTCGTGTGCTCCCTTAACTGTACTAGTTTTGATACTGATGAAGGATTTACCACCAACTCAAGAGAGATGAGAGTCACCCAACACTGAGCACTTCTGAAAAGCCAACCATTATCTTTAACTTGGAATGCAAACAATATCCTCATATTTATCAAAAATTCCCGTAAAAGCATTTATGCCAACAAACACAAGATATTCACTAGAACTGAGAACAGAAAAGTAAGATAGCAGGTATCAGGACTCTTGTTAAACAAGTATCACACAACACAGTCTGTCAATGCAACAATTAGCTTTGCTTGAGTGTTCAACAACTAGTTTTACTTAGATGAATTATAAAGCTAAATGGTTGTATGTGAAAAATAGGAGTACATGCAACTGTCTTAAACTGAGATCATACATATCCCAACAGTCATCCTGTATGGAAAAATTATTCATATAGTGCGTGTGGGTGGACTGAAACCATGAGGGGATGAGTGCTACCTCGTCACATCTCCGTAAGGCAGACCAGGATGGAGGGCTGGGAGGAGAGAGGCGCCTGTCAGATCCATCAGCACATAAACCAGCACATTGGTACCAGCAACACCACTCCTGTGGGGCCCGCTGAATCCTGCAACGTCACCACATCCCTGCAGCACCCTAGAAAGCCTGGGCACACAGACACTGCCTCCCACACAGGTAACGCTCTGCGGCTGGCAGGTGACACGAGGACAGGCTGTGCTGGGACATGCTGACCAGCACACCGAGCCACGCCGACCGGCACCGAACCGCACAGCAACCGGCACCCCAGAACCACGGCGACCAGCACCCCAAACCACACACCGACCACACTCACCAGCAACAACCCCAAACGACAGCTCGTACCGGCACCCAAAACCACACACCGACCCACACTCACCAGCACACCACCCCAGGAACCACGGCGACCCAGTCAGGGCTTTGCTCCATAGAAGATGCAGTCCCAGATACAGGACAGATGTGCCTCCACAACAATGTGGTGACACACATCCCACACCAGCAGGGAAAAGGGCACAGTCCTCATCGCTCTGCCACTACAGCAAGGAACCTCCTGGCCTGGCCGGAGTGCAAGGCAGGAATCAGTCCAGGAAAAGTGCAGGAAGCAAACAGGATTCTGAAAGCAAGAACACATCTGAGCCCCCAGTCCATGCTATTTCATTCCAGAGCAGTTAGCATCATGTTTGATATATTCAATCCTTTTCTTTGCCTCATTTCAACTGACTTTATTTTTACAGAGAAAAGCTCCATTTTAATGTATTTCTTTAATCCTTCCCACAGCATTATGCTACTTTCTTTACAACTTGTGTTAAAGAGCAGCTTCCCGTATCTGTGCCTTTTTTTGTTCAGGATAGAGGTTTCAAATACATCTGTCAATTTGAATGGAAATAGAGAAGAGCTGAGCTCTAGTGTCTTGGGATAGGAAAACACAGTTTTTGCATGCTGCAGCTGAAAACAATACACTGATGAAGCATCAAGGGGTGTTTCTATCAGCAGACAGGAGCAGGGAGCAGAAATAAGGCTCACACAGAAGGAAAGGAATTGATTTGCAACTTGGAGAGCCACCTCCATTTTCTCTCATTTTTCACAGCTATAAATTAGATACTCATCTCCATAACTGTTTGGGGGGGCTGTTTTAAAAGCTGCTAGCATGAGCTTGCAAGCTCATGCATGTTATACATGAACAAAGAGTCTCCACCATCATTGAACTCACATCTAGCATCTATCATTAGAGGTACCATCAGAAATTATGTTGGGAAAAAGGAGTATTTGAATATGCTTTTCTTTCTGAAATATCAACACATGCAGAGCTGGCCTGCAATCCAAGTGAAACCAAGGGAGTGCTTCCTCTTAAAATGCATTGATACTGCTTGAGTGAAAGGTTTGCTGCTGATGGGTTTTATGTGCATCTAAGCTGAGCCAAGTGAGCTCAAGACAATCTAGCAATTCTACCATTTACCATGCTGCAGTAAAATAAGGCTTTTTGCATCTTCCTAATTATATTCTCAGACTGCACAACAGACTTATCTATTCCCACTACCCTATAAACGACAATGCTGTTGTAACATTAAGTAATGTATTTCCAAATGTTTTAAAAAAAAAGCAAACAATGAAAAGGAACAGCAAACACAGAATAAGAGGCTACTGTCCATGCTTCCACAAACACTTGAGCCAAGTGTACTTACCAGCATAAATCAAACAGGCACAATCCAATTTAAATACAAGTCCTACAAGGCTTTTTCATTAATGCATGGTTTATGCTTTTGTCATCTTTTGACTAATTTTATTACATAATACTGAGAGATTTACTATATTACATTACAGCTCGGCTAGTCATAACAGAATTGAAAAAGTTAATTTTGTTTTTCTGTTTCAGAAGCTAGAGTATATTATGTCATGCTGGTTTTCAATCAGTACATTTTTCTGAAATTCCTCTTTTGTTCCCTCTTCCCATTTCACGTTAAGAAATATACCTCCTATGTACTATTACTGTTTCACAAAGCATACCAAAGAATGCTTCCGTCCTTGTACATGCTACCTCTCCAAAAAATCAGATCTTTAAATTTTTGAGTTTCTTCTCTATTTTGCACCATCCTATTTTTTCAGGGTCGCTGGTCAAGCAGTAATAGCTCAGCAGTTCAGCACTGACCTCACAGAAGAAAAGACACAGGGCCACACTGCCTTCATATTTCCCTTACTTGAAACAGCACAAGTAATTCCACTTCAATTGGGAAGATACATTTACAGCCCACTTTTGAAGATGGGAACATAATTCTGGTGGGCTGTTACTAGCTTTTTGTCTTTTTTTATTGTCTTCCTTAAACAGCTGCTACTGCACACCATCAGAGGCAGGATCATGCTCTGCTCTGAGATGGCTGCACTTGGGAATAAATCACCACAGACAAAGCAGCACCACGAGGAACAACCTGAACATTATGTGTGCACTTATCTCCATTCCCCTGTTTAAATGGATTTCTTCTTGGCTTTATTTTTAAGTGTTTTATACAAATTTTTTTAGTTTCTCAGCACCAATACACAAGAGGACCCAGGCAGAGTACAGAACATTGTCCACAGCAAAGGCTCCTGTGACTACATCACAGAACTCTTACTGTTTAGAAATTCCAATTTAGTGCCCCAGCCATTAATGAAAAAGAGATTTTTGCCCAGAAGACTGTGTAACATACAGAAGAACAAAAACAAAAAAAAAAATCAATAAGAAGACAACCTGTATGCACTGTGCGCTGCACATACAGTATGACACAGGTCAAAAACATTAAAAAAATTGGAAGTCATGTTACTGATAAGAACACCTTCCACAACACACAGCGGATAATATTCCTGTTATTAGGGATTTTCTAGCCTTTTTATTTGCAACTTGTTTTAAAGGGACTGCTCAGGGAGCGCTGCTGGTTCTAGACTAATTACTTCCAGATTGTGTTGGATTTTCCCACACACAGAAACAAGTGGCATGCTGAATTTGGTCACGTCAAGGCGTTTCCATCAGCTGCTTCCTAACCACTTCAGGAAACTCATCTGGATGCAATTATGACTTTACTGCAAAGTTTTTGTTGTTTTGTCTTTTTTTTTTTTTCAAAACCGGACCACAAAAATCACATTGCTCATTCAATTCCTGTTGAAGTAAATAGGATGGTTTCTATAGACTTTGATGACTTCTAGATGAGGTTTCATAAAAAGATGAAAAAAAACCTCTTCATCTACCAGGGAGAGAGGTTAATCTCATATTCTTAAAGCTCACACATCAAAGAACTCCAGCGTTGCACAGGACTACTGCACACTAAGTCCAATAGATGGCTATATCATAGTCACAGTTTGAAATGAAGAATAATTACATAAAACACATCTCCAAAACTAAGGACTTGGATTCTAAAATGGTAAGCTCTTCTCTGTGAAATAGCATGTTATCAGTTCAAACAGATTAATCTTTAAGTTAGAAAAAAAAATTCAAAGCCACTAATTTAATTCATAGAATTTCCTTTTCATTTCCCTACAACTAACACACAGCAAACCTCACCTGAGTAGGGTGTACTTTTATACCTTCAATTTGTCACAGAGCATAGTAAGACATATGTACACATATTTTCTTTCCAGATCACATAGCTGAAGGCAAAACCCATTTAAACACCACTAGGAATAGGGTAATACTTTAAACCCTTTCCCAAGAGAGCCACCACAAGGAAGGTTTTCAGCACACTCCTCCTCAGGAGATACTACTCCCAAGAAGCACTTGGGAAGAAAATACTTGTTTGCTTGAAGATCCTTTACAGAAACCTCAGTTCCAAACACTCAGGTGGTGCCACAATTGGTTGAGGTGCCCCAGTAAGATCATGAATGGAGAACACATCATGCACAACAACCTCAGATGCATATTAAATAAATCATTTCTTCTTTACTCAAGTATCTACAACCAACAAAGTGAGAAAGTGGTGGGCTGCTAACTAAGGGTCTCAATCAACAGAATTCACAGCTTTGTTTTTGCCCTGAAACATTTGAAGCTGCTTCTGTTTTTCTGTTTAGCCATGATTATAGGAAAGCGGCTGCCTTAATGAACCATAGAAAGCATGCTGGAAAAAAGAGGCTGGGGATGAGACCTTGTTCTGCCTTCTAAGAAGTTTCTTGGCCACTATTTTTCCTCCCCGTCACATACTCAGTCTCTGAAGTAAACACACATTTCACCTATAATACAATGAATCACTTAAAATGAAAAACATAATGACACTGCATTCTACCTTTTGTTAGAACTGTGTTGATTTGAACTTTACGTTAAAAATAAAGACTAAGTTCAAACAAATACTCGGAGCAAAGAAGTTTTTCTTTGAAGTTCAAAAAACCCAACAAGTGAGAGAAGGTCCTTAGGAGCTTTTTATTAAAACTGAAATTCTGTCCACTTCTTTCATTAGCAAGGGACCAATTCCCAGCATATTCTCATGCTGAAATACAAACTGCTGACATTCTTCTCTGGCGGGCAAGCAATGATCCCATTGTTTCATTGAAAATATATCAATTAATGTTCAGCATACACTGAATAATCCTATACATAATTCCTCACTATTATGTGGCTTGTTCAAATCAGGCCATAGTTAGCAGTGGCTGAAAGTTACCAGATTATGGAAAAGTAGACAATGGTTTCAGTCCTTGGTAATAATTATCTGTCTTTTCACTGTTAGAACTTAGAGACTGGTACCTGAAACTTCTCCTCTCTGCCTGTTCTTTCAACTCTGTGAAAAATTGAAAGCGCTTCTGCATGCTGTAAACTCCAGCTAAAGCAGAAGAAAGACCAGTTGGACTTGCACAGACTGCACTGCAGGCTAGGAGGAGAGCAGGGAAGGAAGAGCTTTATTTATAAATTCATATAAGCTGCTCTAAGATTAACCTAGAGGAAAAGTCCATCCTTCACCACCAGCAATTACTCAACCAGCTTCAATAGTCATTTATTGGGATGCTTTAATTTGTGGAACCCAAGACAATTGTTTATCGTGTCATAATCTGGAAATAATTGTAGAGATTACAATGTATTGAAATGGATTTTTTCTGATGGTTGGCAAGATTAATTATGTATTTACAGCATTAAGTAATTTTCCACATGTATTTCCTAAGACTGTTTGATTTGTTGGGTGACTTTTTTTCCAGTGGACAAAAGAGTCACACAGATATATTTTACAAATAATGTTTGATGTGCAAACACTTCGGGCAAATTTGGCAGAAACTATATGTTTTAAAATGCATCAAGCCAATAAAATGTCATTAAAACAACAGATTTTAAGATATGGAAATGAGAAAATGCCAAAGTGTTTGATAACCAAGGAAAGCATCAGTGTAAGAGAAACCTTTAATTCATGCAGCCACAATAGGTTTTATTTACTTGTTTCTCTGCTGGTAGCATTGTTATAACATTGATGATGTGCAGTATGATATAATTTTTTTCCCACCTCTGTCTTACAGCTCAAAGAAAACACAAGAAACTGCAGAGGAGGAAAACACACTCCACTGAAACCAAGAGTAGTTTATGTCCGAATTAATGAAAACAGTATTTCACTCCAAGTTGAAGTGATTTGCCCCAAGTGGCACAAGTTAGAAGCAGAGCTGCTGGTTGTAATCCACTCCCTCAACTCCTCCTAAGCCACTCCACCAGATCTCTTACCTGCCTGTCTGTACAGAACAAGACACACGTTACAGTACACAGCAGCTCTGCCCCACTAGCAGTCATCTGTTCCCCTCCGGATTTAGTCCAACACTCCATGTAACGAGGAAATTACCTCACATTTCACATCTCAGGTGCAGAACAGACACTCAATACACGCTGTAAAACATGCAGGAAATCCTTCAACCTATGTTTCTCAAACTGGGAGTCCTTACACAGATTTCTGAAGAATTCAGGTCTTCAGTTTTCTGTTAAGCACTGCCATGGCCAACCAGAGCATCGTTGCAGCTTCAGCAGAGTAAAAATCAGCTCCCCCCAATGCCACGTAGGAAATGCACTGACACCACCATGCAAATGCTGTCCTTTGCCCATTCACATGTGCCCCTAAAAGTTTTCACTGCATTTGTCCACAGAGCACACACATTTTGCTGTGGCTCAGCTATTTTACTTATAGTCAGTGCTTATCCTTAACAGACCAAATTCTGTAGTGTTTCTCTCTCGATAAGCAGCTCCAGTAACCACAAGGAATTAGTGATGGCAGAAAGCAAGCAGAACTTGCCCCAGTTTCCTTAACTGGCTAGATTGAAAATCTGTCCAATTAATCCTCTTAAAAAAAAAAAAAAAAAAAAAAAAAACACCAAAAAAAAAGAAAGCTCCTACTAAGGCACTTAAAGTTATAGCTCCAGCACTGAAAGCCTCTTGGCCAAATTCTGCCAAAGATCCTTTAAGAAAAAGTACTCAAGTGCTATGTTTGACCACTTACTTTTTTACTTTTTACTACTTACTTTTACCATTTGCTTATAGGTGTGGGGGAGGTTCTGGTGTTTCATTTTTCAAGAACGCTTATGAATATTAAGTACCCTCATGATAAATAAAAACCTGTTAGGAAAACTCACACCAAAAGGATTAAACTTACTGTTAAAGGATGCAACTCACTGCTAAGCATCAATTTACCTTCTAAGTTAACTGAACACCAGACAGAAATTGTGCAACACCACAATAAACATCATCTCAAACAATTCATTCCCTGCATGGGATGTGGTTGGGTGTGCAAACACCCTCACTGACTTGTCTTATATAGAGAAGATTTGTTTTCTGTCAGCAAGCAGAAGCTACATAACAATTATCCACTGTTTCCTATAGCATTTGTTATCCAAATTCTCTCATCTCAGGGGCTGCCTGACACTTGAAAGTGTCTTGTCTTGGCCTTTTTATAAAAAGACAAAGTGGCAAATTAATAGGAAAATTTTTAAGAGAGAATTCAAGAAGTCCTGCACATTCATGTAGAACATCAACTGAGCTGAGAAAAAACAACTAGAAGTGATGGTTGAGGAAACAATAAAAGCTGGCAAGCTGCTCCTCGACTTCAGCTGCCCCTTGGTGTCTCGAGAGTGTTTTCATCTTTCCTCAAGACAGCACCAGTTACACGTGAATGCTTTTGAGTGCCAGCCTCATTAAAGTCTACGCTGGTACCAGCTCCTATAGCCACTGCAAAATTAATATTCAAACTTCAACCGAGAAGACTGTCACAGTTGCTCCACCAGAGTTTGCATACAAGGAAAACAAGTGTTACAGAACAGGAAAATCACATTAACTGTGTTCTCAAATTGCTGCTCTGAGCATTGCATACTAATGTATTAATATTTGTTTTTTAAAATAAGCATCTGCTACTGGAAGAGAACAGAAAATCAGATGTTACTCAAAGCACCACAACAGTTTAGGAAAAGGAAGGCTGCAGGTCACTGGCATATCTGCCTGTCTACTGTAAGGCAAAAAAGGATGTTAAAGCTGAACCTAGTTAAGGCAAGACCAAAAGAGGGACAGGCCAGAAACAAAGCTTGGAAACCGTTTCAGAGCCAAACTTTTGTGCAAGTATTCAAAATACAGATTAAAGACAACTCTAGATTTCATAAAGCCAACTGATTCTGAGTGTACAGGGAGAAAAGAGAGATTTTCCTTCCACCAATTAAAAGATACTTGGCCACCTAAAGTCAGCAAGCACCTGACACTGGATCTTAGACAACAGGGAGTTAATTTGTGTTTTAGGGGCCTCCCATTCTCTCTCACCTCCTTGGGCTTGCTTTTCCTCTAGCCCAGTAGGGAAAGCAGCAAACACGTGCACAGAGGCTTCATGACTAAGCTGGTAAAAAGCTGCTAAGCTAACTGATGGCAAATCTGACCTTCCTAAAACGCTTGACAAGAATTTAAGAAGATAAATATTATTATTTCAAGCAGCAGGATTCTCCTGATATCCCATTAAACTTCAGGAACAGCAAACCACGACAGGTGCAGCCTGCATATGGCCAGCAGGAGAGGGATGTGCCTCTGGAAGATCAATGATAGAGTTCTTCAGAGGGAATAACTACATACAAAATATAAACCAACTTCGTTATTTTTTAATAACATGCTGAATGTTCTCAAGTTCCCCAAAAGCATTTAAAGATCCTTGTAATTCATTTCTCTTAATGTTTCCCTTAACTGCATTATTACTTTTTGTGCCAAGACAAATCTCAGTCCCGCTTCCATACCTGACACCACCTCCATCATGAAGTGAAATTCAGAGCTAATATGAGGAGATAAAAGCAATCTTATTTCCACTCAAGATGATTCTGTTCCCCATTGTATTTTTTTTAGAAACTTCATTTTTTAAATATGTGAAATTACGTAAGCAATACAATAGCTTGCACAAGAGCAGTGCTACATTCTTCTACACCACCTGTCTTGATTTTGGGGCAGGACTATAAGTCAGCTGTGATCCAAGTAAAAATGACCTGATGAAGTTCTATTACAACACAAAGGCTTAAAACTATTTTATTCAATAGGTCATTTATGACCAAATGGATCAAGAGATGGCTAATTTTATTGATTTACTAGTGTGCATTATTCAAAACAGTAACGTTTAATCTGAAAATAGATTTAAAATTACATTCCAGAATTCTAAGCTAAATAGAATTTAGCTTATTTAGCCATGTTTGTTCAATCTCCCCCTTGTAAGAAATACAATTCAGTAGCTTATTCAATTTTATTTAAAAGCTATAATGAATCTTTAGCAAGCCCTAAAGTAATTTATCACTTAAAGCAGCATACTGAGAATTTACCTGTCACCCTTAAAGACTTGTTCCAAGGTAATAAATTCTGTTATTGATAAAGCTTTTTTTAATGACAAGCCACGAGGTCAGTAACCCACTCCCACAATTCTCCCCAAGTGCCACTGCAGAGACGGAGAACAGCAATGAGAACTAGAACTCCGTGGCCACAGCCCAAGGAATATATAGCAGCACAAGCATGTTTCACCTTATTCTGGATCAATTCCATTTTTCTTAGGGACAATTTTGTATAAAAATCCAGCAACAGAAAAGCCAGACCCATAATGATGCTCTCCAAGGGAAGGAATGCTTTGTAACAGAGACAGATGGCTTTGGCTCATATGCTGCACTCCCCTTTTTTCAAAAGTTCTGCTGCAATCTTATTGTAAGGGCTTGTTTGCATCTGTCGTCATATTTCGTGAGCTGTGTGCCTTCTGAATAGGAAAAAAAAAATGTTTGGGTTTTGAGATGGGAGCAGATTTTGCTCATTTATTATAATAATTCCCTCAACTGGGATACAGCTATTTTCTCAGGAAGAAAAATTCAAAGTGTTACATTGTTCTATTCCTCTGCTGTCAACAAAAGCAAAATGGAGCATTCTTTTTAAATGGAATAATGCTTCTGGATCAATAAAGACCCTGACCACACAGGTTAACTACCTCAAAAACGTTAGGTGGCCTTTTGTCTCTGAATACATGTATCCATATCCACAGCTAATTGGAATAACTTGATCTTATCCAAATAAAACCACCTTTTACCACTGTATGAGAGCTGCAAGACCCAAGGTAAACATCAGATTAGTATTTCTGTAAGGTCCTGTCATGCATCTCACCTTTATTTGCTTTAAAACAATCACAGTTTATTCTGCACGTGCACTCCATTTGCCTCCCTGTGCCCATAAGCCAGTTTTAATTTGCATTAACAACTGAAGGACTGCCTTCTCTTTTTACCCAAATTTCTGTGCTACGTTTCAACAATGCTAAAACAGAGTATTCTGAAGTATGAAATCTGTTGGAGCAAGTCCAGAGGATGTCACAAATATGATCAGAGGGCTGGAGGCACCTGTCCTCAGGACAGGCTGGAGTTGTTCAGCCTAGAGAAGAGGAGACAGCAGAGCACTTTCCACTATCCTAAAGGGCTACAAGGGAGCTGGAGAGAGGCTTTTGGCAAGGGCATGGAGTGTGATAGAACAAGAGGAAATGGCTTCAACTGCCAGAGGGATGACACAGGGGAGAAGTTTTTCCCTATGATGGTGGTGAGGCTCGAGCAACCTGCTCTAGGGGGAGGTGTCCCTGCTCATGGCAGATGACTTTGAAGGTCCCTTCCAACCCAAACCATTTTATGGTTCTGTGACTCTAAACACTATCACACCCCAGAGAGTCCACCTCCCATCAGGTCCCAAAAGAAGCCCCTTTATTAGTTTCAGCTTTGACACGAAGAAAAAGGTTTTGAGGCCAGCAGAGGTGCAGAAAACCTGCTGGGTGTAACACCAGGAGCAACAGGAGGGACTCCCACAAGTGGCAGCAGGACCTCACCTCTCCAACAAGCAAAGCAAACAGGAGAATGAAAATGGTGCAGTTTGTAAATGGAAGTGATACTCAGATACATTAAAAATGTAAAAGATGAGGATATACTTCCAATTGCATATCACTCTAAGAAGTGTTCAAGCAAAAACTCAATTTTTTGCAAAGAAAGAAGAAAATCTTGATTTTATGGCAGGTCCCACAACAACTAGGTGTTATGGTTACCCAGAGTACAAGGCAATGTTCATGTTTTGCCAGTATTTCAGCCAGCAGGAAAAAAAAATAAAAATCAAGTGAAGGTTGCTAAATCACATGTGTGTCTTTCTATCTCCACATATCCATCCATCTATATAAAAATTTGGTGCATCATTTAAAGTTGCCAGTAATGCTGAAGTCCCACTTCAACAATTTTATTTTCAATCTCTTTCCATGTTGCTCTCTCAAATTGAATAGAGGACATGTCAACTACCAGGCTTAATTTCTGTTCTCATTAGCTTCTACATTATGCAGATGTCAGGTCAGGAAGAACCGTATCAGATAACCAAAAATTAGTAATAATTAACCAATAGCAGTGCAGTTTGCCTGAAGAGACCTATTCTTTCCAAGTGGTAAATTATTTTTTAATTATCCCATTGAGATGGAGACTTCTAATTGCAAATACTCTAAGCAAGGAAAAAATATACACTGGGGAAATCCCAGATTATTAGCAACTGTGCAACTTTCTACATAGGTTTTGCAAGTAATAATAGACTTTTTCCAGTTAAAAAAATAAAATTATTCCTGGAAGACTTCTTCATCGATGCACATAAACATGAAATTGAAGTACACAAGGATAGTGGAATTGCTAATTCATTTTTTGATGTCCAAACAGGATTTTTTCAAGTCAAGAATATACTGAAGTCAGATCTATTTTGAATCTGAAGATATAAGAAAATTAAATGAGTTTTGAGCAGCAAACATATTCTACTAGCTTAAAATTAGATAGTGTCAATATCTGCCTATTTATTCGGCACTTGACAGGCACTTAATTTGTTCCAATACAGTTTTACAGATCCAGAATTACTCCTGAGCCCTCTGCCCATTCTTTTCATTACAGGGAGAAAAGGAGAGATCTTATATAATACCTGGGAACTTCAAGGTTTTCCCCCTATCCATAATCACCAGATCGGACAGGTTCTCACACAACAAAAGAAAGGAACTAAAGAAGTCCTAAAATCACCACCAGATCTCCACCAGAGTAACCAGGATTCTGGAAACCACATGTCTGTGGCCACTGCTTTAAATATGCTCACTGCTCTGCATTCAGTGGTCAGCAGAGCACAGTTCAGCCTGTCTCTGCCCAGCCCAAAGGGACAATACACAGCAGAAGAGCTCTGACTCTTGTTTTTTCTGGTTCAATCTCAGAACTGGTGCTCAGCATCCTCCTCCATGTCCTAACAATCCGTCAGCTACACCCTGACCTTCCCCATTTTTGTCTCCTACAATGACCCAGCTGCTTTTTCAGGGATCAGGCC
The DNA here is from genome assembly GCA_018697195.1 of Certhia americana. Lineage (NCBI taxonomy): Eukaryota > Metazoa > Chordata > Aves > Passeriformes > Certhiidae > Certhia > Certhia americana. Next base: position 105,529,541 of record CM031859.1, read on the forward strand.
ATAACTGATCCCTCAAACTGAGCAAAATTAGCAGTTTTATCAATGTTCTGAGCATCCTTTTAAGATGCTGCATGTAATCAAATGATCTTTAATATTTTCTTGCCCTCCTGAGAAACACATTCTCAGGTGGCCCAAGACAGCAGTAACATTACACCCTCAGCACATCTATTTTTGAGGCCCAAACACCCTGTACCAAGCATTCAATAAAAAAGTTGGCTTTAAAATCCTCGTGGCTTTAAAATCCTCTTGGCTAATTTGTCACTTCCAGATTTCCTAACAAGCATTATCATCGCCTCCCAAGATCACAACAAGCAAGGTTCCTGCTAATGTGGGTCAGCCACAAACATTTCTATCAATATGGATCAGGCACACATTTTCTACCTAATCAGCCACATGTCACTCACTGGAGACTTCCCTTCAAGTTTGAAGGGTAGAGGAGAATATTCTGTACTAAAGGTAATAAAACATAGGATCCTCTTTCATGGCTGTGTTTGGTTTGTTTTTTTTAAACCAAATGTCTTTGCTGCTGAAAACTGGCAGCACTACCTAGGTGCAGAAGGTGCACAGATTTCTGCTCTGTGGGTTTATATAGTTTATAGGCCAAGTGAAATCCATAGTCAGCATCCAGTGAACTGCTGGCCTTGCAAACAGCCGTTCTGCAGGAAGGAAAAGTCAAGTGTGTCTCCTCAGAGAGGGCCTTTGGGTAAGGCAGGTTGTACAGATTAGCAGCCTTAATTTCGGTTTCCAGAGTATTTGGGAGGACAAGAGTTTGTGAAAGAATGCTGGTAAGATGTAGAAAGCTTTTGAGCCTATATTCTTACCACCCTCATTCATGTTATTTTAAATTTTCCACACAAATCAGGCTGAAATAGCTCTCAGTAAATCCCTTGTCTCAAAAAATTTGGTGTTCATCTCTAAATCTGTAAACAACAGTATCAAAGCTCAGCTACTTTTGGGGCTGCAAACAAGCAGGGCAGTACAACTGCTACACCCACTTGGCAACTCTTGCACCCAAAAAGCTATTATAACAAAAACAACTCGAAAAAAGACAAAAGTTTTCAATGAGGGGAACTAATCAGCAATTACCTTTGCAGGCTTTCTTAAAAACCACTGGAATATGCAGATTTTTCCTTATCCTATTTTGCTCAATGCTACCCTGTCTCATTTCTTGTTTTTCAAACCTTTGCGGAGAGGAGAAGCAGGGCCAATGCAAAGAAGCCACCAGAGAGCAGAACACCTCCCACACCAACAGAACCATTTTGGTCCAATACTGTGAGTGTGACATTTAGATCCAGGTCACCTCACCAAATTACCCCCCTGTCCCTGGACTGCTCATTTTCCTCATTAGATTACCAGAGAAGGGGAAAAAAAAATATCTGTATCAAGAGGCATGAACCACATCTGACCTAAACCACAAGCTGAATATCTGTAATTAATTGGCTATTCACTGTATTCAGTGTATTGTCCAACACAGGAGCAGAAGAAAACATTAATTGCCAAGCTCCTTTCAACTCCGATTTGTCCAGTTCTTATGGTCCCTAAAAAAAGATCCCTATAGTCAGAGACTTTTTTTTAAAATTGTCATTAGTTATTTCAGTTCAAATGTAGCCCCCAGAAAGCCTACAAAATAAAAAGAAAATCTGATTTTATCTGCATCTGATTTTTTCCTCTTTTATATAAGCTTTAATGCAGCTCATAATTAGGCACTGCTACCTAAGGGAAAGTTAATGAAATAAGAACAGGCCTCCAGATGAAGATTTTTAAAGCGCGTGTCAGTGACACTAAGTTTTTTTGCCATGTTAGTATATTTAATTGAGAGAAGAGTGGCAGAAACTGGCTAGCAACACAGATGACCTCTTGTTCTGTGTCAATGCACCAGTATCTTGTAATCAGACTGAATACAGACTAGTAATAATAATAATAATAATAATAATAGACTGAATATGTTGCTGTGCTTTTTTTCTCTCCTTTCCCAAATACAAATCAGAGAGGAAAACTGCTTATAGACTGGGAATTTCTTACTGTTATTTCTTTTAAAGGAAAACTAAAATGCTACCTGTTTTCCTTTAAAAATGTATAATTTTCATTGAAAACAATATCTTCTCTTCAGGTACACAGAAGTTTAATACATGCAGGTAAAAGTGCCAAAGTCAGTAAGGCTGTTTCAGAATAGAAAAGGCTGTATTTGTATTTATTAAGAATATGATGTATTTGCCATATAAAAAACACTTATTATTTTATATTACATATTTCCTCCAAATTTTAAAAAAATTAAGACAAATTTAATTTTTTAACAAATTTTCTTTTCTCTAGCATTTTAAGAATCAAATGTACAACTCAAACCCTTTTGATAGCATTTAAAATTATGTTAAATTTAATAAACTCTTTAGTCAGTTATCCTTTGAAATCACCAATTTTTTGACGAAGCACTTTTCAGACTGCTTTTGACAAAAAAACACATTACAGTATTGTTGCTCCAGTAAATGCAACAGAATAGATTGTTTTTTTCTGAAAACAGTCACTACTGATCTGCAATTGTAAAAGCTGCCAATTTAAGGCTGCCACTTCACCAGAAAGAAAATGGCTAAACACACAATTATTTTAATAAGAATAAAATACTCCTATGCAAATACATGCAGCAGCCTGAATTTGACAGAGAAAGGATCAAGTCTCAGACAAGTAATTTCCTATTAATGTGATTTTTATTTCTGCTGTGACACCAGATGCCTTTCCCATTTGGAAATATAATTAGAAAGAGTTATTTTAAAAAATAAATATAATTTCATCAATTAGTTTTCATATTTTCTATTGCTGTCACCCTACTTTGTTTCCTCAGTTTACTACTGAAATAGAGAGCTGAGTCAAGGAAGACAAGAAAGGTTCCATTCTCATTTCTTGCTGTCTCAATGTATTAAGTTTTCTCCATGTTCAGTCCTTTAACAGAGCTGTGTTTCCCAATCAAGTCATGCTAACTACACACGGAAAAAAAAAAAAAAAAAAACAAAAAACAACACCTTTCAAAAGCTTAAGAGCTGAGCAAAGAGAGATTTCTCAGAATAAAATAAACCAAGTTTATTGGTTTTTATCCATCTGTGCTTTTCTCAGGGTAACAAAGTGGCTGAAAAGATGGGCTGGAAACACAGAGTTTCAGGGTTCAGGGTTTCAGAGCCCAAGAAGTATCACTGGTGTAAGAGCAGTGTGACCTGGGCAGGAGGTAAAAGAGGGATGTGCTCAAGTTCCCTGACTGTTTCCAGCACACAGCACGAGAGACTTTCCTGCTGCACAGGTCAAGGATGTGCAGCTGAGATCCTAGAGGTTAAGCCCCTGTATTCAAGCAGTCTCTAAGCTACCCATCAGAGGAGGCTGAAAGCACTCCAGGAAAATTTATTCCTGCGAGTTCACTGCTCAGATCCCACTGCAGCCAATCCCAGACAGGTCTGGAAAACCCTTTGCACATCCTTATTAAAATCCAGAACACTAAACAAGGCAAACACTGTATCTCAAGGTAAGGACTTGTCAGCAGGGTCAGTGGACAATTGAAATCAAGGCTGGGAGAATGAATTCACTCAGCAGGATGCAACTATCAAGGAATGACTTCTATGTGAACCTCTTAATTTCTTTTACACCTTCCCATATCATTTAACTTGTGTCTAAACAGTCAATTATTCTAGTTTATAGCATAATAAAACATGCCCTTTCTCCCCCTGTTCCAAAGCCTGCTAACATTCATTGAAGTCATTGCAGACCCACCTTTAAACTCTGCCTGGCAGCAGGACCCTACAACCTACATCTGAAAACCACCATGCCCAGAGCTTGCTTAAAAAACATGAAACAAACAAAAAAATCTACAAACAACCAACATTGGACATTAATGGTAAGATCTAGATCTATCTTAACTTCCCTTTAATAGGTTTTCAGAAAAATAATGTAATGTTAATAAAGTTTTTGCCTCATGCAAACTCATCCGTCCCTCATGTCATTATCTCCAGAAATGAGTGGCTGATTTTCATGAAGGAATCTTCATCCTTTAAAAGGAAATATTTTTACTCTGCTTTTGAAAGGATAAAAGTGAAAAGAAACAACTTGAACACCTGATTACTCAGAGATGAATACATAAAATTTATCTGTCTCTGATTTCTATCCTATCTTAGAATAAGGGATTAAAAAAAATATTGCAGGCTTTTTCTCCTCCAGTTTTTGTTATACTTTTATGCAAATCATCTAGTCCCTATCTTCATATCCCATTATGTCAATTATGTCTTTGTGGAAAAGTGTATCACATTTTTCCTATGCCAAACATGTTTAGGAAAAGCTTCACTTGAAGACTCAGTGAGGTACAGGGCAAGGTTCTCTATTTAGGGCATAAGAGACACCTTCTTTAAAAGTCCACAGTTGCAGAGGTTCCTGGAGAGGCTGGATTCAGTTTCTACTCTTCCACACTTTTCTTGGGAAGAAATTGAAGAAGGATTTGCTTTCAATATGAGTTTCTAACAGAGCTCCTGAGTAAGACTGGAGGGAAGTGGAGTGGAGCTGCAGAGAGCCAGAGCAAAGCAAAAATATTTGGAACTAGAAAATCGAAAGCACTATTGGTATACATGAGAGGATGTCAGTGCAGCCAGGACTGGTGAACAGTGAAAGGAGCACAGGCCATGGAAAGAGGTTTAGCAAACACATATTCTGCGAAAGTTGCAGAATATGAAATATAAATTGCTAGATTCTAAGGAAACAGAGATGAAAGTTTGATTACAACAACTTGGAAGGCAGGAAAATTGAAGAAGTCACTGACTGAGAAAAGGACCGTGAAGGAAAAATAAGCACACAGCAAGAGAGTGGAAGTAGAGACAAATAGAAGATGGTTTGAGATAGAAAAACAGCACAAAAACAAGGGACGGATACAAAATTTAAGAGTCTGCTTGCTAATCTGCTTAGATAAAACATTATTGTAAAAACTACCGCGCTGCAATGCTCCTAAGACCAGAGTCATGGCTCCAAAACCCTGCTAGAAGCTGAGAAGATGTGACTTGGGTGACAAATGAGCCTCCCTCAGAGCAGCCAAAACCCCTGTCCCAGTGGCCTGCAACTCTGCTCATGCAGCCTACCCAGACAAAGCCACCAGCTATCTATCTATTGGGATATAATGGACAGGAAATTAACACCAAAAAAAAGAAAACAGGAGTCGTCTTACAAGACAAGGACAAAACCATGCAATTCTCAAAAAAACCTCGTTGTGAGATGGATGTAAACCTGTCCAAAAGGCAGGAATGCTTCCCACTGAAGCAGAACTAATCATTTCAAGCCCAGCTGGGCAACTGGTGTAAATCAGAGACACACTCACACAGGTTGTCTGCCTTCAGCAGACGGTGGGAAAATGTCCATAAAAGCTTCCTAGCTTTGCCTGTGCACAGAGTAACCCAGTGGCAGATATCTGAGGAATGCAGTGCTTGTGTGGCAAAATGTGGCTGGGGAAAATAAGAGATGCTGGATGGCTTAACATCAAACCCAACCATTTCCCTTAATTTTAGGGTTTGGTTTCTTCTTTTTCAAGAACTCTAGTGGCACAGAAGACTGTTTGAGAATAACTCAAGAAACAAACACACAGTAGCTTAACCTCACTCTATGTTTTCACCATCTGAAATCTCTTGAGAACTTTCATTAAAAGCATTTCTTAATTCTTTACAAATCCATAAAGTACAGTTCTACAAGGACATGTATTCCCTTAGGTGAAAAGATTTGGTCTGACTCCTGCTTTTTTCCCAGCAAACCCTCACGGCAAATGCTGCCCAAGTACTGTACCTTACAGAGCAAGCTACAATTTAAAAACTAAACAGCTGGGAACATACATTTGTGCATTCACATTAGCAGGAGACTGGGAAGGCTGGGACTCTCCAGACTGGAATGGGAAAGGTAAAGCTGAGCAGAAATCCATGTTTACAAAACAACACCCTATGTGGAGAGGCTGTAAAAACCACCTGAAGCTGAAAGGTATTTAAAAGTAGGATAAAGTCCATTTAAAACAGTTAAAATAACTTTTCACCCAGTGGGCAGAGGACCCTGCAAGCTTCCTGGCAGCAGACCTGATTCCTGCAGCATCAGCTCAGCCGCCTTTGTGCAATCATCTCCCTTCCCTTGCCAAGAAACTGATGAATTCAAGGTAAGAAGCCCTCCCTGGGATGGTGTAGGGCAAGACAAAGCCTTCAGAGGTGAGGTTTGCATCCTACCTTGCCAGTCCAGAGCTCATCACCTATGCCCAGCCCAGGCACACTGTCCTGCCAGAGCCATATGTCCCACCATATGGCCAGAGAAGTGCTGGCACAGGAGAGGAAGGGGCTCGCCTTCCTGCTGCTACATCACCTTCCTGCTGCTGCACTCGAGGCTTCTAGATCAATGCTCTTGCACTGATCAATCAGGAATACCAGGATTTAGGCTTGAATTCCCTGAGGAGCAGTAGAATTAGATTACTTTGATTCAATGCAGACTTAGATCCCTACCAGCTTTCTGGCTTGTTGCATTTTTATTTCCTAGACGTAGCCTGGTGAATCAAAGAAGCCAGGTTAACAGATGGGAAGGAATAAAATTGAAGATCTTGGATCCATTTCTGCTAAATTGACAAGCACATATCTATAAACTAGGTATTACATCCATAACACAGCCAACAAATGAAGTGATTGGCTCCCTGAGATACCTAACAAAGCTACCCAGAGAAATTCGACGTGTCATCTTTGAATGCCCCAGAAGGGGAAATAAAGAGAGGTAAATTCATAAGCTTTTTCATAACCACCAGTCTTATTCACAACCACCTATTTCACAGCAATACAAACACAAAACCTCAGATTTTTACAGTCTTAGTCAGTACTTCTCATAAGTAATAAGTCAGCCTCAGCAGTTAGGTAAAGCAGTTAATTCATAAAGCCACAAGTTCCCCTAACACATGAACATATAGCAGCTGTTTTATATTCAGGGGTTTGTGTAATGCTATCAATTCTCTTCCACTTTGTTTCTTCTCCTTGTTCCCTCAGAAGAATAAAGTAACTCTAAAGTAAAGAAGAAAGAAAGAAATCATTCCTTAACTACCTTGAGAAACATGTTGGCGTGACTGCAAAAGCCAAGTAACACTGAGAGATACAGGGTCTTGAGATATAAAAATTGCCACAGTTACTGAAAAAACCCAGAGATTTTCCTCAGAAGTATCTGAGGAAAGAAGATTCCATGAAATTCCACAGTATCAGAAAAAAAAATCTGCTATAGTGAGTATCAGAAATTTTCCTAAATGAAAACAGAAAACGCCAGATAAATGACAAGCATTTGCAGAGAAATGAAAATTCTTATGCATGAACAGGAATGTGACCCAGGGCAGTACCCCCTATTCCCTTAGGAATTACAGGACATTTGAGAGAAATGAGAAATTCTGATGAATGACAAAATGTATGAATGAAAGAGCCTAGAAACCAAGAGGATAGATCATGACCTTCACAGCATCGAGATTTTTTTATCTCTCATCTTCCTGCAAAACACACACACAATCAAGTATTCAGCAGGTATATAATAATATTCATTTTGTTACACATTTGCAACCATGCTGATTCTTCTTCCAGAAATCACTGGCACAAGCAGCAACTATGTTCTCAAATGCAGAATTAACAACTGATAGCAATAACATCATTTTACTTTTAAGAAGAACAACATGAAATCCATATTATTTTTGCATTTTCTAAGACTCGAGATAGTGGCAAGTCTTTGAAGCTCGTCCTCCAAAGTTTTTTCAAGGTAAAAAAGGGAAGATATTGGCCAAGGCACCTCAGGAGATAAAACCAGCTGGCTTTCATCATGGCCTTGAGAATGGTTGTATTAAGAGATTAGTCAGGCCTAAGCAACAACCTTCTTTATTTTGCTCAGTCTGGAAGCAGATACACCTCACAAGAGCAGGAGAAATCAATGTTAGTCTGAACCACAATGAGCCTTCACATTCAGAAGTTCAGCTGCAACTGGGGTCAAAAAGAGCAGAGAGAGAGAGTATTTGAATAGTACAGTGATCCATGAACTCAATTCAAGGCAGTAAATAACATCTCTGCCTGAGTGAGCTATAATACCTTATAAAACAATAACAAATGACTATGCTTCTGATTGATGGAGAGCATTATAATCATATCACAGGCAAAATTGTTGCCAATGTAATCTTTTTTCCTAGGGAAAGGAACTTCATTGATCATTCCTTCCTGCATTAACTTTCAGCTTGCTAACTTCAGAGGCAGAGATTAAATTTTATTGTATGTTTGTACTGTATTTCAGTTATAAGTTTGGCAACAAATCGAGTTGCTGTGGATTACAGAGACCTGGTTAACACTTTGCCAGTCTTACAAAGAAGGAATCTGCCAGGGCATAGAGACCTCTGTCCCAGCCAGCAGCCAGGTGGGAAAATAAAAAAAATAATAAAAAAAATTTTAAAACACAAGCAAACAAAAAGAAGGAAACATGTGAAGGTGGCATTTAAAGACACAGAGGTAAAGATGCACTCTGACATCTGGGTATAAGAATGTATTTACATCAATGCACATCTGCACAGACACTCCAGAGAAAAAATCTTGGGCCTTTTACACCACAAAGAAGAAAAGAATTGTTTGCACTTTGCAGCAGTGCATGGACACAGTACTGACTTTATACTGAAGATAAATGTATGGTATTACTCCTGGTCAGTGCCCATTAAAGGGATAAAAAGTAGTCAGTTAAAAAAAAAAAAAAAATCTGGTGACCCTCTTGTGCTATATAAAGCACAAAATACCCTCTTATTTCCTATTTTTTTGAGACACAATGAAACTGGAAAAAATACTATTCTTTGTGCCTGAGGGATCATTCCCTCAACTGAATAGCAGAACGTGTTTTAACAATTAAACCAAGGTCATTACTAAAAGTTTTTTCATCTAATCAAGATCCAGAGTTTACAAAATTTTGACTAAGTTTTCATATAGAGTATCATATGAAATACCATGAGATTGAATCCATATCAAGTCGGGCTATCTAAAGCTCAACACAAGCTTAGTGACTATAAAAGCAAAAGGAAAAACCCCAAATAATCTCTAGAATTTCTTCTCCTTCCTCTCAGAGAACAAACATTTTATATTAACCATTACACCTTGATTTTACCACTTTCTTGCACACCACAAACTGTGGACTGGCCAGCTTGAAATGTTTATAGAACAAGCTGACTGTGTGTGTATGTATATATATACACACTCTGAAACATTGGAAAACTAAAGGCATACACAAAAACAACATCCCTGACATTTTTAGGAGTCCAGAATATATCAAATGAGAATAAACTCCAGCTGCAACTATACATGAGGGTGTAAGAGATAAAACAGTAATTCAGATAAAATTGCTGAGAAACTTAAAGCATCACAGGTTTCTAGGATTTTTTTTTTATATAAAAATAATGATTTAGCTCATAAGAGAACTAATTTTTCTTCAATTTCTGGTAGTACTAAGAGTAGTATTTCCTGTGTAAAGATGCAAAAGCAGTGCTGCAGGAGCAGCATCATATGTGATTATTGTGCACACCTGAAGGTAAGAAACTGACTTTAGAAGATGTGTTAACTTAGGGTAGTAACAGACTATGGAAGTGTTCTCAAAGTGCCTCACTTAAGATTGCCAGTCCATGCTCTCACAGGAGCAATGAACTGCTGGGGATCCTGGTACCCTACAGACAGCACAGGCAACAGGTCTGAGCACTATTTACACCCAATTAATAAGCTCCAATACTAATTTGCATTGTCTCTCATTAGGAAGTCTAAGAAATTTTTCACATTTCTGTCATAGGAAATTATTCTCATTTCGTTTAAAAGACATTGTCACATCTGTAAAAAATGCTGACACACAACTATTGTTATTGATAATTAGACATGCAACTCAAGCTATGTGTGGTACAAATGGCTCCTCTTCTTCAAATGATCCAAACCCTTGGTGTAATAGTAATCAATTACAGATTTATGTGCTACCTTAAACATGAATACTGACATCATATAAACAATTCCGTGCAAGTTGCTGTTTTAATTAGTCCTTGTGCACTTTGTGTGAAAATGAACATTCCAGTGACTTACAGTTTAAGCACTAAATTTAGAAATTTATATTGCAGAAGTGAAAAAAATCAAACAATTAACTGAGACTCATACCCAGCCTGTAATTTCTGGCTATTATCTCTACTGGGGTACATATATTTTTATATACACATGCATATATATATATGAATAATTAATTCTGAGATAAGCATTCCATAAGCTGCCATTTGCGTCTTGCAGATTTACTTTTCCTCTAAGAGTTGGATTTTATTCATCTGTTTCATGTAACTATTTCATGCAAAACTTTTCAACTATTTAAACACTTGTACTGCAAGTTTAACATCCTCTATTGCACAACGCAGTTGATATTTTCTTTCTGGATCCATTTCTTTCAGACACCAACTTTCCCTCGTGTATTTTTCAATTCCAAAGGTACTAATTCCATTGTTTTCAAAGTACTCATTATTGACTGATGCTTTATGTTAGGCTGCACTTAACAGCTACATCATGGCTGGTTTCATAAGGCAGAAGAGTTACAACCTGAAACCGCACGTCTGGGCTTGTTTGCTCCAGCCTTGTAACTTCTCTTCTTGTTTTGAAATCAAGTATCCTAAATTCCAATATACTTTTGAAGCAGCTTGTTGCTTTTAATGACCATAACCACTTCGAAGCTAAGCTGAATGGTGCCTTCAGGGCGTCCTTATTAAAGGAGAAGAAATTAACTGATGCAGACACCAGCACATGCTGCCTCTCAGGCTCTGTTTTTATAGGCCATTAGAAATCTGCCACATTTTGTCACATTCCTGCAATGTGGCACTTCAGGGCTCTGCCAGCGCCTACCCTATGTGGGATTCTTCTGTCAAATCTTATGAATACCTTGCTGAGTCTTCAGGGGTTTTGACAAAATTCAATTCCAATTGCAATACCTTCCCCATCCACCCCCAGGAATACACCACCCACTACCTTCAACCTTCCTTGTACCTGTCTGTAAAAGCTCCTAAGAAACTTTCAGTCAAAGCACTGCATCCCGTGGAACATCCCTGCCTCAGCCAATGTTGGGGGAGCTGCCTTTCCTTTTTCTTGGTGTTGTAACTGGCATGAATCACCCTTTCTCTCCCCACTCTGTTTCTGTTCCATAGGATTTGCTGGAACTTCTCTTTGGCACCAAGCAGTACCAGCTGCTTTTATACACAAACAATGAGTACTTTTCTATTTCCATTAATGTACAAACCAAACATTTTCATAACAAATATTATCCAATCACCAATACTTTTTCTTCGCTCCCCCTTTTCTCTTTATTTAAAGAAATAAAAAAACTCAGGTGTATTCCTTAGACAAAATTTAAACATCAGATACCTGGGATGCTCCTCCTCCTTCCTCAAGTGAATTCCATCTGAAAAAGGCTCAGCAAAGGGAACTATTACCATGATTCCCTGGCTGGTAGCAGCACCACTGAGGTAATAAGAATGCACAAAAAAGGGGAGGTTTTGCCAAAAAATACCCCATACTTGAACATTTTGTAAGTGCCACAAACACTACTGAAAGGCCCCAGCAGCTCCTGGTTACAGCTTCTGCCTGTGCCACCTAGGGAAATCCTTTACTAACTTTTACAGCATAACAAGAAGAGTTTCATTACATCTAAGAAACAAAATAGGCTAACCAACCAGAGTTCATCCTGTGAAAATTACCACAACTAAGTAAAATGTCATTTAAAGTACCAAAACACAAACTAAGAGGTTAACAAATTCCTATTTCACATGCAGTACCAAACCCCATGTGAACTGGTGATGGGCGCACACACGTGGCAAAGTGCTTCCATCAATAATGTTGAAGATCTGACTTTGTTGTGCCAGAGTTCTGTCTTTTGCTTTGTTCCACTGCATTTGGCAGCTGCTGCAAACAAGCAGAAGTAGGTTAGGGAGAAGGAGTAGGGAAAAAACCCAACAACTATTCAAATGTACTTTGAATAGTTACAAATGCTTAATTGTAGATTAATTATTTAAAGACTGCACCAGTTTTCCTTATCAGATTTTATTACAAGACCAAAAGCATGGCCATGACAAGGTATGGGAAGGGTTTTACAGTGTCTGGACTGTCAATGCACATACACCACTGACAGAAAAAAATTCAGTACCTGAAGCAAGGGGGAGCAGAGACAAGGACACCTGTCCACCTTCATCATCCTGAATTTCTCACCACCACCAGCCCCACTCCAAATCCCTGAATGAGCTAAAGCATGCAGCCATCCAGCACTGAAGAGCTGTGTTCAGATAAAAGGTCATTTGGCAGGAGAAATGTACTCCCTGAAGCTTCTCATTCCTTTGGATAATCTTTTCCAGTTCCAGAATTTAGAGGTTTTCAGTTCTTTAAACAAGTGTTGCTTACACTTAATGCAATATACAGGAGCACGTGGTAGGAGAGAAAAATAAAAACCGCACCAAAACCCTCAGTTCTTTCACAATACTGCAGGAAAGTTTAAGTTACAAGGAGAATTTATTCATCCTATATGAGTTTGCAAGCCCCCACATTTGTTTAACAGAGGCAACTGAAAACTTAGAGACTATTTGTTTTCCTGCCTTATAACTGACAGCTGCAATTTAATCCTAACCATTGTAGTTAAGATTTACAGGTGGGGTTTAGCTCTTAATAAACTGGAAATAGCAATGAAGTCAGGGCTGTCAATTACCATCATATATACATCTGGGTAAACCATTCTATGAAGAGCAAGCAAACTCAATTGGTGCCAGCTGAAGGTGAAGGATGGAAGTAAATCTGTATAAGAAACACAAGGTCCTATTTTCTCTCTGTTGTAACCTTTCCAGAAAAAAAAAATCCATTTTAACTGCATCAAAAGTGTTTTAGTTTCTTATATAGAAGAAAAAAAAAAAAAAGCAAACATTAATTAAACTGCCTCTAAGTGCTTCCCTGCTCTGAACAAGTTTTGGGTTATAAAAGCAAAGATACAAGTTTTTTGTTGCCTTCCAAGAAGTCATTGCAACCCAATCTTTCATTCCTTAAACACATTAGAGACTCACGTTACTGCTCTACTGCTTTTATCCCTTTTAAAAATTTACATGCACAAAACTGCCTTGAATTCATGGTAGCACTAAGCATGAAGCATTTTAATGGAAAGTATTTTTATGCACCCATTCACAGCACCAATATACATGAGCTAAGTTAAGTCAATGGCAAAAAGATGTGTTAAGAGCACCCACCAGAAATTATTACTACAGATGGTTTCAGAGTGAAACTAGTGTCCATTGCAAAAGAGTGACTAAACAGCAACTTTCACTTAAGAGGGAAGCTAAGTTAAAATATCAGAACATATTTCTAGCCAGGAAAAAAGAAAGGGATATGCCTGATAACAGATGTGTCATAAATTCCAAGTTACTGGAAGCTAAATAAAAAAAAATAATAATTTTAACTACCTCTGTGTGGTGTTTATAACCCAAAACTTTTTAAATTCCATGCATGATGTTACATTACAGAAATAAAATGCACTGGAATGAATATCTTGCAGAAGTGAAGTCAGTTACTTCCTAAAAAGTGTATGGCAGAGTTCTTAATACCAAGTAAAAATCCCAGCAGACAGCCCAGGTACTCTCCTGTCAGTACTGAGCATCCTCAGCTGCTGCTTTACAGCTTTAAGGAACTTCAATAAGAGGAACTCTTGGAATGCAAGGATGACAAATTACAGGGAAGACTTGCCCAAAAGCTAAATTGAAGGAGTTTTGGCTACTCCCATTACTTGTGCAGATGCACTGCTTTGCTCCTGTGTGTCTGCTGAACCTGACCCTAGGCCAGGCTGGATAGGGCTCTGAGCACCTGGTCTAGAGGAAGGTGTCCTTGTCCATGGCAGGGGATGGGAACAAGATGGTCTTCAGCATCCCTCACCATTCCATGATTCTATGATTTATCATTTTTGGATGAAAACAAACACCTACAGTGTCCCCAGGGCAAAAGCAACAGCACAGAAGCATCAATCATCCCCTTTCTTCACTACCTTTTTATCTAATCATGAAAGAAAAAACCCAACAAACCAACCAAAAAGACAAATTCAGGTGGAAAAAATACAGCTATCAACCTAAGTCTGAAAAGAGATTAAGCATAGTTATCTTTTGAAGTGTTAGATAATGATTGGAACTATAATGAGTTTCCAAGTGAGGCTGCATGTCACAAATTCCACGTTAATTCAAACACAGATTCTTAGGAAAAAGAACCATACTTCCTTGTTAGCACACATTGCTCAGCCAGAGTTCAAAGTGAGAGAATGGAATTTACTTTTTGCTGTCACAGAAGTGTAGTTTATCATTCCATAGCTAATAGCTGAAAGCATTTGCACCTAGCAATAAACCCAGTATTTACTACAGTCATAAGACTGAGATCACAACGTTTACCACCATCACAGAAACGAAATTACAAACGGCTTTTGATCAGGGTGGAAAGGAGGAATTTCAGCACTTGTGCAGGAGGAGAAGGTCACCGTCTGCTTCCTGGTATTGCCACACCCACTCCAAGGCTTTGAGAGCATCATCTGAGGAGCTGCACAGCCTGGCAGCCCTGCACACCACGTACAATTAATGCCAGCAGGTCCCAGCTATGTGTGCATCCCCTCGAGCAAGGTAAGGGTAATACACATTTAAGTTGCAATGAACATCATCAGATTGGAGAGCTGCAAATGCTGCCCTGCCCCTGACAGCAAGCAAGTTGTAATTTTGACCTGCAACTCGACACAGCCACCAAAACCAAACAGGTGGCAGACTGCAAATTAACACCTGGGATTCACTCCCAGGAAAACAGATGCATTGGAGGCATTTTTGCAACATTATGGCAACAGCAGCATTAGTTCTAATGATGTGAAATACCAGGTACCTACTTGAAAAGCATCTGTCATTTATATTCTGCTGACTCTTCATCAAAGTGGGGAGGGGGAAGCAAATAAATTAAATTGTTGGTAAAAGCAAGCCTTCTTCAGCTATTAAAAAGACAGGTATAATGGCCAGCTTGCCCTATAGCTTACCAGTTTTACCTTGTTCAAGAAGTAACACAGCGAGCTGAAAAATTTAAACCTAAACCACTTCACAGAGAATTTGATAAAGGAACCCATTTTTGCTTTGTTTTCCACTTCAGACTGCTATCAATTGGTCAACATTTGAAAGGAACCAACTGATGGTCACATTATGATTCTAAATCCACTACTCTGGTGGCTCTTCCTCCTGCATAATAGATTCTATGATGTTTTAAGTAGAATTATTTCCTTTTAAATACAAGAATTCATGGAGCAGCTAAAGATACATGTTATTATACAGCATATTTGCAGTTTTGGTTTACTTCCTGCTTAAAGAAAGGTAACAGAAAATATGACAAAATCATTAAGCCTAAACTGAGCTACAAAATAAAAGGCTTCTGTCAGTTTATGTGGCTGAGGCCTATCCTGACCCTTCCATACCTGCTTATTGAAGCCAAGTTACCTGGGAACACCACCTGGCTACTTGGAGAACACACTGGGAAGCACTTTGTTAAGGTGTCTCAGTTCAAAGGATGTCCATGTTCCTGAACAAGCAGCCGCTTAGCTTGACATAAACAGAATCATCTACTAAAATCCAGTCCAACTAACTGGAAGGAGCAGTCTGAAACAGGTAGCCCTGGCTACCTGTCATAGTTCCAGAGAAATCCCACTAATTATGACATTCAACACCACCAAGGAGTCATTCCAAACAGACACTGCAAGCAAAGATGAGAAAGATGCTGCTTTTAATGTGTTATGACCAAGACAAATTTCTAAATTAGACATTTTTCTTGGGTTAAATACTTCTCACCTTTGTGTACAGGGAATGGAGATACCAGTTACTCCAAAAGAACCCACCTCAGCTGTGGGGCACCTCTTTAAGAAAAGGCTGGATTGCCTTCAGAGAGGCATTCTTGCTCCACTGCCTATGGAAGAAGCAGAGGGCAAAACTGGACAGTGGAAAGGGAAACAAATTCATCCACAGATAGGAAAAAACATACAAAAATACAAAAACATCATGCCTTTGATTCACTTAAATAAAAGTGAAATGGAGAAAATGGAAGTGCGAAATTGAGAAAGGTTTCTTTCCCACACACAGAGACAACTGGAATGCAGCTACTCTGTGTTTAAGACACCAAGGCTTTTCCTCAGCAGTCAGAGTCAATCCCTGCCCAGGGATGGGAACTAAATGATCTTTGGGGTCCTTTTCAACCCAAATCATTCTGTGATTCCCAAAGGCAGGCTCAGAAGCATGGACAAAGTGGACAAGAAGCTCCAGGCTCTCACGCTGCTGCTAACAATGCAAAATGCTCCCCAATGACTTACTGAACTGCAACATTATGCAATTACGTGGGTATATTAAATCTGAGAACTACAAGCCCAGAGCATCTTGTAGAAGAAAAAAAAAAAAAATCAATTTGGTTGTTACTTGGTTAGTTACGGTACAGTATAATTAGCCCAGATCATTAAACCTAAGACAATGAATACAGAGCATCCTGTATAAACTTTATTGACAATGCTACATATATATTTTGCATCTTGCTGAAATGAGCAATAACTGCATGAATTTTCTTTTTGAAAGAATAAGCTTCGTATTGCTTAATGCTAAAAGAAATTAAGATTTCCACATAAAATTAAGCTTCTAGTCATTATTCCCTGAAACCGAAGTCATACTAAAAATGGGCTTTTACATCTTGGCCTGGAATAAGCCTGTCCTGAAGAGTCAAGTAAACATCATCAATTTCTTTTCTTCTCAAAACCTCTACACCAACATTGACCCTGTATCTGCCCCCCTCAGTTCTGCTAATTTCCCCCTCAGCCATTTCACCTCACCATACACCTACCACCACTCCAACACTGTCTGTCCCCCCTCCTTCACTTATATCTTCTCAAACCAGCCACTCCTTACAAAGAGAAAAAGCAGTAAAAATTTACTCTCTGCTGTCATCACACTACTCAAAACTTTTTCTACAGAGGTTCTTCCTCTCTGCTGTCTAAAATATACTTTTGAGAAAGGAGCTGCCTACTACTGCAGCTCTGTGAGGAGCAGATTTCTAAGCACGTCCCCCTCACCTACATTTTCCATTTTTAAATATACTCTTCCTCTGGCACTGAAAAAGAATGAGCATAACGAGAGTGGTAAGTAACTGCCTTAAGTCCCATGCCACTCGTGTAAGAGAGAAGGCCCAGGTTTACAATTACCACCAAGATATTTTGGATGGAAGAAACCTCCCTTTGCTATAGATGATTTACCAAATGATGGCCATAAATATTTTTTTTTTTTCAGAAACTGTTGCAAAGAACATCCTGGTTATTAGGGGACAACATCAGTCTCAGATTTCCAGGGTGGGGAGTTCAACCACTGATTCAAAGCATTCCCAAAAGAAATGCGAAGTAACTAATATGACTTCTGCAAAACAAATAAAACTAGCAACCTTCAGAAAAGTGGTTAGAGTTGCAAATGGGAATTGTTAGTTCATTACAAATAAATTGCATCTTAGACATTAACAGTCTATGTGTCCTATCAGGCATAAAATTTCAATCCTGCTTTATTTGTCTCCCAGTTATATGAATTGTTTACAATATTCACTGATTACAGTTATATTAGAAAATAATAAACAAGGAGTAGGACAAACAAGCCCATTATTTAAATCTAATGATTAATTTTGCTTTGCATTGATACTCAGCAATATCAATTGGGTACAAATAGGTTTTGTGCATGCTATTTAAATAGCAAGAACAAAGAAACTTGATCAACAACAGGAAATGCACAAAAGAATGGAAGAATGAAGGGACTACATTCCAAGTCATAAAGCATTTTTAAAAGCTTCATTAGATTTAGAAATGTATCAAAAACCTACAACTCCTGGAAAAATCTATAAAATTACACAATTGAAATAAGAAAGCATGAGATTTCCTGTACCAGGGGAGAAGAATGGAATCTGAAACTTCCCTTTCCAGTTGAAAACCCAGCCCTTATAGAAGCGCACAGCTGCGGCCAAGTGAAAGAGATGGGCAGCTCAACATCTCGTATCACTAACATATGGCTTAAGGTAGGTACAAAGAGATTTACTTCCCATGGGAGCCATTAAAATTTCCAGATAGGTTTAAAGCTCACGCTGTGGAATTACAGTAATGGAACTGTCCTGGGACCTCAGAGCCCTGACCACAAGTGTCTTTTGTTAAGAAAGCTGCCAAGGCTTGAATTTCCATTTAATATCAGTTTTCTACAAAAATATAGATAGCCTATCTAAAACATATGGACAAACATGTGTTTTAACATAAAGCTTTTGAGTTTGGGTTTTTTTTAACTCTTTAAACATATCTCCAAATGCTTTACTTGTCCCAACATCAGGACAGGATGTCAGGAAAGCATCTACTTTGGGTTTGGGCACTACCATCCAGAAGTCCTTATATGGATTCTCCTAAAACAAGAAACATTTGGAAATAATTGGCACACAAACTAAAGAAACAGCAGCTAAATCATCTAAGACTGATAATATTACTTTTTTTAATAATACTGATTTTTAGTAGTATTTGCATATGGATAAAAAATGCAGATAACTAGTCCTATAAATCCTACAGTGTGCTATAAAAGCAAAAGCTTACTAAGATAATGGAAAGCAGTCTTTATCTCAATCTTTCCTCTGAACAGAGTCAAGGACTGAAAAGTGGAATGTGGGAGTGAGATTAGCTGTATTTAGGCCAAGCTGACCGACAGGAAACAGTGTACATTTACAAATAAATGTAAAAATACAGAAAACCTCTCCAAATCTCAGGACTGCCTTGTGCTGACATGTAAGCTAACATCTAAGGGAATATTGTTTCACTTCCATGCAAGCTTGCCCTAACATCTCCCCAGATGTTACCTTCCTCATGAGTCTCTGAAGAGGCTTTCATTAAAACTTAACATCTGGAAAAAATTAACTGGGAGACAAGTAGTTAAGATGCTACATTAATTAAACTATCAGTTGATTATAAACCTATCCCATAAATTCCTTCAGCACTGCCCTGTTTCAAGACTCATTTAAGAACCTGGTGACTCAGGAGAAGCCTGGCAAGCTCCCTGAAAAGGGACACTGCTGCTGTTTATGATGCACAAAACCTCTCCTGCCGTTAAGCTTTATGAGGACTTGGCTTGTGAGCGTCTCATCTGCTGAAGCCAGAGAGAGCTCAATTCTGCAACAGGTTATTTGATGAATGAATCTAAGTCTTGCACTAGAAATGCCTTCCTTTGCTGCACTTCCTTGCAAATTTCACTCCGTGAAGCGGTTTTAACTCCATTACTATGACACACTTCAAAATTATAAATGTGTGTTGAAAAAACTTGTATTCGAGGCAGAAAATGCAAATGCTCTCCTGGCTGCTTTAGAGGCACAAGCTGTACAAAGCCAGGCCATCCCTCATCTTGGAGCTGGTGCAGGCAGCGTGTTGCATTTGCTTTCACATTACAGAGTTCAACTGCTGTGACTGCTTTCCACAGGAGAAAGCTCCGAAGTCTTCTCTATCATCCAACTGAAATTCCTGCTCTCTCTCAAATTTATTCTGATTTCCAAACCAGAATTTCTCCTTGCAGGCACACTCCTCAGAAACGAGGATGTGCCCTGACTTCCTTACCCCCACTGTACACCTTCTCCCTCCTACTCTCACCCAGGGGACGCCTCACCAGGCTGTCACCCAGACAACTGCATATTTTAGGAATATAAATACCACAATGATTTCCAAACACTTGGAATTCAAAACACAGGTATTTCTAAAGAATTTGGTTGCCTGTATGAAACAGCTAAGAAACAAAGAGGTAAACAGAACCTGACAGAGAGAAATCTGTCACTGCCAAGGTGATGGGGAACCTCACCCTGAGGGCTCACTACTGATGCAAGCCCACCAGGTGTGAGTCTCAGCTTCCAGCTTGCACCTGAAAGCCACAGTTTTGCTGTTATCAGCTAAGCAAACGTTAGTTAACAAAAGCCTTCCAGAAGCCCAGTAGGAAATTTCAAGGAGAATAAAGGAGTGCCTTTAGCTTCATTTTAATCAAGCTAAAATGTTAAAGCACAAAGCAGCTACAAGAAAAATTAATGTCATTAAAAAAGACCAAGCTCTACTTCTACTCCCATCTCTCTTCATTACACTGCGATTTCAAACCCAAATTCAGTCTTAGAGGAATTTTATCCTTTGTATTTACATTCCAAAGCAATGTTGGCTGTTTAAAAACTTATAATTTGTGCATCAAGGAAAAGAGACCAAGAAAAAAAACTCCACATATATAAATGAGAAAAACCCTGGTCTGTTTAGAGCTCAAACAAGCTCAATAAAATGCTGCTATATCAAAGTATTTACATTTGAAATGCCAACAGATGCTTTTTTTTAGTGTCTTAGGATAAAATCATGAAATCATAGAACGACTTGGGTTGGAAGGGATCATTCCAACCTCTTGCCATGGGCAGGGATATCTTCTCCTAGACCAGGTTGCTCCAAGCTCCATCCAACCTGTCCTTGAACAATGACAGGGATGGGGCATCCACAGCCTCTCTAGGCAGCCTGTGCCACTGCCTCACCACCCTCACAGGGAAGGACTTCCTCCTCATATGTCATCTAAACTCACCCTCTGACAGTTTGGATCTGTTTCCCCTTGTCATGCCATGTCCTTATAAATAATCTCTCCCCATTATTCTTGCAGGCTCCCTTCAGGTACTGGAAGGCTGCAATTACATCACTCCAAAGCCTTCTCTTTTCCAGGCTGAACAATCCCAATTCTCTCAGCCTTTCCTCCCAGGAGAGGAGCTCCATCTCTTATCAATTTGATAGCCCCCCGCTTTGGCTCAGGTCCAGCCTCCCCAACTTCCTCCTGGCAGGGCTGCTCCCAATCTCTTCATCCCCCATCCTGGACTGGTACTGGGGGCTTGCCTGACCCAGGTGCCAGTAACATTATCAATGCTTCATGTGAAAAACCTTTTTTTTTTTTTGCTCCCTTGCCTGGATTTTGATATCTTTATAAAAAGAAAAAAATAAAAAGGAAAGAAGAAGCAAGTGTTCCTGTTAACTGTAAGCTATAAGGCTTTTAAGAAGGCTCACAAAGAAAAACAAAGATGCCCATATGGCCAAAAGCACAGAGAACACCAGAAGAACAGATTCGGCGTAACTCAAATCCCACATGTCTGGATTCAGATAATGTACAATGCTTTAAAAGGCTGGGGATAAAAAAAAAAAAAAAAATTACAGGAAATTAAAAGCAATTAAAGAGTCTGATATAAAGATAAGATTCAAGGAGTTTTCAATAATTCTTCAATTCAATAATGATGTTAATGAATATAAATGTGTGCCGTTTGTTTGCTTGCCTGTCAACTTCATTAGCAATCCAAGGGAAATTATTTATGAATATTCAAATTCCTTATTTCTACATATGGCATAACCAAATACACGCTTGAATTTGTTGATAATTTTTCCTTCTCAAGGAAAACAATGTATTCAAAATATCTGGCAATGATATTTCAATGACTAGTT
Organism: Certhia americana; assembly: GCA_018697195.1. NCBI lineage: Eukaryota > Metazoa > Chordata > Aves > Passeriformes > Certhiidae > Certhia > Certhia americana. The sequence goes on from CM031859.1 coordinate 105,551,099, forward strand.
AAGCATTCCTGTTGTGAGTCAAGGAGAAATATTAATTTCCATAGAAAGAACAGGAAATATTTCTGTAACTTTTAATAGTGCCACATCTAACGCAATACCCAGTGCTATCTTTCTGTTACCATATTCTGTAGATGCATCTTGCTATCCTGTTAAATTCCTGCAATACAGTTCTAAGAGAATGATCTTGCCTTGCCACAGAAATTCTGAAAAGTAAATTGTCGTAACATATTGCTTTAAAGATGGCTTTAAATTATTCAGACATTTCTGTTGTTTTCTTACAAATGCACCAAGAAGGCTGAATTTGAAAAGATATGACTAAGAGAAGCCCAAGCACATATACTCACAAATCTTGTTCTCATTTGGAAATATAAATTCCTAATTAAATCACAGGAAACTTCTAAGAAAATGAAAAGTCTTCAGTATTATCATTCCACAAAAATATCTGTGGTTTCACAAAGCTGCATTGATTAGACAGAAAACAAATTTTGGGCAGTCCCCTTTCCAAAATAAGTAAGCAAACCCAGCCCCTTGCTTTTCCTAAAAAAGAGGCAGAAAAACAAGGGAAGCTGAGGTTTAAATCATATTTTTCCTTTGTTTTAGTGCAGCAGCCTGCAATGGAAGGGAAGCAGAAAGCTGCCCCAGCACAAGGAAAATTTTGAAGAACTTCAGTGGATGCTTTTGTGACTTGTCTGTCTCAGTAACTTCTTCCCTACAAAGGATTTCTTCTTCCAAAGCCCTGGCTACCTGTCATATTTCCAGAGAAATCCCATTCATTATGACATTCAACACCACCAAGGAGCCATTCCAAGGAATTCTGCTGAGCTAAAAGCTATTAGGGACTTCATGTAAACCTGCAGTACTACTTTAGACTTTTTTTTTTCTAATGAAGCAACTGAAAGGCAAAAAAAAAAAGGCGAGAAAGTTAAAGCACACAAATTAATTAATACCTGGATAGATACAATCTTCTCCTTCACTCCTGCTCTTCCTTCCCTTCCTTTTAGATACCTAAAAATGAGTGTGACATCTGGCCTGCAGATTGGCACAGGATTGATTTAAAACACAATGCAGCCTGACATGGATACCCAAAGAAGTCTGCAAGACTAGAAAAACACAGGACTTGAGGCAGGAGGTACACTGAGCAAACTTGAGCAAACCAAGGGGTAAGTTAAGCTGCAGAGGTAAGGAAGAAATAGCTCCATATAAACATGTCACTTAAAAAATTCGATAGCATTTCCTCAGGTGTCCTTATTACCAGTAATAACTACATATACACCCAGCTAATGGCTCTAACACCATTCAAATGTTTATTCTCTAGTTTAAACTGAAGAATTAGCAGCAAAGCCCATTTCTCCTACTGCAAGTATGTGCATCCCAGTTGTGTGTCCATGTCCATCCCCAGGGAGGCAGGAGAAGTTGTGATCCCATACATATTGTCACAGCAGCAAGTCATCCATCAGATAACCATCTGACTGATCTTAGCCAAAACAGAAATAGGAAGGACATCCTGGAGCTGGCAATGCTGCTGTGCAAAGCCCAAAACCAAAATAAGCCCTAGAATATCATTTGCTAGCAGCTGAAACCAGATGAAGGTTGGCCTAGATGATCTTAAAGGTCTTTTCCAATCTAGTTCATTCTGAGATTCTGTGATTCTGTCAATCTCATGGCTTTTCATGTCAAAACCAGAAAAGGTTCCAAAAACATCAGAATGCAGGTACTATAACCACATGGATATAAAGGTAGAAAAGCCTGTCCTTAGAGCTCACTCTATCAATCCTGAGTCCTAATTTCACCAGCTAAAAGAAAGCAAACTATGGGAATGATGTTCAATCAAAGTCCATCAAAAGCCTGCAAGGACCACTTTCTCAGCTACACGCACTTCAAAGCTTCCTAAATAACACTTCTTCCCTTTGCAAAGCAACAATCGTGATTTGAACCTTGACCATATTTACTGAAACTCATGTGGCAAACACACTTTCATTTTAATTTTTTTAAATACTAAAACATGAGAGGTACCGACTCCATCCTTAAGCCCACCGATGAGTTTGCAGAACACCAGTCTGAGGAACAAAACCTATGTGAATGCGGGAGGGAGGATGAGATCAAACCTAAAACCCAACAAGCATTTTATCTATCCTTTTTAATGTAGTCTCTAAAACTGTTTTTCAGCTCTTACCACCCTTAAAACAATGCTGGTAGACACTGTAGTACAGCCTCCATGTCAGTACATAACCTGCTAAGGTTATGTATTTAAAGAGTTATTGGTTTAATTCAACCACTTGTTTGCTATGTGCTTCTTACTGGTGGTTTATGTATTTTAATTATTTTGCAGACTTCCAAGATCTGCACTTTTTAATAATGTTCTGTCACATTCTCAGTGATCAAAACAGAAAACTGTTTAGGTTTTGAGCAAATGTAACATAAAACACAGATAAAAGTGATACAGGAGGTTACCATCCAGCACAAAGACCCTACAGGCAATAGCCAAAAAACATTGCTCAGAGGATTGATACTATTCCCTGTTTTCTTCCTTCCAATTGTTTTTCCTTCTTAAGTCAGTAATAAAGATACTGCCATACTTCTGCCCTTATGTTCAGTTTTTTCCTGAAGCACCCAAGACTAGTTTCTTCAGACTTGTGCTTTCATAATCTATTCTTAAAAATGACAAAAGCTTATATAATGAAAAGATTAAACCAAAAATAAAGTTACATAACTATAAAGATGCAGACAGAACAGCTGAATGGTGTAATATTAACAGCCAAAATCAGAGACCTCAGCTTAGTGTTCCAGTAGTAACTGTACAGGTTATAAAAATATATTCTAACCTTCAAGAAAAACAAGCACTGATGTAGATTACTTCAAAATGTTGTTCAAAGTATGTTAGTTCTTGCGACACTGAGTTTCCTGATATGGAGTGGTAAAGCAAAATCCATGTACAATAGCCTTGGAAGAAAGCCCATGAATTTGCAAGAACACTGGTTTCCTACAGACAGCCCATATGGAGGAGCAGCTTTGGCAAGTACCAGTTGAGGCAAGAGCAGGTATTTGTGAAACCCAGCTCCAGGTAAATGGTGAGCCTTCACTGCTTTCAATACTTCCCAACACTGTATATTGGGGAAGTTTCATACAGCAATCATTCATCCTTTCATAAATGAATAATAAAGAAGATTATTGAACTGTGGAGGAAAGCCACGAGCAAAAACGTGGACACCAGGTTAGTCACTCTAAGAAGTATAGATTGTACATTCATATAGAGCCTGACTATGCAAGATCAACTTTTTAAAAGCACTTTGTCTCTAGCTTCATCCATAATGCATCCAAAGACCTTTTTCAAAAGAAGTGAGGGTTGCACACAGATCCTTTTCAACTCCTAACACAAGGCACAAATGTAGAGGGACTTGCTGCAGGTTCACCATAATTAAACGTAGTTTCACGTTTAAAAACCAAATGCTACACTTACAATAAGAGCACAAAATATAAAGATCTTCAAACACAAAAAGAGGAATCAAGACTCCTATCAAAAATAACTACACATCAAGTCCTAAATTCCCAGAGATTATGGTGCACAATACATTCACAGATGCAGGGAGAGGGGAACTAGCTGGCAATTAGGAGAGCACAAACAAGAGTTAAAGCTAGGTTTAATTCCATGTTGCATCCAGGAATACTTCAAGTCTCAAAGAAATAATTTTCTGCTTTTCCCATGTAGTTCCCAAAGCAACCCTGCTCTCTCTCCCCACAGCTTCACTCAGGGAGGCTGTGACCCCCATTCTGTGGGCACTTCATGGAGCATTTTGCAAGTATGTGTGTGTGCCAACTAATCCTCATCTCGGGAGCAGCTTCCTGTGAGCATGGGGAAAGAATACCTGGTGAGGAAGATCTAAATGTCTTTTAAAAATTTAAAAACCAAAAAAAAGTATCGTAGCAGCATTTCTTCCAAGGTTGGACTGGCACTACCATAAAATGTGTAAGTTATTACAGTAGCTTCATATATTATCAAAGAAAAATTCAGGAGGTGACTTTTCCAGGCAGTGAAGTATTTTAATCATTAAACTCACTTTCCTATAGACACAGCCATGTGTATTGTACCATGGAAGGTACTTCCACCACTGCTTCATAGAGACCTTTGCAGCATCTTTTGCAGTTCACCAGATAAAAGTTTCTCTCACACAACAGAACAACTTTGGGAAAATCTTCACTCTGTTTTCTGAAGATGCAGCACAGAGTAACCAAGCAGTAAGTTCTCAGTGCTTTTTTCTCTCGAGAGGCCCTGCAGCACACAGAGGAGGAGGAGGACAAAGGTGGGGGTGTGATTACTGACCGTTCCTCATGGAAACGAGTGAAGGGGATCTGTGTTTAGCTCGGGCCACACAGCAAACACAACTCAAGGTAACTTTTGTTCCTGCAGGAGTCCAAACGGTGGCACAGGCAGATCTCATCCACCATCAATTGAGAAAGAGGAAGTTTCTGATGCACAACAAAAGCGTCTGCCCCTAACCTTCATTAAAAGTCAATGGGATTTCAGCTCCTGATTCTCATTACTGCTTTTGAAAGTCTCCCCTTTTGTCCTTCCAGTGCAGACCACAGATGAAAGCAAGAGCTTTTCTGTTCGAGACAGGCAGCAGCCCCTTCAGTTACAGCTGACCAGAAAAAGTGAGAGTTTCACTCCTGCCTGGACTTGGGTATTGATCCAGCAGTGGGTAATAACCAAATTATAGCAGAGTCAATCTCTTCTCATATATAAACATGACCTCTCTCACCAGCTGCAACCTGGAAGCTTTCATGGTAAAACAGTAGATCCTTATTTGTTCAAGCACTGTCATGGAACACAAAGAGTATTTACTCTTTACCAATAGCAAGCAAAAAAAATGCCACTGTATTTCTCTGTGAAATACAGAATATCAGAAATACTCAGTACTTACAGCAAAGGACTCTGTGATAAAAGCCACTACAGATATGTACAACAGTATCACTCAAATTATCTTCTGATGTACAAGTACTGAAAGGTCATGAATTTCACTGACTAAACAAGTCATGTAACTGAAACACTACAGTTACTGTTCTGGCATTGTTTGAAGACCTGTCTCCTTTATAATTATAGTTTAATCCTAAAATTCAAACAAAAAAACTACAAAACCATGCCGTTTCTGCTTCAAAAGTCCTTTATTTCCTGCCTGGCACTGGTAGCCCGCAAAAAACCCCCCACTTTAAATAAACCCAAAGCAAACAAGAACAGTATTACAAGCTTTAGTGCCTTCATAAACAGATAGTAACATTCATTTTAATTGTTCCATGATAAACAATAAAGACCTGTTTTAAAGAAGGAGATTTTGCAGCTTTTTCCACCAAATTTCTGTGTTAAAATAGGATTAAATAACCAGTGGGCAGCAGAATGCAATCCCCATAAGCATACTGAAAAACAAGTCATCCAGGACAGTGTAACAAGCTAATCCGTTACTTCTTTGATTTGTTTGCTTGTTCAGGGGCTTGTGGATTTTGGTGATTAACCTAAGGCTCCTAGGTATCACTAGCAACTCAAGCGGCAAGTGCAGTTTGCCACGGTGTAGTTTTGAAAACAAATTTGAAAAAATCTGGTAATCCATTGTGAACCTCACAAGAAAATACCCCGAAAACAACAAAATACTTTGCTCTGTGTATTCTGTACTTGAGTCAAATGTGTGGTAAGAAACATGTGTGTGTGTATATGGCTGCACATCTCCATTTTAGTGGTTATTGTTTATAAATGCACCCAACAGCAAATCCCAACAGGCATCACATTCCAATCATTCAATTATAGCCACTTGGCTAGTCCTGTTTCTAGGAATAGAGTACACCACTTGGTCAGCTTTAACTACTGAAGTGCATCTATAAAAATATACGTGCCACTACATGGCATCTCAAATAGCTCCATGGTGGTGAAATAATTGAGCTGCCACTCATTACAAGGCAAAAGAAAAAGGATTTAGAGAAGGTGGACTTGGCTTACAGCACTTGTTCCTGCAAGGGAAAAATGGCTCCACATATCTGTGCTAATGGAAAAAATAAATGCAGAAGCATTTCCTCCATATTTTATGAAAATTTAAACTTATCCCTGCTGACAGGGGCAGTTAGTGGAAATGAGCCTGAGAAACCCGAGCAGCTTGTTTTTGAAGACTGAGGAACACCTACTCCATGATACTGTTAAGAAGAAGAAATGCCTTACCACACAAGACTAATAATCTGTCTAACCAGCATCTTCTCCCTGATGGGAGCAACAGGAGATGATTTTCAGGGAGAAAATGTCAGCCTGGCAACTGCACAGTCCCTTCCCCTTGCATCCACAACTGATCTATTAAGGATGTCAGAGCATACATGGCCAGTCCTTTTGCTGTCCATTAATGACCTGTTGATGTGAATCTGCCTAATCACTTCTGCCACAAAAAGTATAACACTGAAGCTACATGTGTTGTAAAAGGCTACTCCCTTGTAAGTCAATTTAATTCAATCTCTTGTTTGCTGTGCGCTTCTTACTGGTGGTTTATGTATTTTAATTATTTTGCAGACTTCCAAGATTTTCAAAATACTTTTTAATAATGTTCTGTCACATTCTCAGAGGTCAAAACAGAGAAAACTGTTTAGGTTTTGAGCAAATGTAACATAAAACACAGATAAAGGTAGTGCAGGAGGTTATGAGGTGATGAGATGGTGATGAGGTGATGAGATGGCCAAAACAGAGTTCAGTCAAGAAATCGGTCAAGGAAATTTACAGCAACAGCAGCAAACAACCTAAAATACTTTTTGTCTTACAAAAGTTGGCATTTAGAGGTTGCTGCTCAATGTGGAGCCCGAGCTCACTGCACCCCTGAGCAGCACAATACAATTGAACGGTGCCTTCCTCATCCAACAGACACAGAGGAACTGCCATGGCTGAGTAGCTCTCAGGAGAGTAACATCTAAAGACAGCATCCAGCCACCTCTTTTTTGTCATTCATAAATAGTTTCAAGATTCCTTCACCCAAAAATGAAGCTCAGCAATTGGACTTCCTTGATTTGCTAAAAGCTCTCAGCAAAAGTCTATTTTTCCTTTTAACAGAAAAGTGTTCATTAAGTTTTTAACATTACACATTGATCACTTGAGTCATCTCTCTGGAAGTTTCCTAAACTAACATTCTGGTCAGACAGGTTGCCTTCCTCACAGACTGAGGCAACAAATTGCTAAAGCCAGCTTAGAGAGCACCTGCTCTAAGTACGAGTTCTCCCCATCCCACAGGGTTTGTTAGCATCGCTTTAGTTTGCCACTCCAGTTGGGTTAAATAAGCCTCCTCTGTGCAGTTGTTTTTGAGAGCTCGTTGTGAAGAGCTACAGAGAGAAGAATTTGCTGTAAGGGTAAAGTCTAAAGCACCAAAACTTCTCAGGAAAGGAAACAGTGTTGTTTCATAATTGTACTTTAACATGACTGCTGAAATTATACACAGACGCTCTAGACTTAAAGACTCAAAGCAAGTCTTACACAACCAGTTTGTTCACACATGTTTACAATTTTCATATATGAAAAATATCTTGGCAACTTAGTTACCATAAAAGCACCCCTTTGTAGCCTGCAATACCCACCGAGATTTTTTTACTGCCTAAGACAGTCAATTTAACTCAATACCTCCAATGAAATATCAGGCCTGAGACACCCAAAACCACAGAAAGTCAACAGACATCCAATCCCATCTCATACTTCGAAGCTCATCTCCTCAATTCTCCTAATTAAATTCATGCACAAAGGGTATCAGTAGTAAAATACATATAAACACACATGGTATACCTAGGAGTACCACTTCAAAGCTGTTCCCTAAAATAAAACAAAAGAAATTTTAAAAAATTAAAATTAAAAAAATTGCAAGGCGAAATGATTCCTCATCCCAGTTGGAATTTAGCTGGTGAAGTCTGATAAACTTCACAGTAAATCTACAGTATAGCTTGGTGATAGATGAAAGTTTATTTAGCAGCAGTAGCACATAAAACTGGCATCAGCCTTTTTACTACTGTCTCCTCAAATCTTTTTTTCTCCCAACGTACAAACAAATCTCACTAAATTTAACAATACAACTTAAAACTAGTTTTTAAAGTTATCAACATTTTGTCGCTATTTTCGACGGGGAAACAGTTGAACTAATGAGCAATGCAAAGAAATTTCTTTCTAGACAGGCAAAACCACCACTTCTACTCAGCAATCTGGCCCAGCACTAGTCCTGAGCCCTACTATGATTTAAAAAAAAAAAAAGGCAAACAGTGCCTAAGTTTTACAACTCATCCATAAGAAAAGCACGAAGGAACGGCCTGCTTGGCTATATTTTTTAACACATGTGAACTTGCACATATGCACAGGTGGGTAAGTGAAGCAGTTTCCAAATTTATGTCAGGCAGCCAGAACTGAGTATGTAAAACATCAAAACACATTTGCAAACTTTCCTCCTACAAACTGCAAAATGCAAGGTGGCAGAAATTCAGTTTCAATGTGCCAAGATCAAACCTGGAGTAATATACCTAACACCACATCACAAGAACAAAAGAACAACAATCTTCAATTCCATTCTTTCAAATAATTTCTAATTTTTAAGAACACATGCATAGTATATCCTTGTTACAAACAGTGTTATTCCCTATACAGAGTCTTACAAAAACGTACTACTGACTGGAAGCATAAACTCCTTCTTCAAAATGCCATGAGAATATCTTGATTTGACTGGAATATTTTGATGTCAGTGTTTATTGGAAACATTACTAATGATCAGCAACTCCTCATTGAACAGAATTGGGGATCAATCGTATTCTCGCACAAGGCATTTGAAAAATTTAGAGTTACAGAATCATAGAACGGTTTGCATTTGAAAAGACCTTAATAATTTATTTCCAACCCCTTGCTGTGGGCAGGGACACTTTTGACTAGACCACACAGAGACTCATCCAGGCTGGCCTTGAACACTTACAGAGATGGGACATCCACCACTGCTCTGGGCACCCTCACAGCAAAAAATTTTGTCCTAATATCTAATCTAAACCTACTCTCTTCCAGTTTGAATCCATTCCCTTGTCCTGTCACTACGTGCTCTTGAAAAAGTAGGCTCCCTGTGGATACTGGAATATTTTAGGAACTCTAATATTCTATCAGACTTGACATTTGAAAAACCCCATATATATGTGCGCATGAGTCTTGTAAATTTAAGTACACAGAATATACAGGCACAAAGCAGCTTTTCTGAATCAGAAAGAGTTAAAGCAGCTTCCTGAGGAAGTTTCTTCCATAAGAATTCCTCCTCACAAGTGAAGGCAAATCACAAAGGAGAAGGCAGACAGACAAAAAGACTCAAAACTCCATATTGTGGCCAGGATATACTATTTGACATGCTAAAATAGACAGGCACAAAGGGAAACACACACAAGAACTAGAAGGTTCTTGAAGCTTTTTTTTTTGTTATAAGACAGCTGCAAACATGTAGCTGTTAGCTGACTGAGGAAAAGATTCATTTATTTCAAGTAGCAGCTAAGCAACCTTTGACCACTGTAAGACCTGACAACTTTAATTAGTTTTAGCTTAAAACGGAACCAAACTTGGTTTTGGCGTCTCTCCAAATAATTTTATCCCAGACTGCTCTCTGTTCCTAGTGGAGCATTGCAGTATAATTACTTTAATCTCTTCATAGGCATGTTCCATTTGCTAGCTTTCCAAGGAAATTTACAGCCTTAACATATAGCTCAAAAATAACAAAAAAAATTTCTCATATTAGTGAAACAAAAATTAACAAGAATCCGCCTTCCCTCACTGGCCTGTAAAGAGAATTTTTGTTTTTCAGAAGTTGCAATGCCAAGCCTACGTTCAGCATGCTCAATTAAAGATACCGGACACAACAGCTCTGTGCAATGTATGCACAGCAAAGCTGCTAGACCTGTTTGTATGGTTGGGGTTTGGTTTTTTTCAGGTTTAGCTTGTATCATTCTAGACAAAAAAATGACCACCTGGCACAAATTCCAGACATATTAGCAGCCATAACTATTTCCAGATTAAATAATGTTATCACGTTGCTATAAAACACTAACAGCACTTAAAGAATCAGCCACTCTGATCTGGCCACCTCAGCCACACGGTCAACAGAGAAAGTAGCTGGACAACCTATTTCTGCATAAAGTCAAAGTTAGCAGAGTGAACAGGAAAGGGGGCCCTTCAGCAGAATATTTTTCCCTAACTGTCCTAATCCAGACTCAAATCTCTCAGATTTTGCTGCTGAATTGCACAAGATGATCTGCCTGCCCACAGAATGAGTCAGGAGATGAATCCTGGAGCATGGGATAGCACACAGAGCTGAGGGAACTGAAAGAGGGGGCTTGAAAAGCTCATAACTGCGGGTAATCCTGCTGTATATCAGGTGCTCAGGTGGGCTCTGCACTTGCATTACTTTTCCTCTCAGCAGAGTTTCAAGTAACAAGTTGCAAAAGGTGCGCAGGTATAGAAATGTACACATAATGGAGCTTTTCCTTAACAGGCTTTGCTTTTGGAAAATCACAACCTGAAAAATACATATTTACATGGAACACAGGTTAATCTCATCCTTCAGATGGAAGGCAACTGTCCCTTTGCTGCTGTCTGAAGCCTCACAGCTTTAGCCCTTTTGTCCCCATGAAAAGTGCTCCCTGCACGGCTGAGCTTCTCTTCTCACGTCACAAACTCATTGTGGCCGCAGAGGAGAATTGTCAACCATGATCTTCATCCAAGGAGAAGAGACGACATTATGGATTTCCCACTATAATTCAGAGCGCAATTTTCATCAGAGGATGAACTTAATTAAAATAAGACAGGACAGCAGAAGTAATAAAAAACCTTTTAATTACATTTCTACGGTTTTGGATTTGTCCTCAAGCTAGACATCCAGACTGCCTCAGCCTTCACCAAAAATATGAAAGGAATTCAACTCACAAAGTTTTCCTGAGCAAGCAAAAAAGCACTGAATGTCAAAAAAATTTACGACTTTCAGTTTGTGCCTCACTATCAAAGAATAATTTGCAGGAATATAGAAAACAGGCCATATTTATTCTAAAAACACTGAACTAAGACTTTCTGGTGAATAAAACTAATACATTTCCAAGCTCTGTATCCACCATGTGTTTTCTTCCATACACAGCCCTGTGCAGGTCTGCATTTTCTTCCCCACATTCACCACTACAAAGCTCCAAAGCTGAACTCCATAAACATGACCACACGGCACCTCTAAATGGTTTCATTAAATGCTGTTGATACCAACTCTTTATAAGCTATCAGCGTGGCAGCCTCTCCTGGGCTCCTCAGTCAGCAAAATAAAGGCAGCCACAGGGACAATACAATGCTTAACAACACGAGATGCTCTCCCGGGGCACACAGGTACCAGGCTAAGAGCCACCAAGCCATTCACTGCCAGGGAAGCAGGGTGCGACACAAAGAAAACAGCAGGGAAATCCACTTAAGTTACCCAGGTGACAGCAAAGCAACGTGATGAAAAATTCCCAGTCGCCCAGTGGCAGGGAAAGCACTGGGGCGAGCTCACACCAGCCCAGGGCTGGGACTTCAGCACACTCTAGCGACCCAAAGTCTCCGTGGTAAAAACAAAATAAATTCAACGCTGAGCTTCCCAAAAAAAGCTGAAGAGCAGCGATTTGAACTCTGCCTCCATTTATAAAACATTTGTGCTTGTTAAGAGGCAAAGGATTGATAGTGTTGGTCTGGGACCATCACCCTTTTTCCCCTCTTGCCCTGCAAAGGCAACTGTGGTTATTATGCAGTTTGCCACTTCTTTGAGGCAGATTTAAACATTGGTAATTAACCACTGATCAGCTGTGGCTTTGCATTTTGTCCTGATGGCTGAGAACTGATGTGCAGCAGACAAGAGTGTGGGACCTGTGTGAAGATGCCACAGCAGCACCCCAGCTGCAGCAGGACTGCACCAGGACACTGCTCCCCACAAACCCCCCACATTCCAGGGATATTTGCACACCATGGCTTATTCGTGCAGTTTCTAGGCTACACATAGTCTGCACTGTAAAATGTAACTGAAAATCAGCAGCTTTTCAACAGGTGCTTCAGCTACTGCAATAAACAGTCCATTTGCAATACCAAAAATAACAAAAAGCGTGGACTTCTCTCCCTCCCCACTCCCTGTAAGCATTTTACAGTTACCTTACACAACACTATCAAGAAAAATAATTTATATACAGTCCCAAAGCAAATCGCTTCACTATGGGCAGAAAAGTGAAAGAAATCCAGAAAGAAATTATAAAATAAATTCAGCACGGCTGACTTCGACATTTTCATGCACTTGCCCAGCACAGCCCTGGCTTGGCAGGTCCCAGGGGAAGAGTTCAAGCACACAGACCCACCCCTCTCATTCAGGGTAAAGTATTCCTCATTTTGATTGCTGAGAAGCTTCCAAATTGCTATATAACTACAGTCCCACCTCACAACACCTGGGTAAAGTGGCCCTTTGCCACTCACACCTTTAACCCATCACTCCATCTCCTCAAATAAAAGCAAAATTTTTTTCACATCCTATGGTTTTATTGAGCAATCTTCATAATCTGGAGGTGTCTTCGTGACTCCATGACAAGATAAGCTCAATAATTCAAACCCATCAAACAACTGAATTTTTTTCCCCATGTGCCCTCCTGCATTCAGTGCCAACTCTCTTCTCCCACTCACTTGCAGCACTTCAGTTTTAATTCTCCCCTTCCTCTGTTTTTCCCCAGTGTGCCTTTGTTTCTCGTTCTCTTGCTTCAATTTGTTTAAAAGTGCTTAAAGAAGCTTTTCCAATCACTCTGCCATGTCTACAGTTGTTGCTCTTGTTCCTAGTGCAAGGGGCGAATTATTGGTTAATCCACAGCCACGTACACACACACTACACCAACACACAAGGTTTGACATTCTGCTCATAATGACTTTACAGAACAATTACATTACACAAGACACATTTGGTACCCATGGTAGCACCACTTCAGTCAGGAATATATACTCCAAAAAATAATTTCGGAGAGTTTTAAGTTTCAGACTGTTAAGAAGATCATGACTACAGCAAGTACTTACAATGGATCATTGTACCTACTAATGAACAAAGCCTGTTGAAACACTAAACTACATGATTACTGCTTAATTTCTAGATGTGGATACACCTCATTGCCTCTCTGTACAGACTACACTTTGAAGCTGAAATAATGAACTACATGATTAGAGAGAAGTTTTTAAAGAGAACAAAACTTAGTGCCTTTTTATAAAATACCAGGTGAAAAAAAAAAAAGAACTTCAATGAGAAACAGTCCTTTAACACATCATTTTTCAAGACTTTTACATGTCCTTAAATTATGAACAATCCTTCTCAAGTGAACGTGACTACGCCTGCACTAAATTTAAGAACTTGTGCAGCTTTTTCCAAGTTCAACGCTTAAACTCAAATTTTTTTGAGTGACACAAATGCCTTATTTAAAATCAGCATTTTCATTAAACTTGCAAGCTATTACATGTGATGTTGGTATTAAGCTTCAGAAACATAACATGTTGGTACCAAAAAGAGTCATCTATGCACTCTGAAAGTAAATATTTTGGACAAAGGAAGAAGCAGAATGCTTTGGAAGTACTAGATGCAGATTTCCCATCCTTAAGATGAAACAGTTGACATAAATTGAGAACAGAAATCCTACATCCATTAACAAATAGCATTAACACCTTCCCTCAACAAGGTGTTAAAAAGAAAAAAAGTAATAAAAGGAAAGAACAGTAGTAACAATTCATAAACAATCTCTCCAAATAGCTTTCTTGCCATTCTCTTCTCCCATCAGCCACCTTCCCACAAGTATGCATGTTACATGGGAGGCAATTCAATTATGACACTCCACAGAAAAAGGAAAAAGCATTTCAAAAGAAGATAAAATTGAAAGAACCTTCTGAAATATCAATGCAGGCCTTTCACCGGTGTACCACTGAAATTGTATTAATGGATTTACCTCAATATTGCTATGAACCAGCCCTCTGGGTTACCTGGGCCAGTTTGTTCCCAAGTTAAATCAAAAGCCCAGGGCTGTTCAGTAACTGATTTTCTTTCCAGTTCACATGCACATTTTCTTTCTCACCTAATTCACAGATTCATTATATGCACTGACAAGGATCAAAATTCAGGATCATAACTAAACACTCTTCAGTCTCACTAATTATATAGGATTTATCTTCTGTATTTGCACAATGCCACGCAGACAGCTGATGATTAGACTAATTCCTTAGCTGGTCTGGAAGAAACACTAAAAACTGCAGCTAATTATTTTTTTTTAAAATCAAAATACGGGTGCATATACACGCACATATTATAAGCTGCAGTACAGATATTGAAAATTAAATACTATGCTTGAAGTGTATAAATACTATCTAGACAGAACCCATGTCTAAACAACATAACCTCAAGCAAAAAAAGTTCAGCCAATTCATTAACTGATTTCACCACAACCAGAAAGTACCCAAAACTCCACTTCTAACATTAAATCATTCTCCGTCTCACCAGAGTAAGTCCACGTTTGCAGCACTATATTCATGCCAGGACTGGAAAAAAAATAGACCCAAGACAGAACAACTATAATTTCTAAATTATGTATTTAGAAAGACTTGTAAGATAATGTTGATTAACAGAGACAATAAAAACTTTAAAAAAAAAAAAAATCAAAGCAAAGCAATATTTCTAGCAGGAGGAATGCTGCATTTGGCCAAGAAATTAAAAAAAAAAAAAAAAATTCCTTGATTCAGACCATACTGGGGAAGAGAGAGACACTCCTTAGTCTGCACAGATCTAAAGTGCCTGTGCTCTTTTCCTAAAGCCCTGGATCATGACACTCTGCTCCTCCATCACTGCCACAAAAAAGTCCAAGCCCACTGGAGTTCCACAGGCCCCAGCCCACTGCTGCATCTTTTCTTACTGAGGAGTAATGCTTTACCACCTTCAGCACCAAGTATCAAGGCACGCCTGCCATGAGTCTTCCTCTAATTAAACAAAAACAAAATGAAAAAAAAAGGAAAATAAATTCATCTGGCGCAAGGAGTCCAGAGAGGATGACAATACCACTGATAAATCAGATTCACGTTCCAAGCCAGGGAGACGTAACGATAGACTTCAGTTTTCAATTTAATCAAAGCAGAAGAGTGAGCTTTTCACTACGTATCTTGGCTAAAAAAGAAACATGTCCTAGCTTAGCTCCATCATGCCTGCACCAGCAAATTGCCTTAATTGTCAGCAAGGAATTATGAAATATGAAGTGACTCCAGCAGCGCTCCAGGGAGGCTCCTGAGGCACGGTGTCTATAGCAGAGACACCAAAGTGCCATCCATCTCACTCTCGCCCTCAGGCAAAGCAGAACAGCCTTCGCTCTCTTAAAAAGGCCGCCAAGAAGAACAAAACCTGGCTTTCCTGAATGATTAGCAGTGGCCCAAATAAAAAATTTTAAACACATCAGCACAGCTTCCCTGGCTGCCAAAAGCACAGGGGGGAAGTCGTGGTTTGAGCCACCAATGTGGAGTTACATGGCTACATGCAGTCACAGCTCACAGGGGCCTTTCTAAGGAGAGAGGTAACACTAGGCACACCTCCCTGCTCACATCCTTCTCCCCAGAGATCAGGGAGAAAGGGCAGGCAGAAAGGGAGGCTGCAGTCAACAGGAGCTGGATGTGAGCGCTGGAGGACAGGACAGGAGAGGGAGGCAGCTGAGGTATTGCTAAGCTATTATTTCTGACTCAAATCCTGTTTCAGTCTGACAATGCCAGCATGACAGAAAAGAAGCCACATGTAACTCTGGGACGTAGGCACTAAGAAAGAAGTAGGGAGTCCAAAGCCTTTTGCAGGGTCTTTGATAAGGACTCTAGTCATGAGTACTCCCACCTAAAAATACCCCTTTAGCCTGTCCATCAGGGATTCACTTCAGATTCAAGAAACAGATTCTGTTTTAATCTCATCTTTTACTGGTGGTGGAGACTAGTCTGAACTAGAGTTACAGCCTCTGGAGCTGTAAACTCCTGACCTAAAGAGTCTTTGGGTTGTAAGCCCTGCCAAAAATCCACGTTTGGGCCTCCTAAGCAGGTTCTTTTATATCAGAAGGGAGGAGGAAGATAGAGAAATCACTCTTTGTGGTGGAACAGCCACACTGATCACTCAGCTCCCTGAAATGCTGTGTTTGCTATCTAGTAGGGGAAGGGGACTATAATTAGTTGAACCATGGCCTAGGCTAGAACTGCTGGTGTGCAAAACTCTACTGGGACGTGGCAAAAATTGTCTGGCCTCCAGCATTCAGGGATGCCTTCATCCAAGGAATCAAAGAAAAACAAAAAGTAAGCATTTGCCCTCGTCTACCCTTCCCCCAAGGTTGATTTAGTTTTTTTTTTAAGGACAACCTAAAATGAAAATTGTTTCAGAACCCAAGAAATAAGTTGTCATTAATAAATTCTCTCAGCTTTTTCTCTCTCTCAGCTTCCCTGGTTCGGTTCATTCTTCACTGACTGACTATTCTGAAAATCATTCAAAAATTTGATTTTTATTTCAGAAAGAGTAATAAAATTACTCAGATTTGTAGAAATTCAGAACTAGTCACATGACCTGGACCACATTGCTCAACATAATCCCTTCAAAGTGGACTGAAACTGACAGGATGAGAAAGAGTTCCTCTGAAATAGCCTGTACACCAAAAATTCTCAAAAATGTAAAGGAAATGGGTTGCCAGTTACTATTATCTGGCATATCAAGTCACAGGGAAGACTTACATTCCTCTATAACCTGGCTTGATAGAGTTGAAAGCAATAACAGCTCTTTCTTACATAAAAAGTTTTTTCACATAACACAAGAGTACAGTTCCCTTGGAAAAGCAATATGGTTCACACTTTAAATTTAAAAAGCATTTCTAACATGGATTTGCAATGCAAAACATTCTAAATACAAATCAAATATAGCTGACAGAACCATCTTTTTGAGGAAGCCCACAACTAGGCATGCCAGATATTAACTATTTCTATTTATTACTCGACAGAAACCAGCTTTCAAGCATAAAATGAAGGTGCTACAGAGACACATTTAAGTGATTCATGTTGCATGCCAGATTAAAGTTACTGCAGCACAGACATGCAAGATTTTTAAAGCCAAGCTGTACCCTTAATACTAATTTTTGGAAACAGAAATGTTTTTCCTTTTCTCAGAAAATCAGTTGCTAACAGCCATAGGTCAAAACAAAACCTAAACCGCATTTCACAGTTCATAATTATTTATTAAATAAATAATAGAAGTTGTATTTCAAGGGACTAACATTTCCAAGACCTGCAGAAAATGGCAAAGCACGAGGCAAACCCAAAACTCTAGCAAAGGGTGCAAACTCAGCAGCTACGAGAATTAAACCAAAGCAACTCCTCCTGCCTGAGAAGGCAGCAGACACAGACAGGGTCAGCCAGCTGCACAACACCAGTTTTCAACATCAACTCTGACTACTGTTTTTTTACCCTGTTTTCTGCATCTCGTAAATTAGAGAAGATAAACCTAAAGCTTACTTGCTCCAATCAAAGTAAGCCTTCCCCTATTCAATATTTAGCTGCATGTATTTAACAAGATTACTTTACACACAGAAATGCTAATTCCCATGCTGACCTTACTGCACAGCGACTGAGACAAAATCTGTGCAAACCCACAACAACCCAATGTGTTTGTGGTTAGAAACAGAAAGGGAGGAAAGAACAAACATACATCTGGACAGAGGAGTGTGGGGGGCAATAATCTCAGCCTACCAGCTGACCTCTCGCTGCCAATGCTTTGTAAGTAGACAGAGGAAGCCTCGAAGTCTTCTCTTTTGTGTACCAACATGTGGAAATTACATGACTGGTTTGGGGTTTTTAAAATGCAAAAGCTTGAAAAAACCCACAATGCTGCATGCCTATGTTGACTGAGAGCAAACTGTTGCAACTATCGGCTTAAAACCCCCACAATCCTTTAAATAATCCCCCACAAATCCTGATTAAAAGTGGATTTAATATTATGAAACGAAGCATAATTGTTCAAGACGACCTTGAGTAGTTTCTTACACCACTCTGCTTCATCAGTGCAGTCAAGATGACAGCTGCACTGTCAAATGTATGATAAGACAGGCTGATAGCAAGGTCTGTCCAAAATATTTTCCTCTATGAAGTAAAACAGATGCTTACAGTTCTTCCAAACCACGCCTGTCTCCTGTTCTATTTCAAACACACACTGAACATACGTAATGAAATGGAGTCGGCATTTAATACACACGAGCTGTATCGATGGTCCATCCAACAAGTACGCCTTGAATACATGCGTTTTGTT
This sequence comes from Certhia americana, assembly GCA_018697195.1. NCBI lineage: Eukaryota > Metazoa > Chordata > Aves > Passeriformes > Certhiidae > Certhia > Certhia americana. The sequence goes on from CM031859.1 coordinate 105,569,434, forward strand.
TCCTCTGCTTAAGTCATCACCGATTTTATGCCCAGGAAAATTAAGGTACACGGGCCTAAAAGTGGTTTTACGATAACAGGGCCGCTATTGCCACCTGCTGTCAAAAAGGATTCACGGCATCCCACACGACCTCATGCTTCCCAACCCACGGAAGTCAGACTTTTTAAGAAATCCAACTTGGCCGGTGTTTTGCTTGAATACTGATAGCTTTCTATAGAAAGCACACACAAAAAAGGTCCGGGGTAACCAAGGCATGAAGAATCAATAATCACACTGGGGTCAGAGCTAATAAATGGGTTCAACAAGTGATGCACAAAGAAACAAGGAGAACACACTAAAACATCTACCTTGCCCACACTTCATTAGATTTTCAGAAGACAGACTATGTCACAGAAGACAGAGGAGAGAGGTGGCCATTAACTTTGTGTCAGAATATTTCCTAGAATCACAAAATAGCCTATTTTGGAAGGAACCACCAAAGATCACCTTGTTCAACAACCCCTCACCATGGGCAGGGACATCTTTCAATAATTCAGGTTGCTCAACTTCCCTCCAACCTGATCTTGACTATTTCTAGGGATGGGGCATCCACAACTTTTCTGGGCAAACTGTTTTAGATGGTTAGGTATCAGTAAGGATCATGCACGCTCATCTCATGCCAATCAGACTTCTGTGGGAGCACAGAATAACATGTAAAGTCAAAAAGCATAGCTCTGAATCTCAACATCTGTGTCTGGTGCTTCAGCCCACAATCTGTTCATTTAAGGAGCCTTTGGAGTGCATTTGTTCCAGTGGAAAGTACATTTCCTTCTCTACATTTTTTTTTTAATGGATTCTCAGTAAGACACTGAACACTCAGATCCCAGTGCCTGAAATCATCACTTGATTATCATTAGCATTCAGTGCCTCTCTGTTTGCAGTGCCTGGCCATATGGCAGGCTGAGTGGAAGAGCTCTCCTTGAGGCACACGATGTTGAGGCCTCCATACCAACACCCAACACTCTCAGCTTGCTGGCACCACACACAGTGTGGCAGGATGATGTCCAGGTGTCTGAGACACATTTCCACCCAGAAGCCATCCTCCATCAGCTACGTGAGATGGCTGTGAGCACACTGGTGGAACATTGGAATGACAATATTTCACCACAATTCATTTCCCCTTCCCAAAGCACCCTAGAAAAAGGAACTAAGTTCTTCCCAGACATGGGTCTGCAGCACTGCCAAACCTTTTTTTAATGCTTAAGTTTTGAGTTATGCTAATTATACCTGAGATATTTTCAAAGTGTATTGTAAGCACCCTTTCTGCAGTGCAATTCTGAGGGAGCCTTCTCAGTCATAAACCTTGGCCATGCAGTTACAGCAAATGGTGTTTGTCTGAGACAGCAGCTACAGCTCTCCACCTAAATTAAACCTCCAGCAGTACTTGCCTTCCATTTCATTCTCTCGAACACTGCCTTTTCATCCAAATGAATATTACACTACAGGGAAGAACAGTACTTAAATGAAATTAGACCAAAAGCAGAGGGCAAGTTTAACCACATCTACTGCTCACCAGCCAGGCTTAAAGATTTTCCACAGAAAGCAGTAATAAACTCACTCACAGATGTCACAATTGAGCATGACCGAGTCCCTCAACTATTAACATTGACTTTCTTGATGAGTAAGTGAGGACTACATATAAATTAGTTTGGGGTTTCACACACAAGTGTAATTGTACCAACTGTAAAATAACTTGAGAAACCTTTGATTAACACCACAGTCTGCTCACAGTAAAGTTGATAACCAAATTAACAACAATTTGTTAGCAATATTGGTTCTATTCCTAGAGGAAATTACAACAGTGTAAGTTACATAGGCAGATGCCAGATGCCTCCATATACGAGGTTTCAATACAAGTTTTCCATTTTCCTATCTGTACACTGGAGATAAAACATGTAAAGTATGTTTACAAAACATTGAACGGACAGCAAACTTGCTAAGAAGCTCCCAGTATAATCAACCATTTACGTTTAGTTCAACTGGATTAAAAACAAAAAACCATCAAAAATCAATACTGATAAATGTAAAAATCCCACGTCAAAATGCTATAAGCAAGGGCAGAGTTTACATTTTGTTTCTTCCATACTCAAAAGCAGGAACATGTGAGTAAGGAACTTATATTCTTCGCAAACTATTGAATAATAATTTCAAATAAGCTCCAGGATAAGAATTACTGGTCACTGTAAAATAAAAAGGGGGAGAATAAGTATATACACAATAGCAGATCAGGCTCAGTAACTGACTCAAATACCTTCATAATATTCAGACAGGCCACTTCTGAAGTAATTTCTACTTCAGAAGTTACAAGATGAAAATTCTGTGTGATAAATTAAGTTGCCAAATGAAATGGATTAGCAATCAGTGAAATTGCCTGATGTCAGATCTGTTCCAGATTAGAATCCATCCTTTTTCCCCACCTGTTCATTAAGCACCAAGTTCAAGGCAACTGCAGTGACTGATTGCACATTAACGAGCTGTTTGTGTGGAAAGGCAGAGTTCAGTCCCTATCCATACTTACACACTTATAATTCACTGATAATATATTCAGTTCCCAGTATCAATACATAGCTCTTCTACCTTGATGTGTAATTTTGAGCTTGAGGAAAAAAAGGGACACCTCATTAAGTTAAATAGTCATATTCAAGGTCAAGGCCAGGAAATGATGAATCTTGAAGAAAATATGTTGCTATCTTCCAGATAAAAAAGCTGGATGAAGATATTGCTGTGACACAAAAATACTGAAACATGGTTGTGAAATCAGAAGCCTGAGGGAAGAAAGGCATATTTCACTAGGAAAGGCGAGAGTCAATATGAAAATATCTATTTCATCCTATAAATCAAGTCATGCAGAAGCTCCAGTGAAAACCAGTCCTGTAACAAGCAAAGCAAGCAACAAGGCATTTAAAACTGAGTATTTTTCAGTTCCACATACATTCAGTACTGGCACAGGGAGGTACAGCAGGACAAGCATTGCAAACTCCTACAAATTTGTTTAAAAACTCAGCTGTAATTCTCTCCCTGCAAACACCTCTGCCTCTTGAAGCAAGCAGGAGACTGTCACCTCCATGCACCTCCCCTCAGCTGGCCCTGCACGCTGTGCCAAGGAAGCTGAGGAACCAAACCAGCATTCCCAGCTGAGGCAGCTCCCTGCACACAGGCAGATGTGCGATGCTCTTCTTGAGCAATGTGAGGCTCAGGAACTAAATTCCAGTATCAGGGGTGAGCAAAAACAGGAGGGACATAAAGAGCTTTTGCTTATGCTAGTCACCAACTCTTTTCTCTCCTTATCAGAGGAAGATTTTAAATCATGTTTGTTTTCTCACATGGAAAAGACATTCATTTTAAAAACTGAGATTTTTTTCCCAAATTTTTGAGTATTAGAAATTATTCCAGATTAGAAATAAATTCAAACACAGTTTAAAGGGAGACACCTAGTTGCTATAACTGTAGCAACTCTCTAATTGCAAACTTAGATGGAGGAGTACCAGTTGTATCTAATTGAATAGACATGAATATCTTCCTTTTTTTCCTGAAGATTAAAGGTTTCTTTTCTCAGTTCCATACTTTTGTACTGATACCAAGAATATTTTTGAAGATAAGACGAAATATTATCTCTTCTAGTGTTCTGCAAGTTGTCATCCTCCTCCTCCCTATCAGATAAAAATAAGGAGAATCCCTTTTTCCCCAAAATAATGGTTTCCCTTTGATCTTCCTCCTAGTAAAAACTCTTTCACAAGCATATTAGTACATGCCTCCTTATCTTATAGCTGGACAGTAAGATTTATTAACAGGAAGCGAATGAAACCTGAGGTCAGTAGTGATGAGCTGCTGTTTAAGGTGTGTGAGGTACACGGACATCCCCATCACACCCACTCCCAAAATATCACTCCTGTACCTACTTCAGATGGTTACTGCCTAGGACATAAACAGCAACACAGTTTTCCTTATTAAAATTGCAGAGGAAACGTAGCCCTTAACTGCTTAGTTGAGGGCTATATATAAATATTGAAGAAAATAAATATATATAGCTTAATATATAAATATTGAAGAAACTCGTTTTCAACCCTTACTCAGGCTTTTAGTGCTTATTTCTGGATTTGGGATTGCCAGAGGGACTAAATGGCCCTTCTCTCCCCTCCCTAGACACAGACACACCACACCCCCTCCCAGCTCTGTTCTGACCACTTATTCAGATGTTGGCTAATTGTGGATATATGGCTTCCAAGTGCTTGAAGCACTTTTGGCATCAGGATGAAGTGACATCCAGGAACGTTTAATGTGTTAAAAAGGCCAGTCAGCACAGATTAATGCAGTAAGCACTTGCCTCAAGGAGAGCCTGTTTACATTTTTAGAGTGTAATAACAAAGCGCAGAGGAGGATATAGGAGTAAAAGTAAGATTTTCATACAAGTCTTACCTGAATCCTTTAAAAAAATGTGTGAAGGAAATGGTATAACAGGACATCTTAAGCAAAATATCAAGTTAAACTAATACCTGTCTGCAATGCAATCAATAGTAAGGCAGTTTTAGGAAACCATTGTGCAAGGAACAGTCATTTACAGCAGTAGATAATTGACAATTTTAGGAAAATCACACATCAGTTCCTTTTTTCAGTTCCTTTCTCTGTCACAATGCATCTCAGTTCCTCACTCTAGTCTTCAATGATTTCAAAGAAGCTGCTTTGATGTGGTTCTTTTGACAATGAGCAGAGACACAAAATGGATGTAAAATATTTCTGGGAACTAAGCAACGTTCAGTTTGTCTGCTAGAAGTCTGGGACAAAAAAAGATCCTTTTTGCAGCAGCGTTCATCAATGATACCCTGATATTTAGCTACAGAAGATCACCATTTATATTAATTTATGTCTCATTTCCCCCTGACATATTTGAGAATACTTTTTTTTCACCAATAAGTTTGCATCCAAACCTGGAGACAATGTGAACCACCTGGAACCCTTCCACACCCCAGAATTTGCCCCATTCCCTTTACTTCAAGCATATTTAGTTCTTCACATAAGTCAATGAAAACATTCAACCTTTATCTTCCTGTGGCTTTAATTTGGATATGACTTGCTGTACTTTAAACTGTTTATTACAGGAACAGTTAATGGAATTTCTAAATTCAGAGGAAAGTCTTGGGATGGTCTCTTCCTCCCTTCCTAATCCAGAGCTTGCAACAGACAGGAGGGAGTCAATCATTAACATTTGTGGTAGTCTAAAGGCATTAAGTATAAAAAGAACTTGCACAGATTTACCTCCAAAAAAACTTATCTCCTGTTCCGTATTCAACAGGCTGCATTTTATTCAACTTACACACAGAAACTGGTACTGTGACTACTTACTGCTTTATGTTTTTGAGGTTTGGATAACTTCAGTTCCAGAAGAAAAAACAATGGAGTTCCTTGCAAAAGCGTACAGGTACAGAATCTATCGTATGGTAAAAATCGTATGGTACAGAAACATGGGTTTAGATACCATCTAAGAGACACTACAATTCCACTAAAACTTTTGGATTTAAAAATAATCGCAGCAGATGTTTTGCATAAATAATATGGATCTTGAACCAAAACACTTTCCTCACGCAGCTTTCCAGCTATCCTCCACAATTTGAAAGGTTAACAGAAAAAAACCACTGAAACCATGAGCAAATCAAAGGCTTAGACTTAATTACTGCACTGACATATAGAAAGCATATGGTTTTTCCAAAGTAACTCTAGGTTAGTATTTTAATCTAAACTTTTTAATATCTCACAATTAACATATTATGCCCTTTAGGAACTAGAGAAGGTTACAAAAGAGTGAGAAGAAACTTCTGAAATCCACCTGCCAATGCCCTGTTTGTTGCCCTAGGATTGCTGGTTTGTGTCAGTCTGATACACCAAACTGCACTGGATAAACATGTTCCTTTCAAAAAGTAGCTTTGCCAACATCTGATCTGAATCTCCCTTTAAGCCCAAATTCCATTTACAGAACACAACAGTAGAAACGACTGCTTTTTTGCCAAAATCTTTTTAGATACTTTCAGAGTGTTCTGTCCCTCTTTAGGCCTTGCAACCTCAGTCTGTTTGGAGCGGTCTTTAAGCCTTTGCTCAAAATTGCACATCAATACATGTTGATTTGCTTCTTTTTTTTTCCTCTCCTCAGAGAGATGCATTTCTCATTGAGATGGTAGGCAGATAATAGGTTTATAGGCAGATAATATCAGTTGCAATCTGGGATACAGGGTCTTTTTGACCTTTCAGAAGAATTAAAGGGGGATTTAAATCAAGAAAAGTGAAGTATTCCTATTCTAAAGCTAATTTGTAACTAGTTACAGCCTGTAATTCAAGGGAGGCCTGTGAACAAAGAGAAGCTAAATATAAATGGAGAGAAGCATGCTAATATTGACTTACTGGAAAGCAATAAAGTAAGGAAGCCAGCAAAAGCACTACTGGAAAAATGATCTTCAAAAAAGAATGAGGAAAAAATATTAAAATATTAAAGCTTCAGAGGCCTTGTCAGTACAGAGAGGAGAGGATCATGTTACATGGATGCTACTGTATTGTTTGTTATTTAGGAAGGCTTTTTGTGCACCAGTAAGCTAGAAGATTAATTAAATTTTTTTGCACAGGAATACCAGCCTCAGTACTTGGAATGCAAAAATGTATTTTGAAATAGCTAAAGGTTCCAGCTGTACTTCACAAAACCCTTTAGCAGAAGACCACTGGTAAAGTGGGGTGTTGTACAATCAAACAGTCCAAGGGCTATTTACTGCTCTCTACACTGTCACTGTGTGAGCAAACATTCCTGTGCTCTTTACAGACATGAACCAGTAACTCCATGTGGCATTTTCCTCTGATAAGCAAACACATCAATCTTGGCCCTGGGAACCTCTGAACTTTATTCCATCACAGAGAAGATACTGCAGCACGTTTCCTTCCATGAATACCACCAAAATTAGTTTTTGAAAATTAATCAATGCGACTCAAATACTAGGGGGAAAAAAAATTCAGCCTCAGAACACACACTACTTTTGAAGTGGAGAGCGCAGGCAAGATTTTGCTATGGGCATGTGCATAGGGGTAAACCTTCCCATCTTTTGTTGCCAAAAAACTGAACTAGTTTACTATAATCTAATACACTAATTAATTAATTGCACAGGCATTTCCCTCTTTTTGTCACAAGATGCTACACACAGTTCTTCACCTCAGCTGCAAACACGGAGACACAGTCACTAAGCAAGAAGAGGTACTATAACACTTAAAACTCTGTAGATCATGGCCAAAAACTGGAAAACTTCAATCTCCCAACAAGAATGCAAATATGACAACCACATAAGCCAAATTCTGTTTTCCTGTCACCTTGTTGTTGAAGTTCTCACATTACCTAGCCCACAAGTGGCTCAATTTATAAAAGCAGATTGGAAAGTACTGCATTAGCTCAGTAACAAAAATAAGCCTTCTACAACACAAAGTGTGAAGTCTCAGCTAACCAAGTTGAGCCAAAAGATGGACAAAAGATCATTATTTTTTCATGGTGACCATACTATGAAAGTTTCACAATAATCCCTGCCACAGTAAATGCGCACAGGATGAACAGATGCAATACGAAGGAACTGGGGAAAAAGGCGTATTTTCCATAGATTTCCACAGGACACGCCAGTTTTAGGCAACTTCTCAGAGTTCACACTTGTACCATGGAGCTATAAAGGATTTTCAAGACATAAACTACATAAAATATTTAGTCACCTACCAGCATTAACAATGGCATCAACCTCAAGCAGCGTAATGTCACCTCTATAGAGAGAAACTTTGTCACTCAGGCTTTTCTTCACTTGCAGATCTTCTTTAGCATTTTCACCTACAAACCAAGAGAGCAGAAAAATCAGATTCTAAGTGTGGGCCCGAGGTCATTATTTACAAACCCTGAACAGGCAGCAGTCCGGTGATACTACTGCTGTCAGACTGCAGCATCTTTCGGTTTCACCTCGAGAGGGCACCGGTAACCCACAGAGACAGCGGCACTGCCCTAACATCAGGATGCTCACTTGTTACTTGTTTCCAAATACAAGTTACTAGAAAGCACTGAATCCTTATCCACATACCATTTAGTTACAAAACTGTACAAACATACGTACTTTTGGAGTGAGAGCCATCAAGTAATTTTATTTGGTAATCACAAGGGTGTAAACTGCAAAAACAAATTTTGAGGAATAAAGATTACACTCCTAACCAGTGTAATAATTTCTCCAATACAGAATTATACCAAATGAATACAAAAATACACAAGCACACTATTTGCCAACAGCCCCAAAATTCAGAATGACTTCTGAAGACAGGTAGCCAGACAACAAGCCAGAAAAAAAAAAAAATCCATGCACTTTTTAAGCTTGGAGCTTTGTCACCTTCAATTGCTCTACTAGGAAGAGGCAGGTGGGGAAGACAACATACACCAGCTTACAACAGATTTGTTACAAAATAATGCTACCATAGATTACTGTAAACTCTTGAGATTTTGCATCGCCAAATCATTTATATCCAATTCAGTCCATAGAACAACTCAGTTACCTCAAACCCTTAGACTAACATACTGCCCAAAGCTTCACCAAATTCGACATGCACATCACTAGAAATGAACTAAGCAGGGAAGATTATTAAATTAATTTTCACTATTACTTTTTAAAAATTCCTTCCAATGTAACTCTCAAGAAGTTTTAGTTCATCTGTTGTTAGATGAAAAATAGAACTCATTTGCGGAGGTAACGAAGTGTGAATCGATTTCAAATCTTCAAAACAAGTGAAGTTTGACGACAAGCAAAAAGAATCCTCAATATTTAGTGAGACAGTAGAAGCAGTCTAAACAACTTTAGGCTGAACCTTCTTTTCCAAGGATACCAACTTGGACACGTCAGCAGTTCGTTGCTGAGTACTAGGGAGCACGTCAAGGCTCAGCTCCTGAGACCTGTCCCACAGTGGCAAGACAGAGCAGCAGGCTGAGACAGCCACACACTCAGAGCGAGGCTCTGGCCTGGCCTGGCCATTCCCAGCCTCTGGCTGCCAGGCAACAGCCTTGTGACATCGCAGCTGATGCCACCACCTTGCACAGAGCCGTGGGCACTGCTGGGATCAGCTGGGGCTCAGGGAGAGGGACAGCAGCTCCTGGGGCAGCTCCACCATGCTCTGCCCAGGGCTCTCCCTGCTCCTGGGGCTCTGCGTGGCCTCGCTGCTCCCCAGCACACTCCGAGCTCACGGCTGTGCCGCCAGGAGCAGGGTCCGGCTGCCTGTGCCAGCCCGGGACGTGCAGCAGCCAGACACTGGCACGGGCAGTGCCAGCCTGGGGTCCCTGCAGGTTCACTGCTGCACCTTCTTAGCCCTGTCCCTGCTGCTCGCCGTGCTCTGCCTGCTGTGCAGCCTGCAGAGAAAAGCCCAGAAGCAGCAGAGAGAGGTGAGGGACGGGGACCGGGCAGGTGCCACCGTGCCAGGGGGACGGGAGCTACAGCCTGTAGGGTGAGGAGTGCCAGCCCCTGTGGAGAGGAGAGCCTGGGCAGGCACCAAGGCTCCTCTGCCCCTTCCCCAGAGGTGATCTCAGGTGGGATTCAGTCCCCTTCCTCCCAGGAGGAAACAAGGACAGGCTGAGCCACCAGAACAAGACAGAACCTGCCCGAGGTCTTCTGCACACACCGTGCAGCCTGGGGCAGCCCAGCCAGGCTCCAGATCCCCCAGGAGAGCCCAAGGGGGCTCGGCCCCCGGCAGCCCCTGTGCCCCTTCCATGGTGCCTGTGTCTCCCAGGAGAAGGCCTGGACATGCTCAGCCTGGCCAAGGACCTGCTGCCTGGCCGACTGCTCCCCCCTCAAGGACGAGGCCATCGACCGCCAGAAGGAAAACGCTGCCTCCATCAAGAGCTTCCTGAGGCACCTGCGCCAACGCTGCCTGCGGGGGGACACGCTGCTGAGGGGAAGGAACAGCAAAGTGTGGAAGGACTTAGACGAGGAGGCAGCGCTTTTCTCTGACTGAGAAAACAACACCTGTGAGGCAAACGGAGCAATATACTGCAAGATTACTCATCCACCTTTATTATTAAAATTATTTATTAAATAAGACAGTGTTGGGGTTGCTTGAGGAGAAGAGGAAGAAAACCTCAGCTCAAGGCTGTGGGAAAAGCCCAGTCATGGTGAGCAGGAGGCTCACTCCCAAGATCCCTTGTTTGTTCTATGTAAATTGTTGTCAGAGACATCTCAGTTCTCCCTGTTACTATTGGTTACTTTTTGCTACAAGAACTATAATATTCCTAACTGCTCTCTCCAATTAGACCCTTCCCTCAGATCCCTGCCCTAGTTCCTCCTATACCTATATGTATAAATAGCCCTGCCCTACCCTGCACCCTGCTCTTTTCCCGTTCGTTCCTGATACTGTGACCACTGTCCTGTTTGCTGTTTTCACCTTATTAAAGCTCTATTTCCAAATAATCAGGTTAAGTCACCTCTCTCTTTAAAGTCACCAGAGGCCAGTTCCTATGTAAGCCACCAGTAAGACTGTCAGGCTAGAACCAGGGGGCTTCAAGACAGCTTTTTTTTCTGTTTTAACTTTAGTCCTGCAAACAAGTTGATTGTAACTCTTATGAAAAAGTGAAGTCAATGGCCACTAAATCATCTCTGCACACACATTGATGAAGGATGGAGTTGATCCTGGTACATCCTTTCCAAAATTTAGGGGTTTAGCCTATTACTGACAACACACAAGTGGAAACACTGCTGTAGGTCCTCCTCTTGTGTCCTCTGCCCCAGCCTCAGTAATGCATTACAGCTGAAAATCTTCACCAGAAACATTCATGTCACACCCCCACTTTTTCCCCTCTAGATGCAGCCATCATCTGCCTATACAATTTCATTTAGCTCATCCTCTTACATCATCCTTTGGTCCTTCAGTCATGTTCAAAATATCTCAGAGTCCACAGAGCCACAGGCTGAAGATGAGGTTGATTACCTAAGCTCTTCACAGCAAATAGAGAGCAGGCAGTCCTAGCCCTCAGCTTTGTTTACAACTCCTTCCAGATCACTCCTAAGGAAAAGGGCCTTTACAGTTTACACAAGGGCAGAGAAACACATTAGATTGAGCTCACAGAAACTGCACTTGAAAAGAAAATGGTAAAGTTCATCTGAACCAGGTGGACAAGTGACTGTCAGAACATCTCACTAGAGGGAGTCCCCACCCAAGACATAAATCTACTCAGCTGGTGCAATGGACAAGGATGGCACAAACTTACAGCATTAGAAAATCAGCCCTGAAACTCAATCACTGCTCAAATAGCCAGAGTTTGAAAGTCCAGTATGCTTTAAAGTATATTAATTTTTTAAACAAGTCTCAAGCATCCAATTACAGAAATCCCTACAGCAATACCAAAGAGCTTGCCACTAGAGGGAGGAGAAAAACATACAGCTTGAAGAGTTTATTACAAAAAAACACTACATTTGCACTTTAAAACAACTGTTAATGAAAGAGTAGAACACACACAAAGTAGTAAAAAATAGGTACCAAAGCCCCATTGTATAAAGAAATACCTATGGCAAAGGAAAAGTCTCTTGACACTCTATGAGCAAAAGCTGATAAGAGAATAAATCAGAGAACAAGAAAGAAGGATTGATGGCAGCAAGGCTCACAGGCTCACACTGTTACAAGAGAACTTTGTTAAACAAGTAATATGACACATTTCTCCTCAAGTTCATAAAAACAAGTAGCAGACTGGATTGCAAGGAAAAAAAAAAAAAAGCTGAGAACAGGAGAGTTCCATCATTTCTAGTCAGCTTTAGAATCCCCAACTGAAGGAAATAAATTAATTCCAACAGAAATAAGCCTGCCCAGTACCTCATCCCTGCTACAACAGCTACTAGCAGAGACATATCCCCACAAGGAAGGCTTCTCTAAGAAAATCTGGAGAAAGAACCTGAGCAAGGGACAAGAATCACATTATCCCCAGACGAGAGGCAGCCCTTACACTCCTGGAAGACTCCTCAGTAAATACTAGACTGGGATACTAAACCACTTTTCTTGGGCTGCTGAAAACACAAAGGAGATGATCGAGCTTTAGGAGTGCATCTGACCCTGGAATGTGCAGCAGCAATTCTGCTACACACTCAATGCTTTTTCCCTTCAGTGCCAATTTTTTTTTTTTACCTAAGTCTTTGTTTCCACAATTTTCCTGTACAGACAAAAAATTATGAACTATTAGCAATTCCTAATCTCACATCTAACACAACTTCCATTTGTTTCTGCATAGGGCTTATGGAGTGTTAAAAAAGACAGACTGTAAAACCTGTATTATTATGTGTCTGCTTCTACTCCTACTAAGCATGGATGATTGTACAGGAAAGGCAATTGCTTATCTAAATCAAGATAAGTATTATTTCCATATGTTCCATCACCAGGGGAAAAGCATTCACAGATGCACAGTAGTACTTCAGATTTGTACTACAGATTTGCTCTATCACTTCTTGGACTTAAACGAGATCAGAACCTGAGCACAAGGAAGAAACATCTGTTGCAGACAAATCACTTTCTACCCAGCCAAAAATACAGCACAACATGCAAGTCAAAAGCACTTGATGAACACCAACACCTTCTCCCTAGCTGCACAGTCTGCCAATATGGTCTGTTTCAGCTAATTACCAAGTGGCATAATTGGATTAGCTGAGGACTACAGCCAAGTACCAAACTCCGGAGGCAAACAGACACTAGAAATCACAGAATGGATGTGGTTGGGTGGCACCTCTAGTGATCAAGTCACCCAGAGCAAGTTGTCCAGGACTCAGTTCAAATTCAGCTGGGACAATCTCCAAAGACAGAGATTCCACAACCTCTCCAAGTAACCTGTCCTAGTGTTCAGCCAGCCTCACAGCGTGCAGTTTTGGTTTTTAATCCTCAGAAAGAACTTCCTTTTTCAACTTGTACTTACTACCTCTTGTCCTGTCACTGTGTCCACAGAGATGAGTCTGGAGAGATCTCTTTTACACCCTCCACTCTATGTTTATAAACACTGATCAGATCCCATCTGGGGTCTCTCTTATTCAGGCTAAACTTCAGCTCTCTCAGTCTCTACAGGCACAGGAGATGCTCCAGACCCCTAATCATGCTTTAATCATATTGCGGCTCATCTGGTACATGATGGAGGTCATGGAGGACCTCAATAGGAGGTCAAGGTCTCTCCTATTCAAGGTTCCACAGGAGGCATGAAATACCCCACATCTGCAGGGCTATAACTCACCCCTGTACCACCACTGCAAAAAGCCTCGAGAAGCTCACTCAGGCCAAGTTTAACACAGCGATATGGCTACCAGCAGCCCTCAAACAAGGCTGTAAGTGTGAGCCCTGACTTTTCAGTCACATTTAAATGGGAGCCGTTGAAGAAATTTACACATTACAGACAGAAAGAGTGGTGTACCATGAGAATTGATCAAAACAGCCAGTCACTCTGAACAACCCACACAACACTCATGCAAATGCAATTTTCTTGTGTTACAAGGTCTTGCATAGTCCTTAAACAACCTTTTTCACAGTCTATCCCACACAGCTCTCTGCATCTCCAAAATAACAATGCTGAGAGGCAAAAAAACCTTTAAGTCTGGGAGAGAAAGAAGTAGAAGGAACAGAGGAGCCTGCTTTTTATGAAGTTTTTGTAAACCAAGAGAAGACTTGGTATGGAATGCTCAAGTACCTGGGTACAAAGTTTGAGAAAGGAGTAACAACAAACAAGGAGAACAAGAACAGGAATACATTCCCAATCTAATTCATGATGCACCCTTATCTGCAGGGACACGCAACTGTCAATTCATAAATCAGTCTTCTCATTCCAGCAGCATGCACACTGACAGCAAAGACACGACATAAGTAGGCTGAGACCCTTGGGTATTTGTGTGTTTACTTGGAGAGTCAGCATCCAGCTGCTCTGGTTGCTATTCTTGTTGGAAACTTCATGATTTAGGGTCCTTAGAAAAGGCTGCTGGTTCCGCTGTGACTCAGAAGAAGCTGTGCTTTGTCTGTGTGAAGAAACCCATTCAATCACTGTCTCATTTGGTTGATTTTATAATGTGGACTTTCAGAGGGATTCCAGACCTTGCCATGATATAGTGGAATGAAAATGCTGTTGGACATGGTATTTCACTAAGTTCTTGCCCAAGCCTGATTATCAGTACCTCACTCCAAGTGATACCAACAATTTCAATACAGATTCTTCTCAGTGAATGGCAGCCTGACTTGTACTGAAGTATATCAAATGGTCAGCCAAGGTCACATGGAGGCAAGAGCTACACTGCATTGCCTCAAACTCAATTCCTACTTCATAACCCACCTCTACTACAGAGAGTTCATAATTAACAATGGAAGTTCAAAAATGGATACACAAATGTATGACACTGCTTTAGATCACTGTTCATTGCCCTGTGAGCATGCTGGTAACTTGACTATAAAACTAGAGGACTACAGGTGATTCTGCTTCACTAGATTCCTTCCAAGACAAAGCAGATACCTCCCCTGCAAGAGCTGTGTCTTGGCAATATCACAGCATTCATACAACTACTCCTGGTGTCCTCAAATTGATCCAGTACCACTTGGGGTAACTAGGAGCCCTCATCCAAAACATACCAGCTTTTCTCTTATCACCTTTATAAACTGGCTGGAAAAAAATGACTTTTCATGACCAACCAGGTATTTAGTCCTCTGCAGCACCTGTTTGACCTACCGAAACTTGAGAACCCATTTAAATAGGTGAGCACATACAGCATCAATGAGGATTCAAATAAGTTTATAGTGGGGAACAACAAATTCATTACCTTCATTCATTAATTTATTAAGCTGTCAGACTATTTTTATTCTATGTTTTCTGCTTTTTTTAATTATCTATACCATTGCTGAGCAACCACTTCTCTAGTTGAGTATTACAAGCTTTTGTAGTACTTGAAGTACAGCTCGGAAATAAAGCGTTACTAGAAGAAAACTACAAAACTTGTGCAAAGCCATCAGCAAATATTTTATGGCGTGGTCATTCAAAAACCTCTGCCTGACATAGAGTGACAACAGCTTACCAGGTGGGAGAAGGAACTTTAGTTTTCTAATATCGGGACAGGTAGGTAAGTGTTGGGGTTTAGGATTTTTTTCCTTTTGTTCTTTCTCTCAGGAAATTTTCTCCTGTATGTTGCTAGGACAAAATAAAGTATTGAGGGAGGCAAAAGAAGTTGCCAAGCTCAGGGGAAAGTGCTGCAGCCAGGAGAGGCCGGGCTGGGTTTGTGTTCTCTGTGGTTCTGGATTTACCTGCTGCTCCTCTGCCCACACCTGTGCCTGAAAACCCCTAATTTCAAAGTTATAATAATTCAGAGGGGAGTGCATCATATTTTCCATTCCAAGGAAGGTTCCTGCCTTCCTTGGCAGGCACCTGTCTTTCAAACCAAGATAGTAAGTTCTCATGCAGGTGCAAAAGATGATGTTTCCTATGTGGAGACAGGCCTGGGGGTAGCTCTCACCTTGCAGCATTCTCTTTCCCCTCCTCTCTGAGATACCAGATGTAATTTGTTACACTGAAGAATACTGGAGGTTCAACCCAATCAGCAAGGGACAGAGGAAACTCTGAGGACTACTCTACCACTACTCATTTGTGTTGCAAGTCATGCTTGCTTCATTCAAGGACTTAAAAATTGGAAATTAATACAAACTCTCAAGCAGTTACAAACTCAGTAGCAGTCAGCAGAAAGATCTAGCTCAATCTTCTTTTACATATCTACCTAATGAAAGACACACCAAATCTCAAAGCCTTTAAAAGTTGATATAAGAATGTCTGTGTACATCACCTATTCTCCTGGATTTAGTTCTTTGCAGTACACTTGCAATCCTTCCCCTGCAAGAACACTGGTGGGAATGCAGAAAGAGGGGGAAAACCAGAATGAACTCTAATTTTTCTTTAAACATGACTGACCCATAGTCTCAATGACCCCAGACATGAAGTCTGGGGTTTGCTCTCAGTGACTGTAGATTGATTAAGAATCCCATCAAAAAGGACAGCATTGCAACAGATACATTGGTGGGTGAGCAGCAGAGCACCTTCCACAGAAAAGATTACATTGAGCACATGGGAATAAATCCCACTCCAAGTCACACCGTGCAGCAAATGGAATACACAGAACTTGGAGCACCACTAAAGTCTAACCAGCCATACCACTGAGACCTCAAAAAAGCCCATCATTGCATAAACAAGCCTTTGTGAAAAAGCAAAGGGCAGGATAACGCAGGCAATCATTTTAAAGAAAAACAGAGGTGCACCCAGTTTCTTCATACCTGCTCTGCATTAGAGATGGACTTCACCTTTTGGACAGGAGCCTTTGGGTAAACTCTAGAGCAGTCTTTCCTAACATAATATTTGACCACCAAATCCCAGGGATGCTACTTGTGCAAAGATGCTCACAGAGAACTATTTCCACTCTCAGAAATAAATATGTTGGTTACATCTTCCAACATGTGCATTCTATAGTATCCCATCCCAAAAAAACAACTGAAAACTTTGGTGAAGGCCCTTAATGACACATTTCTGCAAACATGCCAAGTCAGCATGCAATAGCCTGAAAGTCTCAGGACAATCTCTGTGGACAAACATTACGTTTCTGCACATTGCAAAAGAAAATATTTCTCAATAGCATTTCAATGGTTTTAAAAACTGTGCAAAATACAAATTTAACATCTTTCAACTGGATTATTTAAGTCTTCTCTCCAGCACAGAAGAGTATTTTCTGGGCATTATAAAAAACAAGCAGCACTTCCTACAGGGCTGAGAAATTTTCCCTCAGCTGTATTTTCTAAATACACAGCAGCTAGATGTCCTGACATGGAGAAAACCACATACCACTTCACAGAGTAACTACTACCATTTAATGGTCAGACTCAACGAACTTAAAGGTCTTTTGCAACCTTAACCATCCTACAATTCTACACTACAATTATTCAGAGCCTCACTGGCTGGTTAAGAGACATTTCTACATGCTGAGCAATTTGGCTCTACTGAATCAAAAAAGGGAAGGCAGGCAAATGTTATTTCCAGAGACTGGGTTTTTAACACATGTGTAATCAAGTGTTAAACTGTGCACAAAGCAAATATAGCTACACATGAAAGTTAGTTAATATGATTCAAACAGAGAGCTTGGTGAGCTTAAACTGCACCAATCAAGGAAGTTAAAGCAGTATCATTACTGCATTTGAGTGTGAGGTTAGTTTTCAAAGTAACTAGTTGCAAACCTCCCACACCCAGAGCTGGGTGGCCTACCCGGTATCATCACTAATTATAAAGAGCTAGGCAGCAATTCCTGGCTGAGGAATGGTTCAGCACTCTTATAAATACTTGTCATCTCTAAGGTACATCAAATTAAGCCAAGCCATAACAGTGCCTACCTGTCTACTCAAAAGAGGGCTCTGAAGGAGAACACACAACTTTCCTCACGAATGGTTCCAAGCAGCACTGCCTTATTGTTCTTCTGTACACCCTTTGTACCACTCACCCTACATGCATTACACCTGTGTGCCCTCCCTGCCCTTCTGGGATTGGTTCCCTACCCCTCAGCATTCCAGCTCTCGTTACCTTTAACACTGATCACCTGTCCCACACAGCTGTAGCCCATTAGGGATAAATCTGGGCCCCAGTACCATTCCCAATCACCACAAACTGTGCCTACAGGTTCCATCTTCTGCAGAAGGACATCAGCTTGTTCCACCTGCATTTGAAAATATCTTAAAGTCAAACAGCCAGTCAACAGATCCACATTAGCAAGCCATGACAAGGGTACAATTTAACAGCTTGGTTTTGGCCTCAACCTAATCATAGGTACATGGCTTCTAAACAGGCTGGCACATTGGCTCACATCTGTCTGCAAAAGACTGTCAGGATATATGCCACAATCCATCATAAATTATAGATTAGGGCACTAGCCAAGCTGCCCTACTGAGCAAAGCTAGATGATGTACTGAAATTGTCTTTGTAGAGCAATACATTAATTTGGAGGTTTGATCCTGCAGTTCCCCACACTCAAAAGAAGTTCACCCTTTATACGTAAAAAGAAGACTGGAAAAAATAATAATCAAAGAAAAGACAGAAGCCGAAATATATAACCTGTTACTTTTTTCCCTGCATACATTAAACTATCTTACTCAAGTCAGCCACCAAAATATTCCAGGCTGGAACCTACAATTTTTCTCAGCAGTTTCTGAGGAACAGCACATCCCAACTTAAAGCATCACTGCTGCTAAAGCCGTCCTCCCTCACACCCTGAAAGAGCCTGCCAGCTGACAGCACACTGCATCATCTTGACTTCCTAACTCTACTAAGTACTTCCTTAGGGACCTCTCTACAAAACTTCAGTGCAGTGACATTCAGCAGCTACAAAAAAAAGGATTGTTTCTCATATTGCACAGGACAGAAGCTTTAAAGTTATTAATCTGGTCAAGATTCATGTCACCGGTAATTAAACATTAAAATTATTTCTGGCAAAGATGTGCCTAACCTCCCTTTGCATCTCCACCTACTATCCCTCTCTAAAACCCATCAAGAGCTTGCAGACCCTCAGTAAGGATACCAATTTATCAATTTATTGTTGAGAGCAGCATCCTTTTCTACGGTTAATTTTTGCTCCTCAAGGAGCTGTCTGCCACTGTAGATAAGACAGCTTTCTCAGCTGCATGCAGAAGAGCCAAAAAATAAAAACTCTGTCCAGGTCCTATATAAGCTTAATGCTGTATGGGAGTTACCTTGTTAAAAAAGTCACAGAGCAGCAGCTTAAAGAGCACTCATCATCTTTATTACATCAAAGACAAGTGATTTACTTTCTTAGAGAGAGGATTAGCTACACTGGATTTTGTATTCTTAATCTATATAAACAGATCTGAACTTTTTAATAATCGTTATCTCCTACTTGCTGAAAGCAAGAAACGTTTTTGGTTTTCCCAAAAACACTTTAATGCAAACTGTAAAACAAGTGTCATGTCATGGCAGCTAATCCATCCTATAAAGGTTATTGTGTGAAGCTCACCAGAGAATCATAAAGTCAACTGAATACGTCTTCAGTCTTTTTGTCTACTGTAGTTTCCCTTCACCCCTTAGAATAAACACACTAATTTACCTACTTATATCAGGGATTTCACTAACTGGAGATGATTCACCTCCAGAAACAAATGAACACACACAGAGATTATTGCAGAGATTTTGCTCAAGTAAACTTGCACCTGAAGAGTGGAGTGGTTTTGGTTCACCAATCTGAGTTTCCCAGCCAATGTACCAATTAATGTAGCGGGTCTAGTGCTGGCCAAATGCCAGCACATCCACTAGAATTATTTACTCATTTTCTCCTCCAAGGTTTAAGGATTAGGAGGAGAGCAAAGCAGGATCAAAACTTTAAAGGGTATAAAGAAATCTTTATTAACAGAACAAAAAGAAATAGTAAGAAATCAGAATAAACTTTCAGGCCACTTCTCCTCCCTCCAACTCTTTTTTTTTTCTATTGAAAATGTAAAACGACAAATTCGGTACTTTCAGCCAGATTATCACTTTTAAAATAATCTTTCTTCAGTTCACTTAGATGAACTTAGAGCCTCTCCTGCCATGCCATGAAGACTTTTTACAAGGAACAGTTCTCTCGCGGTTTTAATTTTCACAAATAGCAGCCACACAGAAATCTGCAGTCGTGAAGTCCCTCCCACAGTTTGGCAGTCTTCCCACAACTACCACCATGGGTCATTTCAGTTTATTGTATTGGGGTACAATTTTAAGGATGAGCTTCTTTTAGTAAAGAAACAAAAGTTCTCTTATCTCCAGGAACAGAGGTTGTCTTCTATCCCTGGGGCCAGGTTTCTCATCTCTCTCTGTTCAAGCTTCTCATTAGCACACAGCTACTTCAACAGCTGCTTGCTTCAACACTGGTACTTCTGCTCATGGCTATGGCTAGAATGCTACATCCTCCCAATGCATTCCAGGAGTTACAGGGGAAAAAAAAGTCTGATGTATTAATTATACCTTCCCCATAGCCTTACAAGAGAATTACAGCCCAAGACTGAGGCATCTCCGTATTCTACTCCCATCTGGGATTTGACTCTGATGCCTTAGGTTTTAGCTATTTATTTTTTTAGATTCTGTGCTGTTTTGGTGGGTAGTTTTAGGTTTCATATTCAGTGCTACTAAGCTCTCTTTGCAGTGTAGACAGACAAAACAATTCCTTCTCTAGTTTGATACCAAGGACTACTTTCAGCCCAAGAACAAAACCAAGGGTGAAGGGAGAAGGAAAACCAAGGAGGATGGAGCTTCATAACCTGGAGCTGTCATTAAACAATTGATTCTAATATGCTGATGGATCAGAACTTATTAAAATGTGAAACCTTGTGACCTGGGGGTCCATTTTGTGACCACTTTGGGGTCCCCTTGGCTGTGGTTCATCTTGCACATCCCAGGAGTATCCATTGAGACCTTTTAATAAACTCCTACTTTATCGTTTGCCCTGTCTAGTCTCTGTTCCAGGTCAGCCTCCAGAAGTCATCTGTCAGGTCCAAAGGAAGCTGACTACAGGGAATCACTTCCATAGCTTGTGGACTTTTTCCTTAACTAAAATCCAAATTACATTAAACCAGGACAAAGAGAGTACCATCTCTGTAATGTGGAAATCAATAGCCAAGCTGTGTATTGGGAAAGCCAGAAGGGTGTGTGGGGTCACATGGTCAGATCACCACTCTGCAGCTTTGTATCTGCTCAGGACACATCCTCAAAGGGCAGTGAAGAGCCTGAGCAAAGCAGAGCTCACAGGGCTCTGGTTACACCCTCCTGCCCTGGCAGCCTTGGATATCTGTTGCAGTCAAACAGACAGCAACTCCACATTATGCCATGGGCACACAGACTCCTGGACACCTCCAGCACAGACTAAGAAGCTGCAAACATGGTTTGCACTTCTTACCCTTCTAATTCCTTTGCTGCTTCCTTAATATATAACATGGACAGAGAGTAGAAATGAGCATTCAGCCACGCCCACAAAAAGCACTTGAATTTCACAAGTGTTCAAAATACTTAATCACCATGATCTTCACATAATTCACAGAAACCACAGTTGTTAGTTTTTTCATGGTGCTCCCCCAGCTATTATACACAGCAGTGCTCTCTCACAGTCTTGAAGAGACCCTGTGATAAGATGTTCCTCATAAGTAACAGTGGGATGCCAATACATGAAAAGTAAGGACAAAACAATACAGCAAGAGTTTAAGCAAAGCTGAAATTCACATTCAGGGCCACAGGTAACAGAAGAGACCCTGAACAGTGGCGCACAAGTTATTGTTGTTTTCTGTGTGTATTCAGCAGAAAAACTGCTGCCCTCTGAACTTCATCAAACCAAGAGTTTTAGTAGGAAAAGCATCTTTTTGAGAGAGAGAGAAAGAGCAAAAATTACACTAAGCTGTCTCAATTTACTTTCATCCTTGTCATTCAGCTAAAAATCTGTTATAAAGATAGTTGTTACAGTCATTGTAAGAAAAAAAAATCACAATCAAAGGTGATGGACTTGGGATTTGTGGTGGGGGGATGGTCTTGAAGCACACAGGTTTCACACAGCTCTTACCAACAGAACTTGTGACTGTCAAACTTGTCTAACAATTTCAGTGTTCTAGTAATTTCTTTTCCTGTATAAATCACTGATAATATTGAGTGGTTTAGAGAGATGCCATTTCTTACTTGTGGATGTCAGGCTGAATTTCACTGCAGCTTAATTGTGGTGTCACTTCCCCAAGTCTGTTTAAAACTCATCACCTTGGTTCCTAGTCCCTGCAGGACAGATATTTGTATCAAGCAGGGCTGTACAGAGATAATGGAGAGTTACTTGTGTTAGTTCCCCATCTCAAGAACTGCTGGTCAGAGCTCAGTGTTACCACACATTTTCTTTCCACCATGAAGCATTTGGAGTGGCTCACCTGCATGCTTTGTCTCTGTAATCTTGTGTCAACCCACTGTGAATATTCAGAAAGCTACACATTCATAGTACAATAATGCTTTTATTAAATCCAAACCCTCAGTGTTAAAACAGATTAATTGGAATAGTTTGAGCCATATCATTTTCTTAAAAAATAGCAGATTAAAAAGATTCAGAGACTGCCAAAACATCTAAATGTATTTCAAGACTTTAAAAGGACTGCAGACCTTTTGTGTCATTTAACCTTAAACAAAAATACACTCAATTACCGTGTCCTTCTATTTTAACTTCATCCTATGAAAAGTAGTTCTTACGCCTAGCAAAGATCTTTAAACCACCACCTCAATTTGCTGTTTTCTTGGCATCACTCTCAAACCAAAGAATTCCAGGGGTTGTGAGCATCAGCAGGACTATCAGCTGCCTGGAGTTAAACAGTATCACTTACTCCCATTTTCTGAATTACCCAGTTAATACAGCAAAATTTTTTTCTACCAGTGACACACAAAATTCAGTGACAACTAAATTCCCAAGACTCTGATTTTTAAAAAAGCTTTCCAGAAAAGTTTTCAGAAGCCACCTCTCAAATTTAACACTGCAGAGTAAAGATATCTTTGGGAATTAGTGTGTACCCAACAAAAAGCTAATATATGTATTTAACTTCAAAATACACTCGAGTTGTTAGTCTACATGGTGGCATTTTAGTCACTGAGCAGCATTACAAGATGATGTACAAGTTGAGTGCCTAACAAAGTGGTAAGTAATAAGCAGCATTGAAACAAAGGGATATAAATTCCAGAGCTTCATAAAACAAATTCATTATTCAGATGTTGTCAGGAAGACACTGTATTTCTAAGTACATGAAAAAACAGATGAGATGGTGTATTTGAAGGACAACAAGCGGTGAGAACAATGCATTACAGTATATTCACACTACCCAGCCCTCTGTGGCAAGCTCATTCTTTGTTTCCAAAGTGGGTAACTCCTCATTTCCTTAATACAGTTAAGCCAGAGAAAGCTTATACTTACAGGACCATTTCAAGAACAGAAGTTTTGTCTTTCTGCCATCCCATCTTGACTTTAAAGAGGGCCACTCATCACTAACTGTCCCTTTTCCTTCCACTGCTACAACACTTGATCTCTGAGATCCATTTGTGCAGCCTGATGAGCAGCACACCAAAAAATCAGGGGGGGTTGACAGCATAGCCCTTCTGGAAACAAACATATCCACATCAGATTGCTTCCCTTAGCTCAAGAAAGTGGGCACCAAGCTCAGTCTCTGCATTCCACATTGTCCCACCCTCTTCCCAAAACCAAGGCTTTACACAAACATTGACCAAATTCCATGCCAAAACATACATTAATCTAATTTCTTATGGCTAGTCGTGTCTGTATGAGGAGACCTGCAAAAATATGTAGGGTTTCTTCTTTAGTCACAGCAGAGCATTTTAAAATTAAAGAGGCACTGTCTCTTTGAACTTCAAATGGTTTTTAATAGTTTTGCTGCTACAAAGAGACAAAGCCATTGTCAGCTGCCGTTCAGAATTCAGTAACTTTACTCCTCAGGAGCCTTTACAGAGATGCACATCCCTCTGTTATGCTGCTCTATTACAATGACCTCCAACCTCATCAAAACACCAAACGTCTGCCAAGCTCTGCTGGATTTCTGCAGAATTTACTTCTGAACACAACTCCTATCAAAGGGTGGAGGAGGGGTAGGGAGAAACTTTCTTCCCCAAACTAAGGTATGTTCTTCCAATTTGCCCATAAAGAACACCCATGAAGTACCCCGGCAGTGAGATTGGTTCCTTCCCAAATATGAACCTCTGAGGTCATCTCAGTTTGCATAATTCTGCAAACAGGCTTTTCAATCATCTCCCATTAGACTTCCACATAACAAAAATGTATGCCTAACTGGAACCTCCCAACACCCTCCAGCGAGTCACTGACATTGAAAAATGGGCACAGTGAAGGTTTTACATTGTACACACAATTTTTCCTAATATCCAGTACCAAATTTGTGCAGTAGGAATGGCCATAATCTCCAGTTGAGTACTGAGTATCTGTGGGGATGGCTGCCAGCTCAGATGCTCTGCCCTCCTCCTACAGCTTCTTACTCCAGCAGCTGATTGATTGTGCCTGCTTCACTTGATTTGTTCTTGGTCGCTTTCATGATTTCTCCTCATCACTCTTCCTGAACAGCCACTCTATGCTTTACTAATCAATCTGTCATTTTTTTTTTTACTGTATATGGTATTGGGAGTGAATTGTAAAGAATTTTTTTCCAAATGCCCCGTCAGTTTTTGTTTTGGCTTGACAAATACACAGAAGATTTTATTTTCCTTACCACCCCCCTTCAGACCCCTTCCATTTGTCAGTGCAAGCAGCCACCTTCCACTTGAAGAAAATATCAGAACTTGAGCACGGCATTGTTGGATCATCACTGATTCCATCACACCTGAGGCTTCACTTGTTCTCTCCAGAATCTCATTCAGGCTGTACCTGTTGCCCTCTGTCTGTCCCATCAAACAGAGCAAAAGTTCTCATCAGCAACAAGATTCAAATTCTAGTTTTTCTGTAATTCAACTCAAAAAGACAGCTTTTAGACACACTTGATACCTTTAGAACAGGGTCAACATGTAAGGGAAATACAGTTTGAAACAGATGCAGTAACAGTCATATTAATACACATATTTCTTTTAATTGTCCTAAACAGTTGGAATGTGGAAGTATTTCAGCAGCCCAACCTTCCAGACGTTCATTATTACACACGGCTTACTTACAACGAATAGATCAAGAAAAAGAGTGAATATGGATATTTTTTTTCCTGAATGTAGAGTGTAACAAGGCCTTCAAGTAGCAGAGATGTGTTCCAGCCCAACTTTTGCCTTCCAGCATTTTTTGCAGTGTACTGGGTACTAACAGAAAGAATGCAAGAGCAGCTACAAGGAAATAAATTCACCACTGCCATGATTCAATACCCACATATTAGACACTGACATTTTGCTTCTGTGAAGTGTAACAGCAACCACAACGTAAATCCACACCTTGTCACTTTCAGCAGCCCAAGTGATGCAACATCTGTGAATTTCAGTGCTTTATAGAGAATCTGAGAGTAGCTGGAATAAAAACATAGTTTGGGCTAGAAGGGATGAAGAGTCTCCCAGGTAAACCATGTGATATATCATATATTCCCACATACCTTACCATACATGCCTCCACAAATCAACATGCAAGAAGTCAGATAATCTTTTCCATTTTTATGCAGCCTTTGTTTTCTAGACGGACAGGCTTTCTGATGTTGCAAGATATAAATGACCTACTCAAATGGGAGAAAGAGCTCTATGGGTACTGATGCAATACACCTACTCAGCAGGGCCAAAGAGCTCAGCAATCTCTTGACACATTTTCACTTTGAAAGTTATTCCAGATGCTTTTAGCAGTAGACAATAGCAATAGCTGTTTTTGACAAGGACACCTGAAAATCTGTGAGCTCCTTCCAATTTACTAAAATAAGTGTTACAGCTTTCTAGTTTAAAAACAGCTGATTAGCTCCAGGCCTCACTTCACCTAGACTATTACCATAAAGGCCACGTTCACCTGCAGCCACAAGATTACTCTACACACCTCTTCACCCAGGCCAGTACTCACCTTTAATGATAACAAAAGGCTCAGAAAATTAGTCCTAGATCTGCAGAGGCAGAAAGCACTTTTATCATGGTTGGATTCTCCAAAAAAACCACAAGCTTCAGCTAAGTAGGATAGCAAGAAACAGCAAAAAAATCAGGAGGCAGAAAGCAGCTCAGAAGCCATCCCTATTCCTCCACACCCTTGTGTGAATGAAAGGGAACTAGGCAAAGAACAAGGCATTGTCACAGAATTACTTGCAGGGTAGAGAAGTCAGTAAGCAAATAGGATTCACATTTTTGGTCAGTTCTCATTGCAAGGATCTGGTGGTGATCACCACCATGACAGGGCTGCAAATGCTAAGGAAATGGGAGTTAATCCAGGCCAGATTGATGTTCCTCAGTCCAAGAAAGCAGGCAGGACCAAAAATAAGGGAGGCCCCATCTTCTCCAGTTTCTGTATTCTCAGAAAACAACACAACTCACACGCTTCCCCTCTGCTTTTGGGTCACCTGCAACGCTGTTTTGCTCAGATTCCCTATATCATTATGCTCAGTAAGTTTCAGCAGAGCTGACTGCTGGAGTATCTGGAAAGTAAGACTCATGCAGAGAAGATCTATTTCACACACTTAAGGGTTAGTGACTCCATCTGGGGATACCAGAAGAGTTCTGGGATACCAGTGAAGCAAGTTTTTTTGCCCCCGGCCCAACTTTAGGCTACCACTGTTCACAACAAGGTTTCTAAGTCTTGGCATCCTAGAATTAACTTCAGACTGAGAAAACAGAGTGGTCTGTATTTTAAGACTCCCCCACTTTACTTACCATCACTTTCACTCTTACTTTTTAAGTCTTCCATCCACGTTGGAATAGCTTTCAACGCAACATAATCCCCCAAGTACTCTTTGCGCCTTTCTTCCAAGGTCATCTTCAGCAGACGCTCTGTTCAGGGGAAAAAGAAACAAGGAAAGTTTTGCAGGCTTTCACACATTGCTGCATGTGAGCCATGCAGTGCCCTTGATGAGTGAAATGCACCTGAGTGATGCAGGGAGCTAGCCACGGTGCATCTGCACAACTGCACATCTGCACAACTGCACATGCCTGCTCCTGGCTAGCCCATCCTGCAAAACTAACACCTCTAACCCACAGCACTGCTGCGCTGCTTCTTCCTGCCTCTTTAATTCCCGGAGCACAGGACAGCAGCTTTAGTAGGGAATTGCTGTTTTGTAGGGAGCTTTCAGGTCTGAAAGTCTGTTCTGTAGGGTCTGCATTGGTAAACCAGAACTAGAAACACAAAAGTACAAGTAAAGGCAGGGAGCATGGTGTGAAATTAACAAAATGCTACTAGATAACAAAAGAGATCAGAGCTACAGCAACTGTTCTGTCAGTTGCTAGGTGTCTGGGATGGTAAAAAAGGCAAATTTAGCTTTGGATTTCCATTGGAACATTAATAGGACACACCTGGTTACCACACTAAAATACATATAGACAGTTGTTTTTGTTTTCTCCTGAGAATGTCACCGCCTCTTTTTTCAGATATTTAGTGACAAGTAAAGCCTCAAACATGGCACAAGCTACTGCCAACTTCACTCTTCTTCAGACCCTGCTATAAATGGACTTTTACAGTAAAAAAAAAAAAAAAAAAGCCATCCCAATGACTCAAAACTGCAAGCAACCCCAGCATTTCAGCTCATTTTTGCAGTCACATCCTCTTTTCCCTCCTTACCTCATCCATGCTTAGTACTGGCTCAGCACAAGATGAAGAGCTTTTTCCCTTCCAAAACAGTGGAAAACAAAAAAGACCAGTAGAGAACATCACAACACCCATACTCTACTCAAATTTCTGTGTCTGCTTTTACCAGTACCACTGTGCTACTTTAACCACATTAAGAGTTTTTCATCACATGCTAATCATTAATGAATGCTCTTCAATGACTGAAGAATTTTTAGGGGTGTAGGGGAAAGGCTAGACCTATGTTATTTGCATTTTACAAAAAGGACTAGGCAGACATAAAACCAATTTCATCTCAAGTTGAAGAAGCAGCAGAAGATGAACACGGAAACTGCTTCTGAGATCAAACCTTAAAAAAACCAAGAAAGAAAATCACTAGGGTCTGGTTTGGGGTTCTTTTGTTTGTGTTTTTTTAGAAAAAAGTTTCCTAATTATGTAGGCTGCAGTCAGCACAGTCTATCTAATAAGACAAGTTTTGAGCACAGCCTCCCTTAACAAAATAAGTTTATTTTGGGTTTTTTTTGACAGTACTACCAATTTCTTCAGCTGACAGAAAAGCTTTTCTCTCCTTATTCAGCCTGGTATATCAGAGGAATATTTACACCTGTGAAGCAGAACTGACTAAGGAGGGTCAGCATTCTGCACAACAGCTACATACCCAAGCTCCAGGCTTATAAAACTCCAGGTATCTGACGTGCACTGTGTGCCTACAGGTGGGCAGACCTGAGGGAGCGTGTCAGTCTTGAGGGACTGACAGGCAGAGCAAGCCCAGGTGCCTTTTGCTGAAGAGGTGACAGAGCCAGTCCTGTGCCTTCAAAGCACAAGCTCCTCTCTACAGGAAGGTTTCACAGAAGTCTGCTCTTGTGAGTCAGCAGCAAGAACTTGAACTGAGTCTTAATTATACACAAACCTCCCAGAGGATGCTCCTGACAGCCTTCACTGCAAGTACAGTTTTCTGCCTCTGGCAGAAACTTGGGAAGTTTGCAGGCAGCCCAGTCCTGTCTAAGGCTCTAAAAATCACCTCTGCTCCTGCTCCGTTTCAGCTGTCCTGAAGGAAGCTCTCCCCTGGGAGGACATGGACCAACCCTTAATTACCAAGAAAGTAGTTAAGAAAAGCAAGCGTATTGTCAGTGGGTTTGAACTCGGTATTCAGCAATCAGTGCTTTTTTTCCTTTTAAGAAGTGCTTCAGAAAAAAAAAGGCCAAGATCCACTGCACTCCAGAGCTTCCTGGGAAAAACAGAGCCAGTTAGCACAGCCAGCTTTGCAGGGGTTCAGGGGTGCTTGTGAAAGGTGAAGGCAGACCTGACAAGATTTGATTTCCAAAGTACTGACTGGGTAAGAAGGAAGAAGTTGGGCTCCTGTAGTTTTCCTCTCTAGCAAAGGAGATACTTGATGAGAACACTCCCTCAGGGCTAAAAACTGAGGGGCAGTGGCAGCAATGAAGAGAGAAGAGAGAAGCTTTTTCTGCCCTCCTCACTCAGAGTAATCGGGGCCAACACTATCAGCATGGTGCTGGAACAGTTACTGGTGCAGAAGACTGGCAAATGCTCTTGGTTCTCACTGGGCAAAAGGACAGGGAGTTGTGGCCAGCTAGCACTCAAAAAACGCTTCCTGGATGGAAAAGCCTCAGCAGCACGGATTTGCATTCAGTAACATCACCCTGCTGATGGAGACCACCATCCTCTCACAGCAGACTGACAGACCTTGAGAGTGTCAGCAGCTCCGGTTTCCAGACCCTCCACTCTGCCCTCCTTACTAATGGTTTTGAGTTCACCTGCCAGGCTGTGAATTCACACAGACAGTAACAGAGCTGCAATAGACAAGTGGGAGTAATAAGAACATTCACTAGTGCCTACCCGTAACTTTTCCCCATCTGCCCCTTGCATTTTTTGAAGGTAAAACATACAGCATTAAGGGAAAAGTCAGTTGTAATTGGTAACACATAAACAATGCTTGAGGCAATTTAACTGTACCTTCTCTTCACTGGAAACAGAAACTTCTGTCAGGTAGAAATTTGCTGCCTCACGTTTACTACAGAAACATGGATTGTAAGATGGTTCAAAAGAAAAAGACTCACTTCATTTGAGAGGAGTTTTACAGGAACAACTAACCTACAGAAAAAAAAGTACATTTGTGCTTTAACAATTTTTCCTTAGAAACATGCTCTTGAATCCTGTTCACTGA
Source organism: Certhia americana (assembly GCA_018697195.1). NCBI lineage: Eukaryota > Metazoa > Chordata > Aves > Passeriformes > Certhiidae > Certhia > Certhia americana. The sequence continues at coordinate 105,598,948 of CM031859.1, forward strand.
ACTGGTCTTCTGCCTTCTTAACTTGAAATATACTAGTGAAATATACACATGTAATAGAAGAAAAAGCAAGAGAACTTAAAATATGATCCCCTGATCTGTTTTTCTTCCTCTCCTCATCTATTACTACAGTATTTGGAACACACCGGACAAGCTTTCCTTCTCACAGATGAAAATGCTGCACTTGCACTCAGAATTTTTTTTCTTTTTTGCTCTCCTCGCAATCAGTATAAAGTACCAAAAAAACAACGAATCAAATGCTTGGCCCACAGTTTCCATGCTCTGGAGTTTGGCTTAGGGGTTTTATAACCTGAGAATACACAGGTAGGGGTCCTTAAAACATATATAAAAATGCATAAATAGGTCAAAAGACGGGAGGGACATAGCGGGGACTCTGAGACTCCCATCCCCAAACATTTCACCCCGGCCGAACGACACTAGAATTTGAACTGATAACAGCAATGATCCCAATAAACCATCTTTCCCCTCAGCAAAGAAACGCATTGAACGGAGGAAAAGCACGTTTTGAGAGCATGTGCCCAACTTTTCGGCCTGAAACACTCCCACAAGGTGACTTGGGGGCGGGCAGCCCTCAGGAGAGGGGTTGTTTACCGCCCTCCCTCGCTGGCTTCCCTCCGCCCCGGGGCTCCACTCCTCACGGATCCGCCGGGGTGTAGGGGAAACATCCCCAATTCCCATCCGCCCGGGCTGCCAGGGAGGCTGTTTCAGCCAGGAGACCCCCGGACAAACGCAGCGAGCGCGGAGCTCCCCCTTCCCCACCCCGTCCCCTCAGCCGCGGCCGGCGGGAAGCGCTGCCGGACGCCCCGCGGTGAGGCGGCGGCTCCGAGGGCACCGGGACCACCCCACCCCCCCGGTTCCCTCGCTCCCCCCCAGCTCAACGTGGGGTTAAAGGCTGGAGGAGCGGGCCCGACCACGGGGAAGGGCGGTAATACCTTTCTCCTCCCGCCACAGCTTTTTCCGCTTGTTGCTGGAGTACATGGTGGTGTGGCTGGCGGCGGCTTTGAGCTGCAGGTTCCCCAGGCTCACGAGGGGGTGGAGGAGACGCCGCGCCAGAGCCAGAGCCGAGCGATACCGACGCCCCGCGCCGCCGCTGCCGCCGCTGGTGCCGCTGATCCCGCCGGCTCCGGCTCCGGCTCCGCGCCCGCCGCACGGTGCCCGTCAGCCGGGTCACGCCTCGCTCTACCCCGACACCCCCGCAGCGCCCGCCCCGCTCCCCGCCGCCCGTTGGCTCCGGCAGCCGCCGCTCAGCAGCCACCTCCTCCTCCTCCTCCTCCCGCACCGACCAGGAGGAGCCTGCGAGCCGTGGGGCCGGCTCGGCGGGATTTTGGGGGAGCGTGTTGTGCGGGGACACGGCGTGGCTGGTGCTTGGGTGCGACACTGCGTGCTCGGCGCGGCGCTGGAGCTCGGAACCCCCAGCGGGGCGGGCGGGAGGGAGGGAGCGGGCGGGCACCGCTGTCCCGTCCCGCCCCGCCGCCGCCCCCCGCCCGCCTCCTCCGCCCCTCTGCTTCCGGGTTGCGGCGGTACCGGGCTGTGCCCGGGGCGGCGGGGCTGTTGCCGAGCGACAACGCCGGGGCCCGAGCCTGGCCCGGCTCGCCCGAGCCTCCCGTGGGGTGACGGCTGCCGGGCAGCTCTGGAGCGTCCGGGGCGTAGGGAACTGCCCCGGCCGGTTTAAAAGCAGGTGCTGGAGCTGCAGATGCCGGGCTGAGGTTTCCGGGAGAGGCGCTCCGCTGATGTAGGGTCTGGAGCACCAGTCCTGTGAGGAAGCTGGGCATGGTCAGCCTGGAGACAAGGAAGCTCAGAGATGGCCTTCCCGCTCTCTAGAGCTCCCGGAAAGAAGGCTCTGTGGTCCCGTGTAACCAGTGTCAGCACAAGAGGACATGGTCTTTAGCTGGGCCAGGGAGGTTCAGGTTGGACATGAGCAGGAATTTCTGCACAGAAAGGGTGATTAGACATTGCAATGGGCTTCCCAGAGAGGTGGTGGTGTTAGCACCCTGGAGGTGTTCAGGAAAAGACTGGATGTGTCACTCGGTGCCATTTTATAGTTGACAATCTGATGTTCATTCGAAGGTTGAGCTCAATGATCTCAAAGGTCTTTTCCAACCGAATAGATTCTGAAATGGTGTGACTCCTGGGGTCCCCACTCCCACCTATTGTGAACATCACTGCTGGCTGCAGCAGAGGCCAAGGTCCACCTGGGTCCAAAGGTCAAGGAAGGCACTGTGGGCCCTGCGCCACTCAGCCGTCTCTGTAATTTACCAATTTATCAATTTTCTTCTCTGAAAATTACCAAGTGTCATTTTCTCCTTCACACCAACTTCCATGGACTAAATAAATAAATACAAACACTCCTCTGCAGCTGTACAGATGCTCTTAGCTGCACTTGTGCCCCCATGGAGGGAAGGCCCCTTCCCCATGCAGATGAGTAGATTTATCCCTGGAGCACAGCAGGTGCTTGACTTAGAGAAAGAGTGACGAGGGGCTGGTGTGACAAAAGACATGTCACAGCCTCGCTGTGCTTATTATCTGACACAGCTTCACCGAGGCAGAACAGTTCACAGGGGTACAGAGATGTCTGATGGAAGTCAAACGCTGGCTCTACATCTGTTCATATGGAAAATGGAATTCCAGAGAATGTCTTGTGTGCAGCCCCTGGTCAAGGACTGGCTCTTCTCTGGTGATAACACACTTGTGCTTCACATGTATCAACGAAAGGTGAGGTAAAACTTAGCAACGTTTCAGTGGCGACGTTTCACTTCTTTTCCTCACAGTTTCTGCTAAACAGAAACATTAGCATCTCTATTACAACCATTAATCTTGGTACAGTTCCTTACAGTGAAATTGTTAATCTTATCTCACTCAGTGATGCAGGGAAGACCCTAGTTTACCTTTTAATAAATCAGGCTGAGTCCTCTTTACAAAGCATATTTGAATGTTCCTGTTAGACCACCTCCTGGAGGGTTGTTGCTACCTTTACCTGATTTCTTCACTTTGCCCAGGTGATGTGCCTTGGTAGCCCAAGCACAATTTTCTCAACTTGATTATAAAAATAAGAGAGAAACCAACAAGTAATTTTTTTCTTCTTTTTACATCCATTATGTGGAGCAAATATTTAAACGCATATCCTAGATCATTGAATATTTACCAAGTTACTGAATATTCTAGTGTCCTGTGGGATCTGTTCCACATTTTATAAATCAATGTTTATTGGACCAGAAGGGGAGAAGGAGGAAGAGAAAACTTCTCTCTCTTCCTGTAGAGGCCATCTGCATGCATTCTGCACTTTCATTTGTAAAAGCAGTTACAATAGCCATAATTTTGGAAAATATCTAAAGCAAGTATGTACATATATAAAAGGGAAAAAAATTAAGCCTGATGTTTACACCAGCACCAAAATAAAAGACGAGATAAAAGACAGGAATAAAACTGGTTGTCAACTTAAAAATAGAGGTGTCCAAACGTTACAATTCCAGTAAGAAAATTCTTACTGCGTTTTACATTTTTTTCTTCAGGTGCTGGTGATACAATTGATCCCACTGAAGAAGTAAGAAATTGTGCCACTGACTGATAGGAGCACGACCTGTCTTCTTACACTTGTTGATTCTGGAGGCCTGAAGCAATCAGCATTATCATGCATGGTGGAAAAATTCACCTAAAAACTAGGATTTCGGTATTTGGATGGAAACCAATCATGCTGCAAAGTGGGAGATTATTGTCTGAGAACACTGGTAAGTGAGCTGTATACATTGAGGGCTAAAGCAATGCTCAGAAGGGTTTAAAAATTTTCTGTTGGAAAAAAAAAAAATGAGCATGAAAACAGCATCAGCAGAAAATGGGTGTTGGTCTAATGGTCTCTGTGTATTTAGTCCATCCAAGGGCTAGTGAACTAGGTTCAGAATGGTGATATTTTGCAGAGGAAGACAGGAAAACTGGGCAATGTCCAAAATTAGTATTCAAGAGATACATAGCTTAGGCAGAATACTAATAGCTGCAAAATGAACATTTAACATATGGATAAAGCAATGACTCGTTAGAGAGTTCCCATTAGAGATATAACAGGAAATATAAATTAATATGAGAGTGAATACTATGCTATAGAAGTGGATAAATGTACCAAAGGAGAGCTGGAGCCTGGATCCAAACTGCTTCAGCCGAACAGCATGAAGACCCCTCTGTGCAGCATTTCCACTGCCATCCACCATCCTGAGCAAAATAAAGGCAGTGGCACAGCAGATCCTGCCCAGAGCAAAGCTGAGCAGATCCAGGGCCCTGCAGGAGGCAGCTTGGGGCCACTGGATGAGCAGCACTGGCTCCACAGGGGTCACCTGTGGTGTGGGAGCCATGGCATGCCAGGAGCGTGGTAACCCAATTAGCTGGGATTAATCAAAATTGGCCCGAATTCTTTGCACCAAGGAGTGCAAAGGACCCTGGAAAGCAGGGGGCCAAAACCTTAGACTTATAAGGTCAAGCCCCTGCCCTATAAGCCACAATTGGACACCTATCCCAGGTAAACTCTGTATCTGGCCAGGTTTGCCATGCCCCCAGGTGCTTGGATGCTGCTCTCAGACCTTGTGCTTTGTGGAAGGAGCTCCCGGCCATGTGGCCTTGAGAGCATGTGGTCACTGAAATGGATGAAAGAACATCTCTGGGCCACATCCATCGTTCCTGTCCCATCTTTTAGCCAAACTAAAAGTTTGATGTAGCAGGAGAAAACCCCTCCCGGACTGCTACACAGGAGGGAGCTTGCGTGAGATGCAGATTTTAAAGGAAGGATCACAATACCAGTTGCTGGAGAAATAGAGAGGATGGGAATGGAGGTTGGCAGTTCCAAGTCTTGATAATCTTTTAAAAACGTTTGAAAGACTCTGTGTCAAAGAGGGAAGGGCAAACTGGTGCCAGCTTCACAGCCACAATGTGGTCAGGGCCTGTGTTTGTGGACACTGAACCAGCAAAACTGAGCAGTTTTGTGAGAAAAGGGGCAAAGATTAACAAGAAGAAAATTTGAATGAAAATGGCAATAAGCAGCTCTTTTCACTGTTAACAGTGGAAACCAGTTCTTTTTTTTTGTTTTTTACACTGTTTATTCTTTTTTCCTTGAATACAGTGAAAAAGACAAATATGGAATTAAGGTATCTTGAAAGTTCTTAAATAATTCAAATTTTCATAATTGAAATATCAATGTTATTGATAAAAATTTAAAATGCAGATCTATATTCAGATTAGTCCCTCAATTTCTACCTCATTAAAGAAGAAAGCAATAAAACATTGTGGACTGTTTCAAATATTAAGAAAAAATTTGTTCATCATGTATGTGAAAATACCTTTTTAAACATGAAGTATCTGTAGCTATTAAACAAAATTGATTTATTACACCAACAACAGATTAATATAATAATCTCAAATGTGTTTATAAATGATTTATATTTAATAAAAATTTATTCCAGCCATCATTATTCTTCCCAAACCTTGATTGTGTAGCAAACTGTGCACTATACACAGTCCTGCTGATTTTGATAAACCCTGTGCCACGCACATTTCCACTGCTGGAAATTCAAGTGCAAACTTACAGTCCCTGTACATTAACCATGAAGTCTCTCCTCCTGTCCATTCCTATCACATGCTGGAAGTGTTCCAAGTCCTTTTCCCAAGGCTCCCACAATATCTCTGGTAAGATGTCACCTTTCATTAGCACGTCCACTCTGAGATACACTAACATGCATTGAAAACATAAAATGCACATCATCCATCTTTCATGTGACAGCTGCATCCCACCTACTGAACTTTCAAGCTCATGGCACACCCGGGTCAAGGTTCTGTTATTAAAATGATACTGAGTGACAGGAAGAGTGGGAGTTACCTGCCTGCAAGCATTTAATAAACTGTTACCTGTAATTTCTCTGGGTTGTTGCCGTTGGCAAATGTGCTAAAGAGGAAAGAAGTAACTACAAGCTCCATTTGTCCAGGTGGGTGAGTGGAGATGAAGATGAAAGGCAATATCTTCGTGTGACTCACAGCTTTATGATTTTCATCCACTTTGTCAGGGAACTATCTTTTGGTCCATCAAATATTGTGATAGCTGAACTATTCAAAGAAAGAGAAGACAAGTGTTTCTGCACCTTTGATACGTCTGTTGACATGATTGCATGATTCTACTGTTTCATAAGTAATCAAATGCACAGGGTTTCAGTTTAACCACTAAGGTTACAGTTGTATCTAGATATCATCATTTTTATAGTAAATAAGTAATATATTAAACACATAAATAATTTGAGACAATTATTGAAATAATCTAATATATATACATTATTAAGTTGCACTTATGACAAGACTAATTTTTTAATATTTTGATATACACTCGTCTCATTTTTGATTTGCTGCAGCATTACAAACTTTTAGAAGAGAATTTTGTAGATCCTTTGAAGTCAGACCTATTTTAAATCAACTATTTTGGAAAAACATTGTTCCAATATAGTAGTATTTTAACACAGTTCAGTCTGGTGATGTAAATGAGTGGAGAATTTTCCCAAGACTTAATTACAGTTCCAAAATACCAGGTGTGGTCATGTACACCCATGTGCATGTTAATTTATAATTGCTGCATGTTGTTACCATGTTGTACCTGAGTTCTGCTGTTCACTACAGCCATAGGCAAAGGAGGCAACGGAGAAAGGCAAAAGAGAAAGAGCTTTTCAGAGTTTCCACAATAACCCCACAGACCTGATTTTTTATGTGCAGCAGAAGAACCTAGGAAAAAAAAGCTGTAATGTTCAGCCTAGGCTCCTCTCCAGGATCAGCATCATATGGAAGAGATAAAAATACAAGATGAAAAATTCAGCAGTTGATCCAGACTGAAACTGTCTTCTGCTCCTGGAACTATTCCTGGCTCAGAGAGGAAAAGAGGAAGAAAAGAGAAATGTCCCAACTCCGAGATGACTCAGTGCAGAGTGGAGTGGAATGCCACACTGGCTCCCTGGGAGCTTGCCACAGTTCAGGTGCCTGTAGGTGTGATGGTGATGCTTGCACAAACCTTTCCAGGCCTCGGCCAGTGGCTGCTGGAAACAGAAGTGACTTTTAATCTCAATCATTCTGTATCCCAATGAACTAAGAGGTATCTGAATGGACCAAGATGTATTCCACAAAGTACTTGACAGAGAAGAAAGCTTTAAGTAGGAAATTACTCTTCTGTATGCCACCTGAAAAAGCAGAATTCCTGTTCAGCCTACAATGTCCTCAGTGAAAAATAAAGATTGAAAGCACAAGCAGAATGAAAGTCAATGTGACCTCAATAGAGAAGAACAGAGTTTAAAAAAAAAAAAAAGCAGGGTTTAGCCATGTGTTCAAACATAAAGTACATAAAAGCAATTCCACTGACTCCACTGGCACTGCTGACGTACTCTGTGACTGCTGGGAAGTTGACCTCAGCAGGCTGTGTACAACCTTCTTAGCATCAAGAGAGTCACATCATCAAGTGTCTCTGCAAGGACAGAACATAATTAAATGGGATCACATCTAGCAGAGGAAAGCATAATGTTAATCTGCAGTAGTAGTAAAAATATTCCCTGGTTATAAAATTCCTTAAATGCTAGCTTCTCTGCTTTCCAGAAAAACAACATCCTGCCATTAGAAATGTTCAAGCCAGGTGACCATAAGAAGAGGCAAACATGCATTTTCTTGGTCTGGTTCTCCCCTCTTTCTGTGCTTGGATTTTCATTTTAAGACTGCAAAGGGCACAAGGTGAGTGATTTGTTCCAACATGCTGTGCCAGTATAGAGCTGAACAGGGGCTGGTTGGGCTGGGAAGTAATTGGTTTCTAAAACCAATAAAAGATGGGAGTACCTTTAAAAGACATCTAACGTGTTTTGATTGTTAAATTAGGCTGAAATAACGTTATTAAAGAAAGCTTTCAAGTGTCAGAAATGAAAGAATGTCGTACATTCTCCTCTGAGGAAGTCTAGATCTCACCAGAGGGGACATCCACTATCATTATTCTGCTCTTTTTTTATGTCTTTTATAACAACTTTGTTGCCAGACAGAAAAAAAAAAAAAAAAAAGGCTGAGATGGTTGAGAATTGAAAGAATGGGCAGACAGAACAGATAAATAATGTAAGAATTGAAAAAAAACTCAAGATTTTAAAATAACAAACAATGTAAAGCTGGTACAAAACAATTGATAAAAAGTGAGGCTATTTTGAATGTAGATGTTACACATCTTACCATTTTTGTTTCAACAGATAACGTGCATCATCAAAATCAGTGGAATTATGCCACTACAATTATATGCTTATTTCTTATATAACCAGAAATAACTGAATCAATTTTTCAAGTCTGCTTTTCCATCTCTCTCCTTTGCTTGCTTATTTTGTTTGGTTTAGCTCTGTTCCCTCCAAACAATGCCATCTATTCATGCCTTGCAATGATGCCTTAGGTTTTAGCTGTTATATTTTTTGGATTCTGTGCTGTTTTGGTGGGTAGTTTTAGGTTTCATATTCAGTGCTAAGCTCTCTTCACAGAGTAGACAGACAAATCAATTCCTTCTCTAGTTTGATACCAAGGGCAACTTTCAAGAACAAAAACAATGGTGAAGTGAGAAGGAAAAACAAGGAGGATGGAACTTCATAACCTGAAGCTGTGGTTGGACAATTGATTCTAATGTGCTGATGGATCAGAACTTACTAAAATGTGAGACCTCATGACCTGGTGTCCATTTTGTCACCACTTTGGGGGCATCTTGGGTGTGGTCCAGCTGGATTCTTGTGTGGCCCAGGAGTACCCATTGAGACCTTTCAATAAATCCCTACTTTATCCTTTTGCCCTGTCTAGTCTCTGTACTAGGTCAGCCTCCAGAAGGCATTAGCTATTCTCACCATTTCTGACTGATTTCATTGTAAAATCCATCCTTTCCTACACCACTTTTGGTGCAGAGACAGGAAGCAAATATCAAGGCACATCTTGATTATGAAAGCATAGGTGCCAGTGAACATTAACATTAGTGAGATTCTGTGTGTGATACAAACAGAATCCCAGCATGTACAAAATGAAGGAATCATGGACACACTGCGGTTGGAAGGCCCACAGAAGATCTTAGTCCAGAGCAAGGCAGGGTGCTTAGAGATTTGGCAGGTTAGGTGCTGAACACCTCCCAGGGTAGTGGATTCACAGCCTCTCCAGGCAACCTGTCCCAGCCTTGGCTGGGCTTGCTGAAGTTTACCACCACCCTTTTTACATTTGCATCGAGAATCCAGCTGTAAAGGAGTAGTCCAAGGAATTTCAATTCAATTGACTGGTGTAGCACAATACCCAGGGCTGAGTGGGTGTATCCCCACACTCTGCAGCTTTTTTTGCATTGATTTTTTTACACATTGATCCTGTTGTAGCCTCAGACCTCTGCTGGGTAGCTTGGCTTTTAGGCACACAACTGTATTTTTATACTGTAGAGTCCAACGCAAAAGAGCTGGGGTGGAGGGTGTCTGCTGGTTCCTTTCTAGGTAATTTTTCTTTCTAATTTTACTTTACTCTTTTGTCTTCCGTTGCATTTTGTTTGCTTCACCTAACATTTGGTGTTGTTTATTGCTCATCTATTTGTAGCACAGTGTATTTTTATCCCCTGTAAATGCAACACATGCTCCTGCTCCTTTTCTTGCAATGCTTCCAGCACTGCATAACCATATCCACATTTTCATTTTCTTTTTTTTTTTTTTCCATCTTAATGCAATATACACCATAGCCACTTCACTACTTTTCTCTCAATTAAATTGTTCTAAATTATTTGTTTGGTGTGAAGGGAAAACAGAAATGTTGTAAAAATAACTGCTTTACCCTTAATCACCTGGGTATCGTAACAGTTTGTGTTTATTGTCTTCAGTGCAATTACGTTGTATCACTTGGCAAAAATTCCTTCAAAGTTTGGGAGTTCAGGTTTTAAAGGAGATAAAATCAAAAATAATGTAATATTATATATAATAATACTGCGCCTGAATGGCATTAATTAAAATGTCCTCCCCATAATTGGAATCTTTTGCTTTATAAATAGCTTTTACTGTATCAGTGACATACTATGTGATACTAAAGATACTCAAGGAGGTTAACATCGCAATTCTTACAAGATGTTTTAATTCTGACTTCCATTTTTTTATAGTCCTCATTACCATTAACTATTAACTATAACATTAACTATTAACTAACTTCCTGCAGTAGTTTTTGTTGCTAGCATGTTAATAGCTTTTCTTAATGTGCCCAATTTGGTGCAAATCTTTTTACCAGTCCACAAGCATTTCTTGACCTGTAGGAGGCAGGTTTGGTTTATTCCCCCTCAAGTTGGCCAGAAATTGTATTATGAGTCCTGTTCTGTTCCCAGTGAACTCCCCGTGAAAACCTCCTTTTATTTTGACTGTGAGTGAATTATTTATTGTGATACAGAATGTTCTTTGCAACAGTGGCTGCAAATCCAGAGCAGGGAGTATAAAACACTTTGCTCCCTCCTGCTGGGAGCTGGGCAGGACTCTGGTGCTGGTCACTCTCCTTGGAGGAGCTCTGTGATCCAGCAGCCTTATCCCCATGGCTCTGCAATGCTGCCATGCTTCCAGGTCATTTCCTGACTACACAGTAACACAGACTGTTTGCATTGTGTCTGCTCTTCCCCGACTCATCTGCAAGCTTTACAAAGGCCCTGATATCCTCTTTGTTGTGTATACAAAAAGTAGTACAGTGTCATGGGTTGCAGTACAGAATGTACCCCAAACTGTATTCCATCACCATCTGATCAAACTGGGGTGTGGGGTGCTGTAATTGTCTGTCCATGGCCAACTGTCAATAAACCAGCTGGGGCAGTTTTCTTATCTCTGCCACAACTCAGCCTCCCTCCAGGGAGAGATCTTCTGCTGATGGGCCAGGGAGTGTCACTGATAGAATTCCATCATCCCACTGGGAAATGCTCCAGCCAGGGGGAGGAGCCAAGTATTCCTACCTGGATAAAAATCTGGGAGTTGGAACACCCAGCACTCCTACCTGGATCCAATCTGGGAGTTGGAACACCAAGGCAGCCTTTTCCATTGGATTCCCAGAGGAAGACTAGGCCCATCTATCACCACTGGACCTTCAGCAAAGAACTCCACTCTTTCTACAGGAGCATCACTTCAAGAGAGCCACATCTGCTACTGGGACTGCAGCCACCATGGGAGGGCACTGCCACCAACACCCTGACACACAGGGGGGCAGGTTGTATCCTGACTCTGTCAGTGGGGTTGTTTGTTTGTTTGTCTTACTGCATGTGATTTTGTTTTGTTTATTTTATTTCCCCAAATAATGAACTGTTATTCCTATTCCCATATCTTCACCTGAGAGCCCCTTAAATTCAAAGTTATAATAATTGGGAGGGAGGGGGTTTGCATTCTCCATTCCAAGGGAGGCTCCTGCCTTCCTTAACAGACACTTGGCGTTCAAACCACGACATACAGTTAAGGCTGATGTATAGCAAAGTCTCCAAATAATCCATCCCAAGAAAAATGAAGACTTTCTGTCTGCTCATGCAAAGCAGTCTAAGGGATAGCTAGCTAGCTGAAACACCACTTAATTTATGGTTATTCATGGAGGTAGCTACAGCTTGGTGCTGCTATGCTGTCTTTTGTTATAAGCTGGAAAATTAATTTACTCTTACTTTTCTTCTTTTAGCAATCCCTTCCTGAAAGCCCTTTCAAGAAGCGGTCTGTAGTGTTCTCATTAGAATTTAATCTCTTATGTTTTAATAATTATCTTACCGGATTTTTAAGGTGTTAGAATTATCTAAAACAAAACCAAAAATAATTATATAATTAGTTTGGAAATGAAGACTATTTCTCTCAGATACATTCTGTCTGGATAGAAACAGAACTGTTTTATAACAAAATGAACCCTCTTACCAGTAACTTGCTTATTTTCAGAAGCAGAAGACATTTTTTTAAACTGTAGAGAAATAAAGTCTCAAAACAAGCAAATGCATTTCAAAGCATAATTGTATAATTTATCAGGAAGAAGGTTTAGTACCTGCAACACTGTCACAAACTGTGTTGCACATTACTTCTCTTAATAAATTTGAAAAATTGTCTGAAGTACCAGCACCCATTTTTTCTAGCACCCAAAGTGCATCCACAGTTATTTGAAGGTAGCATGGATAGCACACACTCCCTGCTAATGGAACCTTCAGAACTGGAGCATTTAGTGCCCACCTGGGAAGCAGCTTTCAGGAGGCTATGGTGGTATCTGGGGTGACCCAAAGCAGTGCTGTGGAGGCCAGCAGAAGCTGAGAACCTGCTGATGAGTTTGGCCAAGGTTGGCAAAAATCAGCATGAACAGTTCACATCGCTGAGGAACAGCAGGAAGGGCAGGTCAGCCACTGTGTGCATCCCGAGTTTCCAGGAGGTGAGAGCACAGCACTGGTGACATTTTTGTGAATGACTTGCAGAGCCTGCCAGGACTGAAAGGTCACAAAGCAATGACAACAGTTCCAGTTATTCCCAGGGAGCACTGCAGAGACTTGTGCTTCTTGTTGAGCCTTCACTCAGAGGGGTGCTGTCTTGCCTGGACACTGAGATGACACTTGAGGGCACAGCAGGCAGGAACAAGAGATCAGGTGATGTCTCAGAGACACTCACAGATCTTATGAATGGCTGTAATGGGACACAATCTACCAAGTCTCTGCAGCTTCCCCAGAGAAGAAGGTGCTGCAGAATAAATCCATGCACTTCACAGTTTGGCTGCCCAGTCCTGGCCACCAGAAATGCTGAGACCATGTGTTCCCAAATGACTTGTCACCAGAAGTTGTTGGAGATCTCAGGTCTGCCCTTTCAGCAGCTGTGTCCTGTGCTCGGGGGGAGCAGGACCATCAATGGGATACATTACCTGGCATTTGTCCCCAGGACCCAGAAATTAATCAGGTAAACAGCTGCCACCTCACAGGAATTGTTCTCCCTTCCCCAACCACACATCTTACTACAGATGGACTTATTAGTAATTAGCTGAGCCACAAGCATCTCTCATTATCTGTCCCTCTTTCTGGTGACTGGTCAGCACTGCAGAACTGGGCAGTGGAATACATTTGAGCACAGAAATGGGTAGGGCTAATGAGAGCTGGTTTTTTAAGTCCTGAGTCTTAAAGACTGTTTCTTACACTAAGTGTAAGTGATAGCTAAAAATTGCAATTTTCAATAAAGTCTTACATTGTGCTATCATTACTGTGGTGAAATATATTGTTATTACTGGAAAAATGAAATAGCATTAAGCTGCTGTTATATATAGCAGCATATACTATCCATGTCTTATATCTTGCTGCTGATAAAGCAGGAACCTGCAAAGTCCCTCCAAGACTGATGAATCAGTCCAGGTTCTTAAACTAGCAATCAGGTGGAAATGGAAATTCACAACATACAGCTGGACTTGCCCCACAATATTTGAATACAATCACATTTTGTGAAGTGGTCATTAATTTTGGTTCTGCTCATTTTTGGTATCCAAATCAATACCTCATAGATGTGATTTCAGAAGAGCACACTTATGAAATGAGTTCAATTTCAAGTGCTAAGCCATAGCTGAGATGTATGTAAGAAATGCTTATTAAATATTTGTTTTCAGCTGCAATTATTTTAGTAGTAGGGTTTTGAAATAAAATCTCATTTTATGCCTAAATCCAGCTGCATTTGAATGTTTTTCTTGGAAATAAGCTATACTGGAGACAGTCTTGTCTGTGAACAAAAGAATCACAGGCTGCTCTCCCTAAGCTTGTTACTGTTAATTTTTTTCTGCTGGAGACATGTTAAATCATATAAAATATGCTGCACATATTTTAGAGTGAATTTATTTTGTGTTGATGCTTTGCATGTGGGGTAGTAAACAGGTTAATCAATATACAATCCATCTGAAACCAGTGTATTAAATAATTGAGTTAGTTCTTTGGGCCTTGCTTCAGTTGCATTTGAAAACAAGGTTAACTTTTCTAGATTGGTAAATGGCACTGCTAACAATAAGAAAAATTCTATGTTCATCATGAAGCTCTTATTTGGTTTGTGAAATAATAACCATTTTCTGTTTACAGAATATGTATTCCAGTTTTTTTAAATGTTATTATTTTAGACTGCCTCTGTAAGGCAGCAAAACCGTTTTCATGATGATTTCTGGATTTAACACTCAACTGCTGATAATTCCTCCTATTTAACATCACCTTAAAAAATTAAGTAATATGAAATGTTGCCATAAAATATTATTTAATCATAACAGATGTAAATCCAGAAAAAAACTCACGTGGAATATGGCTTCTCAGACCTTAATAATAAATTGCCCCTTCTGGCAATCTAATTGGACAATTTTAAAAGTTTCCTATACAAGGGAAATCAACTACTCCTTTAAAAAATAGTAAATAAAAGAAGATAAATTAGTATTTCGTGTTACAGACTCAAGTCTGCAAAACTTCAGTCTCATCATGTTGCTCTAGTTGTACAAAATGGGGTAGAAATAGCCTCAGGGCAGAATTCAAAAGTAATGAGGTTAGTTCAAGTGGAGCTGACAGAACAACTCTCTATCATTGCCCCAACACTAAGCCATGTATCCAGATACAGCAGGTGATATTCACCTTAAACTATCACAAGATCAGCAACAATTTTTCTGTGGTTTCTACTTCTGTTTGCCTGGGTAAACACACAACTTAAGGTAGTGTTAGAAGGAACAGACCACAGCCTTTGTGAGAAGTTAAAACACCAGATTAACAGAGCACGAGCACATCTGCCTCAGCAGAGCTCTGCAGTAAATTTGCACAATTTTCCCCTTTCTATAATAACAGCATCTGTTTAGCTTTAAAGTAGTTTGTGTATGAAAGATGGAATAACAGAGTGTATTTCAGTTCACCCTGGCCATTTGATGGCAATATACCTGCCAGACCTACAGTGGCACAAGGATAATTAATTGAGACACTACTAAAGGGACATAACACTTTCACTAATAAATTCTTTACATCTTTCCAAAGGGTCACAGCCAGTATTTCAGCTTTAGGCTGGTTTATTGCCTAGAGCAAATTTGATTTTGATAGACTTACACAAGCTATGGAAAAGGTGAGCTAGAATGGTTACATGTTTCAAGCATGAAAAATATACCGCGGTAAATAGAAAAGCTGCTGCACTTGAACTTCTTCATGCAAATAAAGACTTACCTGAATAAAAATGATGTGCATTTTTTAACAAGGCTGCCAAGCTGAAAAAAACCAAAGCATATTAATATCATAATACCAAGATGAGATAGTTTGATCTTGGCTTGATAGAGATGATTTAAATCCTAGATTAAGGAGGTCATCACAGTGCAAGTCATGGATAGAGGGAAATGAAAAAACAGAAAATAGAAATCCCAGCAGTAGTGATTTAGTGAAAAATCAATTTAAACCCCCTCAAAAAAAAAGTTCTAAATTAGAAACACTAGTAAATTTCATTTTTATTAGTTCTCCACTGTTCTTCTAGCATAGACACTACAAATCTGATATTGAAGTGTTTTTGTTAGCACAGCTGACTTTGCTTGATGAACCAATCCTTGCCAAAATACTCATTTACTGATGTAACTCTGCCAGCAGAATTTTTTGTGTGTATTATCCAGCCTCATACAAGGTCTGCCTCTGCCTTTCTTTCAATCCCTAATTGGCCATCACCCTCTTTAGGCAGTTTCACATCTCACTATCTAAATGAAATACTGGAGGGATTCAGCAATGACAGCTACGAGTTTCAAATGTTTGCACTTTTTTCTACTCTAGTTTAATATAAGTAAACTGTATAAAACCATCAAAACTGGTGTGATGGCAGAGTCTTGCTAGGTTCTCCTGGTATATTCCTGCATCTGAGCAGGATTAGAGAGAAGCCTGAAGAGGTTTTTAGTCCCAAAGGGCAGATGCTGTAGGAAAAACTTTCAATGAAGACTGAATAACATCTGTAGTCACAAATTCCATTTCAGAAGTGATGTCAAGTTTCAGCTGAAAAAGTAACACCCTGAAAGAGAAAACCAAAATGGGAACTACCTGAACACCAGACACTGTGCTCCAGATTCTGAAGAAATATTAATGGGCATGCTAAAATTTTATTTCTTCAAAGACTTATGAGATTCTCCCCTGAAAGAAAAGTTGATTATAAGAGTTTTCTTCAGGAAGAAAAAGTAGATCAAGGATAGCTCCAAACAGGAAGTAACAGTGAGGAGCACTTACAAGATCTGTATCAGTAGCCATGGACAGCACTTTGATGGGTGGAGATGGGTGGTAAATTATGTGTTTTGTTGGAGTTTATTTGTTTTCTTAAGAAAAATCAGAATTTGGATTCCTTGTCTTAAGAAACAGCTTTGGCAGGATAAAAATGGAAGCAAGGTTCCTTCTTATAGGTCAAATTCCAGCAGTAATAAGACAAGGCTATAGCAGCATTCACTGGATCTGTAGATATCCCCAGGCTGTCTGTGGAGGCTACGCTGACTTACAGGGAATGAAACCTGGCATGGTCTTTCAGATGTGGGTAAATTAGGTCAGGCTAATGTGAAACACAACCAGGCAAACACTCAGGAAAAAAAAAAAATGTTTAAGTGATTGTGATGCCTGTGGCACGCTAAATGAAACAATAGAGTTTTTTTAAAATTTCAGTGAACTTTACTTTTTAGTGAACTTTTATCTCAGTTATTCTGTCAGATACTATACTTGGAAAGGGTTTATCAGATTTACTTACTTATTGAGATAAATGTTTTTGTTCCAGGTTTGTAAGTTCTAGAAACATGTTGATGAGTGAAATCTCTGTGGTGCACATGTAAGCAAAGGCATCGTGTCTGGGGAAAGAGCAGCCTCCTTGAATGAGAACAGGTAAAGAAAAAATAAAATAAAATAGAGAAGCACAGGTGCAAGATCATGAATACTAACAAATGGAAGATGCTTACTACACAACTATATCTTTTTTGTTTTCTGTAAAATCTGATACATATTAAATATCAATAAATATGAGATTTCATTGATAACACTGGAGTTCTGATATCTATTATTACTACATTTCTAGTGCTAATAAAGCAGAATCTTTAAATATTTATTGAAGTGTCTTCTAAACAGTGAATGGGCCATTAATCCTGCTTTTTAGAAGTCAATCCATAAAGGGTATATTTTCTCAATGATCTTGCTGTTACCAGCTACCAATTATAACCAGCTTTTTTTCATTGTAAGGAGCCCAGACTCCTTCAGCTCTTATAATATGTGAATATATTTGTGCCATCTCAAAAGCATATGAGCTGAATTTTTAGATGTTTTATGTATGGGATGTCAGTCTTAACAAATGTTGCAAATACAGCTCAGCAGCATAACAAGACTGTTTAAATCCTATATATTAAGAATAAAAGCAGAGAGCTGAGTGACATTTTACATCAGTTATTGCTAATATGAATGATGAACGATATCTAGAAATACACATAAATGTGTGTGTATACCTCAAAAATAAAAACTGCTTTGAAAGAAATGATGCCTCGTTTCTTTTTTTCTCTCATCCAGGACACACTGAATGAATTTCAAAGATTAAGAATGGAAGACATCACCTCACTGATGTTAACAGCCTTGGCTTTAAGTAACTGCTTTCCCCACATGCTGCTTGCCCTGTGTAAAGCATGCTGGCAGTGTGAGACAATGGAATTACAAAGCTTTTCGAAAACAGAGGTGTGTGTCTCAAAAATTTAAAGCCTCATTTTTAACAAAAAATTTCACTTCCTTCTACTTTTATGTGTTAAATCATGTCCACTCCAGATGTTCCCCTGCCACACTCTGGGGTGCCTCCCACGGGAGACAGTTCTCCAGGAACTTCTCCAGTGTGAGTCCATCTCATGAGCAGCAGCTCCCTGCAAAGTGCTGCACTGTGACTCCTTCCCACAGGCAGCAGTGCTCCCAAACCACTGCAGTGTGGGTCACTCTCTGTTGTGGGTTGCAGTGAAAAATGTAATCAAAACTGTGAATTCTATCCCATCTGCTGGAACTGGGGTGGGGTGTGGGGTAGCCCTCTGTCCATGGCCCACCTGTTAAAAACCAGCTGGGGCAGTTTTCTTTATCTCTGCCACAACTCAGCCTCCCTCCAGGCAGAGATCTTCTGCTGATGGGCCAGGGAGTGGCACTGAGAAAATTCCATCAGCACATTGGGAGATGCTGCACCCAGGGCAGGAGACAAACATTCCTACCTGGATCCAATCTGGCATTGGGAACACCAAACATTCCTACCTGGATCCAATCTGGCATTGGGAACACCAAGCATTCCTACCTGGATCCAATCTGGGATTGGGAACACCAAACATTCCTACCTGGATCCAATCCAGGAGTTGGAACACCAAGCAGCCTTTCCACTGGATTCTCAGAGGAACACCAGGCCCATCTCTCTCCACTGGACCTTCAGTGAAAAATTCCACTCTTTCTCCAGGAGCATCACTTCAACAAAGCCACATCTGCCACTGGGACTGCAGCCACCATGGGATGGCACTGCCACCAACACCCTGACACACAGGGGACAGCTGGGATCCTGACTCTGTCAGTGGATTGTTTTTTTCCATTACTGCATTTTTATTTTAATTCTCCTACTAAAGAACTGTTATTCCTATCCCCATGTCTTTGCCTGAGAGCCCCTTAATTTCAAAATTAAAATCATTCAAAGGGAGGGTGTGGAAAAATGGTTAGAGAATAAGGGACATGTGAATCTGCAATAACTTGCAGGTGCAGAGTTAGCGAAGGTTAGGACTTAGCTTAGCTGAAAAGGACACTGTGCCCTTGTAGGAGAGCGTGATAACAACAATGGAGCTTTATAGCTGATAAAGAGAGAAAGGAATGTTAACACTGATCCACAAGTGTGAGAAACTAGGAGAAGTTGACATTTTTGTGGTAGCCAATGACGAGCTTGCTTTTAGCAATATGCATGAAGTTCATTATTAATTGTATAAAAGACGTGACTAACGGAATAAAGTCGAGACTTACTGATCACTCATATGGAATGTTGCATTTCTCCCGCCAACCTCAACAGGAGGGGGTTTGCATTCTCCATTCCAAGGGAGGCTCCTGCCTTCCTGAGCAGACACCTTTCCTTCAAACCAAGACACTGTTGCACAGGGTGCAGTCCTTCCAGTACAGGCTGCACCAGCCTGGGCTCCTCTCTCCATGGGCCTCCCACAGGGCCACAGCCTCCTCTAGGCATCCACAGCTCCTCCACGGCTGCAGGTGGATCTCTGCATCCCCCTGGATCCCCATTGGCTGCAGGGGATCCAGGTGCCCCACCATGGTCTCACCACAGGCTGCAAGGAATCCCAGCTCTGGTGCCTGGAGCACCTCCTACCCCTCCTTCTCCACTGACCTGGGTGTTTGCAGAGCTGTTGCTGTCACATATTCTCACCCTGCTCTTTTCTGGCAATTACCACTGCACAATAACTTTTCTTTTTCTTTTTTCTAAAATGTGTTATCATAGAGGTGCTACCACCATTTCTAATTGACCAGTGGCAAGTCCATCTTTGGAGTCACCAGGGACTGGCTCTGCCAGACATGGTAGAAGCTTCTGGCAGCTCAGAAGCCACCCCTGTAGTCCCCTGAGGCAAACCCTTTGGCTTTATCTGGTCCTTCTTCTCAGGGTCAGGATTAAAGGTGGAGAGACAGAATCCTTGTTAGGACTTGGATGTTTATTATTTCTTATCTACTTTACAGCCTCACTGACCATGAGTGCTTCTCCATGCTAAGTTAGCAGAGCAGAAATGGAGCACAGACTAAAATCTTCAAGGTCTTTTAAAGCCTAAAATACCCAATTATGAGATGCCAACTAATTTATTTTTACATTTGACCCAATAACTAATCATTCATGTTCTGCACTGAGGATTTCCTCAACCAATCACACAAAATCACCCAAACTTGTGAAGAAGAAGAGAACTACACCCTAAACCCTCCATCTTGTTACATATAAATTACTATACCCCAAAACCCCAAACTCTGAATTTCTCACCCTGTGATATAACACACTTCTATTCAACTACACATTCATAATTTCAGTGCTGTCACTCAGTTTTGGAAGCCTTTTCCATGGCTTCAGTTTAAATGCAGTGTATGCTTGAGGGTCATTCCCTGTCAGCACAGAAAGCCTGAAACTCTCTGTGTCCAGGGTTCTTACAGTCCTCCACTACCAAAACCAGGCCAGTCAAGCCCAATACATCCCCAACTGAGTCTTCCTTAATATTGCCCTAAAAGAGAACAATGAATGAGTCAATAAATACAAGTGTCACATTTGATTTCTGGAAGCTCATATGAGCTGCCTTCCCAGTTCATCATTTTAGTCCCATACGGGGTTAATTTTCAATTCACATTCAGAAGGAGTAAAATGTTTGAGCATTTGCCTAAACTTTTAATTGAATGTGGGCCCAATTCATCATTGTTCACTTGATTTGCATTTGGGAGGAGGTTATTATTTTTTTGAAAACAGTTCTGTAAAATGCAGATTATCAATTGTTTGGTGATCCAAGAAAGTGACTCAGTGGGGAAGTGTGCAGTGAGTACATCAAAACGAAGAAACAATCACAGAGGAAAATCATGAAGATTTCTGAAATAGTTGGTATTTTAACTGTGGAATACACAGTCTTTAGATCTACATCATGGTCAATAGTGATTTTCAGTGCTGTAGTAGATGTCTGAGAGATTTGTGAGGCAAAGAAATTTTCTCACCTAGAGCTTTTAGAATGTTAAACATCTAGACCAAATATTTTTTTATCATTGCTCAGAAATCAATTAAATATAATTAGCAAAGTATATATTACATACAAGCTAATTCTAGGAAGATACCTGTTTTACATAAGCTCCACTAAACTGAGCAATAAAGACTTTTTTTTCCTCAGGAAAACAAGTAACAAGCAGCATCTGTAAAACTCAACCAGACTAATTTGCAAGAAGTTTTGGAATTAACTAAATCTATCTAAACTCATCTACTAATGAATTATTGAAAAATGTGAGGTGCAAAAGGATGGGTTTCTACAACTGGAGCAACAGCAAAAGGAAGTCTAGGGAAGTTGTTGAAGGAGCTGTTCCTGAGCAGGACAGGGAAGTGACAACAGAGCACACAGAAAAAAGTACTGAATGCCTTCTTCACTTCAATCTGACCTTTAGTAAAGAAAACTGCCACTCTCTTCTCAGAGGTATCTAGACAAGAGAAGGAGCATCTTAAAATACAGGAATCTCCAGCTAAATAAGAAAGTGCTTATTTATCTAAAGGTGATCACTACAACAGGTTGCCTAGGACCTCATCCCATCAGGGTTTGAATATCTCCAAGGATGAAACCTCCACAACCTCTCTGGAGACCATGCTTGATCACTGGACCAGGTCATCTCCAGAAATCCCACCCTATCTCATCCACTCTGTAATTCTGTGATAAAATTAATTAAAGAAAGCAAATTTTCTTTACTACAAAAGATGCTGGAGTGATGGTATTTTTCCCCTAATCTAATCTAATCTATATTCAAGTTCTCAAAAATAATAATTTCTTACTTAATTTGACTGCTGGATTTTTCTAGGTAGTGCATTGATAGCAGAATTCTTTTGATCAATAATAATATTGATGTGGTCTGATCGGAGATGGGATTACCTTGCTTTCATTGTGATTGGCAGTCCTTTTTAAAAAGACATTGAGAAGTGTTTCTTAAATTTACCTCTAAAGCTGTTTCAGGGAGATAATAGAGAGGGGAAAAGAAAACCTCTCTTTTTTTGTAATTTATTTGTGTGGTTCTTTTTGCCTGCAAAACAACCTGGCAGACCATGGTAAACCCCATCATGCTACCTTGTAAGTAAACCCCTTGCTAGTGATGATAAAGACACAACAAACATGAAATTAGACAGCTCCACCATCTATTAATCATGGAGCCAAGCAGGATGCTGCCCATTGTTCTACACAAGGGATGGTGCAGTACCTAAGCAGTAGTGTTTCCTGAAAGCCTTAAAAATGGTTCTGTTTTGGTTTTCTCTTCAACTTGTCCAAGATATATTTATCTCTAATCTGGAAAAGGGATGACTAAAAAGGGGTATGACAAAAATCATGAGTTGTATGGAGAAGCTGGATAGAGATCAATTATTCATTGCCTCTTCCAAAACAAAACCTGTGGGGGATCAAGTCAAGCTATTAGGAGCTACACTGGAAACAAATGAAAGTTTTCTTCAGGTAGCAGAGGGGAGATCTAAGGAACTATGTGCCAAAAAGTGTCCTGAGTGCCAAAAACTTGCAGGAGCTCAAGGGGACACTGAACAACTTGACAGAAAACAAAACTACTGAGAGTTATTAAATACTCAAGTGCTGTATCTAGATCAAGAAGCTTCTCAGCAGGTGGAGACTGGAAAGTATCCTGTGTATTTACCCCCTCCCAAAGTTTTCAGATCATTCCCATTTGGTCACTCTTCTTTGAGCCTCCACTTCAGGCCAGGCTGAAGGGTTCTCCCTAAGCAATGAGGGAAGAAACAAATAATTACAGAAGACAGGAAACAGAAAAGGTGGGGAGGAAGAGCAAAATGAAGAAGACAAAAAAATTAAAGAAAGAAGAAAGCCAGACCACCCTTCACAGCACTTACTGCTATATTCAAAAATACACGATCTGGTGAACACTGGTCAGTGCCTGGGGCCACAGGATCTGTGGTCTGAACTGTGGGACCACTGGGAAATGTCAAACACAGTATAAACTTCACATCATCCGATCATCAGATGTATCATTTTACAATATTACTGCAGGAAGATTATGTTATTTTACGCAGGTATACAAATGTGATTACCCAAATGATAAATGCTTTAATTTGTCTCATATCAATAGGTGATTATTACAAGTTAAATAACTCCATAAAAATAAGATATTATATATGTAAAAAATGTTAATTGAATAAAGCTTTTGAGAACCAGTGACATTCATTTACAATTCAGCTTAGATAAAAACTAGCACAGCCATACCTGAATAAAACACATTAAGACTTAACAGATTTTATAGGTACCAATCTTTCATATAACCTCCTTCAAGTAGTTGTAGGTTCTAACATAACAAAACCAAAGGAAGAAATATGCAAGATAATGTTAACCTGTAATCCTTAAAGACACACACAAAACTAGGTGAAATCCTCATTTGGAGGTTGAGGATGAGGGAAGGTGGATTGGGAAGGAAGTGTGTTCTTTGCGAGGGGGCAGCAATTTGTACTTTTCTAGCAGCCATTCACAGCACAGAAGTCTAGTAAAGAATTCAAGAAATAACTTGTGATGGCATACCCTCACTCACCTTTACTGCAGGAAAATAAGCATCCAGCATGCTCACTAAAAATATGAGACAGATTTTAGCACCTAAGGCACCTTCCTATAAAGAACTGCTGCCTGAAGCACAGGATACTAGAGAGAGAGCACTTGTTGCAACACTCCACTTATCAAACAGTAACAACAATGAGATATTTTATTTCAGCCAGTGCCAAACATTTGGAACCACCAGTTTCAGGGTGTGTATTTTTCCTTTCGATGGAAGTATTGCCCCATCTATTCCCCGGAACAGTCCAACTGACTAGTAAGGTGCAGAGCAGTTGTGTAGCATGCACAGATGCACACACATGTGTGTTACATGCGCTGTCCTTCTTTTACCAGAGGAAATCTCTATGGCTCTGGTAGGAACAAGGTTTCCAAAAACACATATTGACCATATTGAGGAAAATCAGGAAGATTTCTGAAATATTTGGTGTATTTTAACTGTGAAATACACAGTCTTTAGATCTATATCGTGGTCACATACTTTGTACCCAGAAATCATGCTTCAGAATGATACACTTCCAACCAGAGGAACTACTGGTACATTAAGTAGAATGGAGGAAAATGTTTCTTTCTCTTCCACTCAATCTTCAAGCAGAATTTCCTTTACACCAAAGACAACTATCTTATCTTTTCACACGAAGTTTAAGTTGGAAATGCATTGGTACCAAAAGAAATAATCATCAGTTCTTCCTTCTTACCTTGTGCCATCCTCCTCCCCTTGTACTGGAACAAGTTAAAAAACTGATCTGGGCTATCAGTGACTGACAGTATTTCACTGGCCCTCTGGTGGCTTTCTTTAGGTTCCTGCAGCTTCGGGTGTAAATCCAGCCCTGGCTTTAATAAATGCAAAGGGCTTTAGAAGTCTCTCTCTTACTAGAAGCTTTATGTAGGCCTGAACCAGACTTTTTTTCCTGCAAATTAACTTCCAGATCATCCTTTTTTTTATTCCTAATGTTATTAACCCTAACCTAGTGTTAATATTAATGTTACCAAGTAATAGTCACATTAAGTTGCAACTACTACTCTGGGAGTGTGGGAGGAGAAAGGGAACTGGAAAGATCTTTGTTGCCAAAAAAATGTGTTGCAGTTAGCTGGCAGACAGTGGAAGAGGAGCTACTGGTGTTCAGGCCATTGCTCTGTAAGTATTCTTAAAGGCCCTAGGAAACATTCAAAGCCAATTTGAACCTCTCAGTTCTAAATTAGAGTCTATTAATGCCAGCAAAACAAGAGCTACAGGAAATTTGAATGCAGTGGAAAGAATAGCTCCTGATTTACTCCACAGACCTCATGGGCTTCTGCCCACGATGCCACTGCAGCCAGGCTGCTGTATGACATCTTCAGGATGAAAGAAATAAAGATTTTATAAAAGCCAAGCTAAAAGCACTATTTTAAATTTTCTTTGTAAGTGTATCAAGCTTTAATTAGCACTACTCAGCTGGAAAGCTTATAAATATTTGAATAGCAGTAAGAATTAGTTTACTTCTACATACATCTTGGCATAAATTGGGGTCACGTGTAACTATCCAAATGACAGCATCCTCTTTGAGATCGTTTTAGAGGATCACATTTTCTGATCAATGTTGGAAGTAACTAATATTCATGAGTGATCCTGAACCTTTAATGTACTTTCCTTTTATTCTTTAAAAGAATTACTTATGTTCAGAGCTTCATTCACATTGGAATAAGCTGTTCCATGTCACTTTTTGTGACAATTACTGAAGTTCTGTTTTATTCTGTGGCTCCAAAGATAATTGGCAATGTTTAACTAAATATTAAATATGAATCCCCCAGAAGGTTTTAAACCTGAATTTTGAGTGAATGCATAATGTGAGAGATATTTTGACTACTTTAATTCAGATGTTCTTAAACTACCACCAAAAACTATATTTAGCTGTCAAAGTTATAGGTTCATCTTTAAATGCTAACAAGGTCAAAATATTTTCCTGTGGAAAAATATTAACTAGAATTCAAAAATAGAAAATATTTTAACTTCTCACAGCGAAGACTTTCTGATTTGCCTAAGCCTCTTGAATACCAGATGTAATTTTGAAGAATTTCAGTCTGAGTGAAACTCCTTTGTGCTAAGGACATGGGTTAAAGTTCTTCCTTTAAAAATAATGTTTTTCCCTGTTGTTCTTTTCTGATGACTCATACTAGATTCTCTTCCCATTACAGCTCACTATCATTTAATGCACCTTCATTTCCAGAGCCAGCCAGCATTACCACTGTGAGCTGCCCCCTGGGGATGTCACTACAAAATCAGGGACTCCAGATTCTTTTTATTTCATTCATAATTCTCAGTGGATGAGATCCTCAACATGTATCTCCATTAATCTGTTTCTCACTGTATTGTTTAACACAGACTAATATTTAGTTCAGCATAAGCTAAAGTGTTTTAACTGATGCCTAATTTCAAGTAAAGGGGGATCTCCAGATGCCAAATATTTACTTGCATAAACGTGTTTGTTTGGTGAAGTAAAGTAAATGTGACATAAGCCTGTCACTCACAAGGGTGTTTTAATTGATGTTACTGTGTTTCTGTTAGGCCTTGGTATTGCTCTTGCCAAGGTTTTGCATTTTGGTTGTATGAATTTCCTTGGAAAGAATGGTTTTGTCATCTGTTTCAGATCCCATGGCACCTATGGCAACAATAGGATGAACACACAGGTTCCAGTTTAAACTAAGCACCAAACACAATCTCCAATTTTATCCACCTGGCAGGCAGACATTTGAAACAAATGCTTCATGTTGGGGAACTATATCCTGCATGGGACAACTTCTATTTCCATTGAGGCAACAATTCTGTTCTTTAAAGTACTCTTTACAAAAATATTCAAGGAACACCAGGCTGATCCAGCAGGAATTCACTGTAGAAATGCTCAGACTTTTCAGCTATTGGTCTACAGAATGTTCACTACAGACATTAACATCACTGTCTACCTCAGCTACCTTCCCCTCCTGCTTCTGGAACACCCTCACACACCCAACACTGCAATAGAAACCAGTCCAGGTCAGTAAGTAAAAACCTACTCCAAATACTCAGAGCAGAATTGCTGAAATGTTAAGTAATGATAATTGTTCAAATAAGCAGCTAGAAACTGCAAACAGCTTGAAACGTTAGAAACCCTTCAGAGCAGCAGGTACATTACAGGACTTGGTCACATCTCTTAGATGAAGAGAGTTGAATGTAGCATTAAGTTAATTCTTAAGCACAAAGACAACTCATTTACTCATTTTGACAGCTAGTACTTTGCTTTTGACTCCAGTAGTAAGCTTTGGCTAAGCTCATTATCCATTGTCTATTTTCCCTTTTTTTTCTTTTGTTTGATTGAAAAGGAAGTTGGGAAAGAACAACTTTCCTGTTGGGGAAGAAGGAAAGGATTGGCATGATGTGCTGCAGCTTGCTGCATCCTGAATTTAGGATGGAGGGTCTTGCCTTGAGGAAGCATGTGTGCTGTGCTCCTTTCTCACTTGGATTTAAACAGCGTTCTCCTCAGTGTTACCACTCATACCATGTCCTGGGAGTTGAAGACAGACCCCAGTCTCTCTCACAATACTTAGCTGCACCTTCTGGAACTGTCATATGCAGATATTGCCATTGCATCCATACCAACAGCAGTACTGCAGTTACAAACCTCCACTCCATGAAGAGCTATCAATTTAACTCCAGTCTGCTGGAAACAAGCAGTTTACATCAGTAGCTCCTAGCTGGGCCTCCCTTGCAAACACACCACTTCCTACAATATGGGAAGTAATTTTTGACAGACACTCCAAATCCCAGGACAGAACTCCTTCTCTTCCAGCAGGCATGGGTGATATTATTAGCCAAAGAGCTGTCACTCTTTATTGTGGGTCCCAATGCTCAAATGAGAGTCCAGATTCCATTGGAATCTTATTCAGGGTGGATTAATTTAAATTTTTTTTCCTGTTTGTTTAATTTCTTGTCATAGTAACCATGGTGATAAGCTGTTCAGGAATTAACAGAATATTTTGAAATACATTAATGCCATCCCATATCCATTTTAATGTGTACCATCCTTCAGACACTAGCTCATAATACTGTTAGTGTTGAGGTGGACTTCTATAATACTATTAAAGTAATTGATCCAACTCCCAGCTTTATCAAGAGGCATTTGCTACCATTTTAAGTACACTATTTCACTTTTCTGGACCAGTTCCAAAGCTCAGCATCACATACAGGCAAGTCCCAGAGCTTTCTATTTATTTATTTAAAAGGAGAATTAAACCACAGAACTAGAGCATTGTCCACGGTTATTAGCAATGCACTTATGCTGAAAAGGTTTTAAGGATTTCTACAGCAGTATCACGGGCAGCTCTATAGGCTGCTTCTCCATTTTATGTTCTTTGCATTACTGTAGAGTGTGGGTTTTCTCATAATGCTATTGTGCTACTTGCATTCACTTGAGCAGGTGACTGTGGTGAATTTCAAAGATAAAGTGCTTCAAGGAACATATACATATATATACACCTTGCTATATTTGAAATGAAAACTGAGGGAAAGACTTTGCAAACAACAAAATACGTAAGTTAGACATATCATAAACAGAATACAGGAAAAATTCTTTAATCACAGGCAGCAAGACATCGTTATCTTGGAGTTAAGGTTGCTAAGCAACTTAGCTGGTACAAAACCTACAGAGCAGAAATCCTACTGTTAATAAACTATAAGTGTGGTAATGTCCAAAGTAACATGGATTAAGCTGATAACGTATTTCATACACTCCCTTATCTGTACAAATCAGGCAAGTCATAGTCTTAGTCCCATTTTTCATTCGAATAATTTTTCATTTTGTTGAACCCTTTATTGTTGCAGAACAATATGGTATAGAAAACATAGTCTAAAAGATAATGCTCAAGACAGAAGAATAAGTATCAAGTGATGGCAGAATTTTCAAGACATTTTCACTTACTGCTGAGATTGTGGAAAGTGTCTTCTTACCTGAAGACCTCCTGTGTCTGCTCCTTACTTCATTCATAAAAATCCCATAGCTGTAGAACTTGAAGACCTTGTAGAAATTTTGGTCTTTAAGTCTAAATGCTACTAGTCAGGCCAGGTTCATCACTTAATTTGTCCTAAAGACATAAAAATCACTGTGGAAAGAACAGAAAGATAAGGGAAGTAGATAATAGTAAATCCCCTTTTAAACACTCTATGGACATACTGAATGTCATAGTAATTACAAATAGTCCTCCAGGTATTTCCTGAATAAGTATTTGATGTGAAGAGAGGCTGAACATGCCATAGTTATGACTGGAGTTCATCACGTAGCTCTTACACATGAGAAAATAAGTCAGGATTTGTGAATCACAGAGCAGAGTGAAGGAGAAAGAAGACTACACCAAAATTCCATTTTTCCCAAGAGACATAAAAACTGAAATCCTCCCCATTCCTCTCTGAACAAAATCCTACAGTTTCAGGAACTACCCTGGCTTCTTTCAGCATTGCTCACATCCCTGTGCATTGAGTTTGTCTGGAGCTGTCACTGGTGGCCCCAGAGGTTGAGTGTGACCCCTCAGTCACCAGAATTCCTCTCTGTGACCAGGATAACTTGTCCTGGAGCACAGCTGCGTGGGCTGTGGCAGGACACAGCCTTTCCTTCTGCTCCTCCTGCTTCTGGTCCTTGCCTATATTCCAGGTTATTATTATAAATCTTGGTGGGAAATGAAGGCAAATTCAGGACAATGTTATCTAATGAAGGTTATGTCCCAAGCAAAGAGTACCAAAGGTTTAAACAATGGCATTTTCAACTTCAAAATTCAATTGCTTTGCCTGATAAAATGCAAAGATTTATTGGGTCAGTGTTCAGCTTATTGGGCGCTCTGTTCTGCAGTTCAGACTATGGGGGTGAGTGTAATAAAGGTTAGAATAAATGCGTTTAGATTTGATTTAGACCTTAAGTTAACCTTATTTCCCATATACCTTTGAAGCATCAAGGCTGTTGGTATTTACACCAACGCTGTCTCTGTAGGGCTACAATTACTTTTAAAATATAAACAATGTGACCCTTCAGATTATTTTTGCTGGATCCCTGTTGTCTCAATACTCATCCTAAAAGCTTTTAATCTCAAGCATTTTTCCTCAGCTGCTCCACTGACCATAAAGCATCACAGCAAGACAGGGAGGGGAAGACATTAAACACCCAGTGAAAGATTTCTGCTGACTTCAGTAAACATTAGATCAAGCAAATAACCATGCATCAGCCTCTACTTCGATTAATGGGTTTCAGTGAGAACATATTTCATAAGCAAAGCCCACAGTAAAAACACATTCATCCTTGTTTCTCTGAACTTTCAGTGGATGGAGCATGGAGTTAAAGCACCAGGGCAATGATCTTTTCTGTTGGTTACCAGCACATGACCATGAGCAAGAGAATTATTACATCAATTTCTCACATAGGAACCACAGAAGAAGTTGGATAACTATCTGTCCAGGGAGCATGGGCTGTCTTTATAAAACCTGAAATAGAATCCAAGTCTTGTGCATCCCAGCTAAATCTCTAGGCCAACAGATCAGTTTTATCGACACCAGAACATCTCTCCCTTTACGGACTCTCAGCTGTCTGACCTATGACCTATGCTCTTTAACCATGCAATTGGAATAACACGTTCAAATTCTTGTGCCACAGAGTGCCCAGGCAATTTCAGATTTCTTAGGCATGAGTCTACTTTTCTTCCGATGACACCAATCTGAATGCCCATCTTTCTCCTTTTATTCAAAAGGGAAGACTGTCAATCTCTTGAGACATTACTCTCTCCAAAGGAGGAAGTTCAGTTAATTTGGACTGAGATCTTTACAAACCCAGGAGTGGAAATAATTTGTGTTAATAGCCGTAGACTGTCCTCTCTGCATTTCATTCCTCTTCAGTACCATTCATAAACGCTACTTATAACCAAGCTCATTGTTACACCTTATTTAAGATCTGTTTAATATAATGGCTTTCCTGTTTTGCTCTCTATATGCTAAGCCCAAGAAAATAAGGCAAAGAGAGAGTCATCAATTCGATAGCTCTGCAGTAATGAATAGTTCCTGCTCTCTCCAGCCTCCTTAGGTAAATGACCCATCTCGTGATTACCACATCCCTGGAGCGATTGAACCTGCGATCCCTATGTGGTCTCCCCTCAAGGGCAGCCGTTTAACTTCCAGGCAGAAGCAGTTATCTTTGTCTGATCAGCCCCTGCTCCTTCACTTCCTCAGCAGGGTATTGACCTGAAGCCTCCTTGTAAATCATGGTGATCATTCTCCACTGTTCTGAGTGCAATTCAGCAGCTGCAGAAAATGCTCCCCTCTGAGGGTAACAGAAAAGCAGCTGATAACTGTCTCACTTTGCAGTGCAAAATAAGTTTAGGACAAAAGCACTAGGGGAAAAGCGGATAAATGACTGCAAATGACTCCTATACATGCTAATCAAACCAAGATTTGCATCAACTTTATCCAGTACTGGGCTGAGCAAGAATTTCTTTTCCCTCTCCACTTACTTTGCCTTTTTTCCTTCCTTCTTAAGATACAAAAAAGGCTGAACTGAATCCACCCAAGTGCTCCGGCAGGCTCTCTGCTCTTCCCCTTGAAGTATGAACTTCAAAGGAGTGAGATACCACACATGGCACAGTTTGGTGACTGCATCCCACTGCAAAGGACTTGGTAAAAACTGCCGCGGAAGGCACCAGCTGGAGGGAAGGAACACGTTGGCCCAGCACCATTTACCCCTACCCATTTACCTTGTCCCTGCAAACCTGATCTGCCCATTCCGCTTCCTCTGTGCAAGTGCTTTAGCAGTAAAACCATTTCACTCACCTACACTTCATCCGGTGCACCCCAGAGACAGACACGTGAGGCAGCTGCATCTTAGGGGCACATCCTGCAGAGCTCTGACGCTTGGATACCTTTTCCCACTTCACTGTTACACTTTGTCACACATATTAGGGATTCATGTTAGTTCGTGGCTTCAGTTTCTTACAAGAGACTTGTCTTGTTCAGCCAGGAAATAGAAGGCTTATGTAACAGTAATTCTGTGTTCCTCAGCTGCTCCATGCTCCCATAGCGTCTCAGACAGCAAGGCTGCTTTTGAAATTTCTGCCTGGCAGCCTGCTCCAGTCTCCTGCAGAGAACCTGAAAAATAACATTTATCTTTTTTATAATGTTCCTTTGCAGTATTTCCTGTAGTTTTACAGGAGACAAGATTAAAGAGTACCATGACTGACGAGGAGTTCTGTAGTGTGTGACAATTTAAGACGCAATTGTACAAGATGCAGTTGACTTAGAAATTGTCACTCTCCACTGTGTAACCTCCGTTGCCTTGGTCCAAAATCTCTCCAGTGCTTCAGCATGGTTTTCCTTTAGACTTAACTCACATTTCAGAGGAAATTGAGGAAGTGAAGTTCTATTTCTTCCTTATTTAACATCACAACTTCTTTTAAATTCTACAGGTGATTGCTTTTTTTAAAATCTCTTTCCCTCTTGTGCAGAATGGTGGGCTGCAAATGATCCATGAACTATGCACTTATCTCTCCCATTCATTCATTTTAAAGGCTCTGAAGAACTGTATATTCCTAACAAAAAGACATTAGTACATAAAATGGACATTAATTCAATCAAAATAATAAAAATAATGTCTGATATAATAATTATGTCTAGAATTATCTCGCAGAATTATTATCTCTATTTTGAATATGCTACAATACTATTTCCTTGGGTACGTGGAAGGAGCTTCACTAGAATATCTGCAGGATCTCCTATAGATTTCCATCTTTCTAATCTCAATTATCATTCATGTTTTCAATTCCAGATTGTAGCTACCTAATGTCTTGGAATACACTGCAAAAATGGCATACCCCAGACTCCACATCAGTTTCCATAGGCTTAATCTGTGGGCTCCCAGGTTTTACGGTTTTGTGATTTAGCCACTGAGTTCACTGGACTATGGCCAGTTCTCAGTAGCCTACACTGGAAATATCAAAGATATTGTGACAAGACCATTTTTATTCTAAATTCCATACAAAATTGAAGGGTTTGAGGTGGGTGATTTTTTTTTTTTTTTTAATATTTTTTTTATATTTTTTAAAGGAAAGCCACAAGCTAATGAAATCTCTTCCAATTCTTCATCAGAATTTCAAAAGTGTGCCTATGAAAACTTTACTTAACCAACTAGGTATATCTAAGGTGCCTTCCTGAAAAACATTTCTAGGTTCAGTAGCTGACATACTCCATAAAACAACCCCAAAACAAAACAAAACCAAAATTTTAAAAACAGCCAAAAAACACCCAAAATGAAACAAAAAAAACCCAGCATGTAGAGGTTCCATCAGATAGAACTTGCTGTATTTTGTACCACTGTAGCCTTACATCTCAAATTTCAACGGTGCACGAGTGCTTTAAGCCAAGAAATGAACCTGACTGTACAGCTTTGCAGCTTTAATGGCTTCATATTTGATTATATTTATATCCCATTTAGTCTTGCAGAGCATGACAGAACTGCATTTAAGACTTCTTAGAAATCAAGCTGAGCCAGCAGAGCCACAGCTCACGAGACCTGTGCTGCTTCCCTGATGTTACAAGCAAAACCAGCCCAGCCCTCTGAGTTATGAGCTCCCCAAATACTTTATTCTTTTAAAATGACTGTACCCTACATTAACTGCAAGAGTAGGTGTTCAGTTTTGTCGTGCAATTTAAAACCCTACTATTGCAATTTGTTTAACAGAGCTGACTAAGCTTCCTGTGGGAAATGGTGCCAAGCCCTGTTCTGCAGGTGGGTTGGGGTAGGAGCATTTCTAGCCCTGATACTGAAGCACTAACTAGAAGCTCCCCTAATTCCCAATTCCCAAGATTATGCTGTACTTGGAAAAAAAAAAAAAA
This sequence comes from Certhia americana, assembly GCA_018697195.1. Classification (NCBI taxonomy): domain Eukaryota; kingdom Metazoa; phylum Chordata; class Aves; order Passeriformes; family Certhiidae; genus Certhia; species Certhia americana. The sequence continues at coordinate 105,632,117 of CM031859.1, forward strand.
AAAAAAAAAAGTAGCCATGTTGTACTTCAAGTCATAAATTTTTACTTTTAACTCTGTTTCTGGAGCATAGTGATCTTCATAGGAAATTCTATTTGTAATGGCTGAAACCATATTTTATCATTTGAAATGAATATAATCAATTTGAGTTTTCTTATATTATTCTGGTTTTGTTAGAGATAATTTTATCCTTAAAGCATCATCAGTAGAACATCCAGTTTACATGAGTGATGGTAAAATCAAAGCATTTTATTTCGCAAACCAACAGTCTTTAAATAGTGTCCTTAGTGCAGCAGTAGCAAATGCAGAGCTAACAGAGACATACAGAACTAACAGAAACGCTACATTTTGGCAAATAAGACCATTTTTTCTCATTTCTTGTTGGTCTTATATCTGCAGCCACATGAAGGGGGAATTGTTGATAATTTCCAGTGTAAGCCCTGGCACTGAATTCTTTCAGCTACTGTTCTTTTTTTTCTGAACTGTCCAATAATTCCAGAAATATTGGAAATATTTCCTTGTGCATGTTTATCCTAGTTACCCAACATGTTTATGCAGTTTCATTATGTTTAGCATAAGCTGGTTGATTTGATATGTCTGGATTACAATATACTGCTCTTTTTTCATCTCAGCCTCAGGTCTTACAGTTTATTAACAACTGTTGTTGGATTAAAGAGATGATGGACAGAAGTTGAGGATTTAAGCACTAAACTATGTGTTGGTAAAGTTTGGGGGATACTCGGATATTTTGTTAAAATTATCTGAAGGTCTGGGGCAAAATGGGAGCAACACAAAAGGCAACAGTGGTTTGGGTGTTTATGGGGCTGTGTTTCAGCCCTCTGTGATTTGGGTGTTTATGGGGATGTGCTTCAGCCCTCTACTCTAACAGTGTTTCTTGAGTCTTGCTCAAAGTAGGTGCTGTCATGTTGCATCCCTTTTGGGAATGCTCTCCCCCCAAAACCCCTCCCCCAGAAACTGTAACCTGGCCTGAGTTACCTGCCCCTTGTCTCTTGACCTATGGCCTTCGGCCAGGTAATCTGACCCCGACCCCAAAGGAGATAAAAACCCCTCCCCCTCCATGTGCTCCCCCTCCTTGCCTCTTGGGATCCCTTCACTGAGAATAAAGCTTTGGAATACATCCTGAGGTAAGGAGCCTCTTTTGAATCTCTTCACCCTATCTTGTAGATCCCCTCTCCCAGAATTCCCTAAATCTGAGCTAGCAGCTTGTGGGGGGGTGGAGGGAAAGGGGAATCATCACCGTCAAACACAAAACACTTGTGAGTTGTAAAACGTAAATACTTTCCTGTGCCTAAGGCTTGCCCGCTCAAAAGACATATATATATATATATCTCATACACACAAATATATATATGTTCATTGATTTTATACTTTACTGAGATACTTTCAGCACTTTCAGAGATACTATCATCAGCTGGGCAGAGCAGGGAATGTATTTTCAGTAATAATACTTGGGAACACCATTTCACCTTTTCACAAAAATGAACATCTTCCATATATACCAATGCACTGCAACAAGCATTCCAAATTGCTGGTTTGTCTGGTTCTAGCAGAATTAACCTGACCTTGTTCTTCAGAAATAATTTTTTTCCAGCTGAAATATCTAACTCTTCACATATGACCTCAAATTCCACCTCCCACACTAAACTATGGCTATTTTGTTATGATAAATCTGCTGAGTGGGACTGCATCTGCTATAATCACTTTTACCAAGAAAACAGATTTAAAAGCTAGTCAGAGAAACACATTTTTGTGCATTTTAATATTTTTCAATTCATACGAAGCAAAATGAAAGTGTAGAATATATCAAATTCATTTCACCTTTTGGTGGTGAGTGGAAAGACTGATTTTAAAGAAAACTTTTTACTATTTGATAAAGACAGTCAAAATTGGGCATGCTAATGGTATAGCATTTGGACAAAGCTATGTATTATTTTAAGACTAATCTCATAAATTGCCATCATTAAGGACTCAATAATGGCTAAGTCTAATGCAGCTGCTCAGGTGCATAAGAGCAGTGTGATGGCTGCTTTTTGTTCTTTTCCAGAAAATGCTGTCACTTCACTTGAATGCTGGTGACAGAACGGGCTGATTGTCACTACATCCCAGCCTGGGGAAGAGAATTTAGCTCTTAGGAATCATGCAGTTGGTGACTTAGTTTGAGATCAGATAAATTAGAATTAGCAACAGTATTACCCAAAGAAATCTCTCTAGGATTCAGATGGAGATAATTAATATCATACACTCACTTTGTACTTCAACCACACCTGACCCAAACTCAAAGAAAAGTGGGAGGGGAACATAGAGCTTAACTCAAAAGACACAGGACCAAGCCACACTGAGCAGTTTGGCTTCACTGAGCTCAGTGGGCACCACCAAATTTATATTCCCCCAGCTTTAGGCATTAATGGGGCACTTGGAGCAGGAGGGTGGCTGCCTTGCCTTACCAGGGCAGTAAAGGCAGAGAGGTGCTTTCAAGGGAATCAAATCTCTGGAAGAACTAATCCCTCTCTTATTTCTACAGAGAGTCTGAATTGATTGGCGTTAAATAGGTTAAATTTGGATTTGGGACTCTGCAAGATCATACAAAGAAAGGTTTGCATCCATAATGCTAAAATTTTAAAACATGCAGAACTTTTACAAGTAGTTTTCATGCACTGGTATGACTCTATGTAGCTGGTGGAAATAGAAATGCTAGTTTGTTACTAAATAAAGCTCATACTTACCAAATTAATATGCAAGCCCCTACCAGTTTTGTTTTTTCTCCATTCCCTGACTATACTAATATTTAGGTTTCCTGGTGTCCAGATAACCCATATCCAACAAAAAATCTTGGAAGGAATTCATTATTACCCAAAGAATGAAAGGATAAAATAAGCAAAAAGTGAATTATCTTCGAATGGAATTTAGGTGGGAAAGAACAGAGCACAATTCATTTTGACATTTTTCATTCTACAATCACATCAAGAAGGACAAGATATGTTTATTTTATTGACCAACATCTCTGGAAAAAACCAACAGAGTCGTTCTTTTGCCTTTAAAAATTTCATAATGGCGGTGGAAAAGGTGTCCTTTCTTATGTTTTTAATATAATATTTAAATCTGCACTTAATTACAAAAGGAAACCATGTAATCCACTTAATGAGATGGAGTTAAAAATAGCAAAAAGGGGTACTACAATATACAATGAATTTTGACAGCTGCTTATATTTAGGGAAATAATAAATTCTATCCAAAAGCTGAAGAATTGAAAGAAGGAGCAAATTCTCATTGTATGCCTGAAGTCTGAAGGGTTATTCACCAGGGCACTAACAATCTTCAGAGCCAAAGCTCAAGATCTCATTAGAGCATAGAATACTTTATGCATATGAAAACACTAAGGTCTGGCTCATTGCTTAGCTGTGCTGCACATGTGTAAAATCTCACTGAGTTCTACTGCTCCTTTTCTGTCCCGCTTTACCAAAGTGCTTTTGAGCTGGAAAGCTGCTCTAAGAACTTCTGTACCACACATATTCTTCCTTACACTGGTGAAATCAATCCATATTTGGTCCTGAGGATGCAGTTACTCTGTCAGCAAAGGATTTATTCTGTGATCAGTTCACAAAACAAAGTGTGCTATGAAGCTTTACGCATATTAAAGATGATGCGTAGCAGGTTTCATACCCTCAGGTTGTGCAACCACACCTCTCGCTTATATAATCATCATACATAAATATTCTTTGCATCAAAAGTTATCTACTCTGTACTATATCTGCAATCAGTAAAACTGTAAAAGAAAAAAAGTGTCTTTAGCTAAAGGAATCTCTTCGAGAAAAAGAAAAGTCATCATGTTCCCTCAAAAAATTGAAAGAAATTAAGCATAAAAATTGAGGGAAATCAGGGAAAAGATCCTGTTAAATATACAGTACTTAGTTCAATTAAATGCTATCTAAAGAATAAGCAATTCTTAAGACACTTACTTTATTTTTCATCCAAGTATGTTAAAATATAATTTGATCACCATCCATTCTTGGGTATGTTTTTGCTCTGAAGGGCTGCAGCCTTACATAGCAATCCATAATCAATGCAACAGCTGCAAGCAATCAATGCAAGCTCCAGATTCAAGGCTGAAAGTAAGGTTCACCTTTTTAAAATAGTGAATAATTAATCACTGCAAATAAGGCCTGCGCTATCTTCTCTTGCATTTGAGCCCACAAATCAAGATGAAATATCTTCTGTATCCTTTGCTAAAGTCACCAAGTCTTCCTCAGTGTTCTGAAGGATGTCCCTACAGGTGATGCCCCAAAGACATATACTGAGCTTCTGACAACCCCATGCACAAAAAGTTTTACCAATCAGCATGAAAACTGAAAAACATTCAAGTTAGCATGACTCTCCTGGAGCCTTCAAAAACTAATGAACTGTTATTTTATTGGACTAGTATTGTATGGAACTGCGGATATAAAACAGATATCCTGAAGTACTTCCTAACATGTATCCTTAAATCTATCCTACTGAGACTTAATTTTACTATTGTACTGAGGTAAAGTTTTTATTCAGAAAACAGAAACATACCTTCTCATCTGTCCATTGAAAACAAACAGTATTGATGTCTTCTCAAGTGATTTAATCCCTGTCTGTGTTCTGATCTTTCTTTAACAATTTGAATGTCTTTCCTCATTTTTATGCACTATTATCAAGACAAGCAATTACTGGGGGGAGGGAGAGAAAAGATAAATAACCTTTTAAACTAATAGGATGGAAAAAAACATAATCTAAAAAAGCAAGAAGAGGCAGACTCGCTTGGTCTCAGAGCAGTTGCCATGGCACTGCATCTGACTTCTTGTCTACAACAGCTGCAGATTTACTCACTCTCTGGCAGGTAGCAACAGCCACAGGACTTGGTTTTCATCCTCTCTGTGAGAGGAAATTTATTTTCCCCTCACCTCTTAGGCATTAAAACTCAACCTTGTTCACTGTGCCAAGAAATAGTGAGCTGACCATGAATTTCACATCGAATAGGAGTCAGCCTACATCACTCTCCACACTGACTCCTTGATTTTCAGCCTCTCACCTTCACCACTGAACCTGCCCCAGTCAACCTCTCTCCAAAACTTTTGCAGTGTTTTGTATAGCAAAGTAATTCCTGTTGCTCTACTACTTCTAATCCTTTTCAACCTACAACATACTTTTTCCTTTCCTTCACTGAAATTTGACATATCCAAGTGACCAGGATGACAAAGGCCAAGTCTTATCTTCGTAATAACCTTTAAAATATTTTCAATGACTGCACCTATCAATCTATATAATGTCAAAGAAGAACGGAGAAGCAATAACTATTTCTCCTCCTAAAACTTAATCCAATTGAATAAACTGATATAAAGACAGATTTCCTTTTCCTGCAGCCTCTTTTGGTGCACTTTGTCTTCTTCACCTAAATGACATCACCTATTCTCAGTATTTCCAAAAGTAATCCTGCCCTTGAGTGATCTAAATATCTCCTGGCTGTACTCCAAGCTCCCATTTTTAGCAACAGAATCGAAGGTGTGCCTTGTTACCTCCAGCTAACTAGCAAAAAGAAAGTTTCAAGTTTGTCAAATCCCTTTCCCCTCATTCAGACTTGTCCTTCTCTTCCATCATTAAAACACTCAACCTATTTCTCCTTTAGCAAAGCTGTTGCTAAATCCTATCTGCCTTCCTTTCATGTTGCTCTATAAACCTGTTTTCCTCTCTCTCCCTCTCTCTGATCTTGAAACCATAGTAGATACTTTTGACAGCACCCCTTTTCCTGCTTGTCACCCTAAGTTCTTCGGTGTATTGGGAATCCAGCTGCTGACCACCCTACCCTTTATAGCTGCTTTTACCATTCGTTTACATTTGACACTTAGGCTTTTCACTTTCAGATTCCAAAGTCTCTGCCTCTTATGTGAACTGCTATCTCAGGCTTTAGCTTAGCCTGTGGTGCCCTCTGAGCTCTCCTTTCCAAATTTCCATGTTTCCAGGTCCTTTTCATAGTGTTCTCTGTCAATACTGCCTGCAATCACAGCGAAGCAATACAGCTTCCCTGGCATAGCTGCAAACACCATTGTTTAATAATGCTTTTTATTTTTGGTAACAAAAAGAGGAAGCAAAAATGCTTTCAGGTCCCAAAAGAAGAGTTTTGTCATAAGAAGTCCCTCTACGTTCCAGCTAAACACAGAACTATAACAAATGTGCTGCTCTGTACTGCTTTCATTCCACTTGGGAAAAAAAAAGTCTCAGAAATCTTCAAGCCACTTAGCAACCTTGGCACTTCAGGGCCTAAGCAACAAGGAACAAACAGAAAGTACAATTAAGATTTGTTCCTCAATTCTTTGTGCTTTCTGCCTTTCCTTTGCAGAGGCTTCCTCATCAGGAGCCTTAACTTCCACCCCTGCAACTATCTGGGACTGCTTAGAACAATGTCATTATTTATGTGCTGGCCACAGTTGCACTGTTTGTAGTTATACCCTTTAATTCCTTTCTGAAGTATGATAATAATCACCAGCTTTAAAAATCAGTAACAAGTGCTTGCAGCAAAGGAAAACACCAACTGCAGTAAGCTGGCAATCTGGAGGTTAAAATTTCAGACCTGTTCCAGCCTAACTGCTGTGTGACCTGCTGTCAGGTTGTACATGCAACTAATTTCTGCATAAGCAATAAAAACCTGAGCTTAAGCAGGCTCCAAGGCTCATCTCCATGTCTAACCAAACTCCAGATCTGCACCTATGTATCTTCACTTTGCACCTTTTCCTTCTTATACTTTCCAATGAATTTGATTTAATGGTATCAGGGCACTTCTTGCATTTGCTTTCCATGAGTGCTGAAACAATTGAGTTTTCCTTTTATAAATGGCTGTGGAGAAGGAATTAATGTCAAGGTCTTAAGCCTAAGAATTTGTGGCAATCTAGGCAGAAATGAGATGCACTCTTGTCATTCAGTAAATGGAAAGAAAGACACCATTGTGATATATTTAATTGAGTACCTCTAAGTAACACAGCTTGGAAATGAAAAACTAGCAGAGAGTTTGCTACAGTATATAAAGGGGAAGGCAGGGAATGGAAAGGTGAAATGGAAAAAAACACACGAAATCTAAATTATTAAAGAAGGTTAAAGAAAAACATGATACTTTACTCTTTAAAATCTTGAGCTGGTAATAACCCATCTCTCCTGAGTTTTGAGTGTGAATTTCAACATTTAGGTTATGAGTGATCTTTCTCTCCTGAGTTTCCTTCCCTTGTCTTCACTATTCCAGTTCCCAGTGAAAGAGACAAGTCTTCACAGTTATCACACACATTCCTTTATTAGAGCTGTACCTTTCCAAATGACATTTCCCTTCCATCACAGATTTCATTCTCCTGTGGTTAGTTTATATTGTGTTGCTGAGTAAACTTTACCAGAAGAGGGATTTTTATAATTTGTTTTGTAAATAATTATGACTTTTAATAAAGAAGTTAACTATAGACAGCAACATGCAGTTAGCTGTATTCCACAGAGCTGGACAAGCTGCAAAACAGCTTAATACAAGTGACAATAACTGCAACTACAGACAAAAATGAGTAATCACATTCAGCATTTATGCAAAGTACATTATAAAAAATGAAATATGCATGTTTTACTAAAATAGAAACCACATATGATCCATAGAATGCTGAATTTAATGTCCTTATTAGTGTTAAATGATTTCCTTTTCATGGTACCATTTTGAAAAGATTAGTGGCACCATGTCAGAATTTAAATTTCTATTATTTTAAAAAATGAAATATGCTCAGAACACTGCTGAAAACATGGTTACTAGGAAAACACGAGGAGGAAAGGTGTCTTTCCCAAGCATCATCTTCTTAACATCACAGTCCAATTTTCACTTAAAAGTTAAACCTCTCTATGGGATTTAGTAACTTTTCCCCATTTTAATTTCAAGTTCTCTGTTACATAAAAGAAGGCATGTGGAAGACAGTACTGACACAGCACAGACCTACTTCAACAGCTAATTATTCATTTCAGAGCACAGGTGCTCTGCTTCCAATAGATGGTAAAAGCCTGTGCTGAAAAAAAAAAAAAATCACAGAAGAGAAAAATCAACACAATTCTTTTTACAAGCAATAATGTTGCTCCACTTACCCGACCTTGCAGCCAACTTCCAAACTTACCCATATATCAATTTTTAACTTCTGCAGCTTCTTGGGAAACAGGGGTTTGCTTTGTGTAATTTTTTGAGTTTTTTCTCCTGTTTTGATTTTTTTGTGTGTGTGTGCGCTTACATCTGGTTCTATTTTGTCAATCAGAAAGCATTTTATAGGAGAAATACATTATAAATTCCACTTTAGTAAGATTGCAGAACCATAAAACCTGGGTTTAAAGGGCCTTTACAGGCCATCTAGTCCAGCCTCCCTGCAAAGAGCAGGGACACCTTCAGCCAGATCAGGTAGCTCAGAGTCTCATCCAGCTTGACCATATTTCCAGAGATGGGAACTTTCAAATTTTTTTTTTTTTTTTTCTTGCAGAGATGAGGGCAGCCCTGAAACACTGCTGGGACTTGGGAGCAGCTACCCCTGTGAGCACAGCCACAACAATCAGCCCCTTCGTGCACTGCCTGTGAAGAACTTTATCCCTATAATCAGGATGAAGGGAGGTGGTTCTCACGTTCCAAGTCAAACACACCCGAATTCCTACACAGTCCAACAAAATATTTTACTTCTTATAAGTTCTACTGCCAAAGCACCCTTATTATACAATCACATCTTCAATCTTCTCTCTTCTGGTGAAGAGAGATGCACTGATTTACCAGGTAAGATATGAATACACTCTCCCAAGAGATTTAGTTAAAACTTTGACCTATCTTTTCTATGGCTCTCTCTGAACAAAAGACCTAAGAACACTTCTCCTCCATAAGAAGTTCTATTTTAGCAGAGTACAGCTCAGTTTGAGGGAGGCCAGCAATGGACTGCTCCATGCTCTTCACCCCTTGCTGTGTGGTTCACACTAATTCGGGAACTTAAAAAAACCCCTTTTTTTAACAATACCTACTTTAAAATACTGTTTTTTGAATAAACCAAAGCTAGAAATCCTATAGGACTAGAATTCTTTGGGTTTTACCTGGAACAGAAGTGTTTATTACATGTTGATATATTTTTAAAAAATAATAGGCATTGCCCTGAGTTAAACCCTAGATATGTAAAGATATATCTTTTAATGGCCCTACAACCAAGTAAATGGAACACACTGCCCAGTTTTTTTGCCAGGCTGCTAGTTACGGAGTACACACAGTGGCCCACCAGCTCTCCAAAGCAGCCCAGGACATGTAAACTATTTCATTTGCTCAGTAATAAGGCAAAAGAGGAAGGCAGGAAACTGCACTCTATGAAATTATCAGACAGGGAAAAGTGTGGTAGGGCATAAATCCCTAAGAGAGTTATTGTTCTAATGCACAAGAAATAACTTGCTATTTTCACAGCCACAGCTGTAATTTTATTCATTGTACTTAACAGAATAATGCAATAAAAGTACCTTTAAAATGGATGCACTCCTGTAGGAATTAAAGCATTTTCATGATTGGTGAGTTTGTTTTAGAGAAAGGTCTTTCACATTTATTTCTCTTTCCAGTAATGGCAGCTTGCACTAGGGTGAAATCAAAAATCCATCATGAAAACATACTTTGAACAACTTGGTCCTAATCTTCAAGCCTCAGGATTGGATTTTTTGTTTGTTTATTCACTCTCTAGGGAACAGACAAAGCAGAAGAAACTTCATGTTCTTCTAAGTATGCGTTCTCTCTCACAGCATTTATTTTCACCACTCAGCAGGTCACCACAACTTTGGTATTTACTGTACTAGATGAAAACACCTTCACATAGAGAATTCCCCAACATAAATAACTCAGCTGTAAAAGGGAGGGAAAACTATCCTTTGAATTCCATCATCCAGAACTTCTGAAATGCTCCACAGCTGGTTACATCCAACCAACTGCACAAGTGCTGGCACCAACCTGAATCATGATTTGAGATCCTCTGCATCAGGTGTGAGACTCCAGCACCCCTTCCACTTCCAAGAGTAATAAATAATGTTTTATTATCTTTATTGTCAGCTCTGTGTATATTCTACATTTAGAACAACTGATATAGCTGTTCTGAGGAGGCTACACACAGAACTGGCCACATCCTCACATACACTGCAAGTTTGAACTTATAGTCAGAATACCATCTTTAAAAGGTAAAAAAAACCCCTACTGCCAACCCAGTCAAAAAATTCTCTGATTGAAGGAACTTGCAACCTACTGGCATGCCTGTTTGAACCAATACCTTAAAAACTCCTTGTGCAGAACATATTTGATTGGTATTTACAATAATGCCTTCTGTCAAGGAACCATCCAATGGGAACAAGTTACTATATGGGCTCTAATATAGCTTGCCACATTTTTACTAGTGTTTTCAATGTCCACACAAGAAATTGCCCATTAAATTTATAGAGCAATTTTATGCTAATTATACTCATTACACTCTGTGAGAAAACTAGGTAATTGGGTTGTTGTACTTCTATCTTTAGAAATAAATTAGAATTCCTGCTTAGTTAGAATAATTTAAAATGTCTGACTGTGCCTGTTCAAAGCATCCATTAACAAATGCTGGCTTCTACTCGACTTCCCACTGCATTAAACAGGCCATTTCTACACACAAGACAAAGCAGCTAATCAACTGGAAGTTGAATATAAATATGCAGGGAGCAGGCATACAAACTGCAGCGTTAAAATGCATTTGCCTTATGCCAAGACTCATTTGTAAATTCATCAAGTGTTATACTTCCTACTAAGTCATGTTGCTGTGTTTTCAAGATGGTTAACTGCTTGCAAACAAATAATATTTACAGTACAGTTAAATGGAGTTATTCAGCAGTATTCAAAAGCAGAGACTGAACAAGTAGGTGCACAGAAGCATTTGTACTGCTGCAGCACTCAGAGTGATGCTCTGGTGAAAGGTGTCCCTGCCCATGGCAGAGGGGTTGGAACTAGATGAGCTTTAAGGACCCTTCCAACCCAAGCCACCCTGTGATCCAACTCTCAGATCCTTTTTACAGCTAAGGGGCTCTGATTTCAATTCTCAAGACTTCTAAAATTACGCACAGTCTCTACGTGACTATTCAGAGATCTAGGAGAGCCACTATAATAAAGCCAATCCAGCAGAAAATGCCAAAAAAAGGAGTGCAGGGACTGAGTAATTTTGTATTTGAGAAGATTTACTAACTCTCTGCAGGGAAACACTTCCCTGCACTTTGGAAGCCTTAGCGTTCATAAACCTGAATTCCTTCCCAAAGCAGAACAACGAAGTCTGCTCCAAACGTAGGCTAATAAATAATCACACTATTATCTTAATGCCATGTCTTTGGGATAGAATTTAATTCAAAACTCTGTGCTTAGCTATTCTAAAGGATAATAAACTTTCAGGTACAAAAAAATAGCAGCCACCACGCTGTAAAACATCCTGAATAGAGAGGCAATCATACAATCCATTCAGTGCTCAAAGTTCCACTTGCCACACAATGAAGGTTCGGTGAGTCAGGAGGGAAAAAAACACACACAACAAAAATAAACAAAAGAAGATTGTACACATCTACTTGGAAGGCTCACGTATAAATAAAAGAACAGATGTTTTTGTTTGTTTTGTGAAAGGTGGTAATCGAAGATCAGTCATCCATGCATCAAACAAGTGCTTTACATCTGTTGACTCAACAGTGCTGTGACAGCACCGCAGCTCCTCCTGAGAATGCCTTCCAAGCTGAATCCTGGAGGCAAAATCATCTGAGGAATGCTTTGTTGGAGATGTGATTAACAAAACCTCTTGGCAGTAGCTCCAGCTCAGCTATTCTTTTAGAATTTCAGAAACAATTTTAGGCAAGAAAAAAAAAAAACTAGACAAAAAGTCAGGCCTGCACAAGCTGCTATGCAGTACCCACTGTGTTACACGGGTCTCAAGTTATGACTGGCTTATATTTTGAATTTAGCTACTTGTGGAGTTCAGCATTAGTTTACCAAGTAAAGCTTACTGCAGCTGCTGCCTCAGAACTGCAATATTACTCTAAAATTTGGCATCCTGCTTTTGAGTCAGAAAAAAACATGACGGGCAATACAGAAGTGAAGCAACTGACATTAGGAAATAACATCAAGAGTTCTGTAACAAATGCAAGTTCTGCATCGAATTAAAGCAATCAATAGTTCTACAACTGGAATAAGTAATAGATCTTCACAAAACTAAAAACAGAATACATGGTAGAAAAAGAAATGGGAGACTTCAAAACATTCCTTCAGTAGCTTTTGGTAAGAACTGATGCCTCTGGCACCTGAATGCTAGAGCAATACACACTTTGTGAAGAGGAGATGATAGAGGGGCTAAAAAAATGGGCAACACATGAAGCCATCTGTGGCTCAGTTTAGGGAGAAAGCAATTCCTGGAGGAAAAAAAGTTCCAGAGAGAAAAAACCTCACGGAGTACAGATATTCCATTAGCAACTAAACACTTTAAGTTACTACTTCTTAGACTTGTTACCCAGTAGATTCCCTTAGTAAATTGTTAATTTTGGCTAGTATTTCTTCAGAATAAGTGATATTTTAATATCACTTAACTTTAGATGTAAAAATTTCAACGTTAGAGATTCAAACCATTTAAACCAATGCAGGCACTGAGCAAAATAGTAACTTCCTTGCTGTTGTAATTTGGCTAAAAAGGAGGTATTTTATACAAAGCCTGCCTTGTTCCAACCCCCTGCCACTGGCAGGGAGACCTTCTGCTACACCAGGTTACTGCAAGCCCCATCCAACCTGGCCTTGAACATTTCTCCAGGGATGGGGCATCCACAGCTCCCCTGGGCAACCTGTTCAAGGGCCTCACTACCTTCACAGGGAATAATTACTTCCCATTTCTTAATCTAAACCCACCCCTGTGACATTAAAGCCATCACCCCACACACCCTTAAAAAGCCCCATACCAGCTCTTTTGCAGCCCCTTTAGTACTGGAAGGCTGCTGAAATGCATCCAATGCATTTCTGTCCCTGCAGGTTTGTCATCTGTGAAACCACAAATTATATCTGATATATATTAGATAGATTGTATTTGAATAATGTAGCCTCCTTATTTTATTTTACAATTCCTAAATCCTTGCAGATTTTAAGATATTGTGATATCATGAACAGTTTGAAATGAGAATTAACAGTATTCCTCGTTCACTGTTTCAAAGTAAGGCTCTAAACAGGAACAGTTTTTCTGTGGAATTTCTCTCTTCCTTCATCAACATACCTTGTACCAGACAGCTCCAAATAATGGGGGAAACCTACAGGGAATACAGCGTGGCAAAAAATCCTGGACATCAGCTGCTATGATAGAAATACAAGTGCAATATGTGCGAAGAAAACATCCAGTACTGAGAGGGTGTTTGCTCAAAATCTGCTGAGATGGTCTGAAAATGAAGATAACCATCAGCCATGAAACAGTAATCAGGCAGCTCCCAAGAGACCTCAGGTGGAAAAGAAAAATCAGCTTAAAAATCAAATATAAAACATCCTAACATTTCTAACAGGGAGAAAAAGAGCAGTGAAAACCTGGTCTATTACCAAGAAAGTGCCCCTGGCACCTCAAGCTCTGTGGGGGCCTGAGGGAACACCCTCACCAAAGGATGTCACCTTTGGGGTCCTGCCCTGACAGCTGGTGGGTAAGTGGGGGACAGGAACAGCCCAGATGGGAATGCAGCCATCTCTCCTTAGATGATGGATGCACACAGGGCAGCATATTCTGAGAAGGGTGGGCCCATACCACTGAAACCTACTGGTAAAGGGACAGGGGTGAGCGTTTACCTGCAAAATCTGAGATGTACGTGTGGGGGCTGTGAGGGTTACTACAGGAGTATGTTTAGGTATGTGAAGTTGTTTACTAAGGTTTTGTAAGGGTCTAGTAGTCATTTATCTGTTATATTGCTGCTATTAATCCTGTAGGTATAGTTCATGGACTAACAGTTAATTACAAGCTATCAATAAATCAACAAAACAATTCTAACTTGATTTAAGTAAGGCATGAGCTGTTTTTCCCTTACAAGCAGCAAATGCTCTCCTTCAGTGTCTTCTGCTTCACTCTGGTATGTAGCCTTCAACTACAATTACCTATCCTCAGGTTTTTATTTTTCTTTTTTATTCTCTTCTTCCTTTTCTTTCACCTGAAGGCACCCAAGATATTCAGGAAATCAAACCACTATCTACACAGGTCACACTTGCTTCAGTACTCAGACTGATTCCAATCAAAGCACGACAATAACTGCACTTCTCCAAAGTAATGGCTCCAAAACCTGGGCAAAAATGGATGATGTCTTTGAAAAATGCATATTAAATCTTTGGGTTAGACAAATGAAAACTTAAGAGGTTGAACATACATGCTAGCCTTCTAAAATGTGGCTTCTTAAACAAGATGCTCTAATGAATTTGATCCCTGAGATCAGGTTTTTGCTTCAGGAAATTCCAATTAAAGACCAGATGAAAGCTTGGTGTGATTCTCCCCCTGCAACTGAAAGCTCAGTGTTAGTTCCCAGTTTTTCCAGAAAACATTAAAAGAGTATCATTCATATTTTTCTTTTTGAAAGAGTGTAAAGAAATACAGTTAAATTGAATTTTGTATGGTTCACTTTCGTACTTCTGATGACATTTTTATAAATTAGAGGTAATGAAGAATCCTCTCATGTTTTAACTTCACAAATTCTTAGTCTTGAAAGTACAGGATCTCATTCCTTTATCCTAAACAGACTTGAATAAAACTATACACTGACAGATCTTGTAACCAAAGACCCAGACTAAACATACTCACTGATCTGTGACTCAAACTCTAAAATAAAAATACTCACGTTCATTAAGTGCAACCATGCTTCTTCTAAACTTAATTTTATTTATGAGTTCCTAGCTTTTGATAAATCAAAATAATTATCTCCTTGAATTCTTTTCTCATTCTGGACTCAGGAAAAAAATATTCTGTATTATGCATAAAGCTTTTTAAATTAACTAAGCTTACAAGAGACATTACATCACCTTCACAACTACTTCTTAGAAGTTACTCACTCTGCGAAAGCTGACTCTCAGCATTCACAAAGTTCTGGGCTAGCCACTGGCAACCATATTCTTCTTCATTACAATTTTAGAAAGCCATAAAGACTTAAATCTGAAAAAGAATTAAAATGAAACAGAGCCTTGTGACAAAAACATCTGTTCACAGTAAACTAAGTGTTTTCAGTTACTTATTCAAGCAACTGGTAGAAACCAGGAGTAACCTAGAATTCCAAGAAGTGCTACAGAAAAACAAAATGTAATTGCAGTTAAACACCCCCCAAAAATATAGCCAGGGAAATGCACACCTTTCCTGCCTGTTAAATGTTTCCTAATTCCAACCCACACTGTTCCAATGCCACATTTACTACTCCTTACTTCAATTACTCCCTAGCCTTTTTCCAAATTAATGGAATATTTACACCTTTTTCCCCACAAGGACAAGGAGGAAAGCCACTCATCTTTTCTCCCTGTTCAGAAGATACTTTTCCCCACTACCAAAACACTTTACTATTTATGTATGCCATCTATGAAATATGACCTCAAAGAACTGGAAATCCTTCCTCTTCTCCAAAACTTGAGTACTTCAAAGGAGCACAGTAGGAGCACTTCTCCAATTAACATTTACCCAGCACATTCCACCTCCTCATTCCCTTAACACTGTCTGAGTCACTACCACCAGCTCAAGTGACTAGAAATTAACCTACTAAAGAAACGATTTATAAAGTTATATTAATTTGACACATAACTTCACAGAAACTTGCACTTGGGAAACCAGAGATTCCTCCAGAAACAAGGGAATTTTATTGAAGCCAGAGAAGACCCGCAGAGAGATGCAGTATCTTGTAGTGATGTAGTACTAAAAAGAGAGAATCTTTCACAGAAACAAGTTCTTGTTTTAGATTTATTCATTAGGGGGCTTTAAAGGTTATCAGACCATTTAGTGTCTCTCCCTCTTTTCTCAGCAGTATTATTGTTCTTTCCTAGGAAAACAAAAGATGAACTCATTTACCTCAAATAATTACAAGTTAGGCTTGTAAGCAAAACCAAGACAGAATATTACTGCCCTCCTTCTCATGATTTGTACCTTCTCTGCCCACTTCTTATTCCAAGTCCAAGCCTGGTCAATAAAATAACCCCTCCAATTCCCTTCCCTTACCCCTTCCCCTACAGATGGGAAGGCTCCTGCCTCCCTGGCCTGTTGGGTTTGCACCACACACAAATTCTGTCAAACTCCACCTGGTGGATAATCTTAAAAAAGCCTAGGAAATAAACTTCCAAAGGCTTTACTTCCACCAGGACTGATCTACCACACAGAGACTATGATAAAACTTACTGAATTGTGTATTTGGTTGCATTGCCTTCATCCTTTCTGTTTCTCCCCATCTCTATGAGTGCTACAATCAAGCAAAATCTCTGGGCAGATATTTTTTCTTTCACATTAATGGGTCATAGTTGCAATTAGCATCAATTTCTGGTAATGCAGTTATAGACAGGAAAATTCATAGCTCCATGGCACAGCTAAAGAGAAAATTACTCTTCTTGCTCTTTAGCCTCTGACATAGAAAAGTGGAAAGTAATGTGTAAATGTAATTTTCAGCTAACATTGAGATAAAGTATCACTTAATTATTCAAATCTCAAACAATACTTACAGTAACTTTTTGAACCATACTTTCCAATTCATAAAAACCATAATAATTGATATATTTGTATTTGCTGGTATGTCTCATAAATATACCTGCTACCATTCTTCACTTTTATAATAAACTATTATTTATTATCATCTCCTATCCTTAAAAAATAATTCATATAATAAATACACTCAAGACATGTAAGCCATACCTGGAGCAGCCTGTGATACTGAAATGTTGGAAGAATTATTATTTTTGAAAACAGTAAATTTAATAAAAAGTTGAGAGTTGAATTGCTTTCTCAATGACCTAAAAGAGAAAACTGTTCAAATATTTATCTAGAAACAAAAAATTAACACCATTTCACTGTGCTGTGGCACAGTACAAAAACCTCTACTGTGTGTACTTTATTATCATTTCAGGATGTCATCAATAAATAAGCACAACTGAAGGTTGTCTGCAATTAAAACTTTTATAGAAGTTTCAAGACAATTATTATTTCTGATGAACTATTATTTTTTCCCTCTTTTAAGAAGTCCTTCTATTTTTGCAAGATCTCCAAACGAAACCGTTGCAGAACCTCGCTGGGCTGGTTTTGCCTAAGGGAAAAAAGAAAAAAAAAAAAAAGAAAGAAAGAAGAAAAAAATACATATAGGGCTAATTTTAAAATAAAATGTTTTGTAAAAAGCTTTTAAAACAGTGCTTATTTAAATGGTACCTTCAAAGACAAAATAACAGCTTCACATTACCTGTGACTCGTGGTATTTCCAGCCAATCATGTAGTAGATCTGAAAGGTGGCAGGTACTGAGCCATCACTGTTTCCATACATTTCTGAGAAGGCAGGAAAGGAGAGACAGAAGGTACAGACTGTCAGCTCTAGAAAACACACAGTTCTCAGAACACCAGATATTCATCATAATGACTCCTGGTGAAAGATTTGGGACAATAAAAATATCTCATACTGGTGCATCAATGTAGTTTGAATCCTGGCATTATAATTAAGGTTAAAAATAGCTTATGATAATAGAGTTTTGCTCTGAAGCATTTGGGGTTTCTGGTTTTGCTTAGGTTTGGTTTGGGTTCTGGGTTTTTTTTTTTACACAAAGGTAATAGAAAAAGACACAGAAAAAATATTCTTAAAGTCATTTTAGATGAACTCCCTGCCTCTCAAATACTGACCTTGGTATATTGCAGCAGCTGCCAGCATCGTCTCCCTATGTAGCAGAGGTTTTCTATTCCAAGAGCAATTACTCTCCCCCATACCTAAAAATATGTTTTAGCTTTAAGAAAAAGAAGATACAGTACATGCCATGAGTTAAGTGTCACATGCTAAGGACAGATTCTTGCTAAACCGAAGTACAGAATCCTCTGCACTTCACTGTAAGAGCGAACACTGCCGATCATTAGGTGAGTTTCTTATGTGTAAGAATCCAAAACTTTTAATTCCTATGCTTTGCAGTTTACTATTTGCAATGCTAGGAACCATTTCAAATTCATTCAGTTTGAGTCTTCAAATATTTAGGCTTTTAAGTACACCTCATTTTTAGGAATGAGTACAAAGGGTTTATTCAGACACATGACCATATTGTATTAACAGATAATCATTAAAATTACTAGTCCAAGAGATATAAAATGACCACAATTCTAATCTTTTTCATCACTTACTGCATCTGAATGTTTCTGTTTAGAATAAAAGTGCCTTTCCATTAAGGAATTAATCCAAACAGCAATTCAGGTAAGAAATGCCCTGAGCTGCTGTCAGTAACAGACTGCTTGTGAATGACTGCTTTACAATCCATGATAAATGCTATCAGAATCGTTTCTCAATTGTTTGCTGTTCCTCAGCAGACTCCAAATTAAGGATATATTTATTCTCATTCCAAAGCAGTGTGCTGATTGCCCTGGTAATTAGAAAGGCTCACAGGAAAAGTCAGTGTGTGGGACATGGGCTTCTGTCTCCCTTTAAGGGTTTTTCTGTGCCTCACACAGAACAGGCTCATGCAAAACGGGAACCCCAGGGAAGCAGAATATTCACAGAGACCACAAAGTAGCAAATCTTTGACTTGTGCTCCCCAACACAAATCTCCTGACAGGCATAATCTCCTGACTCACTAGGCAGCAGCAAAAAAATAACACTTCCCCTGTTGCAGTAAGATTTAGAAATACATTTTTTGTGATGAAGATGGTGAAACACTAGCTCAGGTTGCTAAGAAGATGACCCACACCTGCAAACATCCAAGACCAGGTCAGAAGGAGCTCTGAGCAACCTGATCTAGTTCAAGATGTCCCTGCTCACTGCAGGGAGTTGGACCAGATGGCCTTTAAAGGTTCTTTCCAACCCACATGATTCTATGATCTGGAGTTAAGAAACACACAGAAAAACTCTTCTGTGCCTGCTCCACTGATATAGAAAACATTTATGTTTCCACAAAGAATACTTGCCTTGTAAGTCTTCCATAACCTCAAATAACCCTGGGTAGTTCACTTGGATTTCATCAGTATCCTAGAAGAATTGAGAAGTTCAGTTTTAGAGCATATCAAGCTAAACCAATAGCATTATTTCAGCCTTGCTTCAGTACTACCACACTATTCCCTGCCTGTGGCAGGAGGGCTAGAACTAGATGACTTCCAACCCAAACTATTCTACAATTCTATTCATCTGTCCCTTCTGCTTAAATCACGTATTTCTACGAAGCATGTACTATTTGAACATTTCTAAAAAGTTTTGCTTAGTAGCCTAAACGCAATCAAATTTTAATTTAAACACCATTATTTTCTTCTTGGTTTTAGAAGAAAGAGCAAGTGTCTATAATTTTTTCATGCAAGTCTAACATTCTCTGACATTTCTCCAAGAAAGCCATCCAAATTCTCCTGGGCCACGAGCCAAAGATACACTTCAGTTGGTTCCATTAATCACCACAAAGCCAAAAACAGTGGCAGTCCAGGCTATTTCTGCAGCCTGTTCAGTGAAGTGCACCACACACCGAAGGAAGCAGTATGTTATTACTACATCAGCAAACGGTGATTTTGATATTCCAGCAGCTCTGATGTTCTGGATTGTTCTGCTTGATGGCTCTCTTACTTATAATTACCACAGTGAGGGTGTTAAAGCCAGCCCTGGCCAGCAGATGTCCCAGATCAGCCACGGCGGTGAAGGGTGACACATGAGGAGAGAAGCCCCCTTCCCTCTCCAGCTCGGCCAGCTGCAGGGAGCAGCGCAGCTCGTACAGAGTGTCCCCCCCAAACATGGCCCCCACAAACACTCCATCGGGCTTCAGAGCCTGGTGGATCTGCAACACAAACACACAGGTCAGGTTTGAGAGCCTGCTGGATCTGGTTTAGAGCTGCTGGATCTACACACAACCACCACAGGTCAGGTTTGAGAGCTTGTCTGGATCTACAACCACCAAACCACCGGTCAGGTTGAGAACTGCGGGGATCTACAACACAAACAAACAGGTCAGTTTGAGAGCCTGCGGATTCTACATCCCAAAACCAGGTCGGGTTTGAGAGCCTGTGGGGTTACAACAACAAATTACACAGGTACTCTGTACATGCAAACCATATGTACCTAGTGGTTCGTGACTTTTATTCTAATGAACTCAAAAGCATCATTGATTGATTGAGCTGTGATAGACTTTAATATTGACTGTATTCTGCAGGGCAAGCTGTGACACAGCTCCTGGTCACACTGCAAACAAACACTCTGGCAGATGAGAGACTATTTTCTATTTTTAGTAGTACATCATCAGAAATTACACAGGCAGGAAACATGGAACAAATCGTGGAAATGGAGGGTGAAACTATTTCCAACTCCTAAAACAATATTCCCAATTAATAAAAGGAGGGTAGAATAAGGTAAGCATGCTATTTACTTTTACTTTCTAAAATTTTAAACATTTTTTTACTTTACAGCAAAAGCACTTTTTTAATGGCTTAAGAGAAATGGAGGCCTTAGTTTCCAGCAGTGATCTGCACTTCTGAGACAACAGAGTAATGCCATTTTTATGATATCTATGATGACTTCTTATTAACTTACCAAAACAGCATTATCATAACTCAAACACCAGGGCTGACAAGCTGTTTTCTGGTCTCCTAAGTTCTATCCCGTTTCCTAGTGAGATTCCCAATAAATTCATGCTTTCTCGTTTCTTTAAGAGTTGGAAATTATCTCTGGTTTAGACATCCAGAAGAGCCTGATTATATAACCAGGCTAACAAGACAGCAAGCATTTCCAACACTTTTGAAAAAAAATATTTGCAATAGTTTTTTTAATGAAGTATTAGTCAAGCTGCCTTTTCTGTGCTAGTAAAAAAGACCTTAATTGACAGGTAAGAAAATTAGGCAGTTAAAGGCAGTTTCCATTAATTAAAGACAGTGGAAATCATGAACACACCAACACAGGAAATCATGAAAGTTGGCCAAGAAGCTCCAGCTCCTTCCCCACTGTGAGACAGTATCAGTTATATTCACTGTGGGAGAAAGTATTTCACACTCTATAGAATATTTACATTCCAGTGAAAATTGGCTATTTCTTTCAGGTTTTTTGTAAGTACTGAATGCATTTCAATTGAAATTGATTTGTATTATTTCAGTAACTGTAGGGTATTCCTATTCCTACCAACAGGTGATAGAACAGCACTGCAATGATTGATCAATTTGAAATAAATTTAAAAACAGCAAACTGGTTAACATGTTCCTTGTTCTTGCACCATGGTTTTTCATTTCACTGAAGTTTACACCTGCACGAAAGAGCTGAACTAACCCAAAATAACCAAAACTGATAGTGGGAAAAAAAAAAAAATTCTGTCTCAACAAGTATTTGCTTCATTTCAAAATCAAAAAGCCTTGATCAAAGCTTGATTCTAAATAAACAGCTGAGGCATAAAAATAACTCATATGCTCCATAAAGCAGTTCTGGAGAAGTGCACTATTGCACTACAAAGAGTGAGAGCTAACAATAAAAATCAATTGATCAAAATCAATCACTGCCTCAGGTGACATTAGTTACCATGATCTCAGCTGTGGAGAATCCAAAATTTTGTACAAATAATGTTGTTTCAGTTATTTATTCCAAACTGATTTGAGGGAGCAAATCAGTAGCAATATAAACTAATGCTCCTCAAACTGCCAAAAGTATTGTGAAAAATATTTGTGTGCAGAATGAGTTATTTGTGTGCCTCTTATTTAAAGAAAACCTGGAAATAGAGAGTGTTCTCAATGCAATTAATGGGAAATGCTGATTTAAGAGTATTAAAAAACAATTCCTTACCTCTTTGAAAGCTTTAGGAAGGTCATTCACCCAATGTAAACTGAAATAACAGAAATGTACATTTTATAATTTCAGATTAAATCAAATTTAGAGAATTCCAGTAACAACTTAATTAGCTAAGTAAGTTTCAGGAGCCAAAGCCACAAACTGGTTTCTCAAGGTGCAACCATGCTGAAACACCTGCTTGAAACTAATACCAAACAAGAACAAAAGTTTATGCACACAGTGCTTTTTTTCCTCTTTTTTTGGTGAGAAAGTGCAAATCCTGGAGACTAATTCATAAAAATGCAGGAAAGAGAGAAGCTCCAAGAGTTTTGAAGGAAATGAAACAAACAAAACAGGGAGAAGCAGCAGGGCAGCAGTTTTTCCTAATGCATGCTCATATTAACTCTGCCAGTATATTTCTTATTGCTTTTTAATGGACTAGTAAGCTTTGTTGGATTTATTTTCTTAAAACTACTCAGAAAGAACATTATTAACAACTTAAAACAAAATAAATTATTAACACATACCTTAAGCTGCTGACAACAAGATCAAAAGTATCTTCTTTGAAAGGAAGGAATTCCTCATCAGCTACGACCCTGACTGTTGGGATTTCAGATTCTACAGCATTTTTCTAATGTTGGGTCAGAAGAAAAACAGCTCATCAGAAACTCACTTCTTTTGCTTTCCTGTACTACAGAACTGAAGCACTACAGCATTCAAAAAGCTACTTACTAAAGCATTCTCTGCGATATCAACTTGAATAAGTTTTCCAACAGTTTCCTGAAATAAAATTTTAAAAGTCTATTATAAATGTAAATTATTTTGCAAATGGACATAAATCATTTTTTGGCACATAGATCTATTTATGATAAGTTAGAAAGAATGTTTTCCACTCTCAATAAAAGCTTTATATAAAGCAGAAAGCACTTTTCCCCACCCAGGGAGATCAGCTGAGGCAGAAGTGGTGACAGAAAACACATTCTGTAATTTTAAACATAAGTTTAGGTAAATATAAACCATGGATTAACAGCCAAGGAAGCACCTTTACTTCCAGTGTGTTCCATGAAGAATAAACTGTTAATGGCTTCAAAGTCTCCATAATGACACTGCTCTTTAACAACCAAATGTAGCCAATAGATTTACAAAAAAAACCTGCATATTCCTACCCAAAACGAAAAGTTAACTGTCATATAACAGATAACTCCCGTTGCCCTACCATTTGTCCAGTTTTCAGTGGCAATAAACTAAGAAGAGCCTGCACAACACACAGCTTTGAACGATAACTACAGGTATAGAGGTAGGGGGGGGAAGATTTACCTCAAGATTGAGATGCTTGTTTTAAATTGTAATATTTGAGAGGGAGGGACACATGTGAACTTCCTTTGAACGCTTCAAAGCATGAAGAGACAGTACCTTGGTTAAGTGCTGAGCTATGTAACCTCTTCCAGAGCCAACATCCAAAGCGAGAGGAAACGTTCTGAAGGATAAGATTAGCAACACAGAGCATAAATAAGCCTTGAAATATTTTTAATTCTAGGCTCTATTAAGTCTCACCTGGTAATCTCTAAGAACGAGAATGAACTCAGCCCACCGAGCAGCCTTTTGTGGCAGCTCGGGGAAAGGCGGGGAGGGCGCGGGGCTCGGCGGGGCTCACCTGGCGATGTCAAACACCCGGTCCGCGATCCTGCCGCCCACCTGGGGGGAGAGCCGGCGGTCAGAACCACACATGAGGCTGGAAAAGAGCTCTGAGATCATCCAGCACAACCTATTAGTAACCAGCACCTTGTCAACCTAGCCGCGGCGCTGAGGCCAGTCTCTCCTCAAACACCTCCCGGGACTCCATCACTTCCCTGGGCAGCCCATTCCAGTATCTGATCACTCTCTTCTAAGTGATCCTAAGGTCCAATTCCTAAACTTCCCCTGGCAGAGCTTGAGGCGATGTCCCCTTATCCTGTCACTGGCTGCCTAGGAAAAGAGACCGACCTCCACCTGGCCACAAGCTCCATCCAGGGAACTGTAGAGAGCGATAAGGTGACCCCCGAGCCTTCTTTTCTCCACCCTAACTCCCTCAGAGACCTTGCGCTCCACCAGCCTTTCTCTGGACCCGCTCCAGCTTCTCCATATGGTCCCCGACCTGCGGGGCCCACCCCTG
The DNA here is from genome assembly GCA_018697195.1 of Certhia americana. Classification (NCBI taxonomy): domain Eukaryota; kingdom Metazoa; phylum Chordata; class Aves; order Passeriformes; family Certhiidae; genus Certhia; species Certhia americana. Next base: position 105,656,238 of record CM031859.1, read on the forward strand.
CCCACAGCACTCCAGGTGACCCCGGCCCCTCACCTCCTCCCGCAGGTAATCGCACTTGGCGGGCTCGGCCTGCAGCGCCGCCCAGTTCTTCTGCTTCCGCTTCAGCCGGCGGTCGAAGGGGTTCAGCGCCCCCGGGCTCGGCGAGGCTCCGGCGGGAGGAGGAGGCGGCGGCGGAGCAGCGGCAGTCCTTACGGGCAGCGCCCAGAGCCGGCAGCGCCATGGCACCGGCAGCGCCAGGCCCCGCATCGGCACGGCCTCGCCCGCCCCGCCGCGCACGCGCTCTGCGCCGCCGGGCCGCCGCGGCCGCCGTAGGGCCACCGGAAGTGACCGGGAGGGGAGAGCGGTGAGAGGGGAGCGGCGTGAGGAGAGAGAGGGGAGAGCGGTGAGAGGGGAGCGGTGAGAGGGGAGCGGCGTGAGGGGAGAGCGGCGTAAGGGGAGAGCGGCGTAAGGGGAGAGCGGCGTAAGAGAGAGGGGAGAGCGGCGTGAGGAGAGGGGAGCGGAGAGAGGGGAGCGCGGCGAGAGGGGAGCGGCGTGAGAGAGAGGGGAGCGGCGTGAGAGAGAGGGGAGAGCGGCGTGAGAGAGAGGGGAGAGAGAGCGGGGTGAGGGAGAGGGGAGAGCGGCGTGAGGGAGAGCGGTGAGAGGGGAGGGGCGGGGGTGGGTGTCCGGGGGGGGCACGGTCGGTTGGCGAGGCGGGGCCTCCTCGGGGCTCCTCCCCGCCTGCCCGTCGCTGGGGTTGGGGACGGGGCGGTGTGGCGCTGACGCCGTCTTGGCGCGCCTGGTGCGCCGGTGGGGCTGAAGCTGCGGTGGGCGCCGGGCTGATCCGTGTGAAGGTGCGTGGGGAGTCGCGGGAGGGATGTGTCCGCAACCCCAGGGTGTATTTCGTTATCGTCGGGTGGCGTGGGTTGAAAGGGATCTTAAACACAGTCTCGTTCGAAACCCTCGCCCATGGGCAGGGACATCTTCCCCTATCCCGGGTTGCTCAAAGCCCCATCCAACCTGGCCTTGAACACTTCCAGGGATGTGGCATCCACAGCTTCTCCGGACAACCTGTGCCAGTGTCTCATCACCCTTATAGGGAAGAATTTTTTTCTCCTGTCTAACCTAAAGCTACCTTCTAATAGGTTGAAGCCATTCCCCTTTGTCTTATTACTCCAAACCTTATAAATAGTCTTTCTCCACCTTTCTTGTAGGCTCTCTTCAGACACTGGAATGTCTCTTCTCCAGGCTGAACAATTTCAATCCTCTCAGTCTTTTCTCGTAGGAGAGGAACTCCATCCCTCTGATTATCTTGGTGGTCTCTGGACCTGCTCCAACAGCTCCATGTTGTCCCTGTGTTGGTGTGAAAAGCAGAGTTCACTCCTTAGGATTTTTAAAAGTTGAATAATAATAATAATATAAAAAAAGGACAATATTTCCAGCTCTGGGATGTCTTTGACAAACAGCCAAAGAGCACACCAAACACTTAAAATTAAGCTCTCTATGTAGAGGTACATTGCTGGGATTACATGCATATTCATTAGCTTTTAGATTATTTAAACATTCCTGGGAGCTTTTGAGTAAGTTCTTTATGTTTAAGCGTTCCCATCTTTGCTTATCTGTATGACATCAATAGATTTTATTCCTTCCCGTGATTTCATTCCTGCTCTTTCACACTCCTCTTGATAAGAGAAAACGATGAGTTCTCCTCCCATCCTCTCTGGTGCTCTGTCTTGTGTCACTGTCATCTTATCACTTGGACTGGTCAATTAATGGATGATCTTACACAGTTCTTTTAGTTACACAAAAGCTGTTTCACATCTTATGTTTTGTTAAGGTCTATACATCATGTTACCATTTCTATGATACATAGATATCATATCTATTACACTACTATTTCTAAAAGCAATACAATACATACTTAAACTGTGAGATTATGTTATATTAACAAGCAGCTAAAAAGGAGTTATAATGTATATCAGATCTAAATATTTATAATCAACAACAACATGCAAAAGTCAATAAATACATAAATACAAAACCCAGCATTATTTAGTTATTTTTAACATTGGGACCCCAGGTCTGGACACAGCACTGCAGGTGGGCTCTCACCTGAGCGGGGCAGAATTTCCTTCCTCGCCTGCTGTCAATGGAGCTTTGGACACAGCCCAGGGCACAGGGGATTTCTGGGCTGCCAGCACAGCTGACAAAGCAAAGATTTGTGGCTGAGACTGTGGTAGGTACAGGATTATTGGTGATTTGTTTAAATCTGCTGCTGATCAAAGCCAACAGGGTGCTGAGTTCCATCAACCAGGCATCACCAGCAGAGATAAAGAAGTCATTATCTGGTGCTTGTCAGATCACATCTGGGATTCTGTGTTCAGTTTTCAGTCCCTGCCCTACAAAAAGGATGTGGACAGGCTGGAGAAGGACCAGAGAAGGGCCACGAGGATGGCCAAAGGACTGGGAAGCTGCCGTGTGAGGAAAGGCAAAGGGAGCTGGGTTTGTTGTGCCTTGAGGAAACGAGGCTCAGGGTGGACCTTACTCTCACGGTCCAGTGATGGAAAGGTGACTACAGAGATGGAGACTCTGTTTGCACAAGAAGTCACAAGTAAAAGACAAGGGGTAATAGGTAGAAGGTATAAATTATTCCTGGGGAGATTCCATTTAGATACAAGAGGCAAACTTTCTTCAGTGAGAACATCCGACCACTGGAACAATTTCCCCAGGGGAGATTCCCACTTCCAAGATTTGTCTGGATGGAGTCCTGGGCCATCCTGTATTTACAATGCTTTCGCCAAGAAATGTTGGGCCAGGTGATCTTTGAGGTCCCTTCCAACCAGGTGGTGTGTGATGCTATGAAATTTCCATATGTGCTTTTGAAAGGAGCTTTTTAGGGATAGCTTAGAAATCCAACCTTGCTTAATCCTTGTTTGTTTGGTTTTTTTTCAGTTACATGTCTAAACCTACGTTAGGTTTTTTTTTAATCAGAAATATTTGTTGTTTTTTTTTTTTCCATATTGCAGATGTCCAAGTCTTCAATGGCACCCAAAATGTCATCCCAGGAGGAAATCCTGAGCGATGGGAGGTTCAGCTGCGTCGCAAGGGATCCCAGATTTTGGGAGATGCCTGAAAAGGAACGCAAAGTCAAGATTGACAAGCGGTTCCGAGCGATGTTCCACGACAAGAAGTTCAAGCTGAGATACACAGTGGACAAAAGAGGTCGTCCTGTTAACTACACCTCTACAGAGAACCTCAGGAAGTTTTATGCCTTGTCAGAGTCTGACTCTGATCTTTCAGGAAGTGATAGCCAAGAACTCAGGGTAAAGAAAAAAAAGAAAAAGAAAGCTAAAGGTAAAGGAGAAGCAGATTCTGCAAAGGCCCTTGCTGGTGGCCTCCCGAAGAAGGAGAGCAAAACAAAGAAACAAGGGGTGGACCAAACATGTGAAGTGGTGACTAAACTAAATAACCTTAAAAAAGAAGGACAAAAAAGTAAATCTAAGTTCAGCTTGAAAGAGGACTCACAGAAAACTGCAGTGGAATTTGATCACTCTCAGGGAAACAATGGCCTTTCATCCAAAGGCGAAAACAAGCGAGGAGGTGTCTCCGGGGGAAGATCCATTTCAATTCAAGACAAGAAGTCTTCACAAGCAAGTGCTACTAAGTCAGTCAAAGCTCCCAGGAGGGACCACTCCCCAGGAGAGAAAATAAAAGAATCAGGTTAGTTGTTCAAATAACAAGGAGAATTCAGCTGTGTTTATTTGGATGTTGATGCTTTTGTTTTATCCGTGGAAGAATTTTGCAAGATTGGTTATAAAATAGCTGACAGACTCAGATTCAGTGCTGCAGAAGGATTGGAATTGGTCAGTTCTGATTCTTCAGTAAAGTTGTGAACATCCCCATCCTTATAATTGTTGGTGCTGAAATTGTTGGTTAGTTAGGAAAGTAAAATTTATAATAGCCTATACACTGCTGTGTTGATCAAACTGAATAGCAGATAGATGCACTGATACCATGAGGGCACAACTTGTGGACTGAAATTGTAAACATGGCAGCACTAAGCCATTAATATTAGAAAGGATTAGAAAGAACAGGTAACTTTGAAGAAAAACTATTTATATTGCTTGTGTGTGTGTACAGCCTCCATTATTAAATAGATTTCTACCTGTTGGTTCTGTAACATAAATAAAATCGCAGAATATTTAATTACAGTTGAGATTGATAATGCAATTTTGGGCCTAAAGAGTAATTAGGTTAGATTAGACCAGACCAGACAAACAAAAGAAGCAAAGCTGATGTTTTCTGTTGTTTGCTCCTGCATCGTTACACCTTTCAGGAGTCCTGTAAACAGGTATGAAAAAGCTCTGAAGTTTTCCTTTTTGTAGAGGGTCATTGTATAGAAACACCTAAAAATGTATCTATTATCTTTCTGTGCTCAGACATCTGTGACCAAAGTGTAAAACCTAAAAGCCAGTTAGAGGAAGAATCCTCTGCAAGTGAGGATGAGGAATCGGAAGATGGTGGAGAAACAGGTGATGAAGAGGAGGCAGAAGATGATAGGGAAATGAGTGAAGATGCCAGTGATTCAGAAGATGATGAAGAAAGTGATAGTGGGCCTGATCTAGCCAGAGGCATAGGGAACATTGAAACGAGCTCAGAGGATGATGAGGATTTAAATGAGCTGTTTGCAAAGGAGCCAGAGATCGAGCACTCGTGGCGTGAGCTGGATAAAGATGCCCCTCGTGGAGATGAGGTAACAATACTTTACACGTGAAAAGTTGCTGCGTGACCAACTCAGAAATTACTGAGTTCCTTATAGACCATCACCTGTGGATGAAGATACTTATGGAAGTATCTTTCATAAACGTTTTTCAGTCTTTTAATGACAGAATGGAAGTGACAATGAAATTGTCTGACAAGGAGATACTTGCAGTTTTCACTGGTATCTCCTCTTCCCCATAGCACACTTACCTATGCCTATGGATAAGCTCTCTACAGGTGAAAGGACAAACAAAATTGAGCCTTTCAGAAATTTCAGTATTTAAATAGTACTGCTTTTGTTCATTTCTGATTCTTTTCACTTTTCAAAAATTTAGTTACTTAACTCACGCTTTAAGAAATTAAGGCATTGTGAGATAGTGAAACAGGACTTTACAGCTGAGACAGTGTGTAAGAAATCACAGTACTTTGGTGCTGTCACAATAGCGATAGTATTTGCTCCTGAGACTAACAATGTTTGATGATAACAGAATCCTAAACAATTATGTTGTTGCTACAGTTCTAAATCTGTGATTGGTGCAGTCCCTTCTGTCATGCTTCACTATTTATGTCCTTTTTATGTGCTCTGGTAATTGCTGCTTCTCATCTTCGTTACTTGAAGTGATAAAAAGTCTCAATGACAATGCTGCTTTTGTTTTTTTCAGCCAAGTGTATTGCTGACTTTGATTTTTACCACAGAGTGCTGCTAGAGCATTGTGTATTCCCCACAACAGTCAACAATTAAACCTATGAATTTTATGTTCTTTTCTTTCAGATTACAAGTAGATTGGCAGTTTGTAATATGGATTGGGATAGGTTGAAGGCTAAGGATTTGCTGGCTCTATTTAATTCTTTCACACCCAAAGGAGGAACAGTGTTTTCTGTTAAGGTAAGACCTGGTTCCTAAAAAGAGTACTGACTTTTACTGTTAAAAAAAAAATTAGACTACAAGATAAGAAGTAAGAGTCTACTGTGGAGAACCAAAATTAATATTAATGTGTTTAAAGGGAAAGTGTGTTCCAATTTAATCTGCTGAAACAGGCACGTATTTGGCAGAGTTAGAGTGCCAAATCCATTGACTTCTCATGTTTATGATGTTGGCTCCTAGTGCTGGTTTTCTGAGACCAATACTGAAGTTCTCAGTTCTAGAAGGAGGAGACTACATTTCCTTGATCAGTTTAATATTAAGTGGGCTGTGTGGCAGATAAGCCAACCTTAGACCTAAGACCCAGCCTTAGACCTTACTGATAAATTGGTTATATTTTTCCATTATTAGTGTCTGCTTCAGCTCCCTGAGAAATTTTAATTAGATACCTCTTTCTGAAAAGGGCCACAGTACAATGAACTAAGTCAGGGTTCCTGTTGTTCTTCATCTGCCTCAAAATTCCTAGCAAGCAGTTTGGTTATTCTACTGTCTTTTCCATATGTTAAAAGTATTAAAGTTTATGAAGTCTGATCTTAAATAGAAACTGTAACGTGTAAAAGCCTGAAGGGATTTTTTTCCTTAGTGTGTATATTACACCACAGTTAAAAATTTAATTTTGTGTTGTTGTATTTGTAGATTTATCCTTCAGAGTTTGGAAAAGAAAGATTGAAAGAGGAAGAACAAAAAGGACCTGTGGAACTGTTTGATCTTCCAGAGAATACCACAGAGGATGATGGGTATTAATTTTAATTTTGTCTTTGAATGAGAGATGTAATATCTTTAATTCTTAGGGGAAAATCCCAATCAACTCCTGTTTCCAGGGGTTCATATGTGGAAGTGTCCTGTGGACACCTAAATTTTTTAGGTTTTTTTGAAGGTTGTTTTACAACAGGCACTGGTGCATTATCAGTGCATTTAATAAATGCATTATGATGAAACTTGAGAAGATTTGCTGGTGGATGTGAAGTAAGATATTTATGATGTAGCTTGTTGGAATAATCAGTGGAACAAATAGGTGGGTAACTTAAAAAACCAGCATTTCTCCTCTACAAATAGCCGTTTGTGCAGTAAACTCCCTTTAGTGCTCACTATCAAAGTTCTTACCTGTGAATCAACAGGGACCTTAGTCCAAGAATTCCCAGACTGAGATTTCTTGAGTGCCACCAGCATCAGCCTTGCCCTCCTAGGTTGAGCTCCTCAGTCCTCCCATTGTCCTGGCTTCTTCAGGCATGTCTTTTTTGCCTTTTTCAAACTTTTGTTCAAGGTTTTGCTTTGCTGTTTTTCCAGAATTTCCAGATATTTGGCAGCCTGACTGGGGCCATAATGCATCCTGCTGGACAGCCTTGTATTTAGAAAATCTAGATGCTTCTAAAATAAGGGCAGATCCCTTTGAAGACATTCTCTAGTGCATCAGGAAAGTGTAAGGTGGATGCAGAGTGTGTCCTGAGCTCACCTGCACTGTGTACATCAAGGTGCATCCTGAAGTGTTGGATTTACTGCTCAGTGGGCTTGGGAGCATCTGGAATCCAACACACAGGAATCCAGGTATCCCAGAGGAACATCAGTGATACGTGTGCCCTTCAGATTCACTGAACCTCATCCCTGTGACCTTTCAGTGGAGTCATGGACAGATTTTCCACTTAATAAAACTGTCTAAAATAGTATTTTTACTTGAGGAAAACTCAGAACTGCTGGAACTTTGTGCTGTTTAACATCTTATCTTCACAGATCAGGAGAGTGGTTGATTGGCACGTGTTTTTAATGAGTTGAATGAGAAGATTTTGTGAATGAAAAGTTGTTAAAAGCCAGCTCACCTGACAGGTCTTTTCTCCACTTTTGCAGGATTTATAGGGAAAAGCTGCGGGAATACCAATTTAAGCGACTGAAATACTTCTACGCAGTTGTAGAATGTGATTCTCCTGAAACAGCCAATAAAATCTATGAGGAATGTGATGGACTGGAATTTGAAAGTAGCTGCTCTTTTATAGACCTGAGGTAACTCCACTGGTGATATTTTTGCATGTTGGGCCAGGGAGGGTGAATTAAATGTAGTTTATAATAATTTGGAGTAAACTATATTGACTTTATTCTGTAACAAAAAGGAGATACGAAGATAAATTTGGCATCAAGTGAGTTGTTAGGTTTCCCTTCGGTTCTTCTTTTTTACCATTTTTATTGTAATACTGTAATTCAAGAGGATCTCTGCATAGAGTCTATTTTCCGAAAAGCCAGATAAAAAGTCCTGATTACATCTTCAAGCTTTTGTTACAATTAAGTGATAGGATTCAGAAAACGAATCTTTATTCTTTTTCTCTCCCCAAGGGTCCAGAAGTGCGTCTTTGTCATGATTCCTTACCCCAGGGCAAGGTTATTGCTGCAAGAGACAAGTTAGTCCTTGTGAATGAGCTGGATGCTCTGATATTTTAAAAGTCATGTTTGGGCAAGAAAAGGATTTTAAATTATGGTTTGCTTTATTGTTAGTATTTTCTTTGGTTGCAAAAAAATCCTTTTCATTCTAAGCAGAAAAGTTACTAAATCATGAAAAGTTGTAACAAAAGCCCTGTTTGTCTGCTGGGCCCTCTATTATGGACACTCTTGGAAATCAGTGAAAGTTAAGGAGTTTTTACTTTGAGTCATTTTCTAGAGGAACTCAGTTAATTTTCTTTGAACCTTTTTGGAAAAGACATCTTTGCTAAGGGAACATGTAACTTTTCAGCATTTTAAACACTGATAATGTTTTACAACACACACAGCTGTTTGAAATTCTCCAATGATTTTCCTAATCTTCTGCTTGGCTAAATTTTCATGTTGAATACTATTTATCAGATTACATTTGCAAAGATTTTTTTTTAATTCACAAGTAATTTCTCACGTAGTATACCAAGGTTTTTGTTTTGGTTTTTTTTTAAACTAAGTTCTTCAATTGTTACTTGTGACTTTGGTCTTTATAACTTTTTTTTTTTTCCCTTACTGATTATAATTTTCAAGATGTACCAGGCTTTTCTAGAAGGTTTGGAATTTCTTATTCATCTGTTTCCAAACCCTATTTTATTTATTCACTTTCTTCCTTTTCAATATTAAATTTTCTGAAAAGATTGTTCCTAAAACAAAGAAGACCACCCTGTTTATACCAGATTGAAAATGGAGATACTTCCCAAGCAGGGTGTTGTTACCCAATGAAAACCTGTGGAACAGATCTGCAGAAGTCAGGCAATGAATTTTAAATGTGTGGAGTACTTGTCCATTTATTTTGTTCCCTTTTCAGGCTTACCCTATTTTTATTTCAGCTAATTCTTTCATGCTGATGTACCACACTCATGACAGCTTAGACTGTTTATGCTGTGCAATTTCCCGGTGCGTTTGAAGAATGACATCTTTTATTTGCCTTTTAGATTTATTCCAGATAATGTTGCATTTGATGATAAGCCAAAAGATGTAGCCTCAGAAGTGAACATAGCTGCTTATAAGCCAAAGTACTTCACATCTGCTGCTATGGGAACATCAAAGGTATCTTTACAGTGTTTTTGTCATGTTTTTCTTATTTGTTTAGTTTTGCTGTCAGTTTATGAATGATATGTGTGCTGGGGAAAAGATTCCTGATTATCTCCACCATTTTAAAATAAAGACATCAAACATATGAAAAGATTCAAGCCTGCTCTGGACCCACAAGCTGCAACCATGGTTTGGATTTTAAAGGAGATTGGGCTTTTCTGTTACAAATTAAATACTGAATTTACTACATTATATCTCTGTGACTGCATTATATCTCTGTGACTACTTGCACATCAAATTGCTTTTTTATTTACAGTTAAATCTTTTAATTTGCCTAAAATGGATGTTAGTGTATAAATCAGGAAGAGCTTTTTTGGTAGTAATGGCAGGCTTTAACAGTCGTTTCCCCTCCTTGTAGCAATTCATTCCTACTCTGTCCTCCTGACAGCCAGAATTTCCATCTGGCCATGAAGTGAAGCAGATTGGAGAAGTGAGTAGTTGAGAAATCAGTACTTTGTGCTGGATCATTTCTCACTGAGATATCTTACATGTTCTGGTTGAGGGTGTGGTTGCACAAACGCTTCCATTGTCTCCACTGCAATCCATGTGTGATTCCAGCAGTGAAGTGCTGCTGGAAGAGGAAAAGAGAGGGGTTGGTGGCTGCTTCAACACCATCGGGATCTGCTGCCACAAAAGAAATTTGGCTTACAGAGGTTCTGTGTTGTGGGACCTGCTGTTACAGAGCCATTCAGTACATGAGGAGATTTCTTCAGTTCTTCTTGAAGCTCAAACTGTCCTGGTTTGAAGGACAGGTGTGTGCTAAGGAAGGCAGGAGCCTCCCTTGGAATGGAGAATGGAAACCCCCTCCCTTTGAATTATTTTAATTTTGAAATTAAGGGGCTCTCAGGTAAAGATATGGGAGTAGGAATAACAGATCTTTAGTAGGAGAATTAAAACAAAAATGCAGTAATACAAACAAACAAACCCCTGACAGAGTCAGGATCCCAGCTGTCCCCTGTGAGTCAGGGTGTTGGTGGCAGTGCCATCCCATGGTGGCTGCAGCCCTCCTGCAGTGGCAGACGTGGCTCTGTTGGAGCAGGGATCCTGGAGAAAGGGGGAGATTTCCTCTGAAGGTCCAGTGGGGAGAGATGGGGCTGGTGTTCCTCTGGGAATGCATGGAAAAGGCTGTCTTGGTGTTCCCAATGCCAGATTGGATCCAGGTAGGAATGTTTGGTGTTCCCAATCCCAGATTGGATCCAGGTAGGAATGTTTGGTGTTCCCAATGCCAGATTGGATCCAGGTAGGAATGTTTGTCTCCTGCCCTGGGGGCAGCATCTCCCAATGTGCTGATGGAATTTTCTCAGTGCCACTCCCTGGCCCATCAGCAGAAGATCTCTGCCTGGAGGGAGGCTGGGTTGTGGCAGAGATAAAGAAAACTGCCCCAGCTGGTTTTTAACAGCTGGGCCATGGACAGAGGGTTACCCCACAGCCCCTGCCCTGCCCCAGTTCCAGCAGCTGGGATAGAATCCACAGTTTTGGTTACATTTTGTACTGACACCCATGACACAAGTTTATTGAAACTGACTGTAGAACAAACTCCAAAATGTTGTACCTAAATTGATGTTACAAAATGGTTATTATAGTGAGTTATTGTAGAGTGCATTACTAGCTGGTTTGTATGGAATGGAAAGTATGAAATAGTTTTCCCTAAAAAGACAGTGTTACAGTGTTTAGCTCTAGTGTTGCAGCTTCTACAACTGGCATTCTTACTTTTAAGGTAGATATCACATGGGATGAGACAGATCATGAGAGAGTAACATCACTCAGCAGAACTTTTAACAAAGAGGAGCTTCTTGACATGGATTTTCAAGCTTATTTGGCTTCATCAAGTGAAGAAGAGGAGGAACAGCAGCAAGGTACTTTGGTAATAAATGTACACGAAGTCATTAGCTGCAGGGTTTTGAACACGAATTATTCAAGTATATAAATGTCATAACTATAGAAAATGCTTTGAATGTCATCTTTTACAAGGACAATATTGTATTTGCTGTATAATGGTTGTGGCCCTGAGCAGAATCATTAAATGGTTCAGACTGGAAGGGACCTTAAAGACCATTTAGCTCCAACACTCTGCCATTTGCAGGGACACCTTCCACTGGACTACAGTAGCTGCTTTCTGAATAGGAGCTTGCACCTCTGACTGGAAAATAATTCTCTTGCATTTTATTTCTCCTCCTGCTCCCTTTTTTCTCTTTTTTCAGGGTATCTTTACGTCTCTTTGTCAAGTTTGGCAATATCTGCTTTTAATCTGTTCATTTCTGAGATAAATTATAGGCCCATAGAACTTGAAGTGTTTCCCTTCCAGAGGAAAAGTCCTGGTTTGAAATGCAAAGGGGATAATGGCTGAATGAACAGGAACGTCTTTCAAATGCTTTTTGAGTCACTTAATTCTTGAGAATATAAAGAGAATTTCATCTTACTTTGTAAGGTGCATAAGCAATGTTTAAATTCCTGATTTAAATTGCTTGTTTTCATTCTAAAATTCATCCTGCTCTTAATAATATATACAGCCTAGATTACAAGGCAAATAAAATTTCATTAAGCCTTAATTAGATCTTTCAAACAGAAGTTAAAATTGATTTTTAGCACATTAAAGCAGGTTGCTGCAATCAGAGATGAGCTTGGAGCATGCAAAAAAACATGACAGATTCTTCTGGTTACAGAGCTGGGATATCTCGTGGCAGCAAACTCATCTTGGCAGTGATCATGTCCATTTGTTTTTCACCTTCCATAAAAAACTCACAAACTGCACTGGAATGAGCTACAAGGCTCCCATGATGCTAAAGAAGAGCATCTGTGATAGGGTGGTGATGAAAGCAAATATTCATGTGAACAACACTTCAGGAATTTTAGAGAGTAAAATTCCATTGCTGGGAAAGGGGAAAAAAAAAACCAAAATGCCTTAAATAATCTTATCACACTAATAAATTTTAAACCTGGAAATGTCTTAGATTCAAATGATGTTTTGAAAAGTAAGTTACTAATAGAGGAATTATGTTGTCATGTCTTTAATGTGTTCCTGACATTTTATCCATTCAGTTATGTGATACAGAACAGGACTCCATCTGTCAGGGTTCCATCCAGCAGAATTACGTGGTGCTATGCACAAATGGGAAAAATCAATGGCAGCTGCTTCAATGGAAATGTAGGAGTCTGATAAGGAGGGAAAAATGTCCTGGACTTCTATTCCTACTTTCCAAACTTACTAAAATGTTTTATTTTTAAATGGGTTTTTGTTGGCCTGTTCTAATACTTTTTTTTTTCCATGGAATTTTTCAACTTAAAATATGTGCATCATGAATGTTAGTATTCCTGTTAAACAACAGTTCTGTAACATCAAGGACTTCAGTGACCTGGAATGTTGTGGTTCGTAGCACAAAATTCCTCCTTAACATTGCTTCTGAATTTTCTGGTACTTAGGTACATTTATCCCAGTTAGGAAGTGTTTGTGGCATTCATCAAATCCAGCCCATAATTGCTGTTTTGACAATGAGGACTTAGCATGGCATTTTAAATGTGCTTCAAATTAAGCGTTATGGGGTTTATGTCTAAGCTTTTAATCTCTTTTTGTTGGGGTTTTTTTTAATTTTTAACATCTTTTCTGCTGCGCTGCTTTGCACAGCTCACAAATACTGAAACAAGACTATATGATAAAATACTTGGATGTAGGACTTCTTTTAATTAACTGGTCTTGACAGAATCATGGAATATCCTGAGTTGGAAGGGACCAATGAGGATCACTGGGCCCAAGTTGTGACTCCACGAAGGGCAAGCTAAAAGTTAAACCTAAGAGTTGTCCAAACACTGAACACCACCAGGCTCATCGGGAAGATCCCTACTCTCCTCGGCAGGAATCTGAGCAGGAAGCCCAGTCTCCTGTGCTATTTGACTTCCAAAATAAGACTCCACAAAGCCAGCAGGTTTTGTTTTGTGCTGCTGCCTTGATGCCAGCAGTGGGAAATGTAGTGGTTGGGAGAGAGGAGTTTTTGTTTGAATAATGTGCTAAACCTTATTTTCAATAATTAAGGTTAAATAGAATCAGACTAGTTATTAAATCTTTTTACAATTCTGAAATCTGTTTGGTGCAATAGTTCATGACTACATATATAAATTGAAATGCACATATAGCATTTTATTAGATAAGGGTACAACCTTTTTCTCTTAAAAATGACCAATATCCACATGTGTTTATATTTGCTAAAGCTATTTCAGAAGGCTAAGAAATGGAGGGTGACAGAAGTAGAACATGCAGTTTATTTTTTATTGTCTCTGGAAAGAAGAAGCAAGAGGGTTTAGCAGTTTATGAGTTGGCCAAGCCTGGGTGGAATTTCATGGGAATTTCAGAATACAAATACCACAGCCTGATTATTTTATTTCTGTGATACAACCGATGCAGGTGTTGGATGCTTTTCCAAAGCGTGTTTGCAGGAACTGTTGGGTTGCGGGTTTTTTTGTAATTAAAGGTGCTTGGAAGGCCAAGAAGGGTCCTGTGAGCATTCCTTCTGGGAAGTTCATATAAGCTGTTGGAGGTGTCCAGTTACTCAGAGTTGAAGAACCCATCCCCCTGTGCTTTTGCAGGCCAGTCAGTCCCAACTCTGATTGCCAGGGTGTAAACCTTGCCTTAGGTCTGGCTGGCTCAGGGCACCCCTGCACACACAGGTGCTTAAAGGCTGCTGCTACAAAACTCACCTGGTTTGCAAGGAGAGGTTTAAAAACTACACCCAGTGCACACCCCTCAAAGGTTAGACTACACAGGCCTGAAGGAAATGCAGAAAAATCTGAGAAAATGCCATAATTCAATGTTTACCATTCATTTACCGTGATCCATCTGTTTGCATTCTCTTCTTCCAGTATCTTTTCTCCCTGAAAAATCTTACAAAAAGGCATCAGCTCTGCATAAACTTCTTTTTGTATTCTAAATTTTCCCATTTTTTTATCATCATTGGGATGAACTGGCAGGATTTGCACAACTCTTTGTTCAAGAAGTGCTTAGAATGTGGGGAAAAAATGGAGTTAAACCCCAGTGTTTCTTTTGACATTATTTTCTGCCTCAAGACTGACATCAACACATTTAATTTTTCATGGCATGCTGTAGTGCAGTGCAAAAACCTCTTCCTCAGACTTGAACACTGGAGTGCAAAGCTTTTTAATTTTCATTCTCTGGGTCTGCATGTGTTGTACTTATTTTGTTTTTTATTTTTTATCTCTCTGAATTTGACTACTATCCTGGCTAGAATTGAGACATTTTGGGCAATTTACATTGGTATGGCCATCAGCATCCAAGTTAGTAGCTGAGTTTTCTGTTTTGCCATTACATCACAGAAAGAAAATTCCCCCTCCTCTTTAAACAAATTCAGCTTTGCACAGACCTGTTGTCAGATGTTCTATCTGCTACAATTTTCCTACTGTCTTTAGTTTCTAAGGCTGAGCTTTTTTAAAGAAGGGAATCACCTACTCAGCTATTGCAAGGTAATCTTCTTAAACCAAGAACACGATCTCCTCACAACCCTGTGATTACAAGAATGTGATCTCAGCTAACTCAGCTGCAAGTCACCAATTTTAATATATTCAATCTCTGCATTTGGTTATATTTGGTATTAATATTATCTTTTAAAAACAAATGGTTGTATTGGAATGTTTCTGACCAGCCTCATGATTCGAATTTCCTTCTTTTAAAATCTTTTAGCACTTCTATTACTACTTTCTTTTGAAAACAGTAAGAATGTACTTGTATTTTACACTCTAAATTTCATCAGCTTTTGCCTTTTTCCCCTTCCCAGGTTGATTTTATTTCTCTTTGCAGCGCAGTGGTTAATGCCCCAGAACTTTCTGGTTTGTGTGTTTTGTTCAAAAAGCCTTTGAACAAGCTGTTGGCAGAAAGCATTGCTGTCTTAATATCCATCAGAAAGTGGTTCCTGATGTTGTGCAATACAGAGTGATACTTGAAAGCCACTGACAGGGTTATTTGAACTCTGAACAAACTTAGAGAACACACTCAGCTCACTCTCCTTTCTTGCAGCTGTTGTCAAATGTGCTTTATTTGCTTACAGAATTAAAAGCTCTTACAGTTCTTTTGAAGGCGATGCTGAACATTTGTTTTAAAACTGCTAGTTTGGACAGAAGAAATACAAGTTGTATCTAAATGAGAAAGAATGACAATATGCATTGCCACTTAAATTTCTCCTAGCAAAAATGAGTGATAAATACAAATTTGCTTATCCTGAGGTCCTAAGGATCTTCTTTTAGCTTAAGGATTTTTTCAGTTCCCATTCCAGTACAGCTTCTTCTTTCTCAGGACACTAGGAAGGAGAAACAACCAAATGTCTTCTTTTTATTTCTATTTGTCTTCAAAACAGAGTTGCCTTTTGCTTTGTGGGTGAGCAGATGCTTCCCTCTGAGATGTCAGCTTCTGATGAGGAAAGTGGAAAAGCAGCTGCAGCTGACTTGTCCCCGTGTGCCGTGCGAAAGATGAGCCGGCAGGGAACGAGCTCAGCCTGGCCCAACAGAGAGCTTTGGCTGGAACTTAGGAAAGAAAGGAGGGTTTATGGACTTGGGGAGAAGGGGCAGGCAATTCAGGGGGACTTACAAGGGTTTTGGGAGGTTATGCAGGGAGAAAATTAGAAGGGACACAGCCCAAGCTAAAACTTAACCTGGTTACTGCCGTGAAAGACAAAAATTGTCTCTATAAATACATTTACAATAAGAGGAGAGCTAAGGAGGATCTCCATTCTTTACTGGATGTAGAGGGAAGCACCATGAATGACAAAGAATGTGGGAAGGACTGCAGCACTTAATGCCTCCTTTGCCTCAATTTTTAATAGTAATGCCAGGGTAGGTGAACTGGGAGATAGGAACAGGGAGCAGAAGGAAACCCCCTTAATCCAAAGGGAAATGGTCAGTGATCTGCTGCACCACTTAGAGACACACAGGTCTGTGGGGCCAGATGGGATCCACCCAAGGGTACTGAGGGAGCTGGCACTTAGCATATGCTCACTGAGCCGCTTCCATCATTTTTCAGCAGTCCTGGATAATCAAGGAGGTCCCAGTTGAGTGGAAGTTAGCAGATGTAATGCCCATCTACACAAAGGGCTGGAAGGGCTGGTTTTGGAGATATCTGCTCTTCTGGAAGGGACTCTAAAACTAATCCTTTTAAAATACAGTGAAGGATGCTGTGTCCGGTCAGTGATTTCATTTACTGGGCAAATTGTCTTCTGTCTTTTCAGACACCATTATAATTTCATCTAAATAAGGGAATTGAATTCATAAACTGGCTGCTCTGAGGGGTAATCATAGGTGAAAATATTTTATATTATCTTCTGGACATAATGTGTGTGTCTTTGGTTTATTTCCTGAAGATTAACTTCAGTTGCTCATTTTCTTGAGGCTCTCTGTGATAACTTTGCTCTCTCCTCCTAGATGGTGATGTAGCTAATGAAATGGAAGATGACAAACCAAGGAAAAGCCAAAAAGATGATGAAGAGCAAATTGCCAAGTACAGAGAGCTTTTGCAAAGTATCCAAGAAAAAGAGAAAAAACAGGAAGAAAAGGATATAGGAATGGAGATTAAATGGGTTCCAGGTAGGGTTTTTTTTTCTTTTCATGCCTTGGCGGGTATGCAGTATTGGTCTGCTGACAGGGATATAGTGGAAGGTGCTGAATTTATAGCAGGGGAAACAACCCCCTTTTTCCCCCCATAAATTGAAATTCAGATTGTTTTCATTGAGAGAAATAGAAGAAATAACATGACCAAACTCAGTTCCTCAGCCGTAAGTTTCTCTTTATAGATTTTTTTGCCAGGATTTTTTGTGCTTGCTTTTTCAATTACCACTTTCCAGCTGTTTTTGAAGTAGAATTCATGTGTTTGCTACAGAGTCATAAAATATACTTACACTTTTAAGAATGAAAACCAGTATGATTTGGAAACATAGTGTCTAATTAGAGGAGAGTGGTTTGGAAATGTTGCTTGCATAATGCTGAGGATTTGGGGGAGCACAGAGGGAGAAGTCTGACCTTCCAGTGAAACTGCTCTGGGAGAAAACAAGGTACCAGGAATGACTGGGGAACAGTGACATCCAGATTGACATCTGGAAATCAGTAAAAGGCAACTTCACCATAGAGCATCCCAGCAGAACTCACCCAGAGTCCACACCAGTGCCTAGTTCTCTTTTTTCTTTATGACAAAAACCCACTCAGACTGAATGTTTTCCCTGAGGTTTAGTGAGCTAGTTTAACAGCTCACTACATCCACCAAGGGACAGGTTTGCACTGTGGCATCACCTTGATCCTGGCCCAGAGCTCATTCTGACTGCCTGTCCCAGCCCTGGCACTTGGTAAGTCTGGTTTAATTTTTCTGCAAGCCTAATTTTGTTTGCTAAAATAACAGAACTGCTGTGGAAAAGAAAGAATCTGGATCATTTCCACTGAGTTAGCATGTCAGGTAGGCAAATGTTCAGAGGGTTAAATGTGCAGCTGAAAGATTAGGGAAGTATGACATTCCCTTCTTGGGAGCAGCAAGGTGCAGCAGGACAGCTTTGACAGGACACACCCATTGTGTTACTGCAGAGAGCAAGACCAGACACACACCAGAATCCAGGCCCTTCACTGCTGAGGAGTTAATCCCAGCTAGGAATGCATATCTAATGATATGATTTACAGAAATATTATTCCGAGTTCACTCGGGCAACTTCTGCTGAATAAAAACTCTGCTGGGTTTGAAATAATCGCATCTGAAATGGACTAAAGTGAACAGAACAATTTTATTCCTGCTTCTTCCTCAGACCTGTACTCAAAAGGATGCATGGGCATTAAAAATGGCTGTGTGCTTTCAACCATGCTTTTGCAATTCCAATAATTTCTGACCTGAATTTTGTCAAAACCTTTTTGAGAAAGCATTTACCCTGCAGCCAGGACAAGTGCTCTCTGCCACAATGTCATACTCCATCTGTCCACAGCGTGTCAGCACTTGCACTCCTGATGCTGCTCACTCAGTGTGTCACGGAGCATTCAAAAACAAGGAGTTTTCATACACAGGGAGCTTTATAACACTTCTACAGAGCTTTGTTGTTGCCACCTTTCAGAGTGAAGATGAATCAATTGCCACTAGGAGTGTGTTTTGTATTTATATATGTTTGTATTTAGGTGTTGCTAAAGCAATCATTTTTTGCGTTGGTTTTGTAAAACATTTTTTTTTTTTTTCTTACATTATGCATTCTGTTTTTTGAATGATTTTGCAAATTCTATGAAAGAAGTCCTGTAAATTTAAAAAAAGTATGAGCAACTTAATGTGATGACATAATCAGGAATTTAGAGCAAACCATTCATTTTAGGAGATGGAAAATTGTTTTGAGGGAGACCAAAGGAAACTCTTTAGCCTTGCTTGCCCTGAGAGAGCAAGAAGTTTTCTAAGAGGCTGTCCTTTAGGCTGTACCTTGCCTGTTACCAGTAAATTGCATTAACATTCAGAAGCAATGGAGTTTTAACTGCAGTGGAGCTGGAATCCAGTTCCCTGCTGCATGGGCTCTCTGTTTCTTTGCAGTGGCACTTGCCTTCAGAAAACTGGATTTGTTACATACTTAGACCTAGTCCAAGCCCTTTCCTACTGCCCCTTCTTTAGGACTTTAGGACTTTTGCTATGTCCTTATCTCTTTGGAGAGAGAGATGGCAAAAACACCCAAATAAACCCCCCCCTATCTTGATAAATTTGACTGATTTTGTCTAAATTTAACTGGATGTCCGTGCACAGGGGCTGGTTTGTTCCTACAGTTTTAGGTTCAATGTGCACGTGTGCACGATGAGTTTTATATGGCTAGTTTATAGTATTTGATGTTAATTTAGCAACTATAATTTTACAGTATGTGTTAACATTTCCTCATTTCTTACCCTGAAAAAAAAAAAGTGAGAGGTTTATTGAAGAGCAGGGTTTTGGAAATCATAGAAGTGTTCACTTGCCTTTGCTAGAGACTGTTCACCTCCACAGGGTCAGCAGTGCCACTTCTGGCTATTGACCCCTGCAGTGTGCTTTCCTCCAAAACACGTGTCCTGAAAGTGAAAAAGAAGTGCCTTAAGTTTGCTTTTGAGTCAAAAATTCAG
Organism: Certhia americana; assembly: GCA_018697195.1. Classification (NCBI taxonomy): domain Eukaryota; kingdom Metazoa; phylum Chordata; class Aves; order Passeriformes; family Certhiidae; genus Certhia; species Certhia americana. The sequence goes on from CM031859.1 coordinate 105,675,538, forward strand.
TATTACTGACTTCAGGCAGCATTTGGAGAAGAGGTCCTGCACACCTGAAGGGGATACTCTTTTATATGTGGTTTTTATATGGTGGAGCATAGGCAGCACATGCTGAACAGTAGTTTATAGCTCTGGCAATTTAATGCATGCTTGAGGCTCTGCTTCCTTATGGGAGGGAGGAACATTAGTTGTTATTTTTTCTTGAACAAATGTGCTCTTTGAAATTTCCAAACCATTTATGTTCAGTTGGAGCATTCTGGGCATTCAAAAATAGTTTTTGTTGTAATCTCTGAAGGCTCCATTATTTTTTTTTTTTGGAACTAGTTTATGTCTGTTGAAATATTTTTATTATCAAGTTCTGCCTTAATGTGCTTGACTTATTGCAAAATCTTTTGCCTGCCCAAATGTTCAATACATGGAAGAATTACAACAGTTAAATCTAGGAAGTTTTTCAATTGAAAGGCAGATATTTGAATTAATTTAAAATTTTGAGTTTTGGCACTGTTATTTACACATGGTTATAGAAAGCATACTTTGTCAATGAGTCAGTTATTCTTGAATCATAATAGTTTTAAATAAACCACAGTGCCAGCAAAAATAAATTAGATGTAGTTCCAACTCTCTTTGGTCTGTTTCTTCTAGGCACAAAATCAGTGTTATATTTAAGCATCCATCTGTTTTCTTAATCATATCTGATTTAAGCAACAATTACTATGAATCCTTATCCAGCTCCCAAAGCTCCCCTTAGAAAGTGAAAAGAGAGAAGACCACAACTGCATGTCTTGCTGATATTCAGCCAGGTTTTTGGGGGTTGTTTTTTGAGCTTAAAAACTTTTCCTTTGGGAAGAATGAGATGTAAATATTTAGCTAGGCTGAGAGGAAAATTTCAGATTTGTTTTTGGTCAGAAGCAGAATAGAACGCTGTGGTGTCTGTAAAGTGCCTGGTAAAGCCCAGCTGTGCAGTTAGAGATGGTGCAGAGCACAGAAATGCTGGTATGAAATCTTTTATCTTCATCTGGGTGACACTGCTGAGCATGTCCCCTGCCTGGAGTGGCCTCAGCACGTGCTGGGCAGTGTGAGGGTCCCCACAAGCACTGCTGTGTTTAGGAAAGCTTGGTTCACTTCACATATTTTATCTTTGGGGCTGACAAATTCTAATGTTATCAGAGTTTGCTGTTCCTTTCAGCTACCTGCAACAAGGTGTTTCATTTTTCTGCTGAGGCATTACATGCAAGATGAACTTGCTTGTTTAGGTTTCCTGAGAACAGAAATATATCTCTCTTGCCTCTAAATAACAGTGACAGCTGAAGGCTGTTAAATTTCCATAAATTTTCAAAACTGAGTGTTTGGAGAAGTATAAATTCTGGCCTGCACCCACACCTGCACCACACTGTCCCCCCAGTGTGAACAGCAGTGTATTTAAATTTGCTGTAGTATTTATGGCACGTTTAGTCCTTTAGCTGAACTATGATTTCATTGCATGCTAATATAGATCACCTTGCCCTGGTTTGTGAAGATTAAATAAAACCGTTGTCATTCATTAATTCTAAACAAAATTTATTATATCAAAAAGGGTATATGAATTAGACCTTTCTCTGGCCAGCTGATATTTCTACTTTCCTTTCCCCTTCTGCAATCAAGATCCTTTTGACCATTTAAATACACTCTTGTTCTCGGGAAGTGGTCTGGACAGTAGTTTCTAAGCCATTCTAATCTGTGGAGAAACTCTAATGCCTTTCATGAGACTGCCAAATACCACAAGAAAGGGCTGGATTTTCCTCCAAGTTCTTCAGTGCCAGATGGATCAAATGATTCCATTTTCCAGGCAAATAAATCAGAAATATTGTAACTTCCTTTCAGATTTTGGGTCTCTCTTTTGCTGGAGATGTGACATGTATTTTTTAAATTCTGCATTTGCTATTTTCAAAGGGGATCTGCAAGGTTGTTACCTGACCAGTAATTTTTTCCATAAAAGTACTACAAAGTATCCAAAGGTAGAGAGATTCAATTTCAAGGAAGCTGATGACTCTGCTTTCATGGACTTTGAAGATAACTAAATTTTGGTTCTTGTTGTACGAGAGTTTCTTAATGGCATGTTTTTAGTGCATCTGTGCATATCCTTCCTTTATCATGGCTCTGATTTGTTTGCTGGCTAAGTAATTTTTGTAGCTGTAAGAGTTTGTTCATTCTGACACCCTTCCAGAGTAGTAGAAGGATCCTTTATCTTGTGTTTGCTCCACTCTTTGCCTCCCACAATTCTATGGTTTAATATGATTTTAGATCTTGTCCACACTTCGTATTTCAGACAAGTTGTGACCAGCACCCCAGCCTTGGAATTATTTTTGGAGAGTCAACAAGCACAAAAACAGGGATTAGTGTTTGGAGTCTTTCAGGAAAACGTTCTGCCAGCTCTTTTGGGGATGGCTACAGCTGTCCCTGAGAGCTGCCTTGTTTCTTCCATCATGGTCACTGTTCTCAGTTCCTCCATGTGGAGGAGAGCTGGGAGGAACCAGATGGAAGGGGGACTTGGCAGCTGAGAAATCTGCGAGACAGAATGGGATCTAGCCTAGGACACCTGGAGAGCTCTGAGTGTGATTTCTAAGCAGCAAAGCTGGGGTGAGGGGTGGCAGAGTAGGATGTGCTCAGGTCAGGGCTGGACTGGGGTGGCAGAAGAGAATGCTGAAGAGAGACCACTGGAAGTAGGACTAGGGAAGAGATCACAGATATCAGGCTTGGAGGGCGAAGCAGAAACAGGATTTCTACAAACTCCCAAGGTAATTCAGTCACTTTGTGGGAGATGTTACCTGTAGGTTATCTGACTGATGTGTTACAGAAGTTAAAAGAAAGTGTGTGGTGAAGGAAGCAAGGAATTGCTGGTAGGAAAAAAAATACTTCTTTGCCCAGGCTGTTACCTCTTGCCAGGGAAGTGGGTTCTGTTTCTTCCTTGTGCTCCAGTGCATTGCAAGGGAAGGCACTAAATCTCCTGAGATCATGAAATTTTGTTTTTGCAAGTGCCCATCTTGTGAAGAGCAGGCTGAAACTGTCTAAGGTGCGTCTGAAATCAGTTTTCATCCTCATAACATCCAAGTGCTCTGTGTTGCAATGAATTTAGAAAAGCATTCCTGATGTGTGTGGAATTTTTTTAGTGAAATTAGAAAATTGCTTTTAAATGAAGGGCATAGTCTGGATTGAAGTATTCTGCATGTAAAATGGGAATGCTTCAGATATTTTATGGATTTATTTTTAAGGTGATGCTCTTACATCATTGAATACTCTAAAGATGCCTATTTATAGAAAACTTCATTCTATTGTATTTACAAAAAGCTTAAAGGTTAGGACACACTGTGCAGGTGCAAGTACTGGGCATGGAAACAGTGCATGTCTGTGCCAAATTATGGAATTCAATGTAAACCTAATTAACACATCCAATTAACTGCCTGATCCTATTAGGCCAGATTTATTAAGAGCCAGACATGGTGCACTTCTATGGAGTTTCCTTTTCTAGAAGGAAAACTACAGTGGTCAGCAGAGGCCCTGCAGCTTTGGCAGAGTGTTGTCCCAGAGTTTCAGCAATGTAATTAATTGAGACTCTTAATTAAAGACAGCCTGGTGCATTAAACATGAGGGCTCTGTGCATGTCTGTAGGTTTTATGGTGTTACTCCTCCTGGTCCCTGCAGACTGCACAACTGAATATCTGGAGAAGAGACCTTTTTGGGGAACAGCAGGAGTGTTGGGAATCAGATACCACATAGCAAAGTCTTCTTCTGACTCTTGTACACTTTTTACTTAAGGAATGTTTTATTTGGAAAAACACATCCTGTAAAGTGATCTTCTTTATAAAGATGGGGTTTTAAGCAATATTGATGTTGTTTCCACAGACTTGTTGAAGAAAAGCTAAATTGTTCTTTGACAAAGGAGGAAACAGTTGATTAAAAAAAATGCAGATTCATCACATTTTTTTAATTTACTATGGCTTTTTTTCTAGGTCTCAAAGAAACTGCTGAAGAAATGGTGAAAAACAGGTTGGAAGGAAAGGATAACCTGACTCCATGGCAAAAATATCTAGAGAAGAAGAAAGAAAAAAGAATTCTGAAGAAGAAGAGAAAGGTAATGCTTACATTGGCCATTTGAGGGGGAATTGTTTGTTTTCTTAATTAGTCTTTAATGTTTGTTTCAGATAAATTAAATTGTCCAGCTGCCAGTGCTGTTTCAAGGTTAGAATATGCAATGGTCACTCATGTGGAAGTACTGAGAGTACTTCATCAAACCTACAGAGCAAAAGGACATTCAGCATACTGCTGACGGTACATCTGCTTACACAAAACATCTTTTATCTACTTGTGCTGCTGCAAAGATAAATTTATCATTATAATGATTGGCTTTAAGTTGCATTTTTAATGCATTAGAAGCATTAAAAATATTTTTTGCTACTGTGTGCATATCAATTCAAAGTTGTTATAGAAATTTTGGGGGTAAAATAATACAGGCTTGTTTCCCAAAGCTGTAACAGCAAAGCATTAATAGCTCCAAAGAACTGTTCGAATTTGAATTGCAAGAGGAAAAAAAAACCCCAACAAACCAAAGCATGTGGCATGCAGAATCCAGGTTCTGTAAAGTCTTAAATTACTTCTAATGTAACTTATATTGCTGAATTGCACTTCTGAGAGTAAACTCTACACCTTGAGTTACTCTGTGCATGTCAGTTAGTTTGAACTAGCACTTGATGAGTAACTTCTAAAAGCTGGTAAGTGCTCAGAGTGGAGTAAGCAGCACTGATCATTAGCAGAGCAACTTTGTCCAGTTTGAGAAATCAAGGAGCAAGGTGTCTGACACACTACTACCACAAAGAAAATTTGTGCTTTTCAATCTAAACTCCAGCTTTTTGAAATTCACAGCACAAAATGAACTTTGTTACTCAGGTTTGTCCCCAGGCATGGCTTCTGTGGAACATAAAGTTAGGACATAACAATGCTGATCCTGTAATTTGTTGGAATGGTTGTTTGATGCATCACAGTTTGGGGACATGCCTAATAAAAATGTATGAAAGAGGGTTGAAATCATTGATTTGTCTTTGCTATCAAATTTTAGTTTGCTCTGGTTTTTTGGTGTTCCATGTACAGTATTTCAGTTTTCATCTCCATAGCTACTAACAGAACATCTCATTCCAGTGCAACTTGAACAGTAGTTACATGTTGATTGAAATAATGTTTGTGCTTTGTTACAGGCTGCTGCTGAGAGAGAAGGGAGTGAAGATGAACTTCCACCTGATGTTGATCTCAATGACCCCTATTTTGCTGAAGAATTTGAGAAAACAGGTAAGTCAAGACAGGCAACTCCTGGAGTAAATCTGCCCTTTTGTTAAATACTGAGTTTTCAAAACAAAGTCAGGCTGGACTAAACACAGAGCTGGAATGTTCAGAATTAAATGAATTAGGTGCCATTTGCCTAAAACTGCTGTGCCTGTAAAATTATGCATATGGAATTATGGAATGGTAGGGAATATTCTCTTGGCATTCACCAGAGACCATTAGTTATCCCTTCTGGGCATGACTGTTAAAAACAAGCTGCTGCCCTAAGTATTCCAGAGAAAAGAACTCCAATGCTTTTAAAGTCGTTTTCTTTTTATATAGGAAGAGCCATATAAATATATATATATATATGGGTCCCTTTGAAGCTTGGGTCAATTACAAAAACATCAGTTCTTTTTGCATCATAAGCAAAATTGTCTTTGTGAAGAAATCACTTTTCTCTTAGTCTGATACACGTTTTTACTGGAGTACTCCTGGCTGCTTAGAAACCCCAATAGTGAAATGTAATACATTTTAGAAAATAACTTGCCCAGTTTAGATTTTTAGGATACCTTTTTTACAAGCTTTTTCTTCTGATGTTTAAATTAGTTTTTGCCATGGTAACAGCAAGTTTATTTTGAGTGATTTTGCTGAGTAAAATCAATAAAGGTAAGTTTCTGATGTTCCATACTTCTGGGAGCCAGATTCTAAGGGTGGCTCATATTATTGCATATTACAAGAAGAAAAATGACATAAAAACAGAAGAAGAAAACAAACATAAAGAAGATAGCAACAGATTTACTAATATTGCCAGTCTGTCATTTGGTTGGGGTTTTTTTGAGTATAGAAGGGCAGATCCAAGTTCCATTTTAAAAAGGGTGAGTTACTTCTAATTTTATACTTGCCAGCACAGGCTTCTGTCCTGCATGGTAAAATCTATCCTAGGATAAAATAAATAACTCATCCCTAAAATCTGGATGATTTTGTGCTTAACAATCTGAAATACACAACATTAGAGTGAGTCCTGTCCATGTTTTAGAAAAAAACACCACATCCAAAGTATCATGCAGTGCTGTTTTCTGCCAGGCAAGTAACTCATTGTAAACGATAACAATTCCTTCCACCAAATTGTTCAATTTTTCTTTAATAGCAAGATTGCCGTGGTACATCTCACATATGATGTGTGCTGTTCTCTGTGAAATCTCTGAGAAAATGTTTTCTTCTGAATTATGTGAGATTTTATTGTTGTGTCCTAAAGGGGCTCAGCAGAGAATGAGCTTATCGGCACATTTTTAAACCTTGTCCATAACGTGGAGAACAGACTTTAATATTTGTGGAGTGTTTGAGGATAGTTAAATACACATAAAGGTTAAGAAAGTGAAGTTTTTGTCTTCAAGATTACTGATAATTACTGGGATACAGGAGAAAAGCAGAATGTGGTTAGCCCTGGAGAAGTTCCAAAGGGACAGTACAGTGGCTGGCTGAGAGCCAGTTTACATTTTAATGGTAATTACACAGCACAACTTTGGCTTTCACCAAGTTTGCCCAGAACAGCCTCTGTCTCATGGCTGGAGTTGCTTTTAAGCACAACTTAGCCAGTGAGGGAAAGTGGGTTACAGTCACTTTTGAACTTTGCTGGAATTCTGCCAGCTTTGTATTTAGGGTACAGGCAGCTTAAATGACCATCATTTTTCACAAGCCTTCCACAATTCCCCTGGAAGATTGAAATTTCACCCTTAAATTGACTGTCAGATTCTTTTAGATTATGCTGAAAAAGCATTTGACAGGCTCATGTGGATCAGTGCAGAAACTGAGGATGCAGTAGTGCTGGATTCCTTTGTTGGCTGTAGCTTGCCATGGTCTTGTGTAGCTTGGTTTCTGTCAAGCTGAGGCAGTTGAAGGGAAGCAAGAGTGTAAGGAGCTGCTAGACCAAGGGCCTAAAAATTCTGAGTGCTGTGAAAGGAAAACTGGAATTTATGGGAAGTCTACTAAAGCATGTGTCCCTCAGGCATGTCTTTGTTCCTGATAAGCAGGCAGTGATTTTACACTGTGGATGCTTCACCTTGGGAGAGGCAAGGTAGAACAAATTCTGGGTGCCTGCTGTGCCCAAAAGCTGTCTTTGCACAGTTTTCATGTGACTTTTTAATAGTAGGCTAAAAATGTCAGATGCTGCAGATACATGAGCCTTGCTGATGCATTCTAGAAGTTTGACTCTGGTTTCATTTTGTCAAGAAAAAAATTGTCACTTCCATTTTACACTGATGCCCAAACTGTTTCCAAAAGCCTTGTAAGTCTTTGGTTTGGCTTGGCCAGTTTCACTGTTACTGTGTCAGCTCCTGTGGGATGTTAGGAAGACAGAATGACTCTTGTAGCTTAAACTGTTGAAAAATTAATAGCTAAATAGTGTAATTGCTTATTAACATGAGAACAAGATCCTGCTTTTGCAGATCACTGATCAGTTTCAGAACACAATAGACTATTAAACATTGTTTCTGTTGAACCTTTGAGGAACACTTCATGCATTAATGTAACTCCTATTAGTTCCAAGCCATTAGATGCCTCCTTGTGATCTAATTTATGATGTATGTAGGAATTGGTGGCTTGTTAAAGCCAGAAGGGAGCAGTACAAGTGCAGGGGCCTAAGAACTTAACAATATCAGAGTATACTTGTAGAACCTGTACTTGAAAGATAAAGTAGATGAAAAGATTCATTTACTGTGTGTCTTTGCCAGGCTTTTGAGACTGACTGAAGTCTCTGAAGTTTCTGACTAAAGCAGAGGTCTTGTGAGAGGAGTTTTTGATTTGGGGTCAGTTTCTGTGTCTGAAGTCTCAGAGTTATAATCAGCTTTTACTGTCAGCTGGAATTGTTGATGCGCAAAGTTAATGTTGCAAACAAAATTCTTGAGCTGAGAAGGAGCCAAATGGCAGCTTGAGTGGGGATTACAGCAGAAACTGGACCAGTACTGGCTGGTGGCAGCTACCAATTAGTTCTGTGTCACACTGAAGTACCTTCAGCTGTAGGTGGGACAAATCTGATTAAAAGACAGCAGTGGGAATGAAGTGCTAGGAAAAACCTGAGGGTTTGCAATCAGTTTGCCATAAGTGTGCAACAAGTGTGTCTGGTGGGGCTGTGTGGGAAGAGGGACTGTGGCAGGAGTATGTTAAAAATAAAAATAAATGAACTGCTTAGTGTCAAAGTAAGAAATAAAGGGTTTACTGATTTATTTATTTTTATGGAGGAGAACTCAGTTTGATACCAACTGTTTGTTCAGCTCCATCTGCAGCCACAGAAAACACTGAAGGCATTAGGATAATTTCTGTGATTCCCCACAGAGTGAAAGAGGAGGGAAGGTGACTTGAATGCCTTTCCTTGGGGAAATGTGTGGAAAGAAAATAAATTTACTGATCTAACTTCTCTTATAACTGTCTCCAGTTGTATCTCTGTGCTCCTTGTCTGTAGTTCAGCCATGTCTGAAAGATAGAAAAGATTCCATAGTGGTTGAGGTGCTACAGAAGACATTTATTTCTCCCTTCCACACATTAACTTAAATTGTGTAGTTTAGGTAACAATATCATATCTGAATCTGATTTTCCTGCACAATTTTCTGGAACTGCTAAATCAGTAGTTTAGTTTTTGAGCTGATGACATTGTGCATCAGGATAGTTTATTTTTTCGTGATGGTGGTGGTTTGTTTCTTCTGGAAATCCATTTCCAGTTTGGAATCCACGGAGAAATAGTCAAGGGAATAGTCAAGGCAGAAAAAAGCCTTCCTCAGGAAATACATCCTCTTCCAGAGTATCCTTAGTGATATAACCTGACATGTGTCTGGCATGTCTGTATTTCTAGTCTGAGTACAAACCTGTCTTACCAAAATGAAGCCAAATATCTTCCTTAAGAGTACCCCCAGTGGACTGCAGTAGATTGCCTGGGAATGTCATTCCAAACTCAAAGGCTGGGTATGTGCTTTAGGTCAGGAAACCTTCTGCTTTTCCTGCTTTTCCTTGCAGGAAAATTCCTTACAGGAATTCCCAGGAGAAGAATTGGATTTTGTAGGATTTATAAACAGATCTGTTTTCTTTAGAAGTTAGGTTTGACTAATGTGTGATTGTGTCTGTCTCATCAGCACTGTGTATCTGAATGCTGAGGGAGTAGGGGAGCCTCCTCAGAACAATATTCAGTCTGAGCAGAGTCAATCATATTTTAATTTCCACTGGAAAACACCCTGGGAATGCTCTGATGTCGTGGGTTTGCCTGCACTGCTGTGCACTTCCCTCTACTGCTCTATGAAAAAATACAGGAAAACCAGGGTTTATTGGTGCCACTAGCATGTTGCTTCTTCCTTAAACTGACCAACTACTCAGTGGATTTTTATTCCTTTAAGTCTTCTTGGTATTTCTTAGCTTTGCAGCCTATTCCCACATCTGACATTTATTAAATACTGACTGCAAGAAAATGGGATGTAGTTAGATAGGTAAATGATGCCCTCATGCATAAGCTTGGATAAATGTGTTCATGCCCTGCATTTGCACTTAGGTTTAAAGAAGAAGCCAGAATCAGTAGCAAGTAGCTCAGAAGATGAAGATGAAGTTGAAAAACAGAAGGTAAAGTGATATAAAATGTTGTATTGCATGAATTCTGCAAGTATTTGGTATGTGTTTGTGAGTGGAAGTGCAGAATTTCATAGGATGGCAGTAGAATAAAACTATACAATTTTAATAGTAAGAGCTTTTGCAACAACAGCACAACTACCAAGAAGAAGCTCGTGTGCTGGGCAGTACCAAATGTTTATTTTTTTAACATCAGTCTTGTATGAAACATTTGCGAGTTCAAACCTTGTCCTGTTTGTTTTTGTCCTTGAAGATTATTTGCTATTTTGTGTTTTCTTTTCATTCTTTCTCAGAACAAGTTAAGATAGAAATTACTTAAATCCAGATATGTTGGGTTTTATTTTGTTGTATGAATATCAGTATTAAATTGTTTCCATGAGTTATTTCTAAGCTGTTGTGTACAGTTTTCAGATGAGATTATGACTGTGGTTGAAAACTGAATGTGGGTATTTGCATTTTGTTTATATCTACTAAGAAGGAAATCAATTTGTATTAATACTACACCTCAGAATGTTAAAAGAATGTTTTTATGAAAGAAATAACACTGCCCTGATGACCCTATTTCAACTTATTTAAATAAAACAAGGCTCTGCAGGCTTTATTAATGAGATGCTGAATATTTTCTTAGAAAACTTTTCATTTTGTACACGGACTTTCTTATTTTGTAACAGGCTGAAATGGCCCTACTGATGATGGACGATGAGGATGACACCAGAAAACATTTCAATTACAAAAAGATTGTAGAACAACAGAATTTGAGCAAGAAGAAAAGGAAACTTCTTATGAAAAAGAAAGAATTACTGGAAGATGACTTCCAGGTAATTGTGTGCTTCTTGACTTGTGACTGGAGCAGTTCCAGAAATCTCATCAGCTGTGACTTCTGAAGCAGCTCACGTTTTATTGGACTTAAAAGCTTTACTGTCATGGACAAAGTTGACCTAAAATAAATGCTTCTTTTCTCCCTTCAGGTGAATGTTGCTGATACAAGATTCCAAGCCATGTTTACTTCTCCCCTGTTCAATTTGGATCCTTCAGATCCAAATTTCAAGAAGACAAAAGCAGTAGAAAAGATCCTGGAAGAGAAAGCTCGTCGAAGAGAAGAAAAGGAGCAAGACCTTAAGGAGGCAAACAAGGGCCTGGAGAAGAAGATGGCAAAGAAAGAAGAGGTTGCCAAGAAAGCCATAGATCCTGCCCTATCAATGCTAATAAAGTCTGTCAAAAATAAAACTGAGGAGTTTCAGGCACGGAAAAAGCAGAAATTCAAATAACTGGACTTTGTTTTTACTCATTTACTCATTTTAGTCCCAGCCCTTCTACCTGGAGACATCTGTTAAAGTCACTCTGATTCCTGTCCACCTGAAACTGTCCTGTCCTGAAAAGTTATTAACTATGTTGGTTAATTTTGAAGTGTTCAAAAAAAAAAAAAAAAAGAGTAATAATCACTCTTCTGCCACAACAAATGCTGTTTTCAACATATGTAAGGAAATGATGGCTTTGGGGTGGTTTGTTTTGTATCATGTCATCTCTTAAAAATAATAGAAGTGCTGAAGATGGCTGTAAAAATCATAATTATGGGTTTATTTATAAATAATAAACACAGTTCTACAGAGGTTTATTGCTGAGACTAAGTGGTTTTAAAGTTTTTAATTCCACAGAAGCCTGTGAAATATACCTGTCTTGATAATGAAGCTAATACTGTAACTGCAAATGGAAGAAATTTTGTACACAAGTTTTTTGTAAATTTTTAAAAGATTGCATAAATGTCTTATCAATTTCTCCTTTAAATACTTGAAAGTAATAGAACTAAGTAATGGAAATATTGCCATTTAGTAGTGTTTCATTAACATACTTTGGAAATAAATAAATTGGCACAAAAGAACTTTGGGTACTAGCTGTGTTTTTTTCCTCTCATGCCTAAATGAAATGACATCACAATAAACTTTTTGCTATTGTTATTACAGTTCCATGAATATAATACTTACACAAAGTCTTCTAGCATTGCGAGTGTTAAAAATAAAAAGTGGGGGAGGGAGTGGGGAAAGGAAAAAAATCCAAGGCAGGTGTAGATGATCCAATTTTAGAAACCATGTTTGGCCTTGTTAGTGTTGGAGATGAAGGTATCAAAGGTGCAGGGAGAATACAGGCAGCAGAAAATGATCACTCTTCCCTGGAGTCTTAAGGTTTGGGTTGGGGTTGGGGTGTTAGGATTTTTTAAAAGGTTTTCTGTATCAGCTCTAATGGAAATACAACATAGCATTGCAAGAAAGACTGAAAACTGGAAACAAGGAGCTGGAGAGTAATTTTCCATTTTAAAGGCATAATTTTTAATTTCTAAGGTGTTCTACTAATCTAAACAGACTTCTATGGAAACAGTGGTTAAAACTATAGATAATTAAAGCCAGTTTTTATATCAAGTAAATTTATCTCAGTATGTGAAGGAGATCAGAGAGCTGGATTAGCACATGGGAAACTGTAGGGTGACCAGAACAGCCAAAGGTATTAAGGAACATGATGTACAAATACAGGTGGGGATGGATTTTACAAGAGTGCTTTGCAATGATTTGCCTGTGGAATAGTTGCAGACCTTGAGTGTTTTGAACGTAATTCATCTTCAGAGTTCCTTTGTTTCTGTTCTGGGTCCATAGAGAGTCTCCCATGGCTTAATTTAGTGATTTGTATGGAGAACAGATTTGTTGGGGAGTGTCCCTTGAATCCTCTAACCCTGCTGAGTTGTACCAAACATTTCTGTTGGTATAAAAGCTTGGTGGGGAGTGTCCCTTGAATCCTCTAACCCTGCTGAGTTGTACCAAACATTTCTGTTGGTATAAAAGCTTGATGCTTTCATAGCTGGAAATGGGCACATGGCATCCCTGCTCCTCCAGCCTGCCCAGATGTGCTGAGTGACTCACTGCTACAAAACTCTTCACCAGAACTCATGGACTCCTGCAATGCCTCCATCCTTGACACAATCTTTGCTGAAGGAGTCATTTGAAAAACCTGGTTAGAAAATTAGAAAGTCACAAATTGTGAGGATTTCTTGTTGAAATTGGATGGTATAAATTAGGTTGTGTCTTCACATGGACGTATGCTGGCTACTTCCTCCTGATGGGAAACCTGGTTTACTTGGATGTCACAGCAAGATAAAATCCATGGAAAGATGAAGGCAGACTTGACAGTGATTTTAATTTTTGGTTGAAATAATTATTTTGTTGTATGGGAATGTGTATTGGGTATCCTGTAAATGCTTAATGCATGATCATTTTATGTAATCAGATTTATTTTTTTTGTTTTGTTCTCAAGTTACCAAGTGCTGAGGGGGCAGCTTAGTTGGGAAGAACTGGAGAACTTCAGGATCTGTCCTAGCACGCATCTTAGATGGGAATTTTTTTGCTTGTTTATTGAATGATTAGCTCTAAAACCTCTTTTTCCCCTTAAAAAAAAAAAAAGAAGTTTTAATTGCTAATTAGTAACTCAAATCCTATCATCCAATCTCCATGATTCCAGATCAATGTGAGCAAAATCTGCCATGCTTTCTGTGTGTCCAGCAGAAGCATATCTTGAATATCTGGTAAGAATCTAGAATTCCCTGCAATCTATATCCCTTGGTGTAAACAAAACAAACAATGGGTTTGAGCATCTCATTCTTTCAAGCATGAAAATAGGATCTAGAAGTCCCAACCTCTCAACTTTAAAATACGATTTTACTTTTCACTTTCACAAGATATCATGTAACCAGCAAAAGTGAAGGCCACAAAGTAAAATAACACATTAAAAACTGCATCTGTTAAAAGGGAGACAAATAATTTTTCTAGCAGCTTATGGAGGTCTGTTATAAAGTAATTTGTCTCCAAGTTGGCAGCCTGCAGAGCTCATGTTGAATGTAAGCCAGGCCTTTAAAGCTCTAATATTACAAGTGGAAATCACAAGAGGGTTTGATTTATTTAAAAACTGAGAAAGATCAGACAAGAGATGAAGAGCTGTGTATGTTTTCAATCATTCCTTCCGTCTAAAAATTAAATGTATTATTTCCAATTAATAGCAAGTTGGCTTTTTGTTCTTTTCATATTTTGATAGTATCCAAAAATAACAGTAAGTTGTGCCATCACATACTTTTTTAGCAAACAAAGCAAACAACCAAAATACTGCGGGTTTTCTAAAGACGGTCTCAGAAACTTGTTGTGTATGATCTGTATTTAAAAGTACTAGAGCAATTAGTTTGCTTTGCAGTTGTCTTAACTCTTATTAAATCCCCTAGTCAGGTTTTGTGATAAGAAAAACAGCACTGATACTTCTGATGGCACAGTAATTTTCATTAATTCTTAAAAGACTTTAAAGAGCTGTAACTTTGTTAGTGTAAAAATGGACCTTTTCTTGTGGAGGACTATGTTGTTGCATTCCTGTAAGAAGCAAGACAAAGTGGCAGAAAGGTCTGTTCTGAAGTTTTCTGTCCTTAGCATACAGCATTGTAAGTGAGAGTATTTTTGTCTGGGTTCTGGCCCCAGTCTAGATGAATGTCACCTGAGGTTATTACTACTTCCATCCCTCTCATCACTAAAATGTGAGTAATCCCTGCTCAGGACTGTTCCAGCTCTGTATTTCAGCCGTGCAACACTGCTGAGTTTTAAGCAGCACTGCTTGCAGCTTCCAGTGAGCTCACTGGCAAACCTTGCCCCTGTGCCATCCTCACAGAAACACAATCCCATGGCTGGTTGCCACAATTTTGTGGGTAAATGCTCCTGGCCTGCGTCCCCTGAGCTCTTTGGCACTGCACAAATCCCTTGGCTTTGCGTTGAAATTCTGCCCAGTGCGCTTACACCTTCCTCCTTTTGTAGTTCTGGGACAAGGAAGAAGGGAAAGGACAACTGAGGCAAATGGGGTTTCAAGTGACTCCTGACAGTGGGATCAAGGATGGGCATTACAGAAAAACTGCCCAGTGCAGTCAGCAATGTGTGTGGCTGCTCAAAGGGGCTGGCAGGTTGTCCATGAAAAATGCAACAGAAGTGGTTACCAAAGGGACTGGGAATAGCAGAAGAATGGATTAGGGTGGCTGTGAGTGCTGCAGGTGATTAAGAGTTGAAATCGGTTCTGTGGAATGTAAAACCCTCAAGCACAAGCTGCTTCCCTTCCTCATTGCCTTGTGAGAGGAAGGAGGGATTTGTCTTTCCAAACAAGCTGGGGGTCTGCTAGATTTCACCTGTAGAGAGAAAGGGAACAATGGGAAGGATTCCACTGATTGATGAATGGAAAAAAGGTATTTGCCTTTACAAACAAACTGCAGGTTTGCTGATAAATGAAATTGGATATTGAAAGATGGAAAAAAACAATGGGGAGAAACCATAAATTCCATAAGAATTAAAAATTAAAAGGAAGGGTTGTACATTAGAGGGGAATCTTAGGTATCAGTTGTTCTGGGCAGTCTGTACCTCTCAAGTCCCTCAGCCAGTGTGGAGAGGGAAATGAGGCCAGGAAATGGGGATAAAAAGGAGGCTGTGTCCTTTTCCCCTTAGATTACTGCCTGGGCACTCAAAGAGGGAGCAGGTACTCGAGCTGGCCCAGGAATGGATGCCTTGGGCCTCAGAGGATGTAAGGACAGGCTGGTCCTTTCCCTCAGCAGGGACTGTCAGCAGGGAGAGAGCCTGAGATGTGCAGTGATGAGCAATACTTCTGGTGTTGGCCAAGAGTTTAAGGGACTCCTTGCAGCTGGAGGGGAGAAAGAAGATCTGCAATTCTTGAACCAAGCAGAAGATTGACTTTTTTTTTCCACATATTTGTTGTTTGGTGAATTTGAGAGCTTCCTATGAGGAAAGTAAAAACAAGTGCCTAGGAACCAGAACCACGTCAGAAAGAAAATCAAGCACACAATGTGAAATTAGCTCCGGCACTTGTTGCAGTTACCTAAACAGATGCTTTTCTTTAAGCTCTAATCTGACATGAAAATACCATGTTCAGGGTAGTAGTCTTCATTATTCTGTATTTTGGAGTCCAAGTGCTTAACTTTGCAAAATAACTGTTTTGTCAGCAAGGTATTCATTTTCATTTATTTTAATGAAATAAAAGCCACAGCTTCTATGCTGCACAGAAGCTCATCTGTCTCAAGAATGGATGATCACCTCAATGCAGAAGAGCAGGCTGGACACTTCAGTGAAGGTCCCAAGTGTTAGCAGGGAACAATCCCATGCTCTGTCTGCCCTCTGTAGAGGAGTAGAAATGCTTCACAGGGTGGTGGTCCTGCAGCTACTGCTACACTCTTGTAGTAAAATCAAAACAGCTGTAGCCACACTTAAACGAATATGAATCTATCACTTCAGTTATCTGCTTTTCTTAAGAGGTCCAAAATTCACCTTTGATAGCAAAGCAAGTTGCCTTGGTAGGGATAATTCTGTCACAGAATAGCTGCTTTGTTTCTCTGTGAGTTACATTTTTTGAAAGACAGAAGGTACAAAATACAGGAAAAGGGCAACAGTAATGAATTTAATTGTGTATTAAGATGTTTTAAAATGCAAATTCTGTCCTAAGATAAACCTGCATTGATTTTTGTACTGATCTCACCTTCACCAAAATGTGAATTTGCTGATAGAGCTCATGAGCTTGTCTGAAGGATGAAAATGGATATTTTTCCCCTCATTTTGTATCTTGGAGATCAAAACTCCCTGAGTAAGAAAATGATTCTGCTAATTATTCTAAAATTATGGTGACCTTAGGGCTCCTGAAGCCTCTCTGTTGCAATGGGATCAGTACCACAGAATTTGAAGAGCAGGATGCTGTGAAGACTGCACTACTGAAATAGTATCAAAGTCTTGAGTGCAATAAACCAGCTCTGGTTTGGACTAAATCAATGGAGAGCTGCAGAGAGCAGCCAGGTAGGTTAAAGTCCATAACAACAACGAGATGATCTAACCTGGGGAGAAAGCCTAGCTCAGGAATTATTAGTCACCAACTTCACCTGTTTTGCCAAAATATCTATTTTTAAATGGTCATATTTAAACCTTCACCATACTTTGTGGGCATGAAGAAAGATGTTCTCTGATTCTGAAAACTGCTTTTCTGCGAGTCTTGGCTTCCTGATTTCCTGTAGCTGTCACTGGGAGATGCCTCCTACTGCAGCAGCCAGGATGTACCCAATACGCATTTAACTCACTTTTCAAGGAATAAAGACAAAACCTTGCAGGGATTTACTATTTGTGGTCATTTTGGCAAGAAGTGATGAAGGAATTTTTGAAGTTGCACTTCTCAAAAGTCACGTGTCTTATGATTATGACCCCCTTGAGAAGCTGGCTGGCAGATTGCAGTCACACCGAGTTGGAGCCCTCTGAGCTGCAGTGGAATGAGCGTTGGAAATAATCACGTGTGGGTGTTGAGCAGCGGGGAGCATGTGGAATGCTAAATAGACAGGTCCAGGATGCTAGAGTATTTTCCTCATCTGAAGTAGCTCGTTATCTGGAAAAAACATTATTTTACTGGCTGGAAGTCAAAGAAGGGGCCTCTTCATGTGGAGAGGAAGCAACAAGCATGTCTGGGGAAGACTGCACGTTTATTTATGCTACCTGCAAGGATCAGTCAGTCTTTCAGGGGGATTGATGATGTGGTGTTTGAGTGGATTGATTCCAGCCTTCAGTTGCTGTTTTCCTCTTGCATGCCACCATCCAGATAACAGTTCCTGTTTTGTATTTACTGGTGCATTCAGCTTCCTTTTCTCTTGACTGTAGAAGTGAGTTGCAAAGTTACTAACTGAAGCTGGAATGGTTCATATAGGGCTGTATTTCTGGGTGCTTACCTTTTTTGGTTTTGTTTTCTTTTTTTTTCTCTTTTCCTTGTGGCCACTTTCCAGACAAATCCTTCATTAAAGCATTAAATTTGTCTTCAATTGATTGTTTAATTGGTTATGTCCTCTCACCTGGGTTAAAAGGGATAGAAAAGGGATGTGAGTCTTCTCCTCTTGTACTGCCCTTTTCCAGATCCTTTGACCTTAACAGGTGTCCGAAAGCACTGAAACCTCGGAAACAAAGGGTTCAGGTATTTCTTGCCTGAAACATCTTTTGTGAAACCTCACTGAAGTTATTCACCACTTTCACCCAGAATAAATTAAAGGATCAGATAAGCCCTTTATCATATTAGGAAGTAAAACCAGTAGAGTGTGCTTCAAAAGACAAAGCACAAGGAGAAATATAAAATAATCAACAAAAAATAGAACAAAAAACCCCACAGGCTTTAAAACACAGCTGGAATCTTTGTAAAGGGAATAAAGAAAACCTTTCACTTCAAACCTGGATGCTGAGCAATGATTTACAGAATGAGATCAGCTTTTTATTGGAGTAACAACACAAATCTACACAAGAGTAAGGACCAGAACAGGGAAAAAAACCCAAGGAATATTTGGCCAGTTTGAAAACTGTCACCAGCAGCAGAGGACAAGTAAAGGCCTCAAAAAACAAGTGAAAACAGACATTTGGATTTGAAATCCAGTTCTGGAAAATGCTATAAGGACAAGGCTTTAGCTTACCCCCTAAAGAAGGAAAGGCTTTGTGATATGGTCTGTCTATCAGTATGCCAGCCCTACAGTTTGTAATTTGAACCCACTGCCAGCTTCCAGGAGATCTGACAGTCAGGGCAAGTCAAAACGTGTGTAGCTGAGAGTCAGACACATGTGCTGCCTCTTTCTTAGCCACTGACAGAACAGCTGGACACAGAAGGAGAAAATAGGAGGCAGAGGGGGCACAGGACCTTGCACAGGACAGGCAGAGGAATGCACAAGGTCAAATCCAAGCGGCCTTGGTGGTGGCCAGTGGCTGCAACCAGAAGGCAAGTGTGTTGCAAGGCTTCCAAAACACCCTCCTTTTCCCTCAAATCAGCCCCTCCTAGCTCAAATGTACCTATTGCCATCCGAGAAGCAAAAAAAAAGCACTTTGAGGAATCTCCTTGGTTGACTTCAGCCCTGTCAAGAATAACAAGGGCTTTAAATAAAGCCAAAAAAAAAGGCAACAAAGCAACTCGCAACTGGGATTTGGACCTCAGGTTAAAATCTGTGAAAGAAGGCCAAAGATTTCCTGAGGGTTTGTGGGCTGCATGCTATTTCCGTGTAGATTTGCCCAAAAGAAAAGGAAGCACCTGGTGATGTGGAAGACAAAAGCTGCTCTCCAAAAGCCACGTACTTTTGTGTGCCAAAAACTTGCACTGAAAAAGGCTTGCATTTGTTCCTGACATATTTTGTGTTGTTAAAAAAATGTTAAGGCTGGTCTTTGAAAAAAAGAAGTCAATAGTACAAAAGTGGAAGCACATTTTTATTGGGAAACAAGCCATAGAAAGGGTTTCTGTGACTATTAGGCAAGCCAGGAAGGAGCCTTCTGAATTCCTCCTGAATTCCCCCCTGGGGGACATCCTATGTAGGGTGATTAGGATGTGGTGGAGATGGAATAAAACCTGAGGGTGAAAAAGTTAAGTTTCCAGATGTCCCTACCCACAGCAGGGGGTTTGGACTAGATGTTCTTTAAAGGCTCCATCCAACCCACACTATTCTGCTATCCTACAATTCTTTGTTTGGTTCACGCCAGTTCCTGCTAATGTTAAATACACAATATAACCTGCGTTCACTGCAAACACGAGAGCAAATGGCGCATCTCTTGATGACGGCAAGAAGCGTAAGCAATCTTTTACCAGTTATTATTTGCTACAAAATATATTTTGGCTAGTGAATGAAACTGGTGTTATTAGGAAGTCCTACAGGAAGTGCTGCAGAAACATAACTTGCCCAAATTTCCTTTGACAACTCAAGTTTGGTGGCCGAGCTGTTGCCGGCTGCCAGTTGGGAATGTGGGCCGCTGTCCGTGGGGCAGCTGAGGGCACTGAGGGCCGCGCCATGAGGGGAAAGTGCCATGAGGGGAAAGTGCCATGAGGGGAAAGTGCCATGAGGGGGAAACTCCATGAGGGGAAATGCCATGAGGGGAGTGCACCATGAGGGGGAAGCGCCATGA
>CM031859.1:105695493-105822099 GCA_018697195.1 Certhia americana
AAAGTGCCATGAGGGGGAAGCGCCATTTGGGGGAAACTCCATGAGGGGGAAGCGCCATGAGGGGGAAATGCCAGGAGAGTGCAGCGCCATGAGGCGGCCGCGCCATGAGGGGGAAGCGCCATGAGGCGGCCGCGCAGGCTATCAGCGTGACGTCACGGTCCGCTCGGGTCCGGTCTCACGGTGCGGGCTGAGCCCGCTCGGGAACGAACCGAGCCGCGCTGCTGGCACCGAGACCCGGACATCGGAGCGGCCGCCCCTGCCCGCCCCTGCGCTCCGCGGCCGCTCTCGGCGGGGTCCTCCGGACGGGAGGAGGCTGTGAGCGGCTGAGTGGCTCCTGCTGCCTCGGCGTCACCCTCGCATGTGATTGTTTTTCTTCCGGCGCCTCCTTAGGATTCAAAGTTAATTTCGCAGTGCAGTCAGGTCTTTGGGCACCTTCCAGAGGACCGGGTTGCTCAGAGCTCCATCCAGCCTAGTCTTGAACACTTCAGGGATCCAGGGACATCCACAGCTTCTCTGTGCAACCTGTGCCAGGGCCTCAGCACCCTCAAGGCTCGGAACTTCCTCCTAGGATCCAATCTGAACCTCTTTTCTGTCAATTTGAAGCCATTCCCCCTTGTCCTGTCACTCCATGCTCTAGTGAATTGTCCTTCTCCACATTTCTTGTGGGCTCCCTTCAGGCACTGGAAGGCCACAGTCAGGTCACCCCTGAGCCTTCTGTTCTCCAGGCTGAACAACCCCAAATCTCTCAGCCTTTCCTCAAGGAAAGCTGCTCCATCCCTCTGATCATCTTGGGCATCCCCTCCTGTGCTGGGGACCCCAGATCTGGACACAGCCCTGCAGGTGCGGTCACACACACTGCAGCATCCCCTCCCTCCTCCCCTGCTGCCCACAGGGCTCTGGATGCAGCCCAGGGCAGGGTTGGTTTCTGGGCTGCCAGAGCACATTGCCACGTCATGTCCAGCCTCTCATACACCAGCACCCCCAAGTCCTTAAATCATTTTGAGACACTAACTTTAAAGATATTGCTGCTGGGAGAAAGAAGCTTTGATGACACCAGTTAAAATTTAGAGAATAGATAAGCGAGAGAGACTGGATTTAGATAAACTAATCCAGGAACTAGTAACTCATTGCCTATCAAGCTTATGTTTATGTAAGCTTGGCTTGTAAAAACACAAGACGATTACAGACCCTCTATCTCCAGAAACAGTCCTGGGAACAAGAAATTCCAAAGAGTCATTTATCACGTATCCATCAAAGGTTAAAAGTTTAGAACGAGGAAGACTAGTTTTACTTCCTCCCTTTGGTGACCACTCCCCACATAAGACCCCCGACTCATTTCAGAAAACAAACTACGCATGCTTAATAGCCTTTTTGTCAATTAGCATACGAAGCGGAGAAGAGGAGGTGACAAGGGTATGAATATGCATTTGTATTTTGTGTATTCAACATTCTTGTGGATAAAAGGCTCTGTAATTACCTGTGATCTTGGCAGTGCGTATTAGGGAGCTATCCCACGCAGCTGCCCGGCCGTCAATAAACATACACTTTCTAACTTAACTGTTAGAGAGTCTTTTGTCCGTCTCAGTTGGGTATCGATATTAGATCGATATCCATATTTTAGTAAATCAATTTGTGTTCATGTTCTTTGGGAGTCACATTACTGTGTATTCCTCCACTACTGTTTCATTAGCTATACAGATGTAGAACAGCAAACTGTATGACAAGGAGGGTCAAGGTCATGATTGATGAAAGTGTGACAGCCAGGAAGGAGAACTGATAAATTCTAGGAGAAGTTTGAAAGTGAAAGTGCAGGTCCAATGTGATCTTACAATGTGGAAGCAGCAGTTTCCTAATTGAAATGTAAACGGAAATGAGTAATATTTTGAGATCGAAGTGGTTTGACCAAATTGACCTGATGAGGAGGAAGTGTTATGTAATTATTAAGTCAACCATATGTAAAAATAAATATATCCTGAGACTCAAATATATGCAAAGGCCTAATTAGGATTCTCAGTCTGGAGTTATGCCCCTAGTTAGTGTTTAAGTGACGTCTCTATCTTCATTTTCAAATGCAATGGCAGAATGAAACAGAGCAGCCACACACTCAGAGGCTCTGGCCTGGCCATTCCCAGCCTCTGGCTGCCAGGCAACAGCCTTGTGACATCGCAGCTGATGCCACCACCTTGCACAGAGCCGTGGGCACTGCTGGGATCAGCTGGGGCTCAGGGAGAGGGACAGCAGCTCCTGGGGCAGCTCCGCCATGCTCTGCCCAGGGCTCTCCCTGCTCCTGGGGCTCTGCGTGGCCTCGCTGCTCCCCAGCACACTCCGAGCTCACGGCTGTGCCGCCAGGAGCAGGGTCCGGCTGCCTGTGCCAGCCCGGGACGTGCAGCAGCCAGACACTGGCACGGGCAGTGCCAGCCTGGGGTCCCTGCAGGTTCACTGCTGCACCTTCTTAGCCCTGTCCCTGCTGCTCGCCGTGCTCTGCCTGCTGTGCAGCCTGCAGAGAAAAGCCCAGAGGCAGCAGAGAGAGGTGAGGGACAGGGACCGGGCAGGTGCCACCGTGCCAGGGGGACGGGAGCTACAGCCTGTAGGGTGAGGAGTGCCAGCCCCTGTGGAGAGGAGAGCCTGGGCAGGCACCAAGGCTCCTCTGCCCCTTCCCCAGAGGTGATCTCAGGTGGGATTCAGTCCCCTTCCTCCCAGGAGGAAACAAGGACAGGCTGAGCCACCAGAACAAGACAGAACCTGCCCGAGGTCTTCTGCACACACCGTGCAGCCTGGGGCAGCCCAGCCAGGCTCCAGATCCCCCAGGAGAGCCCAAGGGGGCTCGGCCCCCGGCAGCCCCTGTGCCCCTTCCATGGTGCCTGTGTCTCCCAGGAGAAGGCCTGGACATGCTCAGCCTGGCCAAGGACCTGCTGCCTGGCCGACTGCTCCCCCCTCAAGGACGAGGCCATCGACCGCCAGAAGGAAAACGCTGCCTCCATCAAGAGCTTCCTGAGGCACCTGCGCCAACGCTGCCTGCGGGGGGACACGCTGCTGAGAGGAAGGAACAGCAAAGTGTGGAAGGACTTAGACGAGGAGGCAGCGCTTTTCTCTGACTGAGAAAACAACACCTGCAAGGCAAACGGAGCAATATACTGCAAGATTACTCATCCAGCTTTATTATTATCATTAAAGTTATTTATTTAGAAAGACAGCTTTTATTAGTAGTGAATGAATTTGTTGTCAGAGAGGTACGATAGAAATTTTATTTGCAAACCTTGTAGTTTGGCTGAAGCAGGTGATTTTCTGACAGCTTGTTTGCAGAGAATGAATGATACTGTCCACTGTTGCAGGAACCAGTGTAACAGCTACATGCTGGACTTTACTTCTAGGAAAACAAAACTGAGGAGTCAAAATCTACTTCATCTAGAGGGGTCAGGATAATCTTTTATATAACATATATCCTTTCACTTCTCATGGTGGAGCTTGAGCAAGAGATCAAGTGAATTCTGCAAATGGAACAACCTTGTCATGACCTAATGAAAGCTCTAGAGGTTCAACTTTAAAAGGCCAAGGTTTGGAAATGAGAATTTGAGGTGTCAGCTAAAATAAATTTACAATATAAGTAAATCCATAAGGACATCTGGACTCATTTCATAGTTCTACAAAGAAGAGGAGCAAGGGGCTGGAAGTGTGGAGGCACTTTGGGAACGGTGGGATAATGAAGTGTCTCACACATGCACAGCTGGTTCCCAGGACTGATGATAGGGACCATCAGAGAAGGTGTCATGGAAATGGGATTCATAGACGGCTGTCCTTTTTCCTGAGAAGGCAGCTTCAGAAAACAGTCTGTCACCTCTACAACCAAGTGGACAGAAATGAATAAAAACTTAATATTTCTAGCAGAACACAATAGTCAAATGCTAACGAAGCAGAAAGATGCGAAATATCTGATTATTGAGAGAATCTTTTAGCAAGCCTATTACAAAATATATGTATTTTTAATCAACAAGGTTAGTTTGGAGCAGCTATCAGAAGTCACATATGTAGATGTATATGTATCCTGCATATGGATATATGTGTATATTGTGTATTGTATTATAGAGTGCATGCTGTGTTATATATATGTATAGTAATATACTTATGTATATTGCATATTAATATATGTATAGTGCATATTACATTATATATATTGATGATATATATCTACATTGTATCTAGATACATAGATATTTGGCATGTTGGCTGATATATATGCACACTGATAGACTGTATCTGCATATTGATAGAAATATATGTATTGATATGATAGGTATGTAGCATGTTTATATATTTGCGCATTGCATATTGTATGATATAGATATATGATACATAAGTATATTGCATAGATATCTAGGTACATTACATGCTCATATGCAT
The DNA here is from genome assembly GCA_018697195.1 of Certhia americana. Lineage (NCBI taxonomy): Eukaryota > Metazoa > Chordata > Aves > Passeriformes > Certhiidae > Certhia > Certhia americana. Next base: position 105,699,892 of record CM031859.1, read on the forward strand.
TGATTGCATGTGATACGATATACACATATATTGATATGAGAGATCTGTATATTGCCCTGGGGCGCAAGGTAACAACACCGGAGGTGGCTCTCCACCCCCTCGATGGTTATCCGTGGGGCTGTGCTGCTTTGCCCGGAGCTGTGCCCGGTGCCGATCGTTCGGCACCGCCGGCCCGGCACAAGGAGCGCTGCCCGGGCCCGGCCCCGCCATGCCCGCCATTGGCCCCGCGCAACGCCAATCAACAGCGGCGCCACTTCCGCCCGCGGGCGCGGCCCGGCCAATGGGCGCGGGGCGGGGGCGGGACGCCTCATACTCTCCGAGGCAACGGGCGGGCGGCGGGCCCGGATGGCGGCGGTGCAGGGTGAGTGCGGCTCCGCCGCGGGGCTGCCCCGGCCCGCCGCTCCCGCCTCCCTCGGCACGGCCTCTCCCGCGCGTCCTGCCGGCGGGGCCGCGCGGGCCGGGAGCGCGCCGGGAACGGGCTGCGCTGGCGGGCGGCCGGCCGCGGCGCGGGCTGCGACCGGTGACGTCACCGGCCGCGGACCCGCGTGACGTCACGGGTCAGGCGGCGGGAGCGGCGCGCCGCCGGGATCGGGATGGATCCCGCCGCTCCCGGCCCCTTTCGCTCCCGTTCCCTGCCCCGCTCGCTTCCGGCCGCTTCCCGCTTCCCGCTCCCGCCCCGCTCGCTCCCGGCCGCTCCCTCGGCGCTCTGCGCGGCCCCCGGGCCGGAGGGGCTGCCTCGGCCCGACCTTCGCACGTGTCTGTGTTTCTCCCGGCGCTGTTCAGGAGTCAGAGTTACTTTTGCAGCGCTGTCGGGGCCATTGGCTGTTTTTGGTAAAATCGTGTCGGTTCCTGCTGTCCGCCAGTCACGGTGGTGTGTTTTCTCGCACCGTTTCTGCAGCTGTGCGGATGGAGAGCAGGGAGTGTGTAGCAAGGAGGAATGAAGTGAGGAGTGGTGGAGGCATGACAGCCAGGAGGGAGAACTGACGAATCCTAGAAGAGGCTTGAAAGGGAAAAGCTGGGTCCAGTGGGAGCTTAACAAGGGGAAGCAGTGGGTTTGTGAATGAAGTGTAAAAGGACTTGAAGAACAGTTTGAGAAAATTGGGTTGGTGCGGAGGAAGTGTTACAAATGGAAGCAGGCGAGAGGGATAAGTTGCCTATATGTTCTCTGTAGAAATAAACACATCCTTAGACCCAGTGGAATGCAAAGGCATAATTAGGATTTTCTGCCTCCAGTTACACTGTAAGTCTTCAAGTGACCTCTCCATATTAATTTTAAAAGTGTTTTATCGTCATTATTGTTTTCCCTTCCATCACACTATTTCTTCCATTCCTGAAAGAGTTTAAATTCCTTACTTTCTCATCTGTCTCTCTACTGAAGTCTGTGCTGTGACCTTCTGTAGGGTATAAAAAGATGCAGCAAAGAGGACCAGTGGTTGCTGGAGCCTTCTTTACTCTTTGGTAAAAAGGCAGTAAATGCAATGAGGAATACTTTAACTTTAGCACTGGAGTTTTGTCAAGTGACCATTACAATTGGGTGTAATCCCTAAACACTCTTTCTCTCTGTAGAGCCTATGCATTGTAGTGGCCTTTCATTTTGTATCAGGACACATATAATTATAACGATATGTTCATATTTACTTTATAACCATATGAGAACTACTAGATATGTTTAGCATTTAAGAAGAAATGATGGTAAATAAATAACTTCCTCCAGAGTTGTGCTGATTCTTCTTATCAAAAGGATAGTTATGGCAAACCAGCTGGTTTGTTCTGTGGCAGTGCTGAATCTTGCTAATCAAGAATAATTGCTGGAGTAAGCCATGTAGCATTTGCAGAGTCAATGGTTTAAGTCTTATGCATTTAAACATCTCATTTTTCCCCTTCTGTTCAGCTTCCATTGTTGGGTTCCAGAATCCTTTTTGAGGTGGTAGGAGTGATGGACATTTTATTGGAATATAGAGGTGTAGAGTCTGAGAATGGTTTGCAGTGGAAGGGACCTTAACATTCATGTAGTTCTTAATATATAAACTATCTTAGTCTACTGCAGAGGTTTTCTCCATTTCTGCATTAACACTATGTGCTTTTCACTTCCTTAAGAAAATCCCTGTGTGCAATGTCTCTGTTTCTATTTTACCTGCTGAACTAGACAAATGGTTTTGTCTAATTTAAATCTACACAGGATTAATGTGTAGTAAGCTGTGGATAAGAGCAGCAGTAAATACAGAGAGTTTGTTTGGCAAGCTCCTGGTAGATACATCAATCTGTATTTTTACTTTTTTGTTTCATGTACTAGACAATACTGACAATATTTCTATTAGCTTTCTATAAGCATTAATTTCCATAACATCTTAACCATCAAAACTAATAGAGTTACTAAATTATTTGAGCTTGACTTAAGAATGTTGCGGTTCACTACTAATCATGCTAGCTCTGCTTATCCAGACAAACATTCTTTGACTGTTTTAGGCTTACTTGGTTTTGTTTTAGAAATACTTAGTCATTAAAAAAAAAAGTTGTTTGTTTTTTTTTTTTTCTTTTCCTGCTGCAGATTAGTGGGGAATTATAAGGAGATGGGATGAAACAGTGTAGGAGAATTGGAGTTCATTAGAGGGTCTTAAACCTTAAACCTTTTGCAGGATGTATTCCCTGCAGAAGAAAGGAAAAGGTGTGGTGTTTTAAAGGGTTGCTCATGTGCTAGTTAGATGTGATGAGTGGAGAAATTAGTTTGTATTGTTGGAAAACAGGACATCATGGAAAGCAGAACTTACATTAACAGTTCCTTCTAGTGTCCGGCAAGATCATTAGGTTCAAGTTATTTTAGGTCTCATTAATGCTGTTGGCTAGGGAAGAGATAGAATTCAGAAGAATTCACCTCTCCTGCTTTGGAGAGGTGTGTTCCCCTTGGTTCAAACCTCCCTCCCAAAAGTTCTTTCTGAGGCTATTTGTGTGAAATTGATCTCTTGAAATCAGTGTCTAACTTACACATCTGATCTGGTTTTAGGATGATTTCTCTACAGAGTTTATTTTTGAATGGAAGTGTGCTCCTTCCCAGTAGAAGATGGTGATCCTAATGTGTGATCATGGAGAAGGGGATAAGTTCAGTAGAAGTGTTACCTTCCAAATCATCTCAGGTTACAGCTGTAAAAGTGGTGGTCAAAGAGCCCGAAACAAAGCAAACCCAAAGAGGGAAACGAGTGGGATTTGTGCTTGTCCATGCAGGTAAGATGGGGAAACAGAACAGCTGGCATGGAAATAATGCATATTTTGATATCAAACTAGATGCCAACAAAGATTTTATAGTGGTTTTGGACTACCAGGGTGCAAATAAATAACATTAACTCTGTGTGCAGGTCTCAGAATGAGGACTTTGATTGGAAGTCGCACTGGAAACTCTTAGTCCAAATGTAGTTAGCTGGCTGTTCTGGATGGTATTTTTGTTCTCCTTGACTAAGAAACCCCTAAATTTGAGTGATTATAACATGCCATATTCTGCAATTGTCTACTAAGCTTGGTAAACCTACAAAAGGAGGGAGATATTTCGGTCTGTTTCTTTATGTATGGAAGGATCAAATACAGTCATTTCATTAAGATGGTTCCTTGTCTAGCTTCCTCTGCCATGAGGACAGTCCACCTGAAATCTCCTTGGGCTGTTTGTTGCAGAGCTTTTTTTACCCCTCTGACATTTTTCTTCCAAGTCTGTTTTTTTGCTCTCGTTCATGTTTAAATGAATTACTGTTTATTCTTTCCACATGTAATGAAGGGCTCCTCTACTCAGCTCTGATACAAAAATTATGTGTTACAATGCTCATAAATTCTTCTTTTATAGGTTCTTTATTAAATACTAGGAATCATGAAGTTAACAATGCTTCTGTCTGGGTGTTTATTTGTTTTGAGCATCTGTGTGAGTGCACAAGGTGGGATAGAGGAGAGTGGCCTGGTCATGCCTGAAATATTTGAAGAGCCAACGTGTTACTTGCTTTGTAAAATTATTCAGATTAAAAAAACAAGCCCAAACCTCAAATAATTTATTCTGTGGTAATCCTGGTATTCTGTTTTAAGGGCAAATGAAATTGCTCAATATAATGTCCTTTACTGGGTCACTTAGGTATTAGTGTTAAAGCTTATTTTACAAGATTTTATCAAAACTACTATTTCTAAAAGTGAGCAAAGGGAAGTTGAGATAAATACAAGCAGATTTTTAGGTGCAGAACCTGGTAAAACAGAAGTAGATTTTAGATATATGTGCCCCTCTTGTTTTTCTGATGCGATATTTGGTTGAATGGTGGCATTGATACCTTTTTCAGGTATGGAAGCAGGGGCAGTGCCTTCAAAATAGGGCAGAATGGTTCAATACAGGAGGAGAGATATAAATACTGAAAATAAGAAAAAGGTGAAAAATCTGTATGATCTTCATTTCAAGGAACTCCTTGTTCTGAATCAGGAGTAACAAGCTTTAAAAATGTAGCATAAATATGAGAAAATGAGCAGAATTGTGGTAAAAAGAAAATCAGAGTTTGACTTAAAACTGAGAGGTTTGCCCAATCATGGAAAGAAAAGTAAAGAAAAAAGCTATGCTGGAAATCCTCCAGGAATGAGTTAAACTGGAATCTCTTGGAACATTTTTATAGGAAGAGACTGATGCTGGTATTTATACCTGCATGCTTCTGGATATATGATCTGTATCCTGTACTTTACTGAGGGTGTTTGAGTCTGTGTTGGAATGCATCAAGTTGTCAATCATTGATAGAAAAAGGAAATGCCAATGTAATCCAGAGTGAGGAACACTTATCTTCCTGTGTCTTAAATCTCTGTGTGAACTACAGGCTGTAGTTTACCAGGTACTATAATATATTTTTCTTCTGCTTCAACTACAGGTGCAGGTTATCATTCCGAATCCAAAGCTAAAGAGTACAAGCATGTGTGCAAAAGAGCCTGCCAGAAGGTAAGTGTCACCAGCTCCACAGTCCTGAACTGGATTCACAAGGAGTTTCTGGACTTAGCTGCTCAGGTTGTGTGTTTTTCTAGAGGGAAATGAGGGAAAACGGAGCAGGAGCAGTTAACATGAAACATGTTAATATGGCAGTGAGATGCAGCAACAATCCCCTCAGTGCTGGCAAATAGACACCCAAGGAACAGTGGGAGAAGGAGAGAAGGTCGCAGTGGTACCTACAAGGAGTATTCCTACAGCTTCCTGCATTTCTTTGGGGTTTCTGGAGCTAAATATGGTGTCTGAATTTTGATTTCTTCCGTGTCCACTCTTTGGAGTTTATTTGAACTCTAGCGTCCAAGTTGCTCTGTGACTGCAAGGCTTTCTGGAATTATTTTCTTCTTGATAGCTCTTGCCCTCTTAATAGGAAGGGAGGCAGAAACAGGAAAAACAAAACCAAAAAAATGAAAGTTGGAAAGGGAGAAGAGCAAGACTTTCATTTCCATGAAATTAATATGTTTTCATCTCTTCCAAGAACTTTGCTTTGGAACTGGCAAGTTCTGTCTTTTAAGTGTTGAATGAGTAGCTGGAAGACCTCTAAAATTTTTAATGTCTTTTGCTTTCTCCAGGGAGAAGGAGCTTGGGAGCTTGGCAGGATTTTTAGAAGAGTCTCAGAGTTGGTCTCTGATAATTGTCACTTTGTGTTGCAGTTTGTTGCTCAATCCTAATACCGATCTAATTTTGTAATGAGAGGCCTCACAAATCATCCAAACTTAACACTGGCTTTATTAGCCTTGGTGAAAGTAATTTTCCAGCTAGCTATGTGAGATCTGCTGTTGAATTCAAGTCCAGTTTCAGATTCTGTGTAGCTACTCTTGAGCTGAGTAGCCAACATCAATAACTTCTGTGAAGAACAAACAATTTCAGGTTTGTCTTGCAGCCGGAGTTGTTTTCTGGGGTTCCCTGAGAAAGCCTGACCATAAGGTCTTGTTCAGTATGGATCTAATAAATACTATTAGGCTCTTCAAGTTCATTTTTGTGTGTGTATATAATTTGAAGGCAGCATTATCTTACTTGATTTGTATTGGCTTTTAGATGAGGTTGTGAAATTCTCTTCAATTTTATGGTAATTGCTATATGCGGCACTAGAAAATTTTATTGAATCTTGGAAGGAAAAGCTGAAACTTGTTGACTGAAACACTTGGTGTTTGAGGACATCAAGTATGAGTTATTTTGATATATATTTGACTGTGCAGAAACCTGCTACTAATTGCAGTGTGACAATGTCATAGTAGTAAAATCATACCTTCAGATCTGCCCTCACATGGTTCATACTGACTTTTTCCAGTGCCTCTTGTTCTTACACCCTCCTACATTTTAAACTAATTTGGTGAAGATTTTACTTTATACAGGACTAGGAAAATGGAGGACTCAGTCATAGAATAATAGAATTTCCTGATCATCAGCTAAAACTTCTGTTTTGCAGGCAATTGAAAAGCTACAGGCTGGTGCTCTTGCAACAGATGCAGTGACTGCAGCACTTATAGAATTAGAGGTATGAATCTCTGTCTAGTAGTAAATAAGTCTCTTGTGTAAATCTTGCCAGACTTTTCTGCAGGGGGGTATTAAATTGGAAATCTCAGTGGATTTTTGTTTTTGTGCTACACTAATTTTATCTTTTGCTTTTCCACTGTATTTTGGTGTAAATGTGTTTAGGTACTTTATGAAAATGCAAACGGAATAAAAGTTTTCTAGTTGATGCAATTCGGTTGTCATTTTAGGTATGCCTTATCAGATGGTCTTTACCCCTTAAGAATAAATTCAGTGATTTTAAGACTTCTTGAACACTTTGTAAGGAACTTTATGGCTTTATAAGGAACTCAGGACTTGCTGAGGTACGGACAGATTGTTCTGGCTCTGCCCCTTAGAGAGGGGGAAAAATATCCTACTGATGTATCAGAACCTACTAATTCTGATTATTGTGACAAAATATGTGCAGAGGAATAGGGCAAGTAATGCTTTTATTTCAAAACAGTACTTGTTAATTAAAATAGAACATCTTGATGAGCAGCTGCTGGTGAGGTTTTTGGAAAAGTGTCCTTTTGGAGTGATGAGATTTTTATAGCATCTGCCTTCAGTGAAGGTCCCCATAAAATAATGTAGAGGTGAGTAAAGCTAAACATTTCTGGGAGGTAAGTGAGGCAGCTTGGTCATTGTCCCAGATCCACTAATCCCTCATGGCAGTAATGATGGAAACAGGTATTCTTCTCCTATAAGTAGTAATTGCTTCTTCCTCTCCAACTTTATTAGTTTTAAAAAAAAGGAAGGCAAGGTAAGTGTTGTGCTGTAAAAATCATTTCCTGTGCTTGCAATTTATGGTGCTATTCCAAGAGGATTAGCAGTGGCTTTGCTTACCCAGATGTTGGGAAAGTGTTCATTAATGTACTCAATGGGGTTAGCATAAGGCAGGCAGTGAGTGCACACTTCAGAATGTGTTAGACACGCTGACAGGGAGCCAAGGCTTCAGTCACACTGTGAGCTTGGCAAGTGCCTTGGCTTTTAGCACTGCTGTGGGTCTGAGCACTGTGCTTCCAATGTGCTTTCACGTTTTATCTTCCACGTTGGAGTGGAGCTCGCAGAAAGCAGCGTGTGTCTCTCAAGGGAATTATTTCCCTAAGCTCACTGAGGCTGCTCTCACTCCACCAGGCTGCTTTGTGTGTCAGCTCCCTCCTCAGTGGAAAACAGAAATAAAAAGCTGCTTTGGGTTATGATTTTTATTGTGTTCCCGAGCTACAGAGGAAAATATATTTTTAACTGAACAGTTATAGATCTCTTTGCAGCTGTGTCTGGGGTAAATATTTTATATATTTTTGTTATTCCCCAAGAGACTTCTCTTTAGTAGATTTAAAAACTCTAAAGTAGCTTCTGTAGAACATGTTATGGCTTTAAGATGAAATGAAGAAGTTTTTTCCAATTACTCCAGTCAGAAACCTTTTTCTCCTTATCTGTCCTGCTACTACTGTGCTGGTGCCTGCCATCATTTCACTTTCTGGTTCTGCAGTTGTCTTAGGTGGTATTTTTATGTGTTCTGTTGCACAAAACTTTTTTTTTTTTTTTTTTATTTGCCTTTTTCCTGTTTCTAAGATAAAATGGTTTTTTGTTCAGGTTGTACTGCAGTCATTAATGTAATTATTTGCTTTCATTTATTCATTACGTGATTTATATAATCTCTTAATTGAGGGATCTGCCTGTTACTGGAATAGGGAGTACTGGGTTGGGGATTTGGGCTTCATGTAGATTAAAGAATTTAGTTATGTAGTTACATTGAGGAAAAATCAAATTTGTACCCAAACCAGAAAATGGTGTGGTTTGCAGTGGCAGTTTTTTGGATCTGGTATGAGAAACTCCCAAGTGTTAAGACTGTCAGCTTCCAAAATATGGAAAGGTTTCTATCTACTCACACCTTGTTCTGAACACCTCCAGACATCTCTCTCATTTCTGGAGCTGAATCTTCTGGTTTAGTACTGGTGGGTTTTCTGTTGCTCTGTGCAAAACAAACTGCACAAGTCAACAAAGCAGTCAGAATAGTTTTTCTCATTAATTGCAAGATTCTTTGAGTAAAAACATAGGTCTGTGTTGATGGTCTCTCTAGTGAGCTGTCACTCCCTTTTGTTTATGCTTTAGCATAATGTGTTTCAGCATTTGAAATTGGCAAATAAATAACAAAAATCTGTGTGAAACTGTTTTCTTGTCTCCCTGTAACACAAATGAAGATGTAGAACAACAAGAGATTTTATTAAACGGTAACAGATTTCATTGTAAAGTATACTGACTGCAACTTCTTGATATTTTGATTTCTGTAGGACACATCGCTATGAGTCTGTCTGAAATATTTAGTCACTTTTACAGTACTCTCAGATTTTTAATCCTGTATTCCAAACACTTGTAGTCTTTGCAAGGCACAAATATCTTTTTGTGGAAATCCCACAAAAGATGATTTTTTTTCCTTAGTTCCTCTCAATTACAGAATTCCTGTTACACAGGATTACAGCTCGTCCAAAAGGCATCACTTCAAAGCCTTGTTGAGGCACAAGAGTTGCACTTGATCTTTTATGAGCAAGCTGACAGTTTGCTTGTGGTATGCTTGTCTGTGTTTTATTTTTTCAGGCCCTAAGTGCAGAAAGAACAGCCTCTCTTTTGTTGGACCGTGCTGCTCTCGAGTGAAATGCTCTTCTGTGAATATGATAATAATTCAAACAGTTAACTAGAGGCAAAGGTGGATTTCTTTTGCAAAGGAACAAGACTGACACAGAATATTATTAGAACAACTGTGCTGGTCATCAGCTGTGTTTGCTAGGGTCATTAAGGCAGGTATGTTTTGTGGTTTGAGAGCATTGCAGAGGAACAAATGCAAGTGTTACCTCTGTCAGCCTTTGATAATAGAATGGTCTGGACCAGATATATTTCATAAAACTCATTATTTACTCTGTTTACTTTATTGCAGTACTGTTAATTTTTTGCAGTCTTGCTGTCAGCCACCATGTGATGCCTGGATTTTTCTTGGAACACAATGAAATTATTAAATAGGGGGGTTTTTGTGTGTTTGGGGGAGAAGGCCCCATACAACCTGATTAAAATGTGCTGGTTTTAGCAAAATCACATGTTGATTTGCATTTATGTCTGGCTGTGAGAAGATTATGAAATTTCAAGCTTTTCTTTGACTATAATAGAGCATTTAATGAAGTCTGCTGATCAGGTACTAGAGACAGGAACATACAGTGGTCATAAAGAATGATAAAGATTTCACATTGTTTCTAAGTTTAGTGTAACCCTTTATTAATATATGTAGGGATTACTTGTTTCTTTACTTGACTTTACTAGAGCATTCTTTATGAACATAATTTAAATTGGGAGTTCATATGATTGATGTCACATTTTGGGTTCCAAACTCCATACTACTGAAATTGCTCAGTTTATTTTGCATGTTGTTATTGTGGATCAATGCAAAGAATGTTTTGGACCTTTTATTATACTCAATAAGCAATGTGTTTCTGTGGTTGTCAACAAAATTTTACAGTGAAAAAATCTTGATGAATTGTTTTTTTTCTCTGTTTTTTGGTTTTTTTTAAATTATTTTCCTAGTAATTTTGAATGCACAGGCGTAGTCCCAAGGATTTCTCTTCCAAGCAGAAGCATCCTTGTTGTATTAAGGCAGTGACCATAGGTGACATTGCAATGGGTAATGAACTGGAAGTCGTTGATTGTATTTAAAACAGTACTATGATGTTTTCCTGCAGAGTGACTGATGGTAATTTGTGACAAAAGTGTTCTTTAAAAACGTTTTTGCTCATGTAATTCAAAGGGATGTGACTCATCCTTGTAGAATATTGATTGTCCTGAAATTCTCACAGAAAAATAACTTCTAAAATAACAGTATATGGAAAGAAGTGCCTGTAGACTTTGAATTTGTTTTAGAAGTTGCAAATAAGCCGTGGCCAAAACTGTATCAAAGATGGATGGAATGTTCTTTCATGTTCATTGAAAACCCAACATTCTAAAACTATTTGCCTAGATGTGTTACAAAGCTGAGTAACATCTCCAAGCATTCCAACTTTGACCACTGCTAGAAATTTCAGGATGCCTGTATTTGCTGCCAGAACAGTTATAAATATATTTTGAAGTAAAAAGGATTCTAAAAATAAAAATGATAACCTCAGAAGCTTGAGAGCTTTTGCAAGATGGGTAACTTGGGAAAACAAAACTTAATTCCGTCTTAAAGCTTTCTCTTACCTCCTTTGCTCTAGGTTTACATGGTGAGTTAGTAACTTTGTGGAGTAATTGCCCAGAAGTGTAGTATTTTTCACATAATTGAAGAGTTATATTTTGTTACAATGCTTTGAATAGCTATTTGTTTGTCTTTTTCCTTCTTCTGTGGTAGCGAGTCTTGCTGTTAGCATGCAAAGCTCAGGCTTGGTTTGCTTACTTGTCTTCAGTTTCCTTAGAAACACAAAGGTTGATTGCTGCTTGTGGTTTTAAATAAAAGTATATGCCTGAAGAAACCTTTTTTTCTTTTCCTGGACAATGTTGGACCAACATGTTTGGTTGGGTTCTTCCCCATTTTATGGCAGTCAGGTCTTGCAGTGCTGCATTTTTCTGTCTGAGGCTATGAAGAGACTTCCACTTAGGTCAGTTTGTTTCTTCCCTCTTTGAAGGCATTCATGCTTCTGTTTAAATGTTTCTGCATTCCTTGAAAGTTTTGAATTTTCATTTCAAAATACACCTTCATGTTCATAACACTGTATTCCTCCACTTGCATATCAGACTCTTAAAATCTTTTGGTCAGACTTCGCAGAGATTCACGTTTTCAAAAAGAGATTTGTGTAATTGTGTGGTGTATTTCATGTCTTTGACTATTCATAGAAGTAGGTGTGAATGTCTTGTTTCCCTTTTTTTTTAATAAAGGTTTTCCCCTACCTTGTATCAAAGGCTGTTATCTCACCTCAGAGACACTCAGGTAGATATCAGAAATTCCATGGGTTCACACCCAGTTTCTCTAAAGCTGTTTTCAGATTGTCTTTCAGATGTGTGAAGTTAAACAATCTTCCTCTTAGGAATCCTGAGACTGTTTTCTTAATTGAATGCAATCTGATTCTAAAGCTAATTGAAACACCACAGAAATTTTGAACAGATGCTTGGAATTTGGTCTTTATGTTGTTATTGGTAGGATTCCTTCTGAGTCCAAATGTGAGAGTTACCCCACCAAAAGGACATCTGCAATTTGGTGTGGAGTTCTTATTCATCAAAAATTCTGTAGTATTCTGATAAATATTCTGTAGGGAGAAATAGGTGACTTTCTCTTTAGATCCTCTTAGTAAATTATCTCTTGGTGCATCCTTGAGGTTTCTCCAGTGAAGGTGCTATGCCAAAGCACGTAGCAGATCCAGATCCTTAAAAATAAAGTGAACTCTGTATCCTGTATTGTTTCCCTGCCCTCTTTTGTTTTTTTACCTTTACCAGATGGTAGAGATCTTTGTGCTATGACTGCAGAGGAATTCTGGATAGTGTTACCAGGACTTCTTTCCTGGTGGGTCCTTCTTACTCCCTTTATTTGGCCATTACATCTCTTAAGATAACAGCTGTCTCTGTTTTGTGGCAGTGACAAATCTGTGGACCACGTTTTACCTCTTTGAGTATAAATTCCTTGGAGTATAATTCACTGAGTGACTGTGTTTGGAACAGAACATTAGAGATTTGTCTCCGGACTCACAGGGCTTTACACTCTGATTACCCAGGGGCAGAGGACTTGAACAGCACTAGGAGCAAGCATTGTTCACTCGAAGCATTCCTGGTTTTACTGTGTCTTCCAAGTACCTTTTACCCTTTGCTTTCAGTTCTTTCCACCACTTCTCTGCTCCCTTTTTTTCTAAACTTCACTTGGCTTAATTTTCTTCATGTTTGTAGAGTCTGGGAAACAATGAAGCCAGTTAAGCCAGTGGCTACTCTGAGTATTCTGCCTTTTCAAGGCTGTCATCTGTTTCTAAATGTATTTTCCCCCATCCATCCCCTTTCTACAGAAAATTATTTGTGTGCTCTAAATTGTAAATGTTTCATTATCCTAGAATCTTTTCAAATTTACTCATTTGCTGTGAGGCGTAGTTGTCAAAATGAATGATAAAATGAATATACACAGTGAATTGGAAGATGTGTGGTGTGGAATAAAATAGGATAAAATCTTGTACTGTTTTAGAAGGAAAAAGAAAATGAAGGTCAGTTTCATCATTATATATCAGTCAGGGAACTTGTATTCATGATTATTCAGAAAGATGGTGTTTTGGTGACTCAAACACTGAGCACTTTATGTATCTCTGTAAATTTGAATCAACATCTTGCAGAATAGATTTTGAATTTACTCATTACTTGCTTATTTGAAAGTTAGTAAAAGCTAACTGACATCAGATTTATTTTTCATTTCTGTGTGCTCACCTCTCTTGTTTCTTTAAATTCATTGCAAATTAGTAAGTTCAAAACCCACCCAATTCATTTTAAATGTAGGACAGAACTTTGAGCTGTTTCCAGTACTTCCTGATTCAGCTTTTATTGCTCATCAGATGTCATTGGTCTAGACAGACATTGTTTTTTGTCACATCAGGTTGTTACACTGCTGTAATTTAAACACAGGAAACTCTGAAAGCATGCAGCATCTCCCTGAAGCTGGATTTAGCTATTATCTCTCTTTGTCCTATATTCCTTGCATCTAGAAGAGGGGATTGTATTGAGCTGGCAGTGAGACTGCTGAAATGTGCTTCTTTGAAATTTTGTGGTTTTGAAGTCATGGGGATGCCCTGATGAAATGGAGGGGTAAAATTGGGGTTTAGTTTGAGCATACAGAACTTACTTTTTGGCAACCTTGGGTTTGTTAAAAGCCACAGAAGGTGTTAACAAAAAAGGCGTCATGTTTCTGATGTTGTTAAAATGTTCTATATTTCTATGAAATAAGTATGGGTTTTTAGTCAAGAAGCTTCCAGGCCACAATTCTCCTGCTAAAAGTCATATAGGAATTTTACAAAGGGAATTTAGTGATGCCAGTTCTCCATTTCTGCAAGTGGAGCTGCAGTCATCGGCTTAGAATGTGCAGAAAAAGGACAGTTGTGTTGTGCTGTAGTGACATACTTAGAGATTTCAAAGGTAGACTGGTCTGTGCAATGATTGAGATGTTACTTGATGGGTTAGGGACCAAGCAAAGTGTGTACTTTGAGGGAGGGAGAGATTTTCACTGGTGTTGTAAAGCTTTTGCTTGCATAGCAATGATCATCTTCAACTGTTGGCTGATTGGTTTTTATATTGGAGATCTAGCACACCCTGCAGAGATGAAAGCTGTCCATTGCTGGAATTTTAGATGCTCAAATTGCCCTTGTTTCTATGAAGATTAAACTACTAAAATAAGAAAATGCACTGCAGCAAGGGTAGTGTCATCAGATCAGTTATACAAAGGTTTTGATCTAATCTGTTATGGATGTGGCCTTATAGTTCTTTATTCTTATTTTTAGGATTCTCCTTTTACAAATGCAGGATTGGGATCTAACCTAAACCTTCTGGGTGAGATAGAATGTGATGCCAGTATAATGGATGGAAAGTCATTGAATTTTGGAGCAGTTGGAGCACTGAGTGGTATGTCAATTATGTGTTATAAAGCTAACTAGTGATGTAAGTGCAAAGATCAATTTTGGGTTTATTTGTTACTGTTTTGAAGGGGGACACATTGTAAATTCTGCTGTATTTAAATAAATTCAGCTCCTTTAAAAAAGGAGGAGGCATTCCTGCTCCCTGAAATGCTGGTTTGTGTTAATTTCTTTGTGTACCATGTTGTCTTATTAATTCACTGATAATCCTTTGACGTAGCACAATTGTGTGATACCACACAGTATTCACAGTGGGACTCAGTTTGCTCAGATGAATTTGAGGAATGATAATTTCATAATAAAATTCAGTTGTTAAAAAATATTACAAATATTTAGATTAGACTTTTTATTTGGGGTTGTGCTCAGGCATTTATTTGCATATGGGACTTATTTAATATGAGAACTAATTTGTTTCTGTTTTTTGTCTAGTTTTAGCTTTCAGTATGAAACAAATATAGATATAAAGTCCCAAACAGGGATTGTTGTTTCATTCTAAGTACATGAACAGCCTTAGCTGTTAATATTGAATAGCTTTTCTGACAAGATTTCAAGCTTTGTTCTTTATCTTAGAATAGTTCTAAACTGTGCTAATAGCTTCCTCATGTAGATATAAATCTAAAATAAATAGTAAAATTAAATGTTTCAAGCCTTTTTTGTTACAAAATGTATCCTTCCAACCAAGGGGAAGGAGGAAATTGAGACTGAGAGACAGCTAAGCCTGACTCCTACAATTTCTGTTCTGGCCAAATAGATCCAAATGAAAATTCCACCTGGAAAAATTAATGCTTAAAAGCATCTTTGACCCTTAGATACAGATTTTACATGAGATTTCTGTGGTAGGAGATCACTCCTATTTCAATATGGTTTGTTCTCTCTTTTAAAAAAAAGTGGGGGAGGTGTTGACTGGAAAGCTTTGTCACTAGTAACAACGGGTGAAGGGAAAACTGAAAAAGTTGTTACTGAATTGAAACATAAGGTGTCTCTTAATGACTTGACAAACTCTTGGAAATTTAAAGGAAGCGGAGTTCCACTGCCAAAATGAACGCTGTAGTGCTATGAGGAAAAATAATGGTTTTCTCCTATTTTTTGCTAATTTTTCTCTTTTAGGAATCAAGAATCCAGTTTCGGTTGCAAATAGATTGCTGTGTGAAGGACAGAAGGGGAAGCTCTCTGCTGGCAGAATTCCACCTTGGTAATTGCTTTGTTCTGCTTGACTTTTCTTTGGGCTTTTGTCTCTACTGCATGGATGCAATATTTGAAGGTTTTGTCTCACCCAGGAAGGCTGGGGCTGTTTTACGTGCCAGTGATAGTGTGCCTTGAAAAAGAAGATAAGCTTTGTTCTCTGATCTTGAAACTTCTTATGCACTCTGTGGAAGTATTAGATATAGATAGCAGCATCATTTTGTGATAGTTTCTGTCTGTCTGGTTATTATCATACTTTAATTCTTATGTTTGTTACTGTAGCCTTTTGAAAGATCCCAAAACCCATCAAGATTAAAATTTACTTTAATCTACTGGCTTTGCCTCTACTTTTAACAAAAAGGATCAGTTTATAACAAGTATAGAAAAAAAAATCCTATTTTACTGATTTAGTGGCTTTGTGGAAATGTGTTTTGTTTAGTAACTTCCTCTTATTTTAAAGATAAATTTAATAATATTTACAACAAAAATGAAAACAAGCAGTTCCTCATTGAGATGGATATAAAACTTAGATGAAGGAGGTAAGTGTTAAACGTAGAATAACTTGAAATGTTATTGCCTCTCTTTGGAAAGAACCCAAGAAATGTGTCAAGAGTTGATTGCTCTTAAAACCATCTTATTTTCATTAGCAGTTTAAACTGACAGGTAGACAATTTGAATAATTGATTCGTATTCATTGACTGCTGTCATCAGTTATCCTACCTGTGGCAGAATTTACTGCCCTTTGCCAACTAGTGGCCAGTATTTGCAGAAGTATTAAACCATCATTTATGTAGTTTAAAAAAAAAATAATTATTAAATTCACAAACTTTACTTTCCTGGCTGTAGTGTTCTGTAAAATTGGCCAAGTTGCCTATAGCTGGATGGTGCAGTATTCCAATTTCAACATAGAGGATTTCAGTGTTCTGTCATGTGCAAAAACAGTTCATAGATCAAATAAAGCCACCTTGAAATCAAACTGTCAACAGAACAGGTTTTGCATTTTAAACACTTTTCTTTAACAGATAAAGAACAGAGTAATTGTGGAGAGGTTTACTAAAGAATAGGAGCTTTAATTTCAGTAGCTGTTAGCTGCTCATTTCTTTAGCTGTCAGAAGAAAATGAGGCTTTGCTGAGGTACGTTAGAATGTGAAATGAGTATGAAATACGTTTTTTTGGTGTTGCAGAAGTAGTACTGAAGTCAGCTACAGGAGCAAGCACTTGGTATTGTTTTACTTGCATCATCAGTGTTCTAGAATTATTGTAAGGAAGAGCACTTGGGTATTTTGCTGTGACTTTATGACCTAGTTTATGATGCCATTATTTTAAAAGTACTGAGTGGAAAAGGAACTATATCCTCTTGCCCTCCAAGGGCAAGACTAAATCTTTTGAGGACTATGCAAGGCTAACAGATGCTTTTAAAGACAGGGTAGCTCAAATCTCCAGGTGAGAGATGAGCTGTCTTTGAAATCAACACATGCAGTTCATTGTGCAAACGTTGTGCTCTTGGGTTACCTGATAAATATTCTCATTTCCTCTTCGCCCCCCATTCTGGATTTTGGATGCATATCTTATTAAGGCAAGTTTTTTTACCCTAGAAACAGTCTGTACTAGTGGGATATGATGGGTTATGCTTTGGGCTTGCTGTGGTGGATGCTTCTATGCACACAGGGTATGCCAAAGTCAGAATGCTAAAGTTCATGTACACTGAAAGTGATGGTCTGGAGGATTTCCTGCCTTGCCTTTCTGCCTGGGGTTGGCATGGCACATTGTTTTGGGGCTGAAATGTATTCCTGCCCAAGCTGGGAATACTTAGAGGAGTCAAATGACAAGAGATCAGCCATATTTTGGCATTCCTAGGAAGTGTCAGGATTCTAGTAAGTGGTTTTTAATTGTGAAGATACCCAATTTTCATCTTGGTTCTCATTGGCACATTGTCTGTTGGGGAATCTTCCAGGTACTGCTTAGCCTAAGAACCTGCTTCAAGAAACCTTTGGTAGAGACAGTTTCTATAGCATGATCTAAGCTAGCTTAATGTTTTCTGCCAAAAATGTTTGGCACATGACCAAACAGGAAAAATTCAGGAGCTTTTACTTTTAGTAACAGTGGCATTAGGGAGTTTTTTGTTATAAAAGAGCACATGGAGACAGTTTACTTGGCCTGTTTACCCCTGTGCAGCATACATTTTCCTAGTGGCAGCTCAAAACCAATTGGTTCCAAAACCAATTCCAAGTGGTATATTTCTGATTTTCCATAGAAGGAATTCCAGTGAGTGTGAATTAAGTTATTCAGAGATGGTAAGCTTATTGGGAAGGAAGGATCAAGTGTCTGAACTGATGTATCTAATGTGCTGTAAACTGCTCTGTAGAGTGTGTCCTTCTGGATCAATCTCTTGTGTTATTTAGAACACACAATTCCACTATCCAAATAGAATTTTAAAATTCTGAATGTGTGGTGCAGTTGTTAAAACCTCTAAGGTCCTGACATCTTTCTGTCATACTTTACTCAGCTTGGTGTTGTCAGGATTTTCTCTGATGCAGGAACAGAAAATACTTACACGAGACGATGCAATATTTGCAAGTTAAGATACTCCTGTTCCCTGTGTAGCTTTTATAAAAGAAAGTACATTTTGTAACTGCATGGTTACTAACTGGAGGAACCTTTGGCAGCAGTCTTTGATCACAGAGTAATGGTTTAGATGGTTTGTAGTAATAAGTTTGAAGACTTTCTCTTTCCTACTATGAAACCTTGACCTAAGGAGAAAGATTTCCTTACATCTATCTGCACTTAAATGAATGTTGGGAAGATTTGCAGGACAGCACAAATGCACCTCAATGTCTCCTTTCTTAGAACTCCTTAGGAGTAATGACATCAAGTCCATGTCTATATTCCTTTCTCAACAATAACAACTATATGGGAAGAAATTCTTTTTTAGTTTCCCTCCCCTTTGGATATATAGGGATTTTTAATTGCTTCACAGCTTTACAGTATTGTGTGCAGGATACAAACATTGTGTCACTTGTAGGGCAGTGCCTAGTCAAGGAAGTTCCCAGAGTGAGGGAAGACTTGCAGCACCTGTTATCTCTGCTCTGTATTTCTACAGAGCAATTTCTCCTTTCTAACACTGATTTGAGAGTGATTGCTGCATTTTATGATAAAATGTTAATGTGTATTTGCTGCAACCAGGATCACCTGGTTGTGTCACAAACCTTCTGACACTTCTGTTTAGCTTGGAGCAGCCTGTTTCCATACAGCCCATATTAAATAACCCTGTTTGGAATGTTCAGCACCAGCATAATCATGTTCTTGGAGAAGACTGCCTAGAAAGACCATTTTAGAGACCTTCATTTATATTTCCCATTAATATGGCCTAGTATGCCTGGAACTGGAAAGCACATCTGAGCACCACATCCTTGCTGGGAGGGTATTTTCATCTTCTGTGTTCTGAGCCTGTAATAACTATAGAGTACTCTGTTTGAAATATTTGCAAGAAACATCTTTATGTCCTGTTTGTGCAGACCCAACATTCAGAGCAGCAGAGAATAAACCCATTCATCCTTTGTTTATGTATTTGTTTTTTCCCTCCCTTTGGAAAATTGTATTTTGAATTAGCCTGAAGGCTTTTTTTTTTTTTTTTTTTTTTTTTTTAATTTGGGGTGGTTTTGACTGCTTTCTGTATTGCACTGGCTTTATTCCCTCTCCCCCAGTAAATCAAGCTTAGTGGTAGTTTTGTTTTTATGTACAGACAACAAAGCACTGAGATCCTGATGCTATTTTTCTTGTAAACAGTTTATTTTAACTTCTCTGTGATTATGGTGTCCTTTAAAGTGAACAGTTTAAAAAAGGTGGGTGATCTCTGTGGTTGATGTGGAGTCTCAGTTAGCTTCCTGCTCTAACTAATTGAAAATGACTCTTTGGGACTAAAACTGTGTGTGTTACAGGAGGGAAAGGAATCTGGGAAATAAGGACAGAAATGTGAACAAACTGAAAGTCACCTCACCTAAATTAGGAGACACTCTTGGATGTTTTTTTGCACTCTTCATAAGTACTAGTGACATTTTTTGGTTTTAAGTATTAGCAAGGCAGTTGTGAAACTGCTTGTAAAACAGTGTTTCTGACTGTGCTTGAGTGACCAGATATCAAACACCCAGTGTTGAGTTTAATGCTTTTCCCACCTAACCTTTCTCTCTCTCTAAATTATTTTACTGAAAAGGAAGTGCTTATGTACTTCCCAAAAATGTATTGTTTGATAAAGACCAAACCTACCTTCTTTTAGACAATGAAGAATACTACTAAATCAGGTCTGACTACAGTTTGCATTTTTTTTTCTTTTTAATGTTAATATTGAAAGTTTTTTATGTTATGTGTCAGTGCCAGGTTGTTTCTTGAGCACTAACTTACCTAACAGTAGATGCTTGAGTTCTGCCAAAGTACCCAATAACTTATCCTACAGTACCTTGCAACGTGAACAATTCTTACCTGGAGCTGCACTAACAATGGTAAGAAATATGCATTTAACAATTCAAATTCTCATTTAGATCAACCTTTTTTGAGACTTCAGTACAGAAAGAAAACTGGACATGCCTCTTGGATTGGTTAAATCATATAGAAGACAGAAAATACCACCACAAAATACTATATAATGAAAACTGCAGGTGTTATTGAATTAATAGCACTGTCAAGAAAACTTCCAGCAGCATTAATGCAAACAAATTTTCTCTATCAATAGTGTTCTCAGAAACTGAGAACTGCATGACCCCAGTAGTTTGTAACTGGAATAACTTCTTTAGACCTATCTTCATAACTCTGGTATTTCTGTAAAACTTTCTCCAGTTTGCTGAAAATTCTTAAGTCTTTGCTTCTTGTGTCCATTAGGTAGCTGTGTTATTCTTCATTTCATTGTCCATTTTTGAAATAAGATTGGAAGTAGTTGTCCTTTATTGTGTTGCACGGCAGCTTGATGGAAGTGTCTCATTTCCAGCTACTACATACCCCTTTTTTGTCAACAAGATTACTTTCTTTAACAAACAACATGAGCTTTGCTTTTTCTTCTATCCCTAAAAGTTCCATGTGTGTGTGTATATTTTTTGCTCCTGTTTGTGGTCACAGCAGTGTGTACTGTCTCACTGTGATACAGTGTTAAGTACCAACTAGAAAACAGCTCCTCAGATGGCTGAGATTTTTTTACAAGCCCACTTGTAAATTAGTGGGCTAGTCTCATTTGCAAATGCTTGATAAAACTCCATGAGGTAGATGTTGATCCTTCTAAATGAGGTTAGTTTTTCGCTTGTGTTGTAATTCTCAAAATACTTTTTGGTATTCCTTTGGCTCTGCTGGCTTTACTGGAAATACCTTACCATTCTCACCTTTCTCATCTCATATTTTTGGTCTTCAGGATCTTGCTAAGTACAGAGAGCAAGACTTGCGACAGCTCTGTCCTGTTTTAGCTGCAGTTGAAAGCTGATGCTGTTTTGTAATGAATTTCAAATTTAATAGCACTTGGTTTTGTCCAGTAATAAATTTCATGTCAGAGCTGCATAATCTTTTAATGAAACCACAAAAGGTTGCCAAATGTAATTATAGCAGACAGTCCTGTGCAATATAGACAGCTTATGATTTAAAAATGACCAAGCCAAATAGAAAAAGATAATTGCAAGCAAAGGGGGATTTGTTATATGGTTTTGTTTAAACTCCCTCTTCTGTGTCTCCTAGCTTTTTAGTTGGTGAAGGAGCTTACAGATGGGCAGTTGATCACGGGATACCAGCATGTCCTCCAGGTATCATGGCTACAAGTGAGTAAACTGGTGGTGTCAGTAGGAAGAACAGGGCAGAGTAACTTTAAATGGTGCCTCATCTTTTGAGGTGTACAGCACTTCATTGTTCTTAACATTCAGCTAGCTTATGGTGTTACGATCTATAAGGGTTGTTTAAGTTTACTAATTTTCTAATAAGTATCTAAACAGAAAAAATTGTGAACTATTACTGTAGCTGCGTTTTAGCAACGTCTAATTTAAGTGGTTCTGTGATTCTAGGACTAAATCCAATGATGGACTTCTTTTTAACCAAAATGTAGGCTCTTTAAAAGCTCAGTCCTACAAATCTCCAGTTGTGATCCATCTTGGATCCTAGCAGCACCAACTAGCTGTGTATCAGAATTAAACAGGTGCCAGTTTGTCTCTGAGATTGTGTAGTTACACCCATCTCTGGGCCTTTGTCCAGAGCTGTTCTTGTCTAAACAAGCTATCAGATTAATTTAATTTTTTTTTTTTTTTTTTTTCCCAACCTAAGGCTTCGTTTTGCCTAATCTGCTTGAATAACCCAGTCTGGAAAACAGACTTGGAATATTCTGTATACTCACCCTAGTTTTTTAGGAGAGCTTCTTGTCTTGAAATAAATTGATTGTGTTATATTGATACATCATCTATGAACTAGCTTTAAAATGAGTGCACTTGCCCATGGAAAGGAGGATGTGGTTCCCTTCCTCCTCTTCTTCAGCCCCCTCTCCCTTTTGCAAAGTGCCATTTCTGCCAGTCTGTAGTTTGCTCTAGGTGAGAATGTCCTCTGTGCTGCCTGTGGAGGTTATGCAGGAAAGGAATCAGAAGTTACTACCCAAGGAAGGGGAACACAGAAGATTAGGAATGTTTATTTTACAGTAAACAGTACCACTGCCTAATAAATATCTGACTCGTCCCTAGATCAGAGGTTGAAACCCAGGGCTCCCATTAATCCTTCTATTTGGTCTAATTTTAAATGTAGATAAATGTCTAGAAACTGCAGCTCAGAATTGTTGCCTCTCAGTGCTGAAGTTAAAGCCTCTGGAACCTCTGGAACAGTGACACTGTTTTATTTTCATAGGTATTCATGACACATTTCATTTTGAACAGAAAGTTTTGATCTCTAGCTCCACACGACTGAAGCTTTTGCTCTATCCATCTGCTGTCCAAAACAGCATTTGCAGAACAACTGTTGTGCTGAGTTGAGCAGAACACCTTTATTTCTGTGGCTTTAGAAAATGGAAAAACACTTAAAGCTTTGAGTTTTTTTTTGGGGAGGAGGGTTGCCTTTTTTTTTCCTTTTCTTTTTAGGAAAGTAGTTGCTACTTACATTCAGGAGATGCCTCAAGAAGAAGGTGCCTTGACTAATTCTGTTTGCATGCACAGATTTCAACTGTTTCTAGAACCAGTGTGTTTCTGTGGTGACAGAGATGATTAGATTGTGATGTTAATTGCCAGATGATAAATTTGCTAGCTACAATGTACCCAAGTCAGAGCAAATCTGCACATTGCAGTTTAAAAATAGGGATGGCCACTTCTAGTTTGATTTGCCTAATCCATACTATGAATTGGAGAAACATCAGAAGAATAATCCCAGCCAGTGTATTTTCACAGTCCTGCTCCAAAAGACTGCTTATTGTATTTTGTCTCCACAGTACAGTCAGCATACTTCTATTTAGCAAAACAATTTGCATTAAAACAGTTGAAACAACCAGGACTGACAAGTTAATTTTGCAGTATAGTTAAAAACTCAGATATACTACTATAGTTAATTTCTTCGAAACAAACAAAATGCAAGAATAAACAAAAACCTGAAAAATCAGCTCCAGAAAATATTACACTGATTCCTGTTCCAGTCCTTTGCAAAGTAAATCTTGTACTTCATTGACCTCTGGTCAGTGGGATTGGAAAATGACCATTAACAACATGTGTGACAACGTGGGATTGTTACAAGTGAAAAGGAATTGGAAACTCTTTCACAGATAACAAGTAAGAAGCCAAAATAAATTTATCCAATGTAACCATGGAAAGGAAAGTTAGATATGCTTTAAAAACAATCAAAGAGAATATTGTTTCCCAGCAACCACAAGGAGATCTCATCTGAAGTGAGCTGTTTTGTTAAATAATGTACCAATTTTCAGAAAAAGGGGGACTTTCTTGATTGTGCTACCATTGCTGTGGTAAAGTTTGCATGGAGGACTGTGGATAAATTAACTAGAAATCACGTATCTTCTGAATAGCTCTGTAAAACAAAGAACTGAACTAACTGCCAGACATCAGGAAAATATGTTTAGTAACTTATTTACAAAAAACCCAACTGAAATCCTCCCCCCAGAAACCTCTAATCCAAATTTAGATGTGTGCTTGCAGTATTGGCAGGGAGAACTACGTGCATGTTTTGGCTTCTCTGTGCTGCACATGGAAAAGATATTCTCGAAGCTGTCTTATTCTGTCTCCCTTTTCTTGGGCCTGAGATGAGAAGAGTAATGTTACAGCTGCTGGAAATAAGGCTGGAAGGGGGATTGGGTGGTTTGCAGGGATGGAGCTTCCCTGGGATCAGTATCAAAGGAAGGGTCATGGTCAGCTTTCTGGCCACGCTCCATAATTCTCTCAGAACTATCCAAGTATCTAAGCAGCAAACTGGAAGCATGTTTGAAACCATGTTACTTGTTGAATTACATCAAGGTTTTGTCAAGGCTCACTTTGTGCTGTTGTCTTCTTTGGTTTGTCAAGTGTGTGAGGAAATGGGATTTCTGCCATTTGTAGAAACCTGGGGACTTTCCAGTGTACTGAGTGGGTGGTTTTAAAAAAAACCCCAAACACCTGAAATGTGATCTATCTGTATTGCTACAGTCTGAATTCATTAATCCCTGCCCAAACTGCAGCACCCATACTGGCTTATCCCAGCACTTTGTTGCCCTGTGCTATGAAAGTGTCATCCAAGTGTTAAGGTGTGATTACAGTTCAGGAGTGCTGAATTACTGTCCAATGCATTCTCTTAAAAATGTTAAAAGTACACTTTAAATATGCCACATAAATCTGAGGTACATCCTCAACTGCCAGTATCAGTGCCTGCACTACTAATAACCAAAAACACTTCTGTCTGAAATGATCACTTCAGCCTATAATAGATGCAAATTATCTTTGACAAAGATCACATGGTGTAGGACAGCATCTTGCATTTGCTTGAAATGTTAAGTTTTCAAAGGGAAAGAGAAGGAAGGCACTTGCCCATGCAGCAAACTTGTAACTCTCTCAATGTT
Organism: Certhia americana; assembly: GCA_018697195.1. Classification (NCBI taxonomy): domain Eukaryota; kingdom Metazoa; phylum Chordata; class Aves; order Passeriformes; family Certhiidae; genus Certhia; species Certhia americana. The sequence continues at coordinate 105,724,214 of CM031859.1, forward strand.
ACTTTCACTGAGGTGTTTACAATGTCATAAAGGAACAAAAATAGCTGCAGTGGGGTCCACATAACTTGTTAACTGTAGCTCAAGAGTAGCCACAGAAAAGATGCAAAAGGAAGGATGTAAGAACAGAGCAAGTATTTGCTTCCTTTCTCCTATCCCTTATATTATTCCAGACTCTAAATTCCTGACCTGTTAGTGACTCCTGCATGCATGGAAACTAAACAGTGGAGTTCTCTGACATTTTCTGAAGTTTTTGTTTCCTTTTGAACCCATGTTAGTTTCCAGCACCTGCAAAAACCTTTACAGTTATGAGTTACCTCACTGTCATTATTTTGGGACTTGCTGAATAAAAGCTGCTACCTTATTGTCAGAATCCCACTCAGAATCCTTCTCCAGTCAAATTCTCTAATTACCTTGAACAACTTACATTGTCATCAGTAAAATCACATCTTGTTCAAGAGACTTGGGGCTGCTGTGTGTTGCCTTGAAATTCTACTTGTAACAGACTGTTTCTTTACTTGTACTTTGTTACTTTTTTTTTTTTTTTTTAACTACCTGTGTGCATGCAAGGAAATTCCTGTTTATTTTAGGGCTAATTGCATTCTTTAATGAGGAGGGAGAGTCTTTTCTGGATGAGTGTAGTGCAGATTGTGCTATTTCTAATGACACTGTATGTCTCCCTGACCACCAGTATTACCTGACTCTCCTCCAAAACCTCAAATCTCACCTCACTCCCAGTTCTCTCATCACTTCATTATTATTACATTAAGAAAAACATCTGCCATATTGCTGGAACTATGCTATGAATTTCAGGCAGTGGCTCAGACCATGCTTGCTTTGCTTTTAAGGGGAGGATGAAAGATTTGGAGAGGAACTCAAGAGTTCTGGGGGTTTGTTTAGGAGGCTTGGTTAATCTGAATACATGATGTAAGTCCTGCCTGGATTTGGAGACAGTATTGTAAGGTCACTTGCGGTTCTGAAATTGGAGCAGCTGTGTGCAGCCAAGAGAAGGGCTGTAAGTTACCCTTAAAGGAAGAAGTTGGGCCAAAGTGTCCAGAAGATAATTTGAATTAAAATCTTCCAGGCTTGGGAAAGGCTGCTTGATGAAAACCAAGATTTTTTGCAAGAAATTTTTTGTAAGAAATGCTATGTCCAGCAGCAGTTTACCCTGAGTTTGTGTTATAAAGAAATGATTAGAGAGTAGTTCTCTGAGAGATAGGTTATATTTAAAATATACTTTTGCCAAGTGCCTTTTTCTCCCCATTCATGTTGCTGTTTCTGTCAAAGTATGGCAACATGGAAGCTATCTCTAGCAGTCTTTTATTCCCAATACAAGCCTAAATGGTGTTAATTTGTCATTTGAAATTGCTTTGTTAAAAAGAAATTTATTTTCATCTGTCTGTTTTCATATGTGTCATTTATTTTAGCAACTGCTCAACAGAATTCTTCACAAGATCATTTGAATTCCTGTGGGTTAACTAATTTGTTAGTATATTCCTTTTTAATTCTCTTCTCCAATGGTTGCATTCTCTTTTAATATGGAATAGAAAGATAAAATGCAGAAAGCTTCTGCCAGCTGACTCTAAGCACTGTCTGCCAGGGGGTGCTAGATGATTGGTTAGAGCTCTATCTCTGCTTCAAAGATTTAAAAATAGTCTTGGAGTTTTCATAGCATTTTCAGTTTATAGTTTGATTTTAAACAAGGATTGCTGAACACTTACAGGTTGTGTAATGTTTCGTTGCATAATAATTTATGATGTGTGTGATAGAAAGTTTGTATTTGGTGTTTGTGTTCCCAGCGTGCTGTTCCACCACTGTAACCAGGAAGGTTTGAATATTGTCCTGAATTTGGTTTGTCGTTTAGTGGTGCTAAAAGTTTGTATTTCCTACCTCTGTTTGATAATATAGCTGTTCACATAGCCATTTTCTGAATTTTCAGCATTGCTGAGAATAAATAAGGGGATACTTATAAAAGCATGGGGACTTTAAGGAAACATGGACTTCATATGCAGTAAAAATGTTTTGCATTAACTTTGGGCAAGAAATTAACAGTGTATTCTAATCCATAGCCTGTCATCTGCAGGCCTGTTTAAAGTACACAGGGCTAGAATTAACAAGTAGATACATGCTAGTTATTTAAAAAATGAAAAGGTGTCTTGGTGTTGTATTTAGGTTTGTGTGTTCAATTCAGTGGACTCCATGTATAGGACAAGTGTGCTCTCTGAATTATTTCTGATGGCCTGGAAAGATGACTGAGAAAAGACTTCTGGAGGGTTCTGTAGTGTGTTTCACTTAGTCATTGTATCATTATCTAACAGACCTGTCAAGATTTTTGATTTGATTTTTACTTGTACACAGTACAATGGTTAAAGGAGTTAAGGGAATGATCAGACTACAGGAGATGAGTAAATGATGTGGAAGTTTTGTGGCAGACAGGTGGCACAGATGAATCTCTGAACTGATTCCACTGACCTGCTTGCTGAAAATTACTCTTTCATCTCTTTGTTAGGTGGTGATAATGATGAAAAAAAAGCCTGCTAAAATGTGTATTTATTGCCTAGCAGTAGTAGTTTAGGAGATAAACCTTGTGCTAATTAATTATGTAATGGAGGTCTTGTGGCCCTTTCTCATCAGGCTATCCTGGAACATCAGAACCTTTGAGCACCTACAGCAGTCTTAGCTCTGAGCAAGATGAGTCTGTGAGACTTTGCTTCTTCATTTACAGATAAATATTATCAAGTGCACCTTCTGCTACCACATCCCCTAATGCCAGCCTCTCCTGCAGGTCAGTGGTGTTGAGCCAGGAGCCAGTTCCACCTGTTCTGTGCTCAGCCACTGAACCTTCTGCCAGGCAAACCCCTGCCCTTCTCTCACCTCTGCCACAGTCAAGTGTCCCACCAGTGCTTCCCTGTCTGGCACAGCTACACCCAAATTGCAGAGTACACATGGGCTGCTCCTGTTGGTATCTTGGGGGCTGAAGGGGTGATGTGGAGGACTAGGAAAGGTCTTTCCAGGTCCTTGCAGATTATTTGTTCCAGAAGAGGCACCCCATGGTGCAAGACAGAGATGTGTGAGAAGTACTGTAAATGAGGTTGGATTTATTTGTAATACTTTGGTTCTGGTGTGCTACGGTTGTCATTCATCAAGCCTTTAGCCTGGATGAGGCCTCGGAATGGTGTTTAAACAAGAGGAGTCATTTTATAAAGCTGTGGGGCTTTTTCCCTTTTTTTTTCCTACCTCTCCCAGCAGCTCTGAGGCAGTTTTATTTATGCCAGCAGGTGCATAAATGAGGGAGCAGAACAGATGGGCTGGTTGTACTCTGTGGCTCCCAAGACCCAGTTCTCAATTCTTCTAAGCATGATGTGGAGTGCACATGCTGTTACTGGGTAGGATAGTAATTGCCAGGGATTTTATTTCAAAGTACTTGTTTGAATTACGTCAAAACTTTTAAATTCTTGAGCAAAATCAAGGGATGTTTTACTAAGTACCTTTCCATAGATTTCAACAGCAATACCACTGGGCTGTGATCCAAAACCTTCTCAAGCTAAAATTCCAGGGTAACTCCCTTACCTCTCTTCCTAGTTTTCTCCCCATCAATAAGCTGTGCTTCTCTTTACTTCCCTTCATCCTTGACCCAGGCAACATCAGGCTGATGTAGCTATATTGCATTTGTTTTAGGAAAACATGCCTGTCTTCATCACTATGTTGTGACCCTTTCCTTTTCTCAAGCTTGGAAAACACTGTCTGGTGGGAGAAGGTGAGAGTGGTTTTTATACTGTCATTAAGGACAAATGAAATTTTGTAGTATCCTTTCACCACAAAGTTGAGGCTCTGTTTTAGATTTAATGTGAATTGTGTATAGGTGATTTCTTTCTGTCTGTAGTGCTTATTTTGAAAATAAATTTTCTGTGGGTTGTTTTTCTGTGTTGCATGTGCATTGTTAACCAAGCTCATTTGAATCCTGGATTGCATTTTAGTTCATGAAATGTTTTAATTTAATGTTTTAATATGTTCTTTGTCAAGGACCAAACTTAGAGGATGTTTCCAGAAAACTCTTAATTTCATCTTTCATGTGTGTAGTTTGAAGCTCACTTGTGTTCCTCAATTTCTTTTGTCACTAGCAGACCAAGATGAAGCAATGAGAGTACTGTTCATTTTAATGGCATTTGTAGTGGTTTTTCATAGATAGAACATCACAAAGGCAGGAATAAACTGAGGGCAGGCAGCCTGTCACTTCCTTTAGTCTTTATTCCCTTATTCTAGGGAGAAAAAGACCAGATTTAAGATTCAATTAAGGGTAAAGACTTTTTTTTTTTTTTTTTTTTTTTTTTTTTTTTTTTTTTTTTTTTTTTAACTGAAGTTGAACATAAAGCTGTCAGAGGAAAGAATTGTCAGGTTTTGAGTTATAACCTGGTCCTTTATTTCTTGACTATTTGGTCACTTTGGAGGTATTAGCTGACTTATCCTGCTAAGATGGATTGATAATTACTGCTAGTAATTATTTTCCTTAAGTAATGAAAGGCTGTTATTCATCAGTCCTTGATAAAACAAAATCTTCACCTTTTAGGTGAAAGGTAATCCCAATAACTATTGTGAGCATGAGAGTTTCCCTTCTAGGGGATGACTGACGTTCCCTCACAGGTATGAAAGGTGTGATGTTTCGTGGTAAACTGAGCACAACTGAAGAGAATGAATTAATATCTTATTTATTTAAACCTGAGGTTGATCAAATATTGAAGCAGAGGCCCAGAGGAGTTGGGAAATCTCCAGTGTTGAAAATACTCAAAATCTGACAAGTCCTTTTAAATTGGATATGGGGTTGTTTTTTGGAGGTTGGACTACACAACCTCCTAGTATCCCTTCCAACCTGAATCATTAAATGTTGCTACAAAGCTGTCTTCATCTGTCAGTCTGACATGGCCCAAGAGATGTGTACTTCTTTGCTAATAATGATGGTTTTTTTCTGCCCTGTATTTTACAACTTACTGATACCACTTTGAATTAAGGGTGCAGATAAGTTGCTGTTAACAGATCATTCAGAGTAAGTCTTCAGGTTTTTTCTTGGTTTGAAAAGACAAACAGTCTTAAAGCACACCCTGAAAATTAATTGCTTAGCTAGGGACTGCTGTCTTAAGAGAATAAACATCTCTTAAGCTTGGAGAATTTTGTGTGTTGTGGAAGTATGACAGGATAAATATGTTACTAAGGTATAGGTAGAATGGAGATGCTGAGGGGCCATATAAGCACTCTGTGCAGCTTGGAACTGCTGCCTTTGGAGGCTGGCCTGGAGCAGAGCCCAGCCAGAGCAAAAGGATAAAGCAGGGATTTATTCAAAGGCCTCACTGGGCACACCTGGGCAGCACAAGAGCCCGGCTGGGCCACACCCAAGGTGACCCCAAAATGGGCACAGAATGGACACCTGAGCACCAGGGCTCACACTTTGATAAGTTCTGCTTCATCAGCACATTGGAGTTCATTGTGCAATTCCAGCTCCAGGTTAGGAAGCTCCATCCTCCTTGGTTTCCCTTCTCCCTTCACCCTTGGTTTTGTTCTTGGGCCTGAAAGTTGCCCTTGGTGTCAAACTAGAGAAGGAATTGTTTTGTCTGTCTACTCTGTGAAGAGAGCTCAGTAGCGCTTTGGTAGAATTTTAGATATAAGGAATTTAGAATTTTTGTGCTGGCAGAAAATGATCTATGGAGATACACTGTATTTGACTTGAAGCCTTGGAAAGGGCTTCCAAATCTGAGTTATAACACTAAATTTGTGAGTGTGTAGTTGAATAGAAGTGTGTTATGTTACAGAGTGAAAATTTAGAATTTAAGGTAGTGAGTTAAAATAATATGCATGTAAGATAGAAGACTTATGGTGTAGTTTTCTTTTTTTCTTTTTTTTTTTTTTTTTTTTTAAATCCTCTTAAAAACGATGTGCTGGCTTAGTTTATTTTGGGGTACTTCTGTTTACCAAGATTTTGATCTGTGAGAGGTTTTTATTTTGTTTCTCCCCACTGCCCATTAGTGCTTGACTAAAATGATTCTTTGCCTGCTCTCCTTTATCAAGTATTCAGGTTTTACCTCTTTGTCCTCATTTCAAACATAGAAATGTGTTGTCCTAAGTAGCTGCATTAATCAGCTCTGTGGAGTAGAATGAATTCCTTTCTTGGTGATGGCAGATTAATATGGGTTTACACTTTTAAAAAACTGGTATTCATTAGGTTTTTGGAGAGAAATGTCAGCTTTCTCACTACTTTTTGAGTTATATACTTGAATAACTAATTGTGTGTACATTAAGGTCCAGTTTTATATACTTAAAATATGACTCAAAGAGAATTCACAGGATGAATTTGACCCCTGCATGGAGAAGTTTCAAAGTAAAATGCTCACTGTCTGTGTGCTCTGTGAGAATTGTAAATGAAAGCTCTGGGTTCCATTGGCTCTGCAATATAGAGTTTATTATTAGACCTCATGCAGCTGTTGCAGTCTTCTGAATAATAGTGATGTAGCTATATTCAGAATTTAATTTAAAGTGGCATTTTTTTAAGTTTACAGAAAAACCTATGCTTTCTAGTTTCCATGGAATTTGTGACTTACTTGTGTAAGTAAAAGATTCAGACTGTTCTGTTCTCCCAATAGCTTGATTTGGTGTGGTTAAACAAGTGACAAAAGACATTTTCTCCCCATCTCTTTACATTTTACAGAGGATGTTAAAACAGCCTGGGGCTGATATTTAGTCAAAACTAATTTAAACTAAGTTATGTCAATATCTGCAATTTGTTCATGAACCGAAACTTCTAAAATGAGAACATGTCATTTTGGTCTCTTAAGCAGAACAATTTTATTTTTTAGTCCACTTTAGAGAGCACTTCCTTTCTGAATGTGAGGCTTAGATGTGGAAAGTAGATGTTTGTCTTCTTGGGACCTAGGTGGTCTTTATACTGTGTTGGATTATGGAGCATAAACTACTGCTAGACTTGTGTGTGGCTTTAAATATATGGGTAAACATACAGATATGTGATTAAGGTAATGAAATAGTAGCCTAATTTTATGGCTATCAGAATGAGCTCACATGGTACCTATTTACTTGTCAGCAGTCAAAAACAATTTTAACACAAGCCACTTACTCTGTTCTCTTCTGTGTGGTGCTGCTTCTTTGCCAAAGATATTTAGATATTTAGAAGCTTTTAGCTTCCACGTGTTCACGCTGTGTTTCTACCATTTGTTTTACTCATCACTCTTGCTGAAAAATACTAGACCTTTTTAACTTAGGAAAAGATGTGAACATCTTTTATACTGAAACTTGAACACTTAGTTTTTTTGGCTTTTTATTGATGCTTTTTGCATCAGTAAGGAAGTGGGTGATGTGTCCTTCAAAATGTCGACTTATCAATATTTGCTTAAAATAAGTAAATTTTACTTAGTTACATGCTTTTGAACTATTTTTATAGGGTTTAGTTTAGCAGCTTTTAAGAGGAACAAGAGGAAGCTGGAGTTGGCTGAAAAGGTGGAAACAGATCTCATTCAACTAAAGAAAAGAAGACAATCAAATGAAAAGGTTAGCTCTTGTTTCCAATTCTTGTTTCATCCTAAACTTACAGCTGATTGCTAATAAATGTCATGTCTTATAAGACTGAGATAGCCTCAGAAGCCTGTTCTCCTTGTCCATCTTAATGTGTAAATGATATAATGAAAACTTAGTGCAGTTAAAACTTCCTGCCTTGCTATTTGAAAACCAAACCATCATTTTCTGTCTTGTTTGTGCTAAGAAAAATATTTTGCTCATTTTGAACTGGAAATACAACCAACGTAAATGCAAACAGATAATTATTTACCAAAACATTTTCTTTAGCTTAGGATCTCTGCCACTGTTCCCCACTTTTTAATATTTCCTGAGCACTGCATTATTGGTTAAATTTGGAATATCAGGTGGGTAAACATGTGCATCTGTTCATGCATCTGGCATTGATCTGCCCCATGATACTTGTGCTACAAAACTACCAGGATTCCTTCTGTTCCCCTCATTCTTAGTTTAAATGTAGAGTTTTGGTTACCTATGAGAATGTCATTCACAGTATTTGTGTTTAATGTTGAATATCTAAGTATAGCTCATTAAATTAAATTGCTGTGCTTTATCTGGGGCCTCTGATTGGCCATTTCTCTTTGATTTCTTGAGCTGTCTGACCACTGAGTAGTTACGTATGTTGATATAAATGAGGTATAAATCCCAGGGAATTGTTTGCAAAAAGTGTATTCTCTGTAGTTTGCAAATTCAAACATTGATAAATTAGGCAGTTTGCATCTGTTTTTTCAGATAGGAGGTTTTCTCTAGCAGGATGCTGATTTTTCTTTTCTCGAGGAGCTAAGACCTGTGAAGAAATTAAGGATGGAGTGGAAGTTGGTGGTTGATTTTGGAATTTTTCCTATTCACAGAACTTCAGTTAGCTCCTTGTGCAAGTGGGAGTGTGAAAGTGTAGCTGAGGGAGGGGGGGTCCCTGTGAAGTATTGCTGCTCACATAACAAGGTGCAAGTCAATGCTTGAAACAGATGCCAGTGCCTGAGTTTACCGACCTGCAGTTTGAAATTTCAAAGGCTCCAGAGTCCTGTGGGAGATTCCCAAGGGCCAGTAGGTTGGCTTGGTTTGAAGGACAAGTGCCTGCTAAGGAAGGCAGGAGCCTCCCTTGGAATGGAGAATGGAAATCTCTTTCTTATGAATTAATATAAATTTGAAATTAAGGGGCTCTCAGGCAAAGATATGGGGATAGGAATAACATTTCTTTAGTAGGAGAATTAAAATAAAAATGAAGTAATACAAACAAACAAACCCCTGACAGAGTCAGGCTCCCAGCTGTCCCCTGTGGGTCAGGGGTTGGTGGCAGTGCCATCCCATGGTGGCTGTAGTCCTCCTGCAGTGGCAGATGTGGCTCTGGTGGAGCAGGGATCCTGGAGAAAGGGGGAGATTTCCTCTGAAGGTCCAATGGGGAGAGATGGGGCTGGTGTTCCTCTGGGAATGCATGGAAAAGGCTGTCTTGGTGTTCCCAATCCCAGATTGGATCCAGGTAGGAATGTTTGGTGTTCCCAATGCCAGATTGGATCGAGGTAAGAATGTTTGGTGTTCCCAATCCCAGATTGGATCCAGGTAGGAATGTTGGGTGTTCCCAATGCCAGATTGGATCCAGGTAGGAATGTTTGTCTCCTGCCCTGGGTGCAGCATCTCCCAATGTGCTGATGGAATTTTCTCAGTGCCACTCCCTGGCCCATCAGCAGAAGATCTCTGCCTGGAGGGAGGCTGAGTTGTGGCAGAGATAAAGAAAACTGCCCCAGCTGGTTTTTAACAGCTGGGCCATGGACAGAGGGTTACCCCACACCCCCTGCCCTACCCCAGTTCCAGCAAATGGGATAATATCCATGCTGCTGGGTACAGCCTGCACTGAAAGCCAAGACATAGGTAAAGGAGGTGATCAGGTAGAGCTCTTCTCCCTGGTATGTACTCCTGTACCAACATGCCGGTTTTGTCAGCTCTCTGGGCACATCCAGAGGGCAGGGATGAAAAGCCAACCTGTGCTCTCAATATGGAATTCCTGTGCTATCCACAGAGTGTAGGATAATTGCAGCCTTATAGGAAGTAAATGTCTCAAAGTAGTTTTTTTTAAATGAAACAGATATGAACCATCAAATTCTAATAAAAAAAAGGGGTCATTTAACAAGGATGAGGCATGTGATTTGTTGCCCTAAAACTCACACTGTCAAAGCTGTGCTCTCATAAAAGGTTTTAAAACAACTGTTTTAAAACCATTTAAACACTTGAGTAATTAGAAGTTAATCTTCTTGTCAAAGTTACTTTCATTGATAAATCCTCATGTAACTGTTTTATCAGCTGTGCTTCTCTGGAGCTGCAGCCCATTCCTTTCAGCAGGATTTCAGAGCTGTTTTATTGTCTGCTTTGACTCTCCCAATTCAGCTCTGTGCTGCAGCTGAGCGAGCATGTGTGCCTCTGTTGGCAGTGCTGCAGGCTGTGGGGAAAGCAAGGTAGGAAGGATGTTAACTCAGGTGGAGATGAATGAGATTAAAATAGTCCAGTGTGAAGAGACCAAAACAGTGTTGCAGACCAAAACAGGCTGAAATTCTTTGGAAGTTTGAGTTACTGGTAAATGTCACCAGGTGAAAGGAAAAAAAATACAGGGTTAAAAATCAGTTCTCAATAAAAATGTAACTATACCAACCTTAAAAAGAATGAGTGAGGCTGTTTAAATTTGTCAAAATTTGTATGGAAAAACTTGGCATTACTAAAGGAGTTTTATTTCCTGAAAAATGGAAATTTTTCTCTTTGCTGTATTTTTCTTTGTTCGCCCAATGTATGATTTGCAGAGTTGTGCATTTGCATACAGGAAGATCCATGAATAACTTCACCAAATTTTTGAGATGTAAAAATTTAGTCTTTTTAAAGTTGTAGAGTCTTACTGATTTGCATAGCTAAGAAATAACTCACACACACACAAAAAATTCACTAAACATTCTCATGGGGGGTGACTGTGATGTGTTCATTCAGCCAGATGCCATTCTCCCCTCAAGCATCAGTAAATATTAGAAGTAAATATTTCTCTGCTTACTCTTAATCTGTGTTTTACCAGAGGAAATTATCATTGAAAACAGTTTAGCAGAGTCTGGCTGGAAGCACTAATTTTAATTGTCTTTTGCTATTACAAACTTTTACAAGTGATCTCAGTGTATCTATAAAAAGTTGTTCTCTTCTTGATTTGAATCAGTGACACTAAGAACCCCCAGTACACCTGATTTTTTTGGAACAGATTGATGTTTGTAAGTTATTATTTTATAGTCTAATTATTTAACTCCCTAAACAATGTTATTTAAGTTGAGCTTTATTAAAACTGGCTTGGCTTTTATCTAATTTAACATAGGTGCTCACATTTGTGTACACCAGTTGGAATTATATGTGTGTTCCATGTTCTTCAGTTATTAAGACTCAACATATTTAGAAAATATTTTTGTCTATGTGCAGGTAATTGTAAGTGTAGCAGTCAATTATGGCAGTCCTGATGTCTTACTTATTTTGGAAATTTCTTTAAAAAACAAAATAAGGGTTCTATCCCACATTTGCGTGCAAAAGTGGTCTTGGATAATAATATCTTACAGTTTTCACAAGTATGCTTGAAAATCCATTTAATACGGGAAAAGAAACCTAACTAATTTTCCTGTGTTCTAATTAAAGCCAAAACAAACAAACAAAACATATCTGTGGAAATACAGTATGGAGTAATTTCCTCATCTTGCACATGAAGATGAAACAAAATGTTCTTTTTTGCACACCAAACAACCATTAGGCTGGGAAGGCTGGGATTGTTCAGCAAGCTTTGTATAATTAGATAGTTGGGTAATAGCATGTAAATGTTAATTACTTAATCTGATTAATTTTGTGTTTTGCGAGTTATGCTCGTGATTAGAGCTGAGATTTAGTGGTAATTTCTTTTCATGGCATTTCAAAACTATCTCAGGTGGAGAGGGAAAAGGCCCTGTGTGTAGAATCTTTCAGTGGGCACTGGGTAGAGCTCTCCTGATTTGCTAATTGCTTCCTTGGGGGCTTGTAGTGATGAATATTTACAATTTTTTTATGTGCAGGAGGGAAGGAGGGGTTTTTCAAAATGCTTGCTAGAACTCTGCATTTGTACAGATGAGCATCTTCCTGTTCTCTGTGCATCTTCTTAGCAAAACCTGAATATTTGGACCATGGTTTAATAAATTAATTTCCCACTACAAGGTGCAAATTAAGGAATGTGAGGTCTGACTTACAACACTGACTTTCAGTTGTTTCCATGCAAAATATTAACTACATAATAGACTATATTTAGGTTGAAATACTACATTGTTAAAACCCCCAAACTACTTTGGCAGTGGACAAGTATAATTTACTAGCTGAAGTCAGATACAGGAGATTAAATTAAATCTCCCAGAACCCTCACACTTGAAGCTCAAGGAGCTCTTGAGAAGGACACTGAGGCCCTTCAGCAAAGCCAAGCACATTGCTGTGTGATGTCACAGCCATTTTTTCTTGCAGTGCCAGGAGAAAAAGATGCAATTGTATGGTCTCATATTTCAATGGGACACCCCAAAGAATGATCCTTTGCTGATAATTGAATGGATTTTTCTTACCCTACAGATTTCCAAAACCAGTCTTTACAACACCAGAAATGGCAGCTCAGATCATTTTCAGGGCCAGATCAAGATTGCTGTCAATGGCAGGCAAAGATTTTGCAATAATTTATCTGCCACTGAAAACAGAATATTTCGATTGGCCATTGCAAAAATCAGAAGAATTGCAAATTGCACTGCTAGATTATTCTATTCGAGTGTCTGTTCAATTCACTTTCCAATGCACAAGCTGCTGCAAACAAAATTAAGTTTCTGAGAAAAACCCATGCTGAGTGAAGTCCCCTTGGATGCAATAACATTATTCAATGGTGGTTCAGGGAAAACACACAAATCAGTGATAACATGGCAGAACCCAACAACAAAAGCATGGAGTTCAGACCTTCAGATAGTGGAAGGTTCTCCTCAAATTGTAGAGTTTACAGCAGTGGTCAGAGCATTTCAATTATTTCAGGAACCCCTCAATATCTGATTACAGATTCAGCCTGTGTAGCCAATGTAGTCAAAAGAATAGAGGGATCACTCTTAAAATTGGACCTGTATGAAGTTTGGTCTTATTTTAGACTTTGTGAATTGTAGTATTTATCATATACTTGTTTTTATTGCCCTGACCACTGGCTTGACAGGATTCTCTGCTTTTCAGCATTCCTGTGAGGAGATGAAATGTGTGACACTGAAAGTGACTCCTCAGGCACACAATGCTTTTCTCTAGGGAGATGTATAGAAAGTTCCTTTGTTAAATTGTGATGAGCTCTTTATTTACTGCTCCAGAAACCATTGGGGTGCCAGTACAGTTCACATTCGTGGGAGATACTGACAATGTACTTTTCCTATTGGATGTGGAATGGAACTGGTCATCACTGGTTTTCAGTTTCTGAATAAATACAGCATCACCTATACATCAGTGACCTTTATTTTTGATCACAAACCAGCCCCCCTGACACCATACCTATATTACCAAGAAGAAAAACAGACTTCAGAATTTTCAGAGATTTCCTTCAGAAGGTTGTGCGGGCCAACTCAACCTTCCCTTATCAATGCTTCCCTTAGAAAAGATTTCCAGCCTCGAAGTTGCCTCATTTCAATTAATTTGACAGGCTTGATTTTTCTATCTGTAGTTATCCATTAATCAAGTTTTTTTTGTTGTGGGTATAATTTCCTTTGATAAAAGAGGGCAGGGGGTGGACAGCAGCACCTGTAGCATATTATGATTTCTATGAAGAGAAGAACTAAGAGAATTCATGTTGGGAAGAGCTTTGTCCAGTCTGGTCTTGGAAAGCTCCAAGGATGGGAATCTGCACCTCCTGTGAGCAGCCTGCTCTGTGCTTAAGGTCTTTTCAATCCACTGAGTAATATTGTTTGAACTGGGTTAGTATTAGCTCAGGCTGTGTCTGGGAGTCCTGGGAGTTGGAAAATACATGTGCATGTGAGATGTTAAAAATGGGTTCCTTAATTTTCTTTCATCTTTAGAATCTGGAAGGGAGCTGGCTCTTTTCTTATCCCCTTTACTGCTGTCATCAAACCTCCTTTTGTTTCTACTTTTCCTAACATCCTGATCCCTAATCCTTCCTTCCTCTGATTTTCAGCTTCCTCTTCTTCCCAGTGCCAGCTGAAACCGTTGGTCTCTAACTTTTCAGCCCTGTCTGTCTTTAAGCAGTTACTCTGCTTTATTGTTGGGACACCTGTCCATTTGTTTAAGTGTTGGGTATGGTCAGTGCCAGCATCTGAGTGCACAACTTGCCAGGGAGGACCTAGGGGTAGGTGCAGAGAAAAAAATCACTGTTTGTCTGTGTGAAAGCCAAGGATGACACTCTTGCCTAAGAGATCCAGTTGCTTGAAAAGTACTGTAGAACATGGTAGTGCTGCACTGCTTATTTTTCCTTTTGAGACTGATGCAGAATTAACCCAAGTGTATTCTCTTAAATTGTGACCAGAGTATCATTAGCATTGCACTGCTAGAAGCTGTGCTTGATAAGTGGCATAGGATGCCCAAGGAAATTTTAATTAATGATGGGAACTTGATAACTTGAAGTTGAATAGCTAGGGTTTGTTTTTTTTTTTTTTCCAATTCTTCCCTCTGAATTCTAGTCCAGAAAATTTCTATGAAAATCTTAACCTTTGGCATTATTTCACTGGGTAGGTCTATATAAGAGGCGTGAGGCTTCTGCAGCAGCAGTATGCATCTCTGGAGTACATGATGGATGAGTTTTGTTTATCTGTTTTGTTTTCTGTACACTGCATGTTGTGTGTGTGGTGGAACACTCTGGGTTCGGAAGAGAGGCCAAGCTTAGGCAGAGAGGGGAAAATGCTCCTTAGAGAGGGATTTAGCGTGGTGTGTTAAGGAATGGGGCAAGGATATAAAGAAAGATCCCTGCTCCTGGTGGGAGTAAATTTACCTCAGAAGTCATGGAAGTAAGGACACTTTTCTAGTTACCCTCTAGTTACAGGGAGCCAAGAGTAAAATTCCTTCACTTACTGAAGATTGCTGAACTGAGAACTGTCTGAATGTAAAATGAAACATAAATGTGAATGCAGACAGTTTTTATTTGTACGCAACATGTAAGCTGCATTTGTTGCTGATTTTTAGAAAGTAACGTCTACACAAAACCTGTTTGGAAACCTGCAAGAGGCGGGTACAATCGCTATTACAAATACAGTCTAGCCTGGGTTTAGTTACATCAGGAACTGAGAACAAGTCTGGCAGAAAGAATCTGCCCTAGGGGAGATTTTTTTCTTGAGGATTCTATTTATTGTCTTGCTCAGAATATCAGTATTTTCTCTTTACATGGTAAAGAGCTACTTGGCTTTTTTAGTGGTGTTTTGGTTTTTTTTGGCGGGGAGGTTGGTTTTTGTTGTTGTTTTGGTTTTTTTTTTAATTTCATTTTTTAAAAAATCACACATCTTTAAAGATCAGAGCCTCTGAAAATGCTTTCTTGGGCCATTTAGGAAAGGCCTTTTGATGTGGCATCAGTTGCTGAATAATTTCTTAGTGGACAAGTGGGAACCACTAAGAAAACATGACTACTGGCACTTTCGTGAGTAAAAGTAGGTGATCTAAGCATTGGATGAGTTCTGAGATGTTTATTACCTTCTTGGGACTGGAGAAGTTTTATTAAGGGCCTGTCTGAGGCAAACCAGCATTTGGGGAAGATTTATGGCAGCAGGGTACAAGTGCATGATAACAAATCCATTTTGTTGCTAGGCCTCTTACTTGCACACTCCTAAGGAGCATGATCTGACTTTATTATGCTATTTTTGCTAAGTTTTTTTTCCTATTTGTGGGCCCTGCAGGAGAATGACTCAGGAACACTGGACACAGTTGGTGCAGTTGTTGTTGACCAAGAAGGAAATGTCGCTGCTGCTGTCTCCAGTGGAGGTTTAGCACTGAAGCATCCTGGAAGAGTTGGTCAGGTGATCATTGTACATTTATTTTTGGGGTTTTTAAGGAGGTGTGTGGTGTCAAGCAAGAGCTGTGACAGCAAACTCCTGTTCTCTCTCCCTTCCTGTTAAATGCTGAAGGCATTTTCACTTTGTTGATACACAGGTGTTGTTTTTAGGGTCTTCCATCAGTGTAATAAAACAGTGATAGGTTAGATGTTCTGTAGTTACCTTTTGACAGAGATATCAGTAAGTTAATTTCTTGGGCTTAAATGGCTCCTTAATACCACAAATGGTCTCTTAAATACTTAGTGTCTTAAAATAAGATCTCTCTCAATATTTAGGGAGGCTGTCCTAAGTGATTTTTAAATGATCTTGTGAATTGGAGGAAGTGACAAAAGTAATAAAAGAACACATCAGATATTTATGTTGTGTTATATGTATAATTATGATTATGCTTATAAATTATGTATAGTTCTATTTATTATTAAGGTTAATCATAATATATTTATGATGGGTCACGTTATTGTTTTTAGGGAATTTTAAGGTGCATCAGAAATTCTGTGCTTTATTGCTGTACAACTGTATTTTTGACATTTTCCACTGTCCAAAAAGCAGTTCTCTTTTGAAATGTATTTAAGAGTTTTTTTAAATTGTTTTTTGAATAGCAGAGTGAAAGAAACTTTATATGAACAGGGTTATCTTTACCCTCATTTTCTGTTAAACTGGGCTAGAATACTGTACCTATGCCAAACACTCAGATTTCAAATATAGTAAAAGGATGTAGCAAAATGGAGTAGAATTACAATATGGGTATGATATTCTTATTCATCTTTTGTATTAATACTTGGATTTTTCTTGGGTTTCTTTTTTTGTTATTGTTGGTTTGAGGGTTTCTTTGTATTTCCCTTTTTTTTTTTTTTTTTTTTTTTTAGGAAAGAGAATAATCATACAGTTAAAATTTATGAACAATGTGCTTCTTTCCTTAGGCAGCTCTTTATGGTTGTGGCTGCTGGGCTGAAAACACAGGAGCTCATAACCCTTATTCCACTGCTGTGAGTACTTCAGGTATTTATTACTTTTATAAATATTTAATGAAGTTTCTGTCTTTCTCTGGAATTAGTTTGATATTTCAAATACCAACATCATTTCCAGACTATATTCTAAATTTGTGTCATTTATTTGCATATATACGTATGTCTTTGTGTGTCAGTATTGTCTTTAAATCCTTGAATTCATCTCTTGTTGGTTGCTTATATTGCCCTTTTCATTTAATTGGCAACCATGGAAATTTTTAACCTGTTTTGTATTGCAAAAAGGACTGAAAGGACTTGCTGAATTAAGTATTAAGGAACCTGTCCTCCTGTGAACAAATGCTTATTAACACATATATTTAACACAGTATTGTTAAATGCAGAATACCCCTGGGAATGGAAGCCTTGTGTAAAGACTAATATAATCAGAGGGTTCTTTGGATACAAAATAATACATGCAGCATATTTTCCTCAGAAATACTTAATTACTGTTTCACATGAGTATTTGAGTGAATTTTTTCGTTGTCTCTCTTTTCCTTCTGAAGGGAAAGGGAAAAGGCAAAACCAAAACACTGGAATAAGTGTATCAGAAAATATTTATTCACCAATTGTGAAAGTGATGTAAGAATTAGGAGAGCTTCTGTTCTCTTTGGGAAGCTCACAAAAGCATTGTGTTCATTTGATGCCTTGCAGAACACAAAAGTCTTAAGGTGAAGTTAAGTAGGAGTTGCTTTTACTTTTTTTTACCTTCCCCTAGTTGTATGAACAGCCTCAATCAGAAAAACTACTTGTAACACTTTTTCTTAAGTGTTTGTGTCAGGTTGCAAAATTTATGGTATTGCCCACTGCTCAGTGATCAGAGTTATCAGCACTGAGTACAGGCAGAGGTGGAGTTCAGATTTAGGTGATGTCAGCTATATATTTAGGGGGGAAATGATGCCTTAAGTTTTAGCTTTTATATTTTTTAGACTTTGTGCTGTTTTGGTGAGTATTTTTAGGTTTGATATTCAGTGCTACTGAGCTCTCTTCACACAGCAGACAGACAAAACAATTCCTTCCCTAGTTTGATACCAAGGACAACTTTCAGGCCCAAGAACAAAACCAAGGGTGAAGTGAGAAGGAAAACGAAGGAGGATGGAGCTTCCTAACCTGGAGCTGGAATTGCACAATGAACTCCAAAGTGCTGATGGAGCAGAACTTATCAAAATGTGAGCCCTGGTGCTCAGGTGTCCATTCTGTGCCCATTTTGGGGTCACCTTGGTTGTGGCTCTTGTGCTGCCCAGGTGTTCCCAGTGAGGTCTTTTAATAAATCCCCAATTTATCCTTTTGCTCTGGCTGGGCTCTGCTCCAGGCCAGCCTCCAGAAGGAATCACCCTGGGCAGTGCAGAGTTAGAGTGCTGCTACAGAAATGGTAGGGGGGCAAGGTGACAGGCTGCAGAGTTAACATTTGATAGAGGCTGAAGAGCATCAGGAGTATCTTTTTATTTCCCCTGCATTCACATCTGTCATGCACTGCTGAAAGTTTATGTAAATGTCCACCCTGAAGTTTAATAATGTCAGTAGAAGCAGATGTCCTTTTTGGTGCCTACTCAGGAGTGGTTCTGAACACAGGAGGGACAGAAGATATTTTTACTCAAGGGACACTCTATTGGTTTTACTTTCATACATGCTTACTGAGGTAACCAAATATTTTTAAGTATTTGGGACCATATTAATTAGTGAGCACGACTCAAATATTAGAGATTGTTTGTGGAAAAGCTGAAGTGGACAGCTTTATTTAGTGGTCTAAAGCTGTTCTTTGCAAAGTCAGCTGGATTTGAGGGCTGTGTGAGTACTGACAAGCATCCTGGCGCACTAGGAGATGACTAGATTTAATGGTGGCCTGAAATAGAAGCCTCCTCTCTTTTTGCTGGTACCACTCTTGTATAGTGCTAAATACTTCAATGTCATACTATTTACAACTGTCACAAACACACATATATGGATATTTGTTTGGTTCCAAACTTCTAGCTTCCCTGACATTACCCTGATCCCAGTCCCAGTTAATTGGAGTGGCCTGCTGGTGAGCTGTGAAGCCTGGCCATCTGTTCATTCATGGATTTGAAATTCGGCCTAGTGGTGTTTAATTAAACTCTTGTTTCTACTTTTCCTTTAAAGTAAGTATGTGTATGTCTGTGAGAGAGAGGGAGATAGAAATGTTTACAGGAAGTGAGAACTCTTCTGTAATCAATACCATTCTTTTTTCCATTTCAGAAGCTCATAATGTTTTATTTTATAATGTATTTTATGTTTAGTGCAGTTCTAAAATATATTGATGCCTGACTCTTGTTTAAAATATGAGCATCTGACGATGGGAGCCATGAATTTAATTAAGGAGTAAAGGGATGGAAAACTAAGTTGTAGGAAAAATTGAAAGAATGAAACATATAGCTTGGCTGGATCACAACAGGAGATGGGAATGGGGGCATAAACATCTGCAAATATTCAGGTGAAACTGCCATGGCCAAGGAAGAGAAGACTGCATTAAGATATATCATTGTTAAATGTTTAGAAAATAAATGTACTGCCTAAACTCTAGAAGATGCCTTGATTTAGAAAGCTCCAAGATGGACAGTGCCTCTTAACAGAATATCACCACTGTCCCTTGATGTAACTAAACCCAGACTAGACTGTATTTGTAATAGTGTTTGTACCCCCCTCTTGCAGGTTTCCAAACAGGTTTTGTGTGGACATTTATTTGTCAAAAACCAGCAACAAATGCAGCTTACATGTATAAATAAAGACTGTCTCCATTCACATTAATTTTCTGTTTCATTTTACATTCAGACATTTACACCTGTATGTAAGTGTATTTGAAAGATGTACATAAAAGGAGCCTACAATCAGTTTAAATTTCTGTGGTTTTCACAGTATAACATTTTATTGTTTTAATTTCATCTGTCTATTTATTTTAATTTGTCTTTGAGTCATAAATTTGGCACAAATCTAATAGTTTCTACAGGGAATTTTTTTTTTTCCGTTTTGTGGGGAGAAGAAAAAAAAGAATAAAATTAGACTGTGGTTGCTGTGGGTATTGAGTAATGTTTAATGTTTATTGTTACATGACTTCAGAGAATAGCTGACTCATCAAATCACATTTGGAATTCAAGAACAATCTTGACTAAAAACTTAAACTCTTAATTCCCCATAAGCTTTATCAAAAGTATCCTATTAATGTGTGTTAAACCAAAGAATTTCAGCTGAATAATTATTTGGGAAATAACTTCTTTTTTGTGCTGGTTTACACTTTTAAACTTCTTTTTAGTGATAGCTGAGAACAGAAATTTAAGCTTTGAGAGTTTGTTATATCTATAGATAGATTGTATAGTTTATTATGTCTGTATTCACTCATGAAAAAGGATATTCTTCTTTGGAATTATTTTCATGCAAGCAATTTTGAAGGGTCAAAAATGTTCACATGACCCTTTGGAAGGGTCAGGTTTTGTAAACTCTTCACTCCATACTTAAGGATTTGTTCATGTCTTTGGGTCTTGGAAGTGATGATCAACTAGGGCTTGAAGAGGTTGGGTAAAACCTGTGGTGTGGGGAAAGGGGAGTTTGGGATAGTGATTCAAAGCAGGCAGAATTCAAACTCTTGAACCTTGAAATGCACATGGAATGAACACTTTGGGTAGAACCAGAGCTCCAGAATGTTTGGTGGTCTGCCTCACCATCTAGTTTAACTGTGATTAGCCAGATTTTAATATTGACACATGACTAAACCAGTAAAGAGGGTGGATATGTTTTGTGAACACACATTTTAGGATGAGAGCTTAGGATGTAGCTGATTAAAAATCCCAGGTTTTACCTTTTCATATTTAGAATAAAGACGTGAATAGCTGGTAGAGAAAGAGAAGTGTTTTGAAAGTTCCATTCTAATTCTTATTCCTTTTTTTTTTTCCCTTTTAGTGTTAGTTAATAAAATTTTATTACATTGAAGTTTTAAAAATCCAGGGAAAAGCACCTCCACTGCATTATCCAGGCTTCTGGCAGTTTGTGATATTAGGACTTTCTAAGTTGGGGATGTACTTGTTCTAATAGGTCAGGGTGACTTCTCAAAATTTCTCATTTCTTTTTATTCTTAGAAGACCAGATATTTAAATTTTCTGGGAATAGTTTTTTTTCTGTGATTACCTTTGTAGAAACTTCTTTGGTAAAGGAAAAGTTTTGGTTTAAATGCCACAGTTAATGACATAGTAGCCTTTATTCTTGATTTTTTATTAATTTTGGTCTAAAATCTTCCAGTTGAAGCTTTAATGAGGCAGGTAATGAAAGACATTGGAAAAAAAAAGAAAAAAGGCAGTCTGGGGGAAGTACTTAAAAGTAATTCCAAGTTCCTGTAGCTTTCAATGGTTGTGTATTATTTGAAGACCTCTTGGATCTTCTGTTGGCCCTGTGGCTGCTGGGAGACTTCCTGCTTCTGCCTGTTCAGGAAGGATTCGGTATGAGTTCTTATGCCTTTTAGCAAGTTGTTTCTTAAATATTTTTGGCTATTTTTATCGTGGTTTTATGTTGAATGTGCCAAAGGTGGTGGTTCTGAACTTGTTTGGGCATGACTTCAACTTTTTGCATGGTAATTTCATACCTCTTAATAGTCACTTGGCCTTGTTGTTTAACCACAATGTCTTTGGTTTTTTTGTTTTGTTTTTTTTTTTTTTTCTTTTCTTTTTCTTTTGGCTTTTCAAAAGTTACTTCAAGGTTTCCAAAATACAGGGTATTGTAAAACTCATATTTTATGGTTTTAGTTTAACAGGGCCTGGGACAACTGAAATCAAAAGATGGACACTTTCTAAAAACACAGGGGGGGTGATGGTGAAACTTAGGAATGACTGTGAATTTTTGGGGGTCTTAAATCCAAGGTTTATTCTGTACCTCAGTCTAAAATCCAGTTTCTGTGTAAACAAGGAAAGCCTCTCTGATTTTTTTTTTCGCCCATCAAATTTTTTGAGACAATTTGATGTATAAACTCTGAATTACATTAAAATTATTATTTTTGGTTAGGGAAAAAGCGGTTGTGGGACTTTACTGGCAGCTGAAGGATAAACATTACAGGAATTGAAGTATCTCGAAACCAGTATTAAAATTTAAGAAATTCAGAGAATGTTGGAGTTGCAGGCACAGCCAGGATACCTGGGCAACCTTAACTATGACATCTGATAACAGTGCAAGGGTTGGTCCATGCAGGAATGATGGTAGAGATGGAGTGAAAGCTTCTTAAATGAGATGGGCATGGCCAGTGGCCTTTATTTAACATAAATGTCATTAACAGCTAAACTGAGGTTTGGGTCAACCTAATAGAAGCCAAATCTGTGGTGTTTAAAAGCTTTTCCATTCATGTGTGCACACAGACACAAACAAAACAGGCTCCCCTTTAAGCCACCTCCCCCCAAAAGAGGCCAGAACCACACTTGTAAGGCTGCTTGGAACAATTTAGTGTTTTTTTTTTTTTTTTTTTTTTTTTTTTTTTTTTTGTTGGTATATGAATGTAAACACAGGAAGATGGGTGTTATTTGGAGGGAAAATATTTGTGGAAAAAACCCAACCAGAGGAGAAACAATAGCCCAGTTTTTGGCTGTATTGTATTTTAAGAAAACATTTCTTATTTTTTCCTGAGCATAATAAACATCAAAGCCTTTGTGCATATTCTTCTCATTCAAAATAATATCAAGTGTCACACTGAATCTCCTAGCCAGCTGGAATATCTGTGATTGTTGTGAATATTCATTCACTAACTGTGCCAGAAGTAACACTGCTGGGGTAAGAGGCAAGCTGTATCTTTCCTGGGAGATGAATTGAAAATTAGTAATTCTTTTTGGATATACAGAACCTTAACAATAAATATAAATATGAAATTAAAGTAAAAGCTAATGCAGGATGCTTTGAAAATGCAACCCTAAGTGGAATTTCTGAGTGAAAATGATGTCTAGCATTTACTTCATCTACAACAGCAGGAAATAGAAAGCATAGAAAGGATGGGTGTGTTTTGTGTCTAGGTACCAGCCATTGAAGCCAGCAAACCTTTAATACTGTAATTCTGAAGATAGAAAGTCTTGCATTATTTACAGAATGCTGAAATTCTGTGACACAAAGCTGTGGAATCCCCAGCTTTTACTAAAATCTATTTGAAGAGACTGTTTGATACAAGAAAGGCACTTAGGTTATCCTAGGGAGATTTAAATATGAGATAATTTATGATCCCAAAGAAGAAGGAGAAGAAGCTCAAAGTGCATTGAGCTCATTCAGAAAAATTAAGGATGCTGACAAACACAATTTGGGTTCAGGGCGGAGCCAGAGTTGTGTTTTGTTGGGAAGGTAGCAGGGAGTTCACATTTCAGATTTATTTATGAGGTGCAGTTGAGGTTTCTGTCTGGGAAAAGTCTTTCAGTGATGTCTTCCTCTTCTCCCCTGCACAGAATTTTTTATTGAATGGAATGAAAATCAGATACAGAAAACAACAGTGTTTTAGGAATATGTGTACCTACTGTATTTCTTCTGTGTAAACTTCCTTGACAGTTTCTTGAGTTGGTGAATTCACTGAGATCCTAAAAATCTGTTAAGGTCCTATGACAAGAGCAGTGGCTTCTGTTAACATAAAGGCATTTTAGAGATAAGATCATAATTCTTTAACAGCTGGGCTGGATATATATTTGTATGTATAATGCATCATTCTATTAAGGAAAAATAACACACTTTGTGTGGAGAAGAATCACAGAGTTGTTAAGTTTGAAAGGAATCTCTGGAGGTCTAGTCCAGCCCCCTGCTCAAGGAGGTTTCTCTTGCTTTTGAAATGGACATCAATAAGGGAATTAGTATGTTCACTTTTCCTTGCCCCTCCTCTTCCTGCTCAAATTGTGTGTTCACATTCCATTCTTTCCAGTCCATTGTGGGTCTTATGGATGCTTCTGCAGGCAGTGTGGAATAGGTGGAATTAGGAATGACACCTATGCAGAGATGGGCTGTGTTTGTTAAATTCTTTGTTGAGCTATGCCATCAGCCAGCATTTTAGTCTCCTCATGGAAGCCACTGATGTGTAGATTCCTGCTTGAAAACTCCTTTTGCAAACAAACCACAGTGCTGTGTAAATCTACAGAGTAAAGACTTTTCTGGGAAGCTTCGATGCAAATAAATTGACTTGTAATGCATAACTTTGGCTTTTTGATTCCTTTTTCTTGAGGGCAGTAGTGGTTGTAGGATCAGTGAGTGAATACCTCAGTGCTGTTTGATGGAATCATGGAATGATTTGGGTTGGAAGGACCTTAATGGCTGGGATACCCTGGGCAGCCTCCTTGAACAATTGCAGGGATGGGGCAGCCACATTTTCTCTGAGCTACTTGTGCCAGTGAGTTACATTTGTAATGTGATTATAAACCTGGCTTCAAACTTGCACGTGTTATTAGCCCTTAACTGATGCCTTTGGTGGCTGGCCTGGAGCAGAGCCCAGCCAGAGCAAAAGGATAAAGCAGGGATTTATTAAAAGGCCTCACTGGGCACACCTGGGCAGCACAAGAGCCCGGCTGGGCCACACCCAAAGTGACCCCAAAATTGGCACAGAATGGACACCTGAGCACCAGGGCTCACACTTTGATAAGTTCTGGTCCATCAGCACATTGGAGTTCATTGTGCAATTCCAGCTCCAGGTTAGGAAGCTCCATCCTCCTTGGTTTTCCTTCTTCCTTCACCCTTGGTTTTTTTCTTGGGCCTGAAAGTTGTCCTTGGTGTCAAAGTAGAGAAGGAATTGTTTTGTCTGTCTGCTGTGTGAGGAGAGCTCAGAAGCGCTGAATATGAAACCTAAAACTACCCACCAAAACAGCACAGAATCTAAAAGATATAAAAGCTAAAACTTAAGGCTTATCAGCATGACACACAAGTGCAGCATTGTCTGTCTGGCCTGCCCTTCTGAGTCAAATGCCCAGAGGAATTTCACATCTTGTATCCTGTACAGATTATTGGAGCTACACTACATGAGATGGACATTACGATACAATTAATCTCTTTGTAGACATACGTATTATCTCTCCAAATCAGTCTGGCCCTGTAAGATTTGGGGAATAAGAGGTAATTTAATGCATCACAGGTGAAGCAGCTGCAGATGGAGAAGAGTTATGTCATTGTTACTGTGAACCAGAGGGTAGGGTGGAGGAAGATGAGGTCTATATCCAGACAGATCAGTTTATACCTATGAAGTGAATGTTTCTGTCAAGAGTTCATTCAGCCTGCCTGTCCAGATGCAGTTGGAAGGCTTCAGTGCTGTAGATATGGTGTGTGAGCTAACTCAGCACCACCAAGAGTCTGGGAGAAGAGAGGGGAAGCCCCAGGCAAAGATGATTTGTGGGAATGGTAGCATTGGGAAGTGGGCACTGATGCAGTGTTCAGAGGTGAGGAACTTGTCCTCAGAATAATCAGAATGGTTCTTTGAATGGCCTCTGGAAGGCTTGGGAAGCAGAACTGGATGGATGCAATAATCAGAGGGCTTATTGCCTCTGGAAATTTTAATTGGACTTGATGTTGTGATACCTATTAGGCTTGAAGGTGCCCAGGCCGGTGGAAGCTGCAGCTTCCTGCAGGATATATCACTCCTGTATCCTGGGCCAGCAGCTGTGCAGCACCAGCTCCTCCTCTGCACACTTAGTCCTGGCCCTGTCTCGGGTTTTTATATTTTGAATTCCTGAGATTTAGAAAGTCCTTTTCTCCCAGCCCCGTGATTGAAGAAATAGTTGAGAGTCGTCTCTTCTGTTTTCCAAGGTTGTTTATTTTTCCTTCTCTATTCCATTCTTTCCCTGACTCGCAGAGATCCTCTCAGCAAGTCAGTCCAAGGCACAATCCCCCTCCCTCAGGGTGGTGTTTACTTTTTTTATACTAAAAACTACATATACTTTATTTACAATAATTTTCCAATCCCTATCACCTATGTTAGACAGTCTGTCTCTGCTCTAAACCAACCAGAAAGTGTCACCATCACAGCAGGAGATGGAGGACAAGAAGAGCAGGACAGGACACACCCAGGTTCTTCCATCTTGCCCCCTAAACCCTCATTCTAAAAACCCCAAACTTCTACTTTTTACCCTGTGACAAATTAACTGTCACTCTACTCTAACTCTTGTGGCCTGTAAATCCTCACACAAAGTTGTTAATTTCTCCCAAGGGCTAAAGTGGAAGGCACAGGAGTTTTTGACTTCTTGCCTAGGTCTCTCATCCCCCTGCCCAGGTCTGAAATCATCCAGGACAGTCAGAGGAGTGTCCTGGACTCCAACAGCCCTGCTGCTGGACCCTGCCCAAGTGGCTTGAAATGGGTGCAAGGATAGAAAGTGAATTGAAGATGGTGGCAGACTGAGCTCCCTTTCTATGTCTTCAACACTTTTCTGGGATTGGGAGTAAGTGCTTTTACACTTTTAGTTAGCAAACACATCTGTCACACTTCCTTCCCTGTAAGTTTTATATGAAAAAAGTGAGGTAGTTTGCAGAGGTGTAATGTTTTTACAGAGATCAGTTGCAGCAAAGCTTCTAAGGAAAGCCTAGGCAAAAATGTTTGCTTCTTTCTTTACACCTTAACTGAAATTAATCTTTCAAAATGTATTAAATGTAATGAAGAATGTAAAAAGTACATCGTCTTAAAGGGAGCTACATTTTTTTCTTCATTCTAACCTTTCTTAGAAGTACATCTGAAATTCTTTTTGTTCATAGTATCTCAAACAAGAAGCTTTTAAAATTAAACTATCTGCCATTTACCACTATTTAGGACTTACGGATTAATTCATTTAGCATTATATCTCTCTAATGTTTTTTTTTCTTATCTGTAAAATTGTAGAAAAGCTGAATGACTTGTTCCTTAGTGATTTTAGGCCCATATATTATTTTTCCTATATTAAAAACTTTGAGACATAAGTGTTTTCCTACCTTTCCTTAGAAAGATACTTCAGAAATTAGTTTTGTCTCTGTGTTGAATTTGTCTTTTATTATCTTTGAAGCCTACCCAAATTTACTAAAGTTTCAACCTTTTGGAAAATTTCCACTGCATTTTCTTAGTAGGTAAATCATCTAAGAATATTCTGTCTGCAGCAGGAATTTGCTCTGTTGAGCCCTCTTGGATCAGTGCTTTAGGAATTGGACAGGACTTTGTTTGCAGGTGTTTTTTCTGGCAGTGGGTCAGTAATTTAAAAGTTTCCCCTTCTGGTATGAAGACAAGATACAGCAGCTAATGGGAGGGGGAAAAAAAAAAGCTAAAAGTTATGTAACTTTAATATAACACTGTAGTGCCTTCTGCTACACTGCAGCATTTTGTCTTTAGAGAATTATATATTCAAATTTATTTCAATAGGTAACTACCTGTATCTTGCCAACTAAATATTTTTATTGTACTGTGTTTTGTTTTTAAAAATTACTAGTTTTTACTAGTCACTAGCTGACTGACAAGTTTTCAGTCAGCTCTTTCTAGAGATGCTGGAAATGATGAGCAGAGCTTCCTGAAATACAAGTTTCACTATGTTTCCATTAGGCATAACTAGAAGTTATCCAGGAAATAAAGCAGAAATATTAATTCTTTACCTTGTTAACTGACACTTCAGGGACTGCTGTTGAACTGAAAATAGCATCAAAGGACAGAAACAACAGGGCAGATGATAAAATACAGATAACCTGTAACTTCAGTCTTTAGCTTCTGAAAAGCGAAGAGTCATGCTTTGGCAGTGGAGTAAACCAGATTAACTTTTCCATTCTTGACTGTATGTGAGTAATGCAAGTTTCCATTCTGTCCTCCTTTTACACAAGTCCCACCACTTTGTGTCGAGGTACTGTGTGTCTCCTAGCTAGACAAGGCTCCTGCAGCCTGTCAGAGCTCCCTAAGCTCTGTGCTCGCAGAAAGCAGACTCGATTTTCATTCCTCCTTCCATTCAACAGGAGCCTCTTTCATGTCTGCAAATTGGAAACTCGTGTTTTTCAGTGTGGTGCATGGATGTGTGTGTGTGTGTGTGTGTGTGTGTGTGTGTGCCCTCTGGCACACCTGTTTCTAATTTCCTGACTTGAAAGCGTTTCCCATCAAAAGGAGCAGAAAAACAATTTCTCTGTGACACGCTGCTCAGCCTTCCTCTCCTTTGCCATCTTGGTTCCATTGGAGGAACATTATAAGATGCAGAGCATGCATTGTATGGGCTGTCCAGCTTACATTGTGCTGGGTTCTTTCTCCTCTTCTTGTGGTTATTTTTCAAGCATTAGAAATCTTCTTGAGAAGTCACTCCGCTGAGGAAAAAAAAAAACCCAGTGATTTAATCCTTAGCTTCTTGTGTGAAGCTCAAATGAAAGGTCCGAGTCTGTAGCGAGTTAAGCTTTGTACAACCTGTGACTTGAGTATTAGTTACTGTTTGGTACAGAAAGATTAACATTTAAAAATGTATTTACTTAAAAATTATAGCTTGGCTTTCTTACCTTTCTTCAGAATTGTATGCATTGGGAGATAATATCTGATATAATAGCTAAAAGATGAAGATGTTAATAATCCTCAAAAATAAAACCAAAAATATCACAACTCCCCCCACTAACTTGCTTGTTATGGAAGTTGTGCATACGCTAACTAGCAAATTACTACTGCTGGAATAGTAACTCGAGGGGACTACTCATACATCCAGGACAGCTAAGTTATAGCAGTATAACAGAAGAAAAAGGGACTATGAAAAAAAACAGGTTGTAGATTCATAGACTATTCTTATAGAAATAAATGAGGAATATTCCTGCAAAATTACAGCAGAATAACAGAAGAAAAAGAGGTTATGAAAAAACCAGGTTGTAGATTCATAGACTATTCTTATAGTAATAAGTGAGGAGTATTTCAATAGGAGGTAAAATTGTATTATTATCAGAAATCACACATTTCAATACCCACAGAAAAGGAAAGTTCTGTTTCACTCTTGGTCTGCCTGGCACTTTGAAAGAAATACTGCCTTAAAAACTGTATTGTGGCATGATCCAAGATATGTGTCTCCGAAAATCAGTGTTGGTGCTTCTGTATGATCTCCAAGTAGTTTTCAGGCAGGAATAGAAGGTTCCTTCTGGTTGAAGACAGATTTTCTGGGACCTTTCCGAGTTTTGTTTGGGTCTGTAGTTTGTTTACAAAATAAAGGTGTTGTGGCTATTAAAGCCTCATTCTTCTTTCCTTCCCTTATCATAGGACTCTGTTGCCATAAATCCCTGGAGG
The DNA here is from genome assembly GCA_018697195.1 of Certhia americana. Lineage (NCBI taxonomy): Eukaryota > Metazoa > Chordata > Aves > Passeriformes > Certhiidae > Certhia > Certhia americana. Next base: position 105,753,001 of record CM031859.1, read on the forward strand.
CTTTAGGAATCTGTGTTTTCTTCCCCCTTAATCTAGGAGGCTAGAAACTTGCATCAAAATATGTGTATGTTTCTGTTTATTTTTCATAGGGTCTTAGAGTGGTTTGGGATGGGAGGGACCTTAAAGATCATCCTGTTCCCACACCCTGCCATGGGTAGGAACACCTTCCACTAGAACAGGTTGCTTCAAGCCCCGTCCAACTTGGCCTTGAACACTTCCAGGGATGGCACAGTCAGAACTTCCCATGGCAACCAGTTCCAGTGTCTCACCACCCTCATAATAAAGAATTTCTTTGTAATATCTAATTTAAATCTACCCTCCTTCATTTTGAAGACTTGTCCTATTACTATATGCTCTTGTCTTGGATGCAGCAGTGCAGGTGGGCTCTTACTTGAGCAGGGCCGAGGGGCAGAACCCTCCCTCCCCTGCTGCCCACTGGGCTTTGGATGCAGCCTGGGATGCAGTTGGTTCTCTGGGCTGTGAGCACACATTGTTAGCTCACGTTGAGCATCAGAAACCCCAAAGTCCTCCTCAGGGCTGCTCTCAATCCGTTCTCCTCCAGACTCTGTTTGCGATTGGGCTTACCCTGGCCGAGCTGCAGCACCTTGGCCTTTTTCTTGGCCTTGCTGAGCTATGTGAGTTCACACCTTTCCACTTCTCTGGCTTCTCCAGCTCCCTCTGGATGGCATCCCTTGCCTCCAGCACCGTGACAGGGTGCTCTCAGTGCCACTGTGCCTGTTGCTGACAAGGAGATTGAGCAGCCCCAGCCCCTGAGGAGCACCTCAGGGGTGTCTCCCTGTTGTCCTCTTGGACACTGAGCCATTGCCACAATGCTGCTGGTGTGACCATCCAGGCAGCTCTTTATCCACCTGCCCAGCCATCAAATCTGTGTCTCTGTAGTACAGGGACAAGGAAGTTTTGCAGGACAGGGTCAATACCTTGCATAAGTCCAGCTGTGTTAATGTTTTGGTGTTTTTTCATATAGTCAGAGGCAGGAATTGGTGCTATAAAGTTTTTTATTGTATAAAAGCATCAGCCCGTGAGTGCATCAGTGAGTTGCTAAAGGGCTCTTGGCAGGGCAAAGCCCCACTGGCAGCTGGAATCACCAGGAATTCAGGCAGCAGCCAGAGTGGTCTCTTTCTTCTCTTTCTTCTCTTCTTTCTTCTTCCATGGATGTGTGCAGGCAAAGCAAAGCAGCAGCAGTAGGTAGCGTAGGAAGGAAGGGATGGAGGTCTCTACTGAAGGTTTTAACCCTCAGCTAGAAACAGGATCCTAGAACAATTCCTCTGCACCTATTAGAATTATACCTGAAAATGTGAATTGCAGTGTCAGTTCTCACACATCTGTATGTGCATTTGCTCACATTGCTCTGTCTGTGTATATGTTCTACCTGTTTATGTTCTTGGCTCCATCTAAAAATGCAAAACAATATTTGACTGTGTTTTAATTGTGTCTGTGAAGCACTGAACTCTTAACTGGAACTTAGAGCACTCTGCTTCTACCCAGGCACTTCGGAAAGCATGACATACATTCTTACTTACTTAGGCTTAATTCTAATTTACTTGAAACAAAAACTTTATACTTATATATGTGGCTTAATGCATCTTAATTTCTCTAAAGTCTTTAACTCAAATTCTACATTCTTTTCTCCGAGAGACTCAGAGGGGGTGTAAATTCTTGATTTCCAACACAGGTGGATGGCACCAGTTGTTCTTCCCTTACCTTCCAATGCTGTAACCTCATTGTAGATAACCATTTTTGTCAGGCATGGTTTATCAAAACATCTCTATAAACTATTTGTTTTCTGTAGAAGCACATTTCTCTTTGCCAGTAGCAATCCTAGAGGAAGGCAGTTAATTTTTTAGTTAATTGCACTTAGCCCTGCAAACATGGACAACAGCAGTTCCAAAAGTATTTTTGTCAGTACAGGAGTTACAAGTAGGCAACATGCTGTTTGCAAAATATTACTGTGTTAGGAAAATAATTTGTTTACTATATGAAACAGTTTTTTCAGTGTGAAGCACTAATTTAACCCAGTAAATTTTTCCAGTTAGTCATCTCCATTTGAGGCACTCATGTGTGAAGTCTTAGGGAAGCATTTGTCTGTCATTACAAAATATTCATCTCTGAAATATAATGAGCTTCAGGTTACTGAAGAAGTCATCATCATAACTGGGAAAGGATAATAAAGTGATTTAAACTCTTTTTACAGGAAAGTTACTAAAATGAATGCATTTAAGGCTTTGATGTAGAATTGGAAAATTCTTAGTGGGAGTCCCTCTTGGTTTGGTTGTAGTACTATTCAGTGAAAGAAATGCCAAATGTATTAACTTGCAGTTAAAGGTAGTATAATGGGAGATAGTTAAGCAAATGAACCAGATTTACATTTTCATCAACTTGTGTGCGTGATTTGGAAATGCCTTTAATCAGCTTTCACTGGAGTTGCTGTCTTGAATCATGTTAATACAACTTCTTTGGAAACTGGCTAATGCTGGTGGTTAGACTAAAGTGACTGGAACTATAAATTTGAACCCACAACTTTATATTGTAAATTGTAAATCAGTTTTCCTGTAATAATATCTACATTCATTTTGTATCTAGTCCTAGTATTATCTACAGTGACCCCCCCAGCTGGAGGCTGTACAGACATACAGAGCTGCTAAACCTGCAAGAAGTTTGGCTTTGACTTGACATAATAGAAAGTGTAATTCTTTTTTCTCAGCCTGTATCTGGTCAAAATATGTGAAACATTGCTTAGTTTGTTGGTTTGGTTTGTTTTTTTCTTCAAAAATAGATGTTCCTATATCAAAAACTACAGCAACAAATGTTTCTTTTCCAAATGGGGGAATTGTTTTCTTTAGCTATCTGTCCCTGCAGACTGCCAGCAAGTGATGTGTTGAAAGATTTTTGCATACACTGCCAGCAGCACTCTGTAAGTTTGCTGTCTTATAGGTTGACATAAATATGACAAAAAGAAATGACTTTGTCTGTGAGGATGTAGAGATGTGTGATCTGCTAGTAGAATTGCAAAGCTGCTTTCCTTGTGGTTGATCCTGGATCACATCCGTGGGCTGCAGCTGTTCTTAACCCATATTAAGTTTTCTCTCTGAATTTTTTTTTGGAGCAGACTTGATGTTATGGGAACTCTTCAATAAAGTCAATCTCTTGGGGGGGGAAATAACATTATACGTCATGCTAAAAAATGGCCATTGTTTTCTTGATGCCAATTTAGGAAATACTTGAAAATTGTGAAGTAGTAACATCTGGTTTTATTACTTGATGCACTTGGAGATGCACAGACTCACCCTGATTTCTGTGTCTCATTTGTTTGATTTCTCTTCTAAGTCCCCTGCTTCTCATTCATCTAGTTATATTTAAAGGTATTACATGCTATATTTTACAACTACTAACAGGTTTTTTCAAGAAAAAAACAGCTTTCTCAGTTTTTTCTGGAGCATATGCCTCTTCAGTTTTGTTCTTTACAGCAAAACTTCATAGTGATTAAAGCTTCTTAGTTTAAAAAAAGTGATGTCCATGTTGTGATCTATGGGTAAAATGCATCTTTGTGGGGTTTTTTCATGTTCTTCATCCATCACTTTGGGATAAATAGTAGATAACTTAGAGTTCTTTTGTGGAGTGAAGCTTCTGAGTGTGGGTGTAATGAGGCAAATAAATGGACAGCCCCTCCTGTAAGCCGAGGTTTCTCTATTGCACGAGCCTCTTGAAGATTATCTCCTAACCAGGACACTTCTCTCATTAACTTCAGAGCTTGACAGCCTCTATGAAAACACTTTTCCCCTTGTGCTCTCAAGAATGACTTCCCTTGGCTGAGTAATTGTTGTAGTATTTTGGCTCTTTCATTTTCCTCTAAATGTGTAACTGGGTTTTGACTCAATCTGTTTGCTATACAAAGAATTTTTTTTGGTCTTTCTGTTTAGCCAGTTGTATGTAGATCCAATGCCAAAGTGTCCCACTTCAAACAACTCAGTTTAGCTGAATTGTATTAATCAGGAGACACTCCCAATTAGCAGGGACACATAACTGAAGACTAAGGTATTTTTTGGTGATTGAACATAGCAGGATTTTGGGACACGTGTACATAATTTTTCAGCAGTCTGCTCTCTGGGCTGATTCTCTGACATCTAATGCATCAATAGTGCTCCAGAGAGTGTTTTTTTTTTCTTGTTTCTTGGGGGGTTTTAAATCTTGAAAATGAGGGGAGTAATTTTTTTTCCCCATCTCTATTAGCAATCTTTGAAGAACAGTAGAAACTCACTGTGCATTTAAGGGGAAGGGTATAATTGTGTAGCAAGTAACCAGAGAGTAAGATTCTTTGAGTAGGTTGCCATCTTAATTAAGGTTTAAAATGGTGAGAAAAACTAGAAACCAGTCTGTGAGTAGCTGCAATACACAGTGCCAGACCTGCCAGCGTGTTTGTGCCATGTTGTACCCTAAGTCAGTGCTCTAAACTCAGCAGTGAGAGGCTCAGCGGGCTGTGCCAGAGCCAGTTTGGGTGGGGTTTAATTATTAATTAATTATTCCATTTGTCTTTATGCCACATCTAGGCAGGCTTCAGCCAATTTCTCTCTTCTGGGCTTATTAGTGCTACCTGTGGAGACTGAGCTGCCTTTGTCTGAAGCCAGCCTAGGTCTGATGTCTTACCAGCCCCAGCTCCCTGCCACTTGGAAACAACTAGATTGTTTCCAGCCATAAATTTGTTTCTGGAGGCTGTGTAGGTGTATTTATGTAGCTCTGTACCTGAGCTCGTAAGTCCAAGTGGATTATAGCAGATTATTTTTTTATGGTTTCAGTGCTTGCTGCATCTTGTTGTATTTAATGAGAAATACACTAGAAATATTTCTATATAATTGTGCACGGACTGTATCTGACTTCCCACTGTATATTCTGGTGTTTAATACAGTTTTAGGCCCTGAGAGGTTAGAAATCTGATCAAAATATAGTCACTTACATTTAGATAATTTGAAACCATTGTTACCTTACACCTCTACATTAGTTATGGTTTTTTCTTTCCTAACTGGACAACACAGTTCACCTGGCTCTTGGTTAAACCTCTTCTAGCTGCTTTGTCTGCTTGCCTGCCATTAAGGAAAAATGTCAACAAACAGGAGGCATAAGTAATGTAATGACCTTCATCTGTGTGGAGAAGGTATCAGCAGTGAATTTTCCTGTCCAACAAACCCCAGTTTGAACATGCACAGTGCCATTTGGCTGCAGCTCTGTGTCCCAAAGCACAGCACAGGAAGGGAGAGAAGGGTGTAGGAGAAAAAATAGCAGGTGTCAAAGTATTCCTACAGAACAAGAGTAGCAGTGATGACCTGCTTGTCTTCACCAAAAACAGGGTTCAGGGGGATAGGTACAGAATGCACTGAGGTAGTAAGTGGTTGTTTGCAGAAGCTTTTTAGTTTCTTAAGGACAAACCTTTAAAAATTACAGGAATTTGTATTAGGAGTCCAGTGACCAGCCACTTCGGCAAAAAAGCATGGGTGAATTCATGTATTCCTTTGTTGCAAAAAGGCTGAATCAGATGGACTAAGTAGAAGATTCCTTCATGCAAAAGGAGTTAATGTGTCACTGAAGTTGTTGTGGTGATGCCTTCTGGAGGCTGACCTGGAACAGAGACTAGACAGGGCAAAGGATAAAGCAGGGATTTATTCAAAGGCCTCACTGGGCACACCTGGGCAGCACAAAGAGCCAGGCTGGGCCACACCCAAGGTGTGGTAACAGAATGGACACCTGAGCACCAGTGCTCACATTTTGATAAGTTCTGCTCCATCAGCATGTTGGAGTTCATTGTGCAATTCCAGCTCCAGGTTAGGAAGCTCCATCCTCCTTGGTTTTCCTTCTCCCTTCACCCTTGGTTTTGTTCTTGGGCCTGAAAGTTGTCCTTGGTATCAAACTAGAGAAGGAATTGTTTTGTCTGTCTGCTGTGTGAAGAGAGCTCAGTAGCACTGAATATGAAACCTAAAGCTACCCACCAAAACAGCAGAGAGTCTGAAAAATATAACAGCTAAAACCTAAGGCATCAGTGGATTTAAAGAGTTGCGTGCAAGGATCATTCCCAGGAGAATGATTAGTTAAGAAGATTCTGTCTGGATAGAGATGCCAAGTCAGAGACAGTGCTGCTGCTTCTTCTTTCTGTATTTAACTTTTGTTTGGTTTATGACTTTGTGCAGTCAAGATTTCAGACAAGTTGAGACAAAACCACTGACTTAGTTGAATTTTTGAGTGACTCCGTGTCAACCTTTTTAAAAAACAAAAACATGTGGCAAAAACTTGTCATATGCATCACTACGAAGAAAGTATCTTCATTTTGCATTGTCACAGCCCAATTAACATGATGGTGTAAATTAATGACAGGGTTTCTTCAGAGTGATATCTGTATTTTGACTATTCTCAATCTTACTATTTCTTTAGGTTGTGGAGAGCACCTTGTCCGGACCATACTGGCCAGAGAATGTTCCTGTGCTTTGCAAACAGAGGATGCCCACCAAGCTCTCCTAGAGACTATGCAAAACAAGTTTATTGGTGAGTACATGGCCCTGATTGCCATTTTCACATTGTTGAAAGTACAAGTCAGTCTATTAAATAAAGATACTTACTCTTGTGATTTCTGTTGAAGCCTTGTGTTGCAGTTGGCTTCAGCTTTAGGGTTGTGTTACAGCTGAAAAATGTTAAACTACGGAAGAATATATTTGGAAATTTAAAGGAAAACCCTTGGAAATGCCTCAATTGTTATGTGAGTCATAGAATACCCGGAGAGGTTTGAAGAAAGAATTTCCTGTCTGAATCATGGGCTGTGGTGTACAATTGCATATTTTAGAATTGATGGGGTTAGGAGCATTAGTAAAAATTATTCATCATGTTAACCCTTTTAATAATAGTAGACCTCAAAACCATGTCATGTTCTAAATAAATGCTTTGGACAGACAGATTCTGGTTTGCTATTTACATAATAAAATTAATTTCTTGAAAAAGTGAAATTGACTTCGTTAAAAACACAATTTTTTTTCTTTAAGAGAATTGTGCAATAGGTCTTCAATTTCTTGTAAATATAGATCTTGTTTTCTTTCTTCAAGTCGGAAGCAAAATACGAATGTGGATTTTTAAAATAACCCTAAAGTCTTGCCCTTTTGAAAACTCCAGTGAAACTTGCAGTATATATGTTGACTTGTAGTGTTTTCATTCCCCTTAAAATTTTTCAAGCTTTAAAATTCAGAGACAACTTTCACCTTCAAAACTTCTCATGGACAACATAAGACTTGTACACTGTGTTGCCAAAGCTCATTTTGTGATACTTTTAATTAGAACTGAAAGAGGGACATATACACAGCTTTGGGGATCCCAGGGGCTGATGCCCTTGGTCTTGGCAATCAGTGCATTGCAACTTCTTCTTTTTTTTTTTTTTTTTTGTAGTGTTGAATCCGTGTTAGATTCTGCCTCTGATATTTGGCTGTTTGAGGGGAAGTCACCTTTGCATTGGAGGACTGCACTTGTTAATCTGCTGCTGTACTGCAGTCATTTCTAGATGTTGTGAGCATGCAGAATGCTCTGTGTGTTCCCTAAAAAGATTTTAATCCAAGCCTACAAAAAAAAATTACGAAAAGCTACAAAAATGTAGTTTTTTAAATTTAATCACTCATTCCAGTGCATAGTGGCACAAAATTAGGAATTTGTGTACCCAAAAGAAGTGTTTAGGAAGGATGCTTGTGATAGCTTTACTGATTTGTAACCTGCTTTGCAGATGTTGTATGAAAGTGGCCTAAATTTAGCAAAGTTAGATCTTCAGTCCACACTCTCAGAGTTTATGGTGCTGTTTGTGGTAAGAGTACTAAAAGCAAGCCCAAATTGTATGTAGCCTTCTGCAATTTCGTATTAGTGCATGTACACACACAGGATGGAACACTGCTACTGAAGTAATTCCTGGAGACTGGCTGATAAAAGCCCCAAATTAATTTTTTTTTTAGTTAAAGGTGCCTTTAGGTTGCTGTGAATTTTCTGGGTTTTCTTCATTCTGTTTGGTAATGGTTAAAAAAACTGCAATTCTCATTTTGCTGTTTAATGCAAACATATTTTGCCACCACGTTGCATAACAGATATTTTCCTTTGAATGTTAACTGGCTCCTATGTGGTACATACATTGTGCTCTTTAGTGGAAATGTGAAAATGTTTGTGTTGGAGATAAGAGCCTATGAAATGTTGCTGAAGTTTTTGTTACACCTGAACTATCAATTGCAGAGAAAGAGGAGCTGCATAGACAGAGGTACCAGGATATCAGGGTGATGTGTTACTGCCTTGGGAAAGCACTAAACCCAGCTAAGCAGCAGAAAGTGAAAAAAGTGAGAGACGGGATCAAATTTATGCTCTTCCTGGAAAAAAAAAAAAAAATTGACAAAACATTTATATAACATTTATATGAATGCTTTGCTTTTTAAAGTTCTAATTCAGGACAGGTCTGGCTTGTATTTTCAGAAACTTACCACTGCAGACTTCTGCCTGACAGCAGGAATGTGCAGAATCTGCTCAGTTATACTCTAGGCAGTGCTGATGTGGAGAAAAAAGACACAACCACCTTTTGTTTTTTGTGTAGATGAAGTGCTTGGCTTAGAAAACATAAAATCTAATTTGTGCTCAGCTGTCTTGTGAATGAAAACTGATGGAGGAAAACATCAAAATCCAGACACATCTTCCTGGTTACATGTGACATAGCATCAAGTTTGTAGCTGGTAGAGGAATTTTGGAGATCTTGGCAGTTCTGCAGATGGAATGCAAAGTTACATGAGGCAGATACAGTGCAACAGTTAAAAACATGAATTACACTCAAAACAGTAGGTTTATACTAAATAGGTTTTTTTGCTGTGACTTTTCATAGGTGATGTGCTAGTTGCTAGCACAGGATATGTGCAGGATTTTATACTACGAAACAAGAGGATAAAATGGGCTAATGGACTCCTTGCTGATGGCATGGCTGCTTCCCTTGCATTCCTCAGAGCCCTGCTCTGTGCTCTTGTCAAACTGTCACCAGAATTACAGTGCACCAAGGCACTGGGAAAAAACCCAGCCTTTAACAGTGCTGAGCTAGAATGTTTTATCAGAAGTCAAAATGTGGTTTAGTTGTGTCAGAGGAATGAACAGCTGATTTTGGCAGGTGCCATCAGATTGGTGCTTCCTGTTTACAGCACTCTCCCATTCTCTGCAGAGCCCTGGGAATGCTTCCAGCTAGGGAATGCCTGCCTTAGACAGTGAGTGCTGTTTAAACAGCAGGTGATGAGCAAACTCATGTCAGATGTGCTTCTCTCATCCTTTCTCGGAGCCAGTTTACTGTGGAGAATGCACAGCTGATGGTTAAATCAGAGGTGAGAGAAATCCAATTTAGACTTGTAAATGAAAGGGGCTCCATATCTTCAGCCAAAGAGCACGAAAGGCTTGGTTTCCAGTTAAATTATGGTGTTCTGTAAACACAACCTTCCAAACAGAAGAAGAGAGGATTTTGTTACTCATCATTCCTTTCAAACACAGCCAAGTTTGTGGAATGTAGACTTAGAGTAAATATTTGTGTCATCTCATTGGCGGGAAATCTGGGCTTTTAACAATGGCAGCATTACCAGTGGTACTTGAAAACTTCTTATGAAGCATTAGAAAATAATGAGCTGAAAGACATAGCTGGAATCTGGGGTTTGTTCTTTCCTTAGCAGGAATATGTTTCTCTATTCTTGTATTTCTAAACTGTGCTCCACTTGAGAGAAGTCTGGGAAAAGGTAACAGCAGAAGGATGATGCTGACACTTCCTCTTCTAGAAATTTAGTGTCAGAATCATCTCTTCTGAGCAGGATTTTGGACAGCTAGGATAGAATCATAGAATAAAAAGCCTGCTACTTTAACAGTAACAAGACTGTGACTGGCATTGCACAGTGTTATAGTTTTATAGTACATTATAGTTTGCTTTGGTGCTGCATTGCTCCAAGCTTTGTAATATCCTTTGTGGGTTTCTAGCAGAGCAAACAAACTATGGAAGCGTTATTATACTTCTCCATGACACAGAGGAAAAGATTTCAGAAGGGAATGAAGTGATCCTGAAGTTTCATAAACTCAGTGTGGTGGTGTTCCACAAGGACTTGTATAGGTCCTCCCTATGCTGCTCCATGACAAAAGCACTGGGATTTTATTGGTCTGTTATTTAATTTCTTAAAATCTTCCCTATAAAGTTTTCAAGTGCAGGTGTTTCCCCTTGCAGCTTCTTGAAAAATTTAATATAGATGTTGTAACTTACTGTATCATGAAATATAGAGACCTCTGACTTGAGACAGCTTGTGCTTAAACATTCACCAAATAATGGTGCATGAAATTAAAAGCAGGCTTCATTTAGTGCTTCTTATATTCCACTAATGCTTATTTCAATTGTTACCTTGGAGTTTAGTGGGGTACATAGCAAAGGGAGAGTGGCAAATGGCTTCACTTCCACCACATTCTGTGCACAAGCTGACAGTCCAGTGGCCGAGCTATCTGTAGAATGTTGACCTGAAAAAGTCACAATTTCACTCACACATTGCTCAAGGAGGTTTAGTATCGTTTAACTGCCCTGTGTTAAAACGAGGGGATGCTGAAGCACTTAATTGTGCTTCAGTCCACAGTCAGTGTTCAGCCCCAGGCTTTAAGCCTTTGAAAGCTGATGTAAACAATGAAGCTGGTAATGGTTTCTCTGCTGTGGAAGAGTGTGAATGTAAAACATCTCATGAGCAGCTGCTTCATCCTTCAGCTGGGTAAGTGTAAATAAACCACTTCATTTACAGCTTAGTGTTCAATCTGTGCTAGAATGATAACTACAAATGGGGGAAAAAATGATCGGAAGTGAACAATTCACAGCAGTTCCATGATCTGGAGGAAACAATCTTCATCATGGGAGAGCTTTAAATTCACAAAGGATGCTGAAGAAAAGGTGCTCTTCACTTGTATCTGTAGCTCCTGCAGGGCAAGGCTGAATGTTGGGGCCATTATTTGCTTTAACACTTGGGAAACCTCTCAGTTCTGTCCCTGACATGCAGCTGAACCTGGGTCGTGGTGTTCAGCTCTTGCAGAACTTCATGGGATCAGTGCACATGGAGTTGTGAAGACCTGCTTGCTTGTTCTTGAGAGAATTTGAACACTGCTACAGATTAATAACATGCAAAAATATATAAATAAAAACTTGATAATGTTTTCTGTGTGTCACACAGCAGTAACAGAGTAGCTGAGCTTTGAAGGAGAGAAATGTGTTTTGTAAAATGTAGTTTTGTGACTGGGGAAGGTGAGGGTTTGACCAAAACTAATGAAATACAGGGTTTGTTGGGTTTTGTCCTATCCCTGCTCTCTGGTGTGGCCAGTCAGTGCTAACATTATTTGTTAATGCTGCAGTTGGAGTTTTACTTTGGATTTTTCATGCCACATTCCTCAGCAGTAAGCCAGTGTAACTGGGAAAAGAACACTGAGCTTCGTGAGACTTAAAATGATACTTAAAGTCCCAGGTTTTTGTGATTTTGTCATTAGCAAGCTATTAGATCAAAGATTTATCCAGCAATTCTATTTTATTGCAGTGGAAAACAATATTTTTTTTGCTAGTAGGCATGTTTGGGGTTTATTTTAACTAAATTTTGAATTTGTAGAGGAAAATCTATTTTTCTGAAGAGTACAGAGAGAGCAAAAATGGTGTGTAGGAGGTGGGAGCCAGATCACTTTTTCCTTCTAATGAGAAACCATTCTGCCTTTAATGTACATGGCAGTATTTTGCTTCCACTTTTTCTCCTCCTCTTGAAATACTAATTAAATGTGTATATAAAGAAGTTATTACCTATATTGTTATTTTTTACAAAAGTCTGCTCTGTTATTTCTTTTTCTCAGTGGGTTGGCTGTAACAAAATGAATGGTGTTCCTAACCTTTGAATTCAAAGTGTTTTGAGAACACTCAAATTAATTCCTGTGTATGGCACATGAATTCTCTTTAGAAATAAAGTATAGTACTGCTTTTGTACCATTATTTTTACAGATTTAATGGTAGATGCATAGCATTCAGCTGTCTGGAATTTGGCTTACCATAGACCTACTCATTTGCACTGTCTGGTTTGTTAAAATACACTCTTTAGCATAACTGTAATCATCATCAGTAGGTGTGCTAATCTAGAAGGATCCTTGTTTAAAAAAAATTTTATATTTGAATCTTTCTTTTAACATTTTTGAAAAATTGCTTTAGTTGGAAAATAAGTAACTTTTAAACAATACGCTCTTCAGCATGTATTTAATTTGGCTTAGGGTCTGATTTTTAAGAGCAGAGAAACAGCCTGAATTTACTGTACCATATAACACTGTAATATTATTATTGTAGGCAACTGGTTTTTACTGACACTTCTTAGAGGTTGATTCCCCACAACTTCAGGCAGTGAATTGAGACACACACTGTGTTGCTGCTGATTTTGCACTGAGATGGTTCAGCTTATCTTGCTGCTGAAGGCATTTTGGGGTGGGTCAGGGTGTGGTCACACAATTTGCTTCTGATGTATCCTGGGTGGGAAGATCCTGAGTCCTTGCAAGGTAGTGCAAGTGACTGTGTCTTCATTTGCTGCTTGTGTTTGGTGTTTGGGGATGAAAACAAGGGGGGGGTGTTCTTTTTTTTTTTTTTTTTTTTTTGCAGACCATTCCAGAATAATGCTCATTCTGCATACAGCTGATGATAAAATGGTGTAGTAGATCAAAAGGGCAAGCAAGGCTATGGTTTTGTCTGGAGGAGAGGGAATGTCTCCCATCATCCTTGCTTTGCTTGCATAACACAATCTTTTAAGACATTTGGTTCAATACAATCTTTTAAGACATTTGGTTCAACACAATCTTTTAAGACATTGGGTTCTGTTGGAACCCAGAATGCAGAGAGTATTCCTCTGCATGTTTTAAGGGATCCAAACCCTCTGACAAACACTGCTTTTAACCTTTGTCCATGGAAAGGGCTTCCTAGGCTCTGGGATGTAGCAGAATTTTCAAGAATATAAATTAGATAGTAGCATAATATGTAATTTATGACAGGGTGAGAAATTTAGATTTTGGGGTTTGTTAGCATGGTAAGGAGATGAAGACAAGCTGGAGGATCCTTGCGTTTTTTAGGCTTCTTCCTCCTTCTTCATCTCCTCCATATTCTGCAGTGTTGGGGACACAGGACTATTGGGCACAATTTGCCACAGTGCAGTATCATGTGAATAGAGATTTAGTTAGTTATTTAGTTAGTTATTGGTAGAAAAGTAGAAATAATGTATGTTCTTGGTGATAATTGGGTGAATTATCTTTAAGAGAACCTTGATTCTGTGCATTGGAGGCTTTTTGGTGTCTTTTCTCCCTCAGGCCAAGCTGGTGTAAAGCCTGGTGTGCAGAAATTGCTGATCAGAAAATAATAAACAACCTGGAGAGCAAGAACAACCAAGAGTCCAGTTTGCCTTTTTACTGAACAAGGACTTGGGAAAAGGCCTCCCCTGTCAGGGGAGAGACATGTGGGAGTAGAAGAACTGCCACAGGTTCAACACAATCTTTAAAGACATTTGGTTCAATAGTTCATTCAAATTACCTGCTCCAAGTCACATTAAGTAATTTTATTCATCTCTGTCTCATGCCACTGTTACGAAGTCAGTGCAGTGTGACCTGGTTTCATGGGACATAACCAACATTTCTTCTTAGTCCAGGTGGCCAACCTATGTCATTCTTAAAGAAGTCAGTGTCTTGCCCATCTGTTGTGTTTTAGTGTGAAATTAATTCACACTACATTTAGGGTGCTGAAATTAAGACTTTTATCACTATTTTATCACTTTTATCACTTTGTAATCCTCTCCTGGAGTTTTCCAGTTGCTGGAGAGTGGCAGTGTACTTCAGCAAAGGCTGAATTAACACAGTCAGTTTTCTAACTTTTGAGTGGTCTTCAAAGCCTTTGAGTTTAGTGGACTGGTAATAAAGCTTCTATGGTGCTTAATTGTTGAAGGAAGTAATTTGTTCAGAAAACAATTGTATGCAATACTTTGGGCAATATAATGGACACCATGTTTAATGTCAATAAATAAATGCTATTTATGCTGACAGAACTGGGGCTCTCAGTTGTTCATGCAGAGGTTGAGCATCTTTTTGGATGAAGTTGTAAGCTGAAGACTTTGTCTTATGTTCTTGAAACTCAAGTTTTAAATTACTAATTTAAACCCTCTTTCAAAAATAAATTTCCCAAAACACTTGCTTTGAGGGATTGGGTTTTTTAATTCTTTGTTTTGCTGAAGATGAATATTTCATTCTTGCAAAGAAATCCCTGTAAAAATGGAAGAATTTTGATAAAAATGCAGTGTTACATGCTTTGCTGCAGAGTCTCTACATGGAAAGAAATATACTGCTAAGCCTTGTAAGATTTCAAAAGACCACATCCAAGTTCCTCAGATTACTGGAAATTTGATCAGTCATTATGGTACAGTTAAAAAAAAAAAAAAACCTGGGAAAATGAAGAAATATGTAATTACCCTATTTACAGACTTCCCTTTCATCTATTTTTTTCGGAATGTGGAAGAAACAAAATCCCTAAAAAAAAGGGTTTAAACTAATGGAAGCATTTCTAGAACAAGCTTTCAGTGGCACCAACTCTATAAACTATAATCAGTAGTTGCTGTCTGGTATTATGGGCATTCATACAGTCCCAGTGTTTTACTGCGGCCTCAAATATATTCCCTGTCTGCTGTGAAATACTGTTTGCTGGCTGTGTTCTGATGAAGCAGAACAATTCTAACTATTCTAATTAAAGAGATAATTAACATTTTTCACTAGAACGTTGGAAGACTCTTTCACGGCCCTTAAAAGCACAAGAGGAACTGCTTATTAAGAAACAAACCAGAACTTTTTCTGTCTCTTTTTCCATCTCTTTGCAATGACTTTTCACCACAGCATGGCTTAAATTGTTTGTGCAGTTTAGTGTCGGGTTAGGTCTGCAAACCAAGTTCAGGTAGAGGCATTGTCTTTGAAGTGTCCGATTTTGACTTGGGTGGTAAAATGCTTCACAACCTTCCAAGCCTTGTGTTTCTATTTTAACCAAACATATTTTCCTGTTTTGTTTTTTTTTTTCTTTTTTAATCTCTTACCTTATCATGGCTGGATTCTTGTTTCACAGGGATTTATTTGGTGGCAGTCAGTAATACAGGAGGTGTAACTGTTAACTAGTAATAGTTCTTTTACAAAGCAAGTGGCACTTCAGAGATAGTATCTGTTTGCATTACATCAAATAAGATATTACTGTTTATTGAGCATTGCATTTATTATTTTCCTGCAACGTGGGCTTCTGTTGCAGTGACCACCTTGTCTTGCTTTTGAAGGTGGCTGCTTTAATGTAGAGAAAACATGATAAGCCTTCTAGTTTTCCTTCTGGTGAAGCTTGAAGTTGGATTTTATTGGGCTGTTTTGTTGTTGTTATTTGTGTTAAAGGAGTAATTTTAATCATACAAATAGCTGTGGGCAAGTTAAAGGAGTCTGATGAACAGATCTGCTCTAAAGTTCTTGTGGCTGGCAAATTGCAGTGTCTGTACACTAATTTATTTAGAAGAAAGAATTGAAAAGAATTGCATTAAATGGCTGTTGCAATTGTATGTTCAATTTTAAATGACAGTATAATGCAGATGTGTAACTAGGATGTCTGTGGATGTCTAAGTGCAAGAACTTGATTAATTTTGTGGCTCAAGACATTTTAAATTATGTAAATTATTCCATTGTTTCCACATTTAAAGTTATAGGGATCTTTTTTCAAATTGCAAACTAGAGAAAGAATACTTAGGCTTGGTTCAGCTAACTTTAAAGCTTTTCCAGCTTCTGATAGAAGAATTTTATATCTTATGTCTTAAATTAACAACAGAGGAGCCACTGCAAAAAGGATGTGCTTAGGCTTTCCTGCTAGTGTTCATCAAAGCAAGGCAGACAATATAGCAGTTTGAGGATTTCTCTGTACAAAGGGCTTGAAATTGGCCAAAATTAATAAACTCTAAAAATCACCTAAATTTGCTTGATTTTTGGATAGGTCTCTATATTAATTATAGAACAGAAAGCACTAAATGTGTCACTTTTTTTTTTCCTTAAACTTGTCACTCCATTTTTCATTATTATATTTTTCCTTGATCCATAAACAAGTAGGTTCACACTCATAAATGTAATTTTTAATATTTTTTGTTTATTCGATGGAGCTCTTCATTTTTTAAAAAAAATTTTTAATTGAAGATTTTGGAAATCTTCAGGATTTTGATTTTTGAACTGGTGAATTAGTAGTTTAAGATTCTAGAAAGTTATTCTTTTGAAACACTAGGAAAAAGAGAACTGATTCTTTTGTAAGAGCACTGTTTGATCTGTCGGTCTTTCCAGCCCTTAGTGACAGGATTAAAGGGGAAAGGCAGAAAGTCAGATTTAAAAAAAAAATGCCCAAGAAACTATTCCTAATTGCTGCAAATAATTCTCCCCAATTATTTTGCCCAGGTTCACCTTTTCTAGCCAATGAAGATGGTGTCCTCGGAGGTGTGATAGTTCTCCGCTCCTGCAGGTGTTCAGCACAGCCTGAATCCTCCCAGGAAAAGCCAACTTTATTAGGTAAGGAATTCTTCCTCATTCTTAATTCAACTCAAAGTGAAGGGTGAAATAAAATCTCTGTACACTTTTGAAAGCCACAGAGAAAACATTGACGGTGAATAATCAGAATTGACAGTGAAATAATCAAAATCTAGAAAGCGGAATAGGGGAACAAACAAGGCTAATAATAAAACTCCAGAAAAGAGCATTCTTTCTGACTCGTTATTTCTAAGCAGAATTGTCACTCTGAGGGTTGTGTGGCATCCTTCTAAATCTATGGTATAGATGTAATATTTCTTGTGGTGAGGCAAGTTGTGTTCCTCACAAGAAAAATGGCATTTATAGCTGAGGGTGACGCTTGTAGCTGTTTGCCGCTTCTCAGTAGCTTATTTGTGAAAAATGCTTTCTAAAAAGTTTTTTATTCCTCCTTTTTGCAGAAGAAAATGTGTGAATATGGAGGATACACATAAAATTTGTGAGGAAAGTTGTTTATGGTTGTTTATTGTTGGTAATGGCCAGGAAAATTGGTTTAGAGAGGTCGTAGTTACTATTTGTATTTGCACCAAACAGGTGTTTCTGCTGCTCATCCTGAAATCAAAAACCTGAACAAAAAAAAAAAAAAAAAAAAAAAAAAAAAAAAAAAAAAAAAAAATCAAACCCTTCACTTTGCCTCCACCAGCAGCTGGCTGGGTCCAAAAGGGCTTTACATCACTTCAGCCCTGTTTCTGTCCTGGAAACACAATCCCAGAAGTGTTTTATGGAGAGCTGGCACATGGTTTGTGTGGGAGAAACAGATGGCAACTGAACACTGTGGCCCATGAGGAGAACAGGGTGGAAATACAGCCCTGAGACAGTAAAGCCTCTTTAAGGGAAGGAATTTGGGATTGAGGACATATGAATTACTTCAGGATGACACTTGTGCCATCTCCTTTCCTGTGGTGCTCTTCAGATGTGGAGCTATGTGCTTATTCCTTGGGTCACATTGACCTGTCTAATATAGATTGTCCAATATGTTACCAGAATTCAAGTGTTTTTCCTTTGTATAATACTCTGCTTTATTATTATTTACCCAGTTGGGACATTATCTAGTGCAGCAGCATCCTGCAACATAAATTCTGTCCTTAAAAAAAGAGTTAAGAAAATGAAAATACAAATCTGATTAAGTAAGAGCAAACAAGATGAACTTAACCTTCAATTCATGAGATTTGAAAGTGAGGAGTTTTTTTATTCATTTAATGCATCCATTCATGTAAGAGACCATATTCTATTAATGAAGATTGGGCATTTTTTCCTCAAAAATTAGTTTATAAAACTCCCATGTATTGTACATCATAAGTAAAGACTATTTGTCCGTTGATTTTTGGTTTTCTTTCCACTGAGATGAAGTGTAACACAGTACTTTTTCTGTACCATGGAAATTTCCTGCCTTATAATGAATGCAGAGGTAATAGATAATTAAACATATGTAGTATTTGTGTTGTTTGGACTGAAAATAAGTTGGTTAATATTAAAGAACTTGGTGTGTAGAATAAGGAACTCTCATGTCTTTGTTACAGTGTTCACCTTTATTTGTTTCTTTTTAATGTTGAAACAAATGGCAAGGAACTGACTTATTAAATGGTTGAAAATGTACTTATCTGAAGATGTTTCACATGTAATTTAGAATTTTCATTACGGTTCACTACTTGTAATGGCTAACAATAAACAAGGTTTGTGCTAGTACAGGCTACTTTTGCTAGTTACCAAAGGCAGAGATAAAATATTTGAGGATATTTGGCCTTAACTTTTCAAAACTGAAAGATGGGATTAAATTTGCCTTTAAAACAATGCTTTCACTGGCATTGGAGCCTTTGGGGTGCCATGGGGAGGTTGTGCTGGATGTGTTTCCCTCTCTGAAAGCTTTTGATTCACCTTTGGTGGTATCAGTCACAAATCTGTTACGGGGGAGCAGAGCACGCACCTCGATGGAGTTCATTTTCCTTTCATGATGGCTATCTGCACATCTGTCAGAATATTCAAACCTTGCTGGGATCATCTCAGCTTTGATCTCCTGCTCTGGTTTAATTGCTGTGCCAGGAGAAGTGGTTCAAGGGTAAGGCTGTGACCTCCAGCAGCCACGTTAAAGGAGTGTGAGGAATAGGAGTAAGTTTTAAACCTATCTAGTGATGCTTTTTTTTACAGGATGTGAAAGTCATTCTCAAAAGAAATATGTGGAAATGTCTGTTCATGGCAGCTTGTGTAATTCATGTGATTATGGGACACCTCCCATAATCCAGAGGAATAATTTGTGCTTAAGTGCATTTTAAAAATCTTTTACAAAATTCTGTGAAATGCCTTGAATGCTGATCAGCTGTTTTTTTTACTCCCGCCTTCCAAATTATGGCCTTTAAGAACCCAAAGGAAAATGACCATGACAGAGAGCAGGAAAAATACAGTGTGGCAATTTGTAAAACCCCACTGACAAGAGAGCTGAACATAGGAATAATGTGCTCTTTGTCTGAATTTTGTGTTGCAGCTGAGTAGGAGTGTGTTTGTGTACATAAAGATACCTGCATATATATCAGGCAATTAAAAATCACAATTAAACAGTTGATAAATCCAGAACACTTTCAGACTTCAGGACAGCACCCTGCTGGATTAACAGGCATTAACAATACATGTGAGCAGTGATTAGTTTTCTTAGTCATTATAACTGCAAGCATGACAGTTGGTCTGTACAGTGATATTCTGAATTAGCTGTGAGTGCAGTACCAGGGAGCTGATGTTGTATACCTGGTGCTGGAAGTCCAGGTAGTCAGAGTGCTTTGATGCGGGTTTCTTCATCATCTTTCTTTCCTCTCTTACCTTTGGTGCTCCTTACTCTCCACAAAGAAAGGGGGTGTTTGCATCCTCTGTTGTAATTCACCACACTTTTGAATCCAGGCCTTCCTCTAATTTTGCGAGAAATCTTTCTTTCGTATTGTGCATGTTACTCTGATTCCATCAGACACCTCTCCTTTTTCTGCAGGATAATTTTGCTCTTACCAGATGTCTTTCCTGCCTGCTCTGTATCTTCCATTCCCATATTGCACATTGGACTATTTCTGCATGTTTGCCTGTATTCTCCTTGGACGGCTGAGCCACACATCCCCCTTTACCTGTTGATAGTAGGCCATCTGGCTTTATGCTGTTGCAGGGTACTTTTATTTATTTATTTTATCTGGGTTCAAGGCAGGCAAATGCAAGTTCTGTCAGCTTTTTTACTGATGGGTGGAACAGGCCACTGCTTTAGAAGTTGATCCAGTTTTTAGCTGCATTTTGAGTTGATGTATTTCTCATTTTGGAGGCTCCATATCATGGAAGTAACATTCTTACGCTGGGTAATAGTCCTGCAGTGTGTGACTACAAATACTCAGGGAAACGTTGTTTGATAGCTGTTTCTTTTGAGATATAATTGGTATTGGTAAGTATTGCTTTTTTATCCTTGCTGTATTTCTTCCTCAAGACCCCAGTCTTAAATTACATGTTGTGTTTTCAGCCGAGGCCTTTGGGTAACTTGTTGTATTTCCCTTTATAGTGGAATTTCTGTGGAGCCATACAACAGAGAGCATGTGTGTTGGATACATGTCTGCACAGGATGGCAAAGCTAAGGTAAGCCATGAGGAATTAAAAAAAAAAAAAAAAAAAGCTGTAATACAGTAGAATGAGTGCAGAAGCAAAGGAGAATTTGAATTAATGATAATGAAATATATAAAAAATCTCTTTCTTTAAAAGAACAGAAGTAATAGTTGCATAAGCAGTTAAATGTGTCAATTGATTAGGCATTTCTATTCCTTTTTTTAATTGCAGCAGTTAACAACCCTATACTAACATATGTTCCATGTCAGGATAAGGTGCCACGAACACATGTCCATTCTCTCTGCTGACAGTCATTGTATTTGAATAACTTTATTCATCTTGATTCAGTTATGCTGTTACCATATTTTTCTGTGGTCATGTCTTCCTTCAGATGAAGCAATTGCACCATCAATGAAGATATAAACCAAACTTCAAACAAGTTCCTAGAATAGCCTCTGTGATAAATAATTCCAGTATTACCATCCCTATTTTCATTTTTTTGGGGCCTTATAATTGATTTTTAATGAGAGAAACATTATGTTAAAATGGAATTTAACAATGAAAACAGGAAAATTCTGTCACCTCACGATCAAGGAATAGGGATTAACCAAGTGGATGAGCCATCTATTCTTAGAAAAAGAGCATGGAGGGGAGAAAAAGGAGGGTACAGTAGTGTAGATGTTTGGAGAACAGGGATGAACATGGGAGAAGCTGTGAGCAGAGACAGTTGTGGTTTCTCTAGGCTTTAATGCAAAGGGGAATGTGACCAAGCTAGCACAAAAGAAGAAAATCAGCATCGGATATTTTACATTGCAAAACTGGTGTAACGCTGTTTCAAGCACTGGGATAGATGAATTCATCTTCAAGGCATAAAATGTGCAGGAAAAAAATAGACATGAATGCCCTAGAAAGACAAGAATGACAACAAACAGCTGATGAAGGAAGTGCTGGTAGAAATATAAGTGAAGTATTTGCTTCACTTTTAGTAACTTAGGTACAATTCTTTCCAGATAACTGTACATGGAAGAGAGTGTGGTTTTACTTCTTTTCTTAATATTTATTTCATATTTAGTTGAAAAGAAGTCCAAACTGAAGTTAAAAGCTGAGATTGAACTGAGTGAAATTAAAGCAAGTTCAGCCAGAGACGTTCTAGTGTTTGCTTGTTAGCTTTAAAATTGTTGTCTTGTGTTTGAAGTGGAAGAATAACTGAGAATAAAGGATGTTAAATGTTTCCAGTGTGCACACCTTCCTCTGACTTACAGTGTGAAGCTCAAAATGTTATTGTTTCTTCCTGGTAGTGTCTAATGAATAAATAAATGCTAAATATGAAATTTGTCTGGTAATGAGTATTAACATGACAGTGCCATGCCCAGAGTTGCTTTCCTACTCACAGTTGCAACATTTGACATCTGGTGTGCATTGTTTTCATACTGCTGGTAAATTCTCCAGCTGGTAATCCTGATTGTGCTGACAGACACAGCTGCTCTTCTTGGTTCACTTTTAAATTATGTTTTTGACCTTCACTGAAGAGTTAATCCCCCTCCCTTTCTTCCCTTCTTTGAGTCTGTGGCCACAAATGCTTTCCAGAGAAAAACCACAAACGCTTTTGCTGCTGACTTCTATTGATCAAAAAAAGTCTTCTGTCATAAAAGCTGGAATTTTGTTCTGCTACAACTAGGACTAAGTTATAGATGGAAAACTGGGCTTGAAATAGAACACAATGTATTACAAGTGAAAAAAAAAAAAATCTCTGTTCTTTAATAGAGTGACTGTTTTGCTACAGTTAATTTTGAGTGCTTGCCATGAAAGAATAATGGGATAAGAGTTCATAAAAGTATAAAATATCACTTGTTTATGAGGACCATAGCAAAATGATTAGGCAGCAGCTTGTAAGGAAACATTTGCTTTCCTGTTTTTCTAGGGTGGTAAAGACCTTCAGGTTTATTTCTTTCATCAGTCTAGGACTTGAGTTTTGGTCTTAAACTGAGGGGTCTTCTCAGTGGCTGATTTGGCAGTGGTTCAATTTAATCAAGAATATTAAACAAAAGCAAGACTTAAGCAGTGAGGAGGTTTTTATGTATCTGCTATTATGAACTGGACTAATAATAGGATCTTATAAAGGGGTACATACTAAGGAGAAGAGAAGCCTGCTTTACTATCTCAGTGTGATTCTTTGGGCATCGGAGGTCAGTGCAATTCATAACAGGACCTAGGAAATGGTGGTTCTGAACCCCAGCTGGAAACTGTGGAGGTCCAGGCTGCCTTTCTTACAAGGCAAACATGAGGTAGATGCAGCTCCCCTGCAAAAACAAAATTGAAAACTCACCATTTCCTGTTGGATTAAAGTGTTTGGTTGAATATTGCTTTAAAAATCCTGCATAGCCTTGCCAGATGAATTAAGTTCACATGTTATTGCTGACAGTCACCTCTGGTTGTGTGTCCTGTCAGCTCTTTCTTGGTGCTGGAACTATTTCAGCTCCTCCACCACTCATAGCTTTGGAAATATCATCTCCAGCACCTGCACAATGGATGTCCCAGTGGCTTCCTGTTGGAACCTTGGACACAGAGAGTTTCAGACTTTCTGTGTTGACAGGAGATGATCCTCAGAGATACACTGCATTTGAGCTGAGGCCTTGGGAAAGGCTTTCAAACTTGAGTGATAACACTGAGATTGTGAATGTGGAGTTCAATAAAAGTGTGTTATCTCACAGGGTGAAAGATTTAGAATTTAAGGTGGTGGGTTAAAGTAATAGGAGGGTTTAGGGCATAGTCTCTCCTCCTCCTCCTCCTCCTCCTCCTCCTCCTCCTCCTCCTCCTCCTCCTCCTCCTCCTCCTCCTCCTCCTCCTCCAGTTTGGGTGATTTTGTGTGATTGATTGGAAAAATCCACAGTGCGGGACATGGGTGATTAGTTGTTGGGTTAAAAGTAAAAATAAATTAGTTGGCATCTCATAATTGGGTGGTTTAGGCTTAAAAGACCTTGAAGACTTTATACTCTGTTCTCCATTTTTGCTCTGTTAACTGGCTGCGGCCATGAGAACACATAGAAGCAGATAAAAAATATTAGTTTGTGGATTCCCTCTGTACTCACACAGCTCCTTTTGGAGCAGTAACTGCTGCATCCTCAAAGTTAAGTTAATAGAGTAAAAATGGAGGCTAGAGTTATGTTTTTAAGGGGTTTTTTGAGTTTAAATTATGAGATGTTTATTTTTTATTTGATAATTAATTACTTATGTTTTTGTACTGTGGACTTTTAAAATTAATTATACAAAATTATCTAAATTTGTGAAGAAGATTACACCTTGAAACATCCATCTTGTTACATATATATTACTATATCCCAAACCCTCAAACTCTAAATCTTTCACCCTGTGAGATAACACACTTCTATTTAACTACACACTCACAGACTCAGTGCTGTCACTCAATTTTGGAAGCCTTTCCCAAGGCCTCAGGTGAAATGCAGTGTATCTTTGAGGATCATTCCCTGTCAGCACAGAAAGCCTGAAATCCTCTGCGCCCAGGGTTCCAACAGAAAGGTGTTAATGGGTAGGTTGCACAGGTTAATTGACTCTTCCAAGCTACAAAGACTTCCTATCTTCATGTTCCATGTCTGCCTGCTCAGTGGAGGATGCTTCAAAGGAAAATAAATTCTTCCATCTCAAATGAGAGTGCAGTGTGTGCCTGCAATGTGAGTTCACATACCAACAGCATCTCTTGAAGGTTGTGGCTATGGGTAGGCAGTCTTTCTTTGATTTAATGTTGTGCGTCTGTGCATAATCAGACAGGAGCCCTTTTATCTCAGGCAGGGTCTGCAGGGTATTTGTTTACTCCAGTCCTGCAGTATTCTGTGTGCAGAAAGTGTAAATGCTGGGATCCTTACTTTTCCCTGGATCTGACAAGTGTCTTGTCATGGTGACTGAGAGTAGTTGGTGGTGGCTGATGTTCCTGCTTGAAGATAGGTTTGTTTTCAGTAACAGTATTTGGAGTCAGAGGGCTTTTTTTTCAGTGCAAGAACCAGTCCCAATACCAGCAAAATGCAGTTTTGGTAATTTATTTTGTGTAAGTATTTGAAATAATTTATCAGCTCGCTCTATTTCTTAGTATTTAAAAATCTGCTATATGATCTCTATAAATGTTGCAAATGTTGGCAATTACTGTAAATGTTGCAATATTTTTGAGTAGTAGTTCAAGCTCATAGGTTTTTGTTTTTTCTAAGAGCTGGATGACTTAGACAGCAAATTTAAAAAGCCCAGTTGCAATATTGAATATAATCCAATTCAGTTGCCAGTTTAAATCTCTTTTTGGCAGCTATTCAGTTCTTATAACATGAACTGCTAAGCTTCATGTTATGGCAGGTTTTAATAATGCAAAGCTACATAAGCCATTCTTTCCATTTTCCAGTGAACCAAATTCACATTGCTTTGCAAGACGTGGTACAGCAGTAGTGGAGAGTGTTTGAAAACATCCATCAGCAGCAACTGCTGTCCATACCAAATGTTGTGGTTGCAGTGTGCAAACAGAAACTTTTATCTTTGACAGTTAATTTCATTTACCAGTGTGAGCAAACGTGGTGGACAGGGAGACCATCTCCAGTTCCCTTTTCCTGTGGAGATGTA
This sequence comes from Certhia americana, assembly GCA_018697195.1. Lineage (NCBI taxonomy): Eukaryota > Metazoa > Chordata > Aves > Passeriformes > Certhiidae > Certhia > Certhia americana. Next base: position 105,777,817 of record CM031859.1, read on the forward strand.
AGCTGTCATCATCAGATTTATTTGCCTTCACTGCTGCAGTAAAATTTAGCAAAAGTCCTTCCCTCTGTGTCTGAAGTGATACATGTGACAAACAGTGATTGCAGTGATTGTTGGTTTTCTGAGGATGAGCTTCTGTAGTTGACTTTGTGAGTGAAAAGGTCTGTGAAAGCCCTTTGTCAGGAGAAGGGCAGCTTTCCAGGGCTCATTGGGTAAAGAAACACATCTTGGAAGAATCCTAATTCTAATTTGAAAATTAGTGGAAAAATTTACAGAGCCTGTTTAGTGCTTTAGAGCAAAAATACGAAGTCAAATAATTCAGTCATTCATTTCAGACTACAGAGAGAGTCTTTTAACTTCATGAGACAGGAAAAGCATATGTCACTGTTCTACTTACTTTCTTTAATCTTCGCTCTTGTCTGGAGGATTTGAAAACTACTCTGTGCATACAGTGGACCATCCAGTTCTCTCATAAAAATAAGGTTTTTCTATTTGTTGGAAATAACCCTCAGTGCTAAGGTACCAGTTAAAATGCTTGGCTCATAGACCTTCACGGAAATTCACTGGCTCTGAGAGGAGAAGATAAGTTCACTTTTTGGGTTGGGTTCTTGCATAAAGCCAGTAGTTCTGGAACTCTCCTTGAATTTGGCTGACAGAGTGGAGGAGGGAAGATGGGACTGTGTGTGCAGGTATGCAAATATAAATGCAACGACCTGTCTTAGTGCCTGTGCAATTCACAACGATACAAACCACATTGGAAGGTTCATGCCAGGGTTTTAGAATACCTCTACAAAACCCTGGGATGCTGAGCTGATTAGATGATTGGTTGGTACAGTCTTTAGGCTGTCTTGATACGGCTATGAGTGATTTAGTTAGATAAATAAATTGTTTATAGTAATACACTTAACCCAGAGAATGAATTTGAGCTTGGAACACTGTTAACTTCATAAGCACCCTCTACGTAAAATCATCATTTTCAGTGCAGTGAGACCAGAAGTGCCCCATCACTGTGTCTTTCTGTTGTTTCCCAACAAGGACAATATTCTGGAGCCTCTCTTTCTATTTTTCCCCCTTTTTTTTTTTTTCTTTTTATTTTATGAAGCTTTCACGAAACAAGAAGCACATGGCATTTCCCAACTGCAGCAGTTGCCAGTGTTTAGTGGGTCACCTTCTCCTGCCATACTACAGGTGTACATGCAGACCATGGTGGAGAGGTTACCAGGAGACAGAGCAGCAGAGTTGCTGCCAAAATGGGCTCTTACTGCTTTAGAAAATAAACTCAGAATGTGTGGTCAGATGGTTCTGGTGGTGGAAGTGTGTACCCAGATAGAAGACTCCAAATTTCTAAAGCATATGTGGGTTTGGTGGTTCTCTTTTTATCAAGGAGCAAAGTTGTAGAAAGCAATTTTCTTAAGGATATGGTGTCCTTGGTCTTTCATTATATTTCGTCTCTTTAGTGTAATGAATGGAAAAAGTTTGTTTTATAACTTATTCTGTCTGAAGCACATCCTGAGTGTGTAATAAGAGTGCTAAACACATGAAGTACTCCCTAGATTTGCTTAAGAACTGAATGTGCTGCCATCTGGTAGTTGTACTCTGTCCTGTTGGCAACATTTGATTGATTTCAGCTTTCTCATGCAGCACTGTCTGTCTCTTGGCTTAAATTTTCTATATTCATTTTACCTTGTATTTATGCTTGTAATGAAAGAAAAATTCTCTAAGTTGTTGTGACAAAAAATTATGTGAATAAGAGACCAGCTCTTTAAAAGAAAACCTTTTTTACATTCCTTGGTCTCGAGGTGGTTTCAGAATCCTTGTCTTTGAGATATGAAATAATGCAAGTCAAAAAGGTACTCCTTGTATTCCAGAGCAGAAAGGCTTATTAGTTAAGCAGGGGGGGACTTTGCAGTGTGCATCAAAAAGCCCAGGGAGAGGGAAACATTCCAGTGTCTGCAGCACTAGGCTTGGGGGGATCAGTAGTTCCATGATGCTGGGTTGGTTAGGAGGGAAAAAGGGAAACCCTGTGTGCCTGGAGGTCAAGAGCATGGAGCAGGAAATCAGCAGCTGAAGGTTGGTTGGCTCCTTTGGCTGGATAGGAAAGTAGGAAGCAAAAGATCAAATGTTTCTTCCAGCATTTACCTTTTTTCCTGTGGAGCTGTAGGTAAGAGGGTCCTCCTTCAATCTGCAGCAAAAATCTCTGGTGACTGACTGGTGGCCCAGGTCTCATCTTTTATTGGACCCTCACCAACCTTGCTTTTCTCTGGGAAAGAATATTTTTGGGACTGTAAAATGCCTATAGGTGAAGTTGAAGATATGGATAACTCCTTTGTTCTTAATCTACCATTCTTTGATAAATGCTGTCCTCAAAGAGAGGTTTCTGTGGAGTTGAGGACTAACTCAGGAAAATCAATTGTTTTCCTTTTTTTTTTTTCCTGGTCCCAGGCACAATTTCTTCCAGGTGTGGGTTCATTCAGCTTGTAAAGCTGACAGACTAATCAAGTTCAATTAAAACCTTTCCAGTCTTGTTCTTTTCTTTTTTGTTTGCTTTTTTATCTTTAAGTTTCTAGAATCTAAACCTAATTGACTTTACAATGTGGACTTAATGTAAAATATGATGTTGGGATATAAAAATGTAACAAACTTTACAAATAAGTTCTGTGGTTCATTTAAAAATATTCAGTGTTCTTTGATGTTTCTTTTTATTTACTGGAGTTTGTTCTTATGGTTAAGAACAAGGGAGATATAATTGTAAGAATTCACTTGGGAGTTTTCTGAAGTTGTCTTGACATGGCAATGTTATCCTTTCAAATTATTTATTAAGTAACATCTTAAACATTATCGCCTTAGATCTGTCTCATTTTTGTTCTACATAAGGCAGCCATTGGTGAAAGTAATAAAAAGTAGTCAGTGTAAACCAGATCTGTATTTACTCCATCACAGAAAATATGCAAATAAACAGGATGCAAGTAAAGGCTTGAAGAAATGCTTTGTTATATGTGGTTTGAGTGTTTCTGTAAATGGAAATCTTCAGATGCTGGTGTGTAGTGGTTTGGGGTCTTGTGTGGGGGAAATGTGTTCCTCCTGACATAGGAAACGAGGTTTTCTATAGGAAAGGTGTTTTGGGCAGCTATTTAAGCATAGCTACTCGCTAATGTATTAATAGAGAGTGAGTACCTGCTGATCCCCTCTTGTATATTTTCCTTCCCTTGATTTTTCCTTCAAAAGCTTACTAGGATTAACTCATTGGTTTGCTCTGATTGCAGTACCTCACTGAACAACCAGTGGCATTCTTCCTCTGAGGAAACAAATTTGCTGCCATGCCCATCAAACAGTGCTGCTTTTATACTGTCATCCTTTTTATTCAGAAATTTTCACAGACCTGGAAAAATATCATGGATCTGTCAGTCATGGAAAAAAAATACCTTTCTTCTGCTTTCAATTTATTTTTAATTTCTTCCTTTAATTTTTTTTTTTCTAATTTATGAAATAACATCTGCAGAAAAATTGTCAGTTGCATTTTGGAGGAAACTGCAACAGATTTGAAGAGAGTATTTTCTTCTTGGAGTGGTAAATCACAATTGTAACTGAAATGGTTCTGAAAGTAGGAACATGTTCATGTATCAAGCAGGAAAGCCAGGGATCAAAGTTTTAGCAACAAAATGAAAACACTGAAATGTTTTTAATTAAATCTTATTCTGTGATTTAACTGAAAACAAGACCCCCTAAGTGCAGGCACCAGCAAACCGTTATCAAGAAAGGAATTAAGAGAAGCTGCCTGAGACACTAAGAGTGTCTTCAACATAATGAACTGAGTTTAGAGTCCCAAATCACTTTCTTCTTACTGAACTTTTACATTTGTACTTTTTGTGACAATCCATTGCCTCGTTGCAAGTTGTAAATTCTGTAACAACTAAATCTTTTAAGTGGGATAATGGATGTTCAAACAAATATGTGGTGGGCTGCACTTAGAGGAAGCTGTAGTTTCTAAATGCCAGCAACATTATGTTATATTAATACTATAGTATATATCTAATACTATGTTATGTTGTGAGGTTTATACTGTAGTGAGAATAATTTCTAGTTCCTAATTTAATACAACATGAGCAGCGTTAAAACATGTGCAAAGGGAGATAAAAAGTCATTACTCTTAAGAGGAAGTCAAAGTATCTTTTCATAAGCAGGTGCTTTTGCCCATCAGTAATAAAACATTCCCCAGTATATAAAGGCTCATGAACAGATTTTTAGGGTCACTGAGTTGCCATTCAGTTATAAACTGGATTTTTGTGTACACAGACAAACGTACCCACTTCCTGGCTGAAATATTCCAGTGCCTTCTCAAAGGCTTTGAAAACTTTCTGTGCAAAAGATGCCCATTGGCAGAAACACAATTGTTCTTTGGGTTGATTTATTTGGCAGTTGGCAACAGGAAGTCTTTGGAGCTTTTTAGGTGGATGAGTAGGCATTTTATGCAGAAAAATTTCATTCTTTCATCCTGATCGTTGCAGTTGCCTTATGCTCTGAAGTGTTAATTTGTCAAATATTTAATTTTGTCTGAGTTTTCTCAAAGGTGTATTTCTGTATGCAGTAGTAAAGACTTCTGAATCTCCCTAAGAAATAGACCTATAAACCCTGAAATGTCAGAATTATTTTGGTTTGCCTTCACTCTGGATATTTCCTCCTACTTTCAGTACATTGATTCATCCAATTTACCTTTTCTGTCATAATCTGTCATAATCTTTCTGTGTTAAACATTAATGCAAACAAAATAACAAAAGAATCTCAGATAATTTTCAAGTTGCTTTTAGTTTGTCCTCGGACTTCAGTGAGGGAACAGCTTAATTGTTCAATACTTACAAGCTTATTTTGTCCTGCATAATTTTGCCTTTTTTCAGTCCATAATACTCTCTTGATTTTTTCCACAGACTCACATTTCGAGACTTCCTCCTGGAGCTGTGGCAGGACAGTCTGTGGCAATAGAAGGAGGAGTTTGCAGGCTGGAGAGTCCAGAAAGCAGCTGATTCTTCACTTCTTTGCAAAGAATGTGAATGACTTTTTGTACAATAAGGTGTTTTTTTGTTTTTGGGGTTTTTTTTGTGTTTTAACAGATGTTGGAAATTCTGCTTTTGTTTTATCCTCCGTATTGCAACCATGTGCGCCATAACTTGAGACAAGTGCTGCTGTAGTTTATGTTCTCACTCTGTGAATGAGGGTTGTGTGCATGTTCATTTTGTCCCATGAATAAAATAGGAACTCTCCCCAGCTGTGCAAAGATCATGTATGATTAACGATTGGGGTTTCATTTTTTTGTGTTCAAAAATAAGCAAAAGTTAAGAAAAAAATAATTTAAAGATACGGTCACAATTGTCATTCATATTCTAAATTTAGAAGTAACAGGCCTTTGAAGTGGCTTTATAATTATGCAAAAAAATGATTATAGTTTCTAAGTTTCTCAGTGGTTTAAGGAAATCCAGAGGTGAATTAAATATGAGTTAGTCTTTTTTTCTCTCCAATAAGGAGGATTTGTTTTGTTTTGTTTTTGTTCAAAGAATGGTTTCAGTGAAACAAACTAGAGCAAAATTAATGCTCAAATTGTTTTTAAATAGTCTTATAGGTCATATCTGTTTTCCCCAACCAAGATGTTAATAGCTCCAAGCTGTATGTATTGCAAAAAGCTATATGAAGATAATGTATCGTTACGCAGTCTTTATGTATAATGGAATATTACAGTGTAAATAAGAAAAACAAAGTTTATGGAGAGATTCAATATTATTCTTCACTTCTGCTTTAAATCTATTTTTAAGAGAGGTACAGAAATGAGCATATTACTGGATGCAAAGTGCAATGTGTATTGAGTGGCTGGTGGGAGGTCTGACAGTGTTGGTAAAGCGACTTCCTCCAGGCCAGCCACAGCATGGGTATTTATGGAACTGTGTGTAAGATGTATGTACTGTGCATAAATTTACTGTAACTCTTTTGATACCTTCACCAAACCTGCAGTGTAATCCTTGTCTGCCTCGTGAAGCACTGGCAACTGAAGTGTCATTTGTCACCAGTTTGGAGAGGTGAGCCAGGTTGCTCAAGTCCTTTTTAAAAGTCAGTTCTGACATGCAGCCTTCCTCTCAGCCCTTTTTCTTCTGCAGCACTGGCAGCAATAGAAGACTTTTGTAATTGATTCATTGTCCTGATGAGTATGCCAAAGAGAAACTAAAATAGTTCATCTTTTTCCCTGGTGGATATTTGATAATACTGTTTTCAGAAATAGTGGATCAATAGATATTCAGACTGTATTCGCTTAATCAGGCATTGTACTTGCCTATTTTGTAATGTTGTGCCTGCCTATAACAGACATACTTGACTGATGAAATGGTTATATTGATTGTAGTACCAATCTTTCATGGAAAAGAATAAATTTTTTTTTAATAGCCTGAGTTGGTTTTCACTATTGTACTACAGCATACATTGAGATACTGTCATCTGTGGGTGTTTTCTTTAATTGCGACCTCAATGTAGCCTTATAGTTGAAGATGTTTCAGTACAGTTCTGTAAATAAGATAAAACAGCTTCCCAGATTGCACAACAACAATAGGGAATGTACCTGTCTTGTAACAGTTTGTGCTGAAATACAATGCTTGAGGTTGGATCATGCTCTGAGGATATGAAGGACTGTCCTCCAGCACTCCACAACTCCAGAAGCTGTGTTGTCACAGCCCTTAGAACTGCTCTGACATGGGTAATGATGAAATTTTTGTGTGGACCCTTTCACTTTATAGTGAGTGAAAAATTGAGGATGATGTAGATAGGTTTGTACGTACCCAAATTTTGAAAATGGCCTTGGTATCAGAAAAGCTAAAGGAACAGTGTTAGCCTGTTTTTATTCTAGAAGTGCTTTTCTGTACTGACAGAATAGAAATTCTGGCATAAACTCACTTTCATGCTATAAGCGTGGCATAACACCTTGTAAAATGTAAATTGATAAATTGTTTCTTCCCCTTACTTGCTTAATCCTTCTCTTTGGGGGTTTGGATTCCAGCATAGGATTTTTGTGGTTGGTTTTTAACTTTACTTTTGTGTCTATACAATACCCCAATCAACTTCTTTTTCTTCTTTTTGGTGGAGGATTTTCCACCTAAGATAAGTATGAGAAGAAAACTGTCTCACCACACATGAATTTTGGTATCAGCAATTGTGAAGGCTGACGGGAGCAGAGCTTCCTATCAAACTCCCTCTTAAACCAATGAAATACCTTATGCTACTTTAATTATGGCTCTAATTGTGCTACTAGTTCTATTTTGAGCTTAGAAGAGGCTTCTGAAATAAAAATGGTGAGGAGGGAGCCTGCAAGCCCCGTGTGTGATGAGTAACCATTGCCACTGGTGTAAGCACACACAGCCCAGGAGGAAATCACACAGCTGACAGCAATAGCTGCTCAAATTATAAAGGAAGGGTGAGGAAGTGAAATACACAGAAATAAAATTTGAATCCTGTTGATTTTATACTCAAACACACAATTACATATCCTGGAGGGGTTTGTGGCAGACAGGTCGGTGCCAGAGAAGTCCTATTCAGTCTTCAGCCCTAATAAATTTTTTTGCTTCACGTTTCTAATAGGCTAAACCAAACCTGAGACACAACTCTTTTTTTTTTTTTTTTTGGTCTCACTTTGCTCCTGTGCCTTAACAGCATGAGCCTGCAATGAGTGATTTCAAAGGGGTCCAACTGAGCAAGTTATAAAATACAGGCTTGTGACACTAAAAAAACTTCAGAGGAGATTTGAATTCCAGGTGTGGGGTTTTTTTTTGTTGGTTGGTTTGTTGGGGTTTTTTTTTATTAAAACTCTACAATTTTTATATTCTGTACATATGAAGACTGTTTTTCTGCTTGTAAATGACCCTCTGGAAATGCTGTGGCATATGAGAGATTTGACTGAGGTGGAGGAGGAAAGGACCTGATTTAGGGGAACTGCAGCCATTCATCAGAAGGTGCTGTGAAAAGAAGGAAGCCTAAAAAACAAAGCTGGTAATAAACCTAAGGTTGGTAGCAAGGTTGGGATAACTTAATATTACTTAAAATGTGATTTAAAAGCAGAATACAGAAAAATTAGCCAAAGGAATTGGTGGTTATGACATTACAGGTACACTATTTCACAGTGGCACGTGGTAAGTGTGCAGCTGGACAGTGTTTGTAATCCAGTTTAGAGCAGAATGAGGCAGGATCAGATGGGATGCTCTCAAGTGTGTATTTACATGCTTGTTAAAATAAAGGCTTGCAATGTAATGATTTCTTTTCCTTCCAGTTGTGAACTGAGTTGTTTGAGTCAGTGAGATATATCAAGAGTTGTGTCATTCAGTGGTAGCGGGATTTATCTGTTGAAACCCTGAACTGAAAGGCCAGTTTTTATAGTGTTGTGTGTGCAAATAACTGAACATCATCTCCTCATTCTCAGAAGGTTTGCCACTCTAACAGAATGGGGATCAGTGTAATTCTGGGTGGCTGACAACCCATCCTCTTAGTAGAGACTCACTTCTTCATATTTAAATACGGTTTAGGTGAAGAACCTGGGTTTTAGGTCAGCTTGGTTGATAGGAGAAGATTTAGGAGAGAATTGAAGAGTTGAAGGGGAAGTTTATACTGTAGCTGGGTAGGAAAATAAAGGCTCTTGTTAGCAGAGTATACAGAATAAATCTGCCAACAGGGGAGAGCAGAAATCAATGGAAAGTGGTAGAGGGAAAACAAGATTACTTTGAAGGAAAAAAAAAAAAGAGACAGTAACCAAGAAACCTGGGTTTTCAAAGAATTGATGTATCCTTCAAATGCCATTAGGACTTCTCTTCCAAGGGGTACTTAAAGTATGAACTGCTCCCTTACACTTGGTTTTCATGTGAAAGACTTGTTTTGGTTTACCGCAAAGTGAAGACAAATACAGAATTTCTGTGGCTTTTAGCCTCCATGGAGTGTCAGTGGAGGTTTTGCAGATTCCTTGCAGGAGGGCTGGGAAAGGGCCACTGCCTCATTCCAGAGGCCAGATCTGCCAAGAAATGCTGAGAACCTGTGACCTGCAGGAAATTGTGTTGAGATTTTATATGGAAGCTTGTGGCAAAGGACTCCTGTAGAGGGTCTGAAGACAGCATTGCTGATTAATAAAACTTACCTCTTTTCTTTTTTTACAGGAAAGCTTTTGGGAGGTTTTGCTGCTCTAAGAGCCCCGTGCTTGACTATTCTCTCCACTGAGAGATAACACAGAGAGAAGGAAGACTTGTACACTGACTTTTATTGTTTTAGATTCTACAGTGGCACAGATCGGATTGTAGCCATTCCACATAACCTGGGGATTTAATCCCCGTGGAGACCATTAGCATCACTTGATAGTGATTTAAACACAACAAATGTGTCTTGTTACCCACTCCTGTCTGCCTAATGAAGCAAATCAAGTGTGTTAGCATGAGCAGCAGGTATGGTGAGACCTGCTTTCCCTTGGCCTTGTGCCTAAACCATCAAACCCTTCCTTACCTCTGAGGTCTCTGTGTTGTGTTGCTGCAAATATCCACTAAGGCCTAGAGAGAGAGACCAGCTAAGCTCATCTTTCTGAAACAAAAAGCCTTTCAAAGGGAAATGCCATTTTCAGAAAGCATCACATGAAGGCAAAGTGTCTGAGGTGAGATCCTGTCCCCAGTGAGGTCACTTGGAGCTCAGCCATCAGCTTCAGTGGAGCCAGGCTGTCATCCTTGGAGTTATTAGTCTTAGAGGACTCAAAGTTTATCAGTCCCTTAATGCCAGTACTGGAGGCTTCAGAAGTGAGGTGGTGTGAGATGTTTTGGTGACTCAGACTTATTTTTTGGATTATCTGGGAATATCTGTTGGGTGTGTAGGGCTCCAGCAAGCCAAGTGGAAGAACCAAACCACAGACTTCTCTGGGCAAATAATCTGCTGTAGCCAAGCAATAAATGTGCTAAAAGGAGCTAAAGGGCTCTCAGCACTGCTCTACAGTTTACAAGTTTTCCTAAAGATGATCAGTTCTCAGCCCTGGTTTTACTTCAGGTGCATGTGTGTGAGTGGGATCAACTACAAACAGCAGAGCACAACCTTTGGCAAGGCTTCCCATGGCAGAGCTCACCTGTGGCAGCCTGGGTTGCAACATCTTCTCTATGTGCTGTACCTGTGATAGAAGTCCTGTTAAATGTAATTCTTAGAGTTTTTGCCTTAAAATTCGAGTTGTGACTGATTGCTGCCACACAGTGCAGCTCTGTGCTGGAGATCTCCTGGTCCTGCTCCCTGTCAGCTTGAGATTTGGTTTGAAGTTGAGATCAAATTGAAAATACTGCTGCTTTTTGCAGCTAAGAGGAAACTCTTCTGTCTCTGCTATTGTACTGTGCCCAGGTGTCAAGGCCCTGGCTGTGAGGAACAGGATGGAGAGCAAGGAGTGAGAAAAAAAGTGAGAAACAGCCCCCACAAGCCCTTCTTGCAGGAGAGGGTGCAGGATTGATGGATGAGAGAATAACATTGAGCCTGGGCAAGAGGTTATGGGGGAAGGTGTTGTTTTAATTTGCCTTTGTCTATCACTATCCAAACCTATTTTAATTAGCCATGCATTAAATTAATTTCCCCTAGTTGAGTTGGTTTTACCCCTGATGGAACCAGCATTAATTACATCTGCAGACGGGCCAAGGGGGCTGGTGTTTTTGGGCCCTGCAGCTTAAAAGACTGTGTAAAGGAAACATAGGAATGGCTGGGAGAGGGATGGGGAAGACGCAACAGCTTGCTTTTAGCTGATGTTAAATTGGGTATAAAATGAAACTGCTTCCATCACTGTGACTCTTCTTCATGTTGGATGTTGCTCTTACTGCTTCCAGTCCATCCCTGGAAGTCACTGCTTCAGTGCACCATGGATCTTGTGGGGAAAATATTGCCATGTTGATAAAATTGGATTTGTGGCTGATTTTACAGCAATCAATCCTAGTGAAGTGCAATTCTTGAGCCGATGAAGAAACAGTTTCTAGAGTTTGGAGGCAGTGAACTCCTCTGGGGAGATAAGAACAGGATGATGAGGCTTGAGGTAATTAATGATCAGTGTTGTACCATGACGACCTTTGAAACTAATTGTGGGTCTGTGGAGGGGTTTCAAACCCCATTTTATTGTATCAATGTGTCATTTAATGTCCATGAAAGGAAATTTATCATACCAAAATTTATCCAACCATTTCAAACAATGCCATGGCAGAGCATAGAATGCTGTATGATAGATGATTTGCAAACTGTTGCAATTGGATGACTGCAATTCCATTAATTCCTCAGGGAAAAGGATTAATGGATAGAAAAAACATTATTTTGAGTATCTTCTTTGCACATCAAAAGAATAGTTATTCCCAGATCAGTTTCAAGAATCTTGACCAGCGTTAGGGAGGTACCTGAATTAGGAAAGAACTCAAAAATAAGGAAACACCCAACTAAAAATGATGAACAGAAACCTGCCCAAAAGTTCCCTGTTAATAGACAAGAGGCAGAAGGCAACTGAATCATCCTGTTCTCCAAAGTGTGACTTGGACAGAGTTTGAAGTTCAGATATCAGCTAATGCTCTTTTCTTCTTTCAGTAATTTTCTGTTTTACTTGTTTTCAGTTTTGAGACTAAGATGCCTTTGCTTTTGCCTTGCTAAAACATCTTCACATTAGGTAACTCTAAAGTCAGGGAAATTAATTTCAAACAAAGATGCTTTTACTTCTGTGGGGATGCCAAGCCCAGGTCAGGTAGTCAAGAGGAGCTAACCCTGCAGAGAATGGCACCCAAATGCATTCAGGTGTCTGAAGAAATGGGCAGGCTTTCAACACTCCCCTGTGCTCTGTCTTCAAGCTAGTTCAAATTCCAATCCTGCACCCATTTCACTGCAATAGAACGAGCCCCTGCTTGGTGGCCTCACAAATGGCACATACGGAGTGGTAAAAGCTTTCCTTTTACCCCTCCTGGAGAGGTAATGAAGAAAACAAGACCTGCTGATTTTGTTTTCCTCCCTAACTAGTTGTACCCCTCACCTTGCCCAAGCCCTGCCCCGAGGATGTCCCAAAGCCTTCAGGATGCTTCCTGTGTGCCACAGTTTGGTGATTTGCTCTCAGGGCACGGGGAGTACTAAAATAAAGCCTGAATCCATCACTCTGATGCTGTTGTCCCTTCTGCATCACTGCCAAGAATCAGCAGAATAATCTGCCAGGGAAAATGCTTGAGGGCTCCTAGTAAATAATAGGGCTCCAAATAAATTTATATTTACTTATAAATGTGCCCAGGCTGGGTAGTCAGTGTGATTAACTCTCCATTTGGAAATCCTAGGTGCAGGTTCTTTCAGGCCAGTGTGCTCCTGGATTTTATGTGCACGTGTTGTCTTTATTCATGTCCACTTCATGTCCTGTTCTCTCCACTCTTCTCTTCTAATTTTCTCCCTCTCCAGCACCATCACTTGTTTCACTTCAGTACTATTAACAGAGGGTCAATAATTAAATTTCCCCTATGAAATGAATGTGGGTGGCTAGAAAGAACAAGGAAATATATCAAGTTCCTGAATTGAAAGGAGACTGATGAGTCCCTTGAGGATCCATGCCCAAAAAAGCCTTTGTATAGGATTTTTTTTCCCAGATAGGGCTAAAATGTAGCTTTGCTGTGAGCTTTGTTGGCACGAATGTGGAAGAAACCAGGCATTGTTTGCTCCAGTGATTACAGAACAACTTCATTCAAAAATCAGAACCTTTTAAGCTGGTGCAAAAGTTTTGAATTTTTATTTCTATTTATTTCCACAATATTTTTTTTTTCCTATTAAATTTCTCAGGTTTTTCACTTCTCAGATTTTTCACAACTGATAAAAATCACCTGCACAGTAATGTAGTGCCAGTCTTACACTGAATGTCACCTGAAGAAGGCAGTGCATCCCTGCTGGCAACCGGGGAGCTGGTGAAGGGGGCAAAGGAGCCATCTCTGCTTTTTGTACTTCCTGGTGACCTTAGTTTTTCTGCCCTGAAAATTCCCTATCAAATCATGCAGTCCTTTTGCAAAGACCAATATGATGTTCATGTAATTTTGTCACGAAAAAATCCTCTATTCATGACATAAAAGTAGATACAGCAACTTTTTCGAACAGGGCTTGTAAGAGAAAGACCACATAAGCTTTTGCTTCTTCTTTGCTGAAACCTTTTGTGTGGCTGGAAAAAAGATATAAGCCCTTTTCCCTTCCTGGTAACTAATTCTCCTTACCTGAAGATAATATAAAGGAAAAATTATTTTAAATGAGAGCTGACACCTCCTCCTCATCTTAAATACTCTGATTATTTCTATCTCCCATGCAGATAGGCTGCAAGGCCTTGTTCTTGTTAGTCATGTGCCAGTGAGGATGCCAAGTACATTTTGTCTCAATCCATCTTGTCAGGAAAAAAAATGCACCAACTTGACAGTGGATGTTTTAAGTTTAGCTAAACAAGAGAAGTTTATTTCTTGGTGAAACAATGCAGCTCTTAAATTCACTGTCGGTGCATACAAATCCAAAAAGGGTCACCTGCTGTTGCCTGTTTCCTCTTTCTGTCCTCCTGACAGCCTGCTTCTCCTGCATCCTTGCTTTCCTGGTTGCTGGTGAGTCTGCACAGCGTGCTTGTGGCCTCGGGTTAGGGAAGAGGCCTTAGCTGAGAACTTTGATCCAGCTCCAAGGAGATGATGGAGGGAAGCTCTGTGCCATGCTGTTGTGTCCAGGCTTTGAAGTCAGGGATTAAGGCTGGGGGAAGGAAGAAGTCCTGCACGATATATCCTTTTGATATGAAGCTCTGGTGAGTGATGATGTGAGTTCAGCTCAGGACTTTGAGGCTCCAGCCTGTGCTGAAGGGCTGTGATGAGCCCTTCCTCTCTCCTGGGACAGAACATCCTCACATGAAGGGATGGAGTAATCCTGGGATTCCCCCATTCTGGGCTATATAGCTTTGTTGACAGACTTATTTTTCACCCGAGCATAGTAAATAAAGTTTGTCTCCTGCTTGGAGATGATTCATCTCTCATTATGCTTAATAATTCGAATTCCATGCTCGGTTGCTGCTTCCTCTGAGCTCTGCCAAAGCGAGCGGTCTCTCTGCTCCGCACAGCTCCATCTGTCGGCATTGCTTCGCCACATCGGGAGGAGGCTAAAAACATCATAATCCTTCTCATCCCTCCCCACCTTCTGCAAGAAGAGGAGCCTTTTCGCTTGGAGCGTGGAGGAGATGATAGACAGGGGGCATGTGGCACCACTTGCTGGGATCTCAAACCAGTCTGCATTCCTGGGTGTTGGAAAGGAAGAAAGAAGAAAGTCTTATAAATCTGACTGCTTAGCCAAAGATGCTAAGAATGCAGAAACTAGGAGAGACATTGAACTGAAAGCAGTGTTTGTTTGAATGTTTACAGAACATCTTTGGCAGACCTGAGGTCTTTCTCTCTTTGTTAGGAATGTAATTTACAAGCAGACATCCCAAAACCAGAACAGACCCTTCTCCCCTAGCTCAACAGGAAGGGTCCCTGATAAGATTTAGAGATTAGAAAGTAATAAAACATAATAATGCAGCGATTCCTATAGGATGTATGGAAATGTAGAAAATTTGTATTCAATACTAGATTGGTTGATGAGAAAGTAGAATATTCAACATAGAAAGAGATAGAAGTCATTGTAAAAGGAGAGCTCGCTCTCTTGCTCTTTTGCTCTCTTGCTCTTGCTTGCCCCTTCCTCTCTAGCCTCCTCTCCTGCTTGTCTCTCTTTGCTCTCTAGCCTGCTCTGAGCTGCACACAGCAACTCTGAGCTGGGCTCTTTCACCCACACCCTATGGAATAAACTACAAACTTCAAGACTTGACTTCAGAAATCTCGTCTAAGTTCAGTCCCCACAGTTCTGGCACATAACTGCTCCTACACCTGGGCTCCCCTGCATCTTCAGCATCTTCCCAAATCAGGAGTGCCCAGTGCCTGCTGAATGTGCTGCTGGTCTCGGCACTGATGGGGACCTGCTGTCCCCACATCATTTCCTTTGGTTTTCCAGCCCACACTGGCCACACCAGGCACAGCAGCAGCTGCCTGCCGGGGACTGCCAGGAGCTGTGCTTGCTGGCAGCAGAGAAGGTGGCAATGCTGTGGGAGCCCTGAGTCCTGCTCATGCACACAGACAGCTGGAAGGGAGCTGCAGGAGCAGCTGGACCAGAAGAGAAGAGAGGCAGGAGCCATCCCTACACCGTGCCCAGCTGGGAGCTGCGGGCAGGACGGCTTCACTCCTCTGGGCAGCCTCCAGTGAGCAGCAGAGCCAGGAGCTGCTGATGCATGCATGCATGCATGCATGCATGCTCCTGTGCATGTGCAGACCCTGGGGAGCTCCCTGCTCACAGAGGGCTCCAAAACCAGGGCCCAGGGCCCGAGGGTGGCTCGGAGGCTGCTCTGGATGAACACAAGGGATGGCGAGCACTAGCGGGGAGGTGCTGGGCACGGATGAGGGTTTGTGCTGGAACACTGGCACAGGCTGCCCAGAGAGGTGGTGGATTCCCCACCCCTGGAAACATTCCCGGTGAGGCTAGATGGGGCTCTGAGCAGCCTGGTGAAGGTGTCGCTGCTCCTTGCAGAGGGGTTGGACCAGACGGAAAGGAGCTGTAAATGTCCCTCCCGAGCCAAGGCGCTCCCCGATTGTCCGGCCGGGAGCGCAGGGCGGAGCGTGGCAGGTGTCGGGGCTGCTGCTATGTCAGACCTGGCCACAGGAGGGTACCACAGACGGGGACACGCTCTAGGCGCTGGAATTAACACTATCACGCGGTGACACCGCATCCTGCTGCTGCGCTCCCGCTTCGGAGCGATGATGAGAGCAGGGCTGGGGGACGAGCATCAGGTCAGCCTGCTGTGTCTGTCTCGGCCTGTGACCCCTGGCAGAGTTCTGTGTGACCCCTGGCTGAGTTCTGTCCCCCGGTTGTCGTGTTCCGTGTGGTTTTTTCCTCTGCTGCATCCAACCCAGTTTGGCTGGGAAAACGTGCCTGTAAAAAACGTGACAGTTACAATGGATGGGATATCCTTTAATCCATTGGAGTATCCAGGTGCTTTCCAGGCAGCACCCAGGCTGCATGGCCTGGAGCTGCTCCTCAGAGAACACCCTGGGGTCTGGGGGCTGCATCCAAACACCAGAAGGCATGGCTAACCTGGACAGATACAGGGTTTACCTGGGATGGGTGTCCAACTGTAGCTATGGGGCAGGGTTTGGCTTTATAAGTCTAAGGTTCCAGCCCTCTACTTCTCAGGGTCTTAACTCTACTTTTTGGCATAAAGAATTTGGGCTAATTTTGATTTATCTCAGCTAATTGGGCTGCCACACCCCAAGCTGCTGGGAATCCGCTGGGTGAAGCCGTGGCCCCGGTTTTTGGGGGGTCAGCTGGGAGCTGGGGGCAGTGAGGCCACTTCCCACCCTGCCCTGGGCAGAAGCTGGGAGGAAAGTGGGCTGGGCAAAAGCTGAAATTCAACACATACCCACCTGGAGCCCAGGGCGGAGTTCAGTTCACCTCCCTGGTGGCTCCAGCTGGGCTCGTCTCTGGCTGGGCTTGGGCAGCAGCAGGAATGAGGCTGACATCAACCAGGGCAGCTTCAGTCGCCTGGAATTATCCAAAAAGCTGGAGCAATTTAAGAAATGAAGGTTACAAATAGCACATAGATTTCCCTTGTATGGTTTATATGAGTCTCTGCTTAAAAAAAATTGAAAATTATCTGCCTTCCTGGAAGTGTTGTCTTCTTCCAGCTGCTTGTGGTGTAGGTATGAACCTGCTCGGCATGGAACACTGACTGTTTTCAATGTTGGTACCTCATATGGGGCTGGTCCTAAAGCAAGAATGGGGCCATATTAATTTAACAATTTATTCATTTAATAATTAATTTTATCTTTATTTTTATATATATAGAATAGATATGGTTTATATATATATATAATAAATGTTTTTTCTATATATTCTCTCTATGTTTTATCTAAATTTTCACTTAACCTTTAATCATGCTTATTATTTGATTTTATAAGGGTCTTCTTCTGTAAGGTGCATCAGATATTCAGAATATCAGAAATCAGTATTCTTTATGATGAGAGTAAATATTCTGAATCTTTGATAGAAGATTTTTTCCCCCTCCATAAAAGGAGAAAGCAATCTGCCAGCTAAATAAATGCAAACATTTTGTTTCTCATGCTGTCAAAAGCAGCATGCAATAGGACCCAGCCTTCATTTGTGAAGGAACAGTTCTGGTTACACAGATGAAAAATTATACTTAAAAGGCAAAATCAAACAGAACTGTGTAGCTTGTTTGTTTATCTTCAGCTGTGATTGTCCTTTGGAGACTGAAGCCTGGCCTGAAGCTGACATAACTCAAGATAGATTGCTGCAAGGACTTCACTGGGAGTTTGGATTGGAAGATGTGAGGTTGCAAAACTATAAATGCAAAACTATAAATCTCAGAAGGACATGAGGGTATAACTTAATTCATGATGGAAAAAGCAGGATATGAACACTGCAGAGACTGCTTCAGCTCCCCAGACTGCTCTGCATTTGAGAAGGTGTTCTGCAGATTCCTGTTGAAGATGGCCACTCCCAGAGGAGGCTGTGCAAGCAGGATTTGGGGTTTCCCCACCCAGGAGAACAGCTCTGGGTGCTCCATTATCACAGAATCATGGCATGGCTTGGGTTGGAAGGGTCTTTAAAAGGCCAGCTAGTCGAACCCCTCTGAAGTGAGCAGGGACATTTCCCACCACATTAGGTTGCTCAAAACCTCATCCAACCTGACCTTAAATGTTTCCAGGGATGGAGCATCCACCTCTTCTCTGGTGGGCACCTTATGCCTGTGTTTTACTGTCCTCAGTGTAAAAAATTTCTTCCTAATACCTGCTCTAAATCAACCCTCCTTCTGTTTAAAATGTCCTATCGCAACAGGACCTGCTACAAATTTTATCCCACATTAATTTTAAAAGCCCCCTTCAGGTACTGGAAAGGGCTTGAAGGCTTCCCTGGAGCCTTCTCTTCTCCAGGCTGAACAAACCCACCTCTCTCAGCTAGTTTCCACAGCACAGGCACCCAGCCCTCTGATTATCTTCGAGGCCCTCATCTGGACCTGCTCCAACAAGTCCTGTGCTGAGGATCCCAGACTTGGATGGGGTCTCACCTGAGAGGAGCAGAGGGGGAGGATCACCTGCCCTGCCCTCTGGCATGCTCTGAGTTCCCCTGGAAGGAGTGCAGGTGCAGAAATCCCCATGCTGCTCCAGGCACTGGAATGGAGCAGGCACAAGGATCCATGTGCAGACAGGAACTCGCCTGCAGGCTCAGCATCACCACGGAGCTGAGAGTTCAGAGAAGAGCTGTACCCCTTCCCTGGCAGGTGGGACATCCATCCATTGACATCCAGCAATGTCAGACAGAGAAAGTCAACCAGAGATTGCTTGGGGGCCCCAAGAAATACCTCCTGGATTTCTCAAATGCCTTATCACAGAAGCGGGGTGGAGAAAGCCACAAGCAGCCCCAAATTCTGCTTCTTTGCTGCGCTGTCTCAACCAACTTGCAGCAGCCTTCAGATGTCTTCACTGCTTGAAGCAAAGCTGCTACCAGGGCTTGGGAAATGTGAGTGAGCCTGACTCCAGTTGAGGAAAACCTACAAAAGTATGAAAAGCTTGCTGGTAAATCATTTACAAGAAAACATCTTTCTCAGCATGAGGTTTGCAGTTAGGGGGTCACATTTAGTGACCTGCTTCAAATGTTAATATAAATCATTACTTCCCCACCAGCTAAATCATGGCTGCCTCATGCTCTGTGTGCTCTCCCCTAGAAATGTCACTGGCTCATGGACATGCTGGAGTTTGGAGCCACGTGGCACCCAGGGATGAAGAGAAGGTCAGGAAACATGAGGGGCTGTCAGACATCCCAGGGGGGGATGGTCATCCCTGGCTCAGCTGTGCAGCTCCCAGGTGTCCATGGGTCTGCCTCTGGAAAATGCAGGAACTTTGGGGATTTTCTGACAATTTCTGACAGGCTGCTAAACTCCAGCAACCTAAATGAGCCCATGTCCCTGGTGCAGAAGGAGGGACAGTGTTTAGGAGGATGCAGAAGGCAAGTGTTTGGCTTTGGGTGAATGATGCCTGTGAGTTATGTGGGGAAACTTCTTCCAAACTCTGTAACAGACCTCAGGCTCACCTGGGTCAGCCAGCAGAGCCTCCTAAGGGAGCCACCTCAGGCAGAATCTCCTCAGGTCAGGCACATTCTGCACCACTTAGAGATGCAAGGGTGGCAGCCTGTGAAGGCATGGCCAAAGGAATGTGTGTGCACAGGAAAGCAAGGGGGGGATCTCCCTGAACTCCCTCCCTTTGGAAATCAAACTGTGCCTCTGAAAGGCAACAGCCACTGCAAACATGAGGGAACGTGAGTCCCACATCTATTTCTTGGCAGTGGGTACACTTGGTGCTGGGAGGAGGCTATGGACTGCTTTCACCTGTTTGTTTTCCACAGAGCAGGGAGGGAGAGAAACCTCGGGATGTCAACAGACGATTAGTAGCTCATTGCCTTTTTTTTCTACCTTTAGGTCATAACTTAAAAGCCCCAAAATGCATGGCATACTCTTTGTACTTTTGCCTGTGTGAGAATGTCAGTTCTGTAGGTCATTCAGAGAGATTTTATGGTAACAATCTACAAGTGAAAGAAGTTATTGCTTTTGATGGATATATTTAGCACAATTATACCTTTTCACTTCAAAAAATGAGAAGAAAACTTTAATCTCTTCAGTCCACAGTAAGCACAAAAAGCAAAGTCAAAGTGTGTTTAAGGTGTTACCTTTTCTTAACAGAACTATCTTAGCCAAGGAGAGGAAGTAGGAATTGAGTATGTAAGGCTTCAAAGTAAATGGACAATTTTGGATTCACAGTGAAGATGGAGCAAGAAGGTGTGGAATATTGTGTGGATGGGAAAACAAAATCTGTAGCAGAAGCACAACTACCATAAATATAGCTGTAAGATTGCCCAGAGAGGGACTTACCCTGGCTGGGCTGTCCTAATCCCCACGCAGAAACAAAGACTGGTGTTTGCCAACTCTCTGTATATCATGTTTTCCTCAGTCTCCTTTCTTTTCCTCCTTCATGCATGAGTAAGATTTTAATTTTAGCAGAAATTCTGTTAGGCTTTTGTGGGCAGGTTGGGGGAAGGAGCTGAAGGATGATATTTTTATTTCTTCATACGAATGTGGGGAAGTTTGAGCTCAGCTGGCAAGGCCACCATCAGAGAGGTGTCGCAATTTACATTTGATTTCCCAGGGAAGTTATTGAGAAGAGAATATTCAGGAATGCTTGAAGTCACCGTGCATAGGCAGACACAGAGCTCAAACCTTTCCAACAGAGGGGTCTGCATGTCAGTTTTCCACTGGCACAATTCACCCAGGTTTGTCTGACTGTACACAGGAGGTTGCACAGGAGGGTTCCCAGGCCCAGCTCCATGCAGGCAGTACATGTTAAGTACAAAACCCTGCTCGTACATTCTGCAGCTCTGATGGGCTGGCATCTGCCTGGTTTGTGAAGGAATCTCATTGACCAGATTAATTCATCCAGAGGCTGAATTTTCTCCACATTGTGCTTCTCCAACAGTGCTGCTGCAAGGGGCTCCTCTATGAGTGAAATGATGTTTCCCTGAGTTTAACCACAGGGAAACAGGAAACTGAGCTGATCTCACCAGTCCAGACAGGGACCCCAGGCACCCGGACCAGTGTCTGGTGTGAAAGCAGAGGAAAATAGCTCAGGGTTTCTCTTCACTCCCACACCACTGACCTATAGTGGAGTCCAAAATGCCACCCCTGCTTGCTCTGTTTATTTGTTTGTTCAGCCCGCGTATACCCCTGTTTACTCACCAGCACAAGGGACACTGGCTCATTTGGCAGCCTCTAATGACAGCTTAGGGTTCACCACCCCACACTAATTCTGTGTTGTTAAAAATACACTTTTTTTTTCCAAATGAGAAATGGCAGTGAGCAAACACAGGGAATGGCTCTTCTCCAGTTCACAGTGTGTTTGCTTTGTCCCACACCTTTGTTTTGGGAGATGCTGTTTTTGTAGGAAACAAGTCCAGAGCTGCGTAAGTCTAGCTCAGCTCTTTCTAAGTCTGTTTTCTGGGGATTAGCATGCTGGCTGAAAAGCAAGCCACTTCTCACAGCCAAAAATGTGAGCTGAGAATGAGCTCAAGAACTGTTGATTGTGAGATAAGCAGAAGCCTTTCAACTGAGATTGGCCACAGTGCTGCAGGATGACTATTACTGGTTGGACACTTCCTGAAAGGCAGTGGTGTCAGGAGCTAAAATTACCAACATTTCTGTGGGGTTTTGAAAGCAATTCTTATTCTGTTCCATTCGCCACTGTAACAGTGGTGACCAATATTTTTCCCTACATTGGTACGAGGGGAAATAGCCAGAAGAATAGTCAACGAGTTATTTATAAAGATGTAATGCAATGCACACTCATCTGCTTCTGATGAGCGGGTCTGGCCATCAGCAAGACCATGAGTGATTAGAGGAGAAAATGGCTTTGTGTTTCTTCCTGTAGTTTTTACTGTTAATTTACAGCATTTGACCTGATGCTGTTCCAATATCTGAGCCTCAAAGCATTTGTGAGGTGAGACTCTCCTTGGTTGCTCTCACTTGACTGCTGAGGTGGAATGAATGGATGGAAAGGTCCTGCAGGACACATTGAATAATCACATTCCCCATGTCCACCCACAAGCAAAATATCTTTTATTTAACAAGGGATTTTATGTGCCCTTTAACATCCCTGCAACTGAACAGTATGCATTATTCATTTTCTGTGGGCTGCAGAAGTTGTGATCATTAATCACTAATCTCACATTTTCATGTCTGCTCTGGTTTGGTGGTCCTGTAGCACTTTGAAAAAACTTGGGAACATTCAGCAAATTGTTTTTTTTTAAATGGAAATAGGTATTGACTCAGTGGGAATAGACAGCCCTTGTGCTGTCTGAAGTTGATAACCCTTTTCTTTGCTAAACAGTGTTTGAACTTCCCTTTACGGCTTATCTGAGACTGTCATTTTTTACATGTCATACATCCAACGTTGTTTCCATGTTGGACAGTTCAATCTGCATCCACCTTTAAAAGTAACTCTTTTATCCATTCAGGTAAGGATTGGTTGAGCCAGGTAGACATTGCCATTGTGGTGATACAGAAGCAGTGGGGATTTGCCTAGTGAGGGCCCTGATGTGTTCTCATGTTTAAGCACACTCAGATTTACCAAAGAACAAGTGACAGTGCCTTCTGGCCTTCAGGCTGGGGTACCTTCTCACGGTGAGATGGAGAGGCCTGGGTGGGTGCTGGGATTTGCCTCGTGCCCATAATTATTGCTGCACGCAGCACAAAGCATCGCCTTGTGTCTATAATCAGGACCCAATCAGGACTGCCTGTTCTCTCTGCTCTTAGGGAATGCAGGATCAGCCAAAGCAGTTGTGACCTTGTTGTGGTTTGAAAGACAGGTATCTGCTAAGGAAGGCAGGAGCCTCCCTTGGAATGGAGAATTTGGACCCCTTCCCTCTGAATTATTGTAATTTTGAAA
This sequence comes from Certhia americana, assembly GCA_018697195.1. NCBI lineage: Eukaryota > Metazoa > Chordata > Aves > Passeriformes > Certhiidae > Certhia > Certhia americana. The sequence continues at coordinate 105,800,388 of CM031859.1, forward strand.
TTAAGGGGCTCTCAGGCAAAGATATAGGAATCGGAATAACAGTTCTTTATTAGGGGAACTAAAATAAACAATAAAACCAGAAGACATGCAGTATTTCAAAAGAGAAAAAACCAAAACCAAGCAAACAAACAAACAAACAAAACCCACTGACAGAGTCAGGATCCCAGCTGCCCCCCTGTGGGTCAGGGTGTTGGTGGCAGTGCCATCCCATGGTGGCTGCAGTCCCAGTGGCAGATGTGGCTCTGTTGAAGTGATGCTCCTGGAGAAAGAGTGGAATTCTTTTGCTGAAGGTCCAGTGGTGTGAGATGGGCCTGGTGTTCCTTGGGGAATCCAGTGGAAAAGGCTGCCTGGTGTTCCCAATCCCAAATTTTTATCCAGGTAGGAATACTTGGTTCCTCCCCCTGGCTGGAGCATTTCCCAGTGGGATGATGGAATTCTATCAGTGACACTCCCTGGCCCATCAGCAGAAGATCTCTCCCTGGAGGGAGGCTGGGTTGTGGCAGAGCTCAGGAAACTGCCCCAGCTGGTTTATTGACAGTTGGCCATGGACAGACAATTACACCAACACCCCACACCCCAGTTTGATCAGATGGTGACAGAATACACAGTTTGGGGTACATTTTGCACTGCAACCCATGACAGACCTACATCCCAAGCCAGGTCCCTCTGTCTCACTCTCTCCGCCTCAGCTGGGACGTGGGGCTTTCCACGCCACAGTGTGAGCAGCAGCTGCTGTTCTGTGAGGCCACTAAGTGTGTGTGCACACATGTCAGTTCTATGGTGATCCAGATGCCCTCCTTCAGACAGCTTTCTGAAAATAATGACTTCATATAAGAAAGATGTGTTTTTCACGTCTGGCTCTTGAACATTGTTTTTCGCTTACATGGTGTTTTCTGTAATTAGCAACAAAAATTCAGGCACAGGAATATAGTGTGTGTTTGTTCCATGAAGAGCTGGGACCATTTTGATATTTAAAAAAAAAAAAAAAAAGAAAAGAAAAAAAAGAAAAAAAATAAAAAAAATAAAAATGAAAAGCTCATTTAATACCAGCCCAGCTATTTATACCTCTTGCACAAACTTAAACATAACAAAAAGTGCAACATAACTCATGAAGCAAAGGAGCGTCTCTGCCAAGTGTAATATTTGTATTTGGAAACATGGTCTATATTGTACGAAGCAGTAGCCTTCTAACTGCCTCCAAGGTTTCTTTTGGCTGATGTTTATCCAAACAGTCTTGCTCTTCATTCATTTTCATGGCTCAAAGGGAGCTGAGTGTTTTCACTCGGTGGGACTGGCACGGCTCAGCCCCTGCTCCTTCAGCCGGCGCCGGTGCCCCTCAGAGCCCACGGTGCTGCCACCTCTGCACATCAGCAAAGCCTCTTCTTCTTGCCCTTGATTTTGCCCCGTGTTTCCAGCAGATCTGTCCCCATGGGTGTCAGTCGCAGCACCCTTGTTTAAGGGAGATGCTGCCCTTTGCTGTCACAGCCATGGGTGGCTCGGGCAAACCTGCTGGATGTGGGAGAAGCACCTGCACTGAAGCTGGCAGGGAGTCTGGAACTGGGAAACATCCACGGGCACCTGCTCTGAAGGTGACAGTGCTCAGGCAGGAAGTAGGAATTGTGCTCTCCTTGTGTTTTAAATACCTGATTTTGTAAAATGTCAGAGCTGCCTTACCTCATACATGAGGCTGATGTCCTTGTCATTCTTCCCTGTTTAGAAGAGGTTCACAGATTCCCAAAATATTCTGAGTTGGAAGGGACCCACAATGATCATGGAGTCCAGTTCTTAAGTTGGATTGAACTCACAGCCCTCATGTTATCAGCACCATGCTCCAACCAACTAAACTAATCTCGGGTCAGGAAACATTCCCTAGCTCTTTAATCCCCCTTTTGAGTTCTCTTTTAAAAATAATAATAATGAAAAAAATAAAAATAACAACAACAATGACAACAATAGTAGTAATAGTAATAGTAACAACAACAATAACAATAATAATTCATCATCATCATCATCATCACAATATAGTTGTCTGGCTGCACTTAAGCCATACCCTTGGGTAAGCTGAATTAATTTAGGGATGTACAGATAAATTAAGTTTATGGCTAAATGACTGAAGCACAAGCTTTCCAAATCCATGCCCTGAAGAGCCCAAGACATCAGGATTTATTTCAAGAAGATTCTTAAGCATGAAGCAATAAAACTGTTGAGGATGGTGAAGTCAGGAGTAAGGTACAGCTGCTCCACAAAGCAGTGGGAACAGGGAGTGGGGAAGATGCAAGTCATTCAAATGTGAGTCCAAGGGGCATATTAATAAAGAAATATTGGGGATAAACAAAGACCAAGCCTTGTTTTTCCCTCTACTTTTCCCATCTGTCAGTTCTATGGCACATTACCATTGCTTCACTGTTCAGGACACTGTCACAGCAGCCACTTTTTCATGTGGATGAGTTGTTCCTGAAAAATGCAGTTGGCACAGACCACTCTTATTTTTCACACAAGGAATGTAGGTCTTCCTGTTCCACATATTTCTTGTCAATGAGCGTAGTTATTGTTGTCACTGGGAGGAAAATCCTCTGTCTGTCTGCTAAAATACTTGAGAGGGGGAGATAAAGCATGAAATCTTTTTGTTGTGGCTGAGGATTTCCTCTGCAAGGCTCCACTTCAGTGATTCATGGCTCTTCTCCAAAAGAAATGCCAAGCTGGAGCGGGTATTAATTATGATTTGCAGGCCAGGGCTGAGGGGCACTGTCAGGTATGGACCATAATTTGGGCCTTTCTTTTCAGGGTTTCCAGGTCAAAACTCAAGCCATTACCCAGAAAACCCTCTTAAAAAGTCACCTCCAAATTCATAGTGCAGCATGGAGTCTGCTTCTGTGTTTTAGTGCAAGAGAAGGTGCACTTTTTCCACAAATGGAATAATAATAATAATACATTTTGGTAGTTTTGAAACAAAAAAAATTAAGGCAAGTTTTCTGATTTTTCTCTAAAGTTAGAGCTATTGTTCATCTGGGCAATTTTTGCGTATGAAATGAAGGCAGAGGATCTGTGTTTTTGGGGGAGAGCCACGCTGTGGATAAGTGCAAAGGAATTCTGCCATGGCTTTGCCATGAATTATATGTTGTCTGAGAGATTTAACAATATCACAGAGTCCATCGAGAACAGGAACACTCATTTTCCTATCTTTTCCTGCCAGCAAAATGAACAAGCGATTGAGCTTCCTTAAAGAAATTCCACCCAGTAGCTATGCCAGCTCTGTCTTCCTCGTGTTCGTGCTTTGTTCCTGAGTCCCAGATGGATCCCTGAAAATGGCACGGGGTTGCCAAAATGAATCTGAAGACACATATCATCAGTATGCACAAATTGTAAAGAATGCAGCCCCTGGAGCGATGGGTGATTTCATCAAAAGTGGCTTTCCAGCTACGCTGAAACCTTTCATGTCTCTTGTGCAATCTGCAGTGCTAAAGCAAACAATTCCAGTGCCAGACTGTCATAAGCATATGAATACCTCAGCTTGTTAAAGGGCCCCAATCTTAACAAATCAGAGAAGAAATGATATCTCAAAGAAGCTTGAGCTGCTATAAATACAACCAGGTAGATGCAATTGATTTCTCTTCCTACAAATAAAATCCCCAAACACTTCTAAACCTCTTAAGGTTTTTAATCAAAGTGCCAAGATCTACTTGCCAAACCTTCTGGTTTTCTGGAGCCCTTGAGCCACATTTTTGGTGCAGTGCTGTGCCTCTGGTGGTCTCAGGGAAGATTTTTAGGATCTCACCTGGGAAAGAGTGGGGAGATTTGGGATTTTTGAGAGAGCTGTATTGTTTTGATTATTTTTGACAGCATGAAGGTGTGCACTGAACCTGGAACAAGTGCAGGAGTGTGTTGGAGCTGTGGTGCATTAGGACAAAAACGTCCACAAAAGTGTACCACGGCAGAGGAAGCCCCGTGGGTTTGGGCTCCACATTTTGTGGGAAGCGAGTAAAAATGGGGAAGCGGAAAGAGAACAAGAGAGAAAGTGCAAGGAGCTGCAAGATTAAGGGCTTGTAAAAGTGACAGCCTCCAGCTTCACCAGGGCATGGAGAGAGGGAAGGGGCTGCTCACTGTGTCTGTCACCTGTAGAAAAGGGTGCCTTGGAAGGAGAAAGGGAGGAGTCTTCTGAAAAAACTTCCTGGAGAGGAAGGTGGCTAGCTCAGATGTGGAGCAAAACCTCCATCAGTAGGAAGTTCTCAAGATATAAGGAACAAATCTCTGCTAGAAACAGCATCAGATTTCCTTTATGGAGAATCTTCCTCTCACAAGCAGTGCTGCTGCAGCCATTGCCTCCTGTAGTGGCTGTAAGTAAGCAGCATCTCAGCACAGGGATTTTCCTGCATTTTCCCTCCCTTCTCTCATTTTTCCAGGCTTTGGGAACAAATCTTAAATGCTCAGCAAGTTTCAAGACAACAAATTAAGTAGGTCACGTCACAACTTTGCCAGACAATTTATTTTAAAAGAGTAAAGCAGTGATGAATTCCATACAGCCTCTTTTGGTAAAGGCACCATCTCCTCTACAACTCAGTTTACGGTGTTAGAAGGTTGGTATTTTTATGGCACTTCTCTTCAACTTAAAAGGAAATTTTTATGAAGACACTTCAATCACTTTCTTTCTTTTATTTTTTTTTTTAAACAAATTAGGAAGGGTTTTTTTTTTTTTTTTTGGTGTGTGTGTGTTCAAAGACAGTGCTTATATTCTGGTTGGAAACTTCTCTTTTTTCCCTTGCTGAGGATTTCAGCTGGATCAGCTTCCTGAATTGAATTGCTGAATGAACACCAGGGTGAAGGCAAAGGCTGGCAGGAGAGAGGCAGTGAGCACATCTGGCTGGAGGCAGGGGGTAAGGAACAGAGACAGTCTGAGTGAGGAGAACAAAGGGGATCCGACCCCTGGTTGCTTTTCTGAGGGCCTACCTACACCACCAAAGGAGGTCACAGCCGTGGGGTGGAAACTTGTGAGCGTTGGTGGTGTAAAGGCACAGCTGGCCTGGAGCTGATTTTAAGTCCTAGCTTTTGTTTTCCTTCCAGACCCTGTGGGGATACAGCAGGTTCCTCTCTGAGGTCAAGACATCTCTGCCACAGCAGCAGCAGCACCCGCAGGTGTTTGCTCCCCCTTTCCTCTCCCCTGGTGCTGCTCCATGGTCATCCTTGTTTTTCCCAAGCATGAGCCAGTGCAGAGGGGAGGTGGGAGCCTGTCCTGGCGAGCAGCCCCCCATCCTGCCATGGCTCCCATGGTGGGGCAGGTGTTTTAATCCCACTGAAGGCTTTGCAGTCTGCTAAGCAGAGGGGTCAGGAAAACACCGCCCAGCTGGAGCCAGGACGTGCTGCAGCCCTCTCTTCCGTGGGCTCTGCATCCCACTGACAGCACTGTTTGCAGGCTGCACTCTGCAAAGGTGTCCTGTGCTGGCAGCTGCTCTTGGGGGAGCTTTAGAAGCACACATCTTCCTTCCTTCCCCTCCCTTTCCTATTTCCTAATTTATCTTTTAAAAAGGGCTGGAGGTCAGCCTGTCTGCCCGAGCGCTGTCTGGCACCAGGTGGGAGGTGATGGCTGGAATTGTGTCCCAACCTGTGCCCATCCTAGGGGCTTTGCTGGACCTAAGAATCCTCTGTGGTGGAATATGTGTCCTGTGCGCTTCCACCACGTGTGTGCTCACACAACTGGCTTTGTGACTCACCCTTTCAGCTTCTACAGTCGCATTTAATAAGCTAAAGGCTGAGGTTTCACCCCACAGAGAACAAAGCTCTCCTGGATGTGGGACAATGTGTCATCTGTGAATGGCACTCTGCGAGCAAATCCTGCACCATGTTCACTGTCTGTGTCCACCCATTCCCAATGCTTCAAAGAATTTTTCTGTGTGCTGCCTTGAGATGTGGGCAGTGTTTGACGTGGGCACTCACTTGTTCTTGCCTTGCACACCCTGCTGGCTGCTCAGTTTCTGTCTAAACCACTGGTGGATATGAGACACACTTACTGGAGTCTTCAGAAATATCAGCACTAATACCACTTGTGTTTCAGTGATATTTCATAGTAGTCCTTTTGCTTTTAGAAGTAAAGATCCTATGGGAAATGGGATTTTCAGGCAGGTCCCAGTTTTGCCACAGCCCTTACTCTCTGACTTTAGCCAGGTTAATTCTCTTGACACTATGAATTTTCCTAGTATAACTATCATGCTTTAAAAGCGATGGGGAAATGAGGTAATGAATATTTGTTGAGCTGAGATCCCTAAGAGGGACTTAGAGATGTTTTGTAATGTGGCATAGAAACATCCTGAGCATGGAGAACCACAGCAAGGAATGGTTGTGATCCTGCTGCTTCAGCAGGTTGTGATCCTGTCCTGTCCCACCGTGTAGGGGCTGACTGTGGCTCATAAGAAGATCACTGATGTTGGTTTTAACATACTGAGAAAGTCTGTGTTAGTAGAGAGACCTCAGCTCCTTCCCCATTTTGACTGGAAATCCTGCCAATGGTGGAGGATTTTGGTGGACATGGAGGTGTTCAGCTGAAGATTGGACTTGATGATCTCGTAGGTCTTTTCCAACCTTAATGATTCCAGGATTCTGTGAAAGAGCTCAGGAAGGGCTCTGCTTTAGGGATATACTTAGGATAACAGCCTAACCCTGAAAACATTTGATTATATGCTGATAACTTAAGGAATCTCCCTTACCATGGCCTATGGTTACAGGCAAGTTCCTCTGCATGGAAGTGCAAAACCCTCACCCATATGCCTGTGGGATGCCCCAAAACCAGCACAGCCTGCTCTCTGCTCAGGCTTTGAGCCCTTTGACTACACTGCTGGATACAACTGGCTTTTGCAGTGGGGCTCCTTGTCCAGGGAATTGAACTGGGACCCTCAAATGGTCCCAGTTAGCTATGGTCTGCTCAGCAGCGGTGCCAAGACAGCTGACGCTGTTTTCTCCCCAGGAAGAATCTGGAAGAATGCAAAATGTGCAATGTCTCACTTCCTACGTTCTCCTGCCTCCAGGAGCCCATCCCATCCTTCTTCCCACATTTCCCTCTCTGCCAGGGCATGGTGCAGCCGGGATGTGCAGGTGAGGAGCTCCAGCTCCAGGTGAGGAGGGCTGGTGGGCTGTCAGCAGACATCTGCCCAAGGAGGGCATGGGATCAGGGAGCCCAGCTATTGGGATGTTTTAGGATTGATCCGTTTTGTTCCAGGCTCCCCTGTGATCACCACCAGCTCTGGAAACTGCCCTCTACTTCCAGTTCATTGCTTCCCAAACCATTTGCTCTGCAAAACTATTGCAGAGGTGGATTCACAAAAGTGCTCTGAGGCTTTGGGTGTGAAATATTGTGACAAAAGAAGGCATTCCAGCTCTTTATTGCATCGCACATTTTAAATCATGGAAAATTGGACTAAAATGCAGTAAATTTAGCATAAAAAGAACTGCTTTCCAATTGCCTGTCAGGATCCCTTCACCCTCATAATTGTTTTCGTGTGAAGCAATGAGTGTAATGCCTGTTGATAGTTGTTTGTTCCCTTGTTGTCTCGAAGTTGCTGGAAGCAATTTACAAGTTACTCTTGCTTAACGTCTAGGAAGAGAAGAGGATGGAAAATGTTTACTTGTTTCTTCTCGGTAAAGAGTTGATTCCAGAAACAACAGATTGGGCTATGGGTGATTTGAGCCTTGCTGTTGGCTTTGGGGGTGGAAGGCTCTGGCCCTTTGCATCCCCACTGCTTGCCACGAGCAGAAATAAGGGCATCAGGCTTAAGTTCCCTTTACTGTGCCTGTGTGTTTCAATGCCATTTGTGCCACTCCTGTTAAGAGAAAAGGTTATCACTGAATGAAACATTACCTGAAGGGCAGGATCATTTGCTCTTTGATACCATGTGTTGGTACAGAGTGTTTTCCCTCCAGTGTCTGGTACAGTCCCACTCAGTGGATCTGCTCTCCTGCTGGTGGTTCCACTGTCCCTTCACTGCCAAGCGCAGTGTTTCGCTCACCTCACACGAATTTGAAGATAATGTTCAAATGCTTTTTGATCAGTCAGGGTTTGTTTTCACACCTTGTCTTCCTACATTGACTGGCCAGGGTGGATGGGGGCCTGAGCAACGTGTTCTGGGGGTGGCATCCCTGCCCATGGAAGGGGTTTGGAAGTGGATCATCTCTGAAGTCCCTTCCTACCCAAACCACTCTATGATTCTGTGACTGAGGAATGGCATTTGGAACTGCAATGCAATGAGAATTTCTGAGGGTTTTCTAAACCACAGTCTGCCTTCATAACCTGTTCAGGGATGACAGCTAATGCTGTGGGGAAGATGTGATCATCTCCTGGGGACTGCACAGCTCCCACAGCACTGAAAGCATCACAATTTGTTCTGTTTGACTTCCGGCAGACGGTCTAATTATATGAAAGAGCATTGCTCTCCATTTGGTCAGAAGATGTATTCTGAGCTAAGTTTACCTAATGCTTTCCTGATTTGTGTGGTTTTTGCTCTTTTTTCTCCCTCCCTTGAACTGGACAACAATGTGGTCTTAGTCCAGCAATCAAACATGAAAGAGAACCCATATGTATAAAGTACCCTCCTCATGCTGGAACTTATCCAGAAGAGACAAATTGCCTTCATACAGGCAGTCTGGTTCTGTCTCTTCCCATTAAAGAAAGAAAAATCTGGCATGAGGAGTGTCTTGGGATAGGGGCAATGCAGTGGCCATTGCCAGTGGTGCTGAGCTGTGCTGCCAGACCCGAGAGCTCAGAGATGCAGTGAGGCCTTTGCAAAGGCAACACGGGACAAGCTCGTGGTAGGAAAGGAGCTGTCACTTGTCCCCTGTGGCTCAGGGTTAGCAGCAAACATATTGGATTAGTGTCTCCTAGAGAAAGCTTTCAAGCCTTTTCATTGAAGTCCACACCTGGATTGACCTGAAAAACTCAGCCAGTGGGCAGGAAAGCTGGGAGTGCTGGTTCAAAAGGGGCCTGGCAGCTTTTGGCATTTTTGAGGGTGCAATGACATGGTGGCGACTGAGCTATGGGGGGATGTGTAATATTGCTGCTGTTTCCTTTTTGGTTTTGCTGCCAATGAACCTTTCAAGGTTGGGCTGGATGGAGCTCTGAGCAACCTGGTGCAGAGGAAGGTGTCCCTGCCCATGGCAGGGTGGAACTAGGTGAGCTTTGTGCTCCTCCATCCCAAACCATGACTCTATGTTGGAGAGCAGCTCTACATCTGCTGAAAGCACTGGTAAGTTTTGCAGAAGGCAGTCTGTGGGAGAAATAGGTGGATGTTTTTGGGAAGAAACAAATCTCACGGTTTCTATTAAATTTGCTCTACCCTATTCAAGCTCTGTTCAAAAAGACTTCTGCAGCTCACTAGGGAATTGCCAGCCTGGAGGTAGTAGATGGAGAAGGTAGTCTTGTGAGATTCCCTGGCCTTGCAGATCTCCTCCTCTAAAGCTGGAATTATCTGGCCTCATCGCCTTCGAAGTGCAGACCAAACACACCCTGACAGTGACTTAGACATCAAAGCAAGACCTCCCCATAGCTCAGTCGCCACCATGTCGTTGCACCCTCAAAAATGCCAAGAGCTGCCGGGCCCCTTTTGAACCAGCACTCCCAGCTTTCCTACCCGCTGGCTGAGTTTTTCAGGTCAATCCAGGTGTGGACTTCAATGAAAAGGCTTGAAAGCCTTCTCTAGGAGACACTAATCCAATATGTTTGCTGCTCTCCTTCCGTGTGTTCCTTTGGCCCCAGCTCCCAGCATGGCAGCCTGGGCACTGCTTCCATCCCAGGACTGAGGTTCAGATTGGAAGGGCTGGCTCTTCTCTTGCCAAGACAGCTGATGCTCTTTTCTCCCCAGGAAGAATCTGGAAGAATGCAAAATGTGCAATGTCTCACTTCCTACGTTCTCCTGCCTCCAGGAGCCCATCCCATCCTTCTTCCCACATTTCCCTCTCTGCCAGGGCATGGTGCAGCCGGGGTGTGCAGGTGAGGAGCTCCAGCTCCAGGTGAGGAGGGCTGGTGGGCTGTCAGCAGACATCTGCCCAAGGAGGGCATGGGATCAGGGAGCCCAGCTATTGGGATGTTTTAGGATTGATCCGTTTTGTTCCAGGCTCCCCTGTGATCACCACCAGCTCTGGAAACTGCCCTCTACTTCCAGTTCATTGCTTCCCAAACCATTTGCTCTGCAAAACTATTGCAGAGGTGGATTCACAAATGTGCTCTTTTGTGCCACTGCTGGATCTGCCGGTACCCAGCCCTCGGGGCTGCCCACTTTCCTCCCGCCCATGGATGCTGAGCAGTCAGACACAGAGCACGGCAGTGCTGTTCCTCAGCCCACAGGCTGAACTGGGACAATATCCACACCAGCCCTGCCTTTCCAGCCAGGCCACCCAGCCTGGCAATGATGGACACGACTCTGTTTGAGGTTGAGTCATCTTCCTTCCCCCACCTCCAGCCTGCACTGCTCTGGTGGCTTTGTGCCTCCTGTGCAGGGAAGAGGAGGCCAGGTCCCCTTTTCTTTGGGGGAAAGGAGACCCAAGACAGGGGGGCTCCGTTGTGCTGCCGGTGCTGCTGGGATGTGGCTGGTGTGGGGCTGAGAGCAAAGGGGATTGACCTCTCGAGCAAAAGCCGCTCTAAATTACAGTTTTGAGGGCTGTGCCGCTATGGGCAAGGGCCAAACACAGTTATTTGTCAAGGTTAACCACCGCCATGGAGCTGGGCAGGCGGCTGGGGGCTGTGGTGCAGCCACTGCTGCGCCGCGGCCTCCCTGAGCGCAGGGTCCTGGGCACTGCTGCTCGGGAAAACACCTCAGGAATGCTCCCTCCCCTTACACCTACCAGCTGCACCTTTTAGTATGGCTTTTCTGGGATTGTGGACCTAAGTGGTGATTTAACACGTGGTGAAATGTTTGGGGAATGGCTCTGTCAGTGGACAGAGGGAAGTCCCTAGCCTGCTTTGGATGTAGACACTGTGCTTTCTTTGCTCAGCTCCTTTTCAAGATTTGCTTTTTTCCTCATGACTTGCTCCTCTCTGAGACCACCCTCCTTCAGGATATCATACACCCTGACTTAAATTGGGATGACCTTTAATGAGGCCACATTGTAATTCATTGCACTGTTCTTTCCTCCCCAAACCGGCCAGAGGCTCTTTCCATTCCTGTTACTGCATCCTCTCAACCCAAAGAGACTCCTCCTACTTCCACACTCTTCATTGGTGTTTCCCAGGCAGGCTGTAAGATGAGGGATGTGTAGGAGAACTGATGTACTCAGGTCAGGGTGTTCAGATGTGGTTACTGCTGCAGGGCAGTCGTGGCACACCTTGCTGCTTCTCCAAGTGGTCACTTGCTGGTTGTACTGGAATAGCAGAGACATTTGCACATGAGATGGAGTTGTGCCTCTGCCTCCTGGTGGGAGCTGGCTGCTGGATGGAGATATCATGCCAGGCTGGATCCCCTGTCCTTTTTTTGGGGTAACAGGGACTGCAGCAGTGCTGGAACACTGCCCTCATGATTTTTGGCAGGCAGGAGGTGTATGAAGCTGGGCTGCTCTGTGGTTAGATGGTGCTGCCCATTGACCGCTTGATGGTAAACACTGCCAGAGACAGTGGGACACAGGAATCCCTGAGTCTGCATGGTCCAGTTCATTTGCACTTCTCCCCTCTCCTTATCCTACTCAGGGCTTTTCCAAGGCCAGCTGTGTCCTAGTGTTGTGTTTCATGGCTGAGCAACATCCCCTCCAGGGCTGCCCCTGGGAAGTGTGGAAAGGGGAACGGCTGCAGCTTGGATTTGGGGACAGAGGAACGGGCTAAGCACAGCAAATGGGTAAAACTCAGCTGTGCAGGGGCAGGAGCCAGCCTGGAATATGGTGCCTGGAGTGGAAACTGGTTCCCAAGCCTTCTCTGCTCCCCAAACTTTCTGCCTCACATCCTGAACCCACCACCATGGTGCGCACATGCTGTCCCTTCCTTCAGGCATGTTTCAGAGTCTTACCAGAGTCCTCCTGAAATCCATAAATGAAGCACTGTTCCACTTTAAGCAAAGCATTGGTCAGACCCATAATAAACAGCAAGCTCTGACATTTAACACATGTAATACTGTTTGCTCAGTTTTAAAAAGGAAATATTATCTAAGCGCTCCTCTGAAGACTAGAGCCACCCACACTTAGCTGTGTTAGGTTTGGCCAGTTTGACCTGTGCAATATTGCTATCACTTCCAGAATATAACATTCTGAACCCCTTATAAATTGTGCAATGTACTGAGTGAAAAGTTTCTCTGTACATTTAAAAATCCTCCCCCTGCTTCCAGATCCTTCTTGTGATAGAGAATAAATAAGGAAAAACTTTATAACTCCCTGAACTGATAGAAAATTAGCACAGTCATAAAAGGCGTCTGTGGCTTTAGCAGTGCAGCTGAAAAGGAAAAATGAATAAACCTGCCACTCATAAAGTAAGAGGCAGAGCTGAAGGATGACTGCTGCCATTTTAGCCTCCTGGCCCTTCTGCCCCCCCCATGCAAGAACAAAAATAGCCTCATGCCCTGTGCAGGAGGCAAGGAAGTGCTCTGCCCTGGGACCCTTCCTGCAGGCACCACTCGGCAGCAACCGCTGTACAGCACATGACTAGAGGATATCCTAAATTAATTTACATAGACATATAAATATATGCATGTGTGTGTTTTCTCTATGAAATATGAAACCAGTGATTTCTTAGCCAACCCCTTAATTTGTCTGAAACAGCACAGGCATAATGGAAACTGCCCACACATTTTTCCATTAAAAGTTACAAAGGGAAAGAAGCAGGGAATTGGTGATAGAAAAACACGTGCTCTCTCAGCTGGCACAGAAATGACACGGAGCTAGGCGACAGCACACACTCACTCCAGCTTGATGTGAAAAGGGTCATCTTTATTCTAGTGGTCTTTTTGATGATGCTGCTCTCCCTCCTCAGCGTGCTGGGTTCTGTGTGTTTGGAGAGGAGGGATGTGGCCGTGCTGGTGCCTGTGCAGGTGGATGCAGCGAGCGAGGAGAAATCCGAGTTTGTCCCTATCTGTTTCGCAGGTTTCCCTTCTCTGGGTGAGAATGAGCCCTGCCATGCCACTGTGCCTTGTGTGGTGCTGCAGGGCCCTGTGGGTGACAGAAGAGCTGCAGAGTAGCTGTGCCTGGGTGGGCTATGAACACTGACAGCTCCCTGCCTCGCAAGGAACGGCACATGCCAGGTTCCTGAGCGGTCTGTCCAGCCTGGACATGACTTTCTCCAGTGTGTGTGTGACTCTGTTGCTGAGTGCAAGCCCAAGCCAAGCTCCTGGGAGCCATGTCAGGTGCTGGGCTGTTCCAGGGGTGTCCTGATGGAGAACGAAGGAAGGGGAGAAAGGGAAGTCTTGGGGAGTACTGGTGGCTCCTCAGAAGAGGCAGCTCCCTGGGCCATCACTCAGCTCTCCCTACCTGCCTTCTTGCGGCCAACCCGGGAGACACCACAAGTAAGATACCGTGGCATTAAGGCCCCGCCATTCAGGCAGAGCAGATTCTTCAACAGGAAAAGGGAACTTTCCCCCTTTCCTGCCTTCAGCTGGCCTGGCCTCACTCAGACCTAAGTGTCAGGTGCACCAGCAGCTCATTGCAACCAGTCCTACAGCCTCACCGTGATGGCTGTATCTGGAACAGCCCCATGAGCTCACCAGCATTTTTCCAAAAGAATGTCTTGTGTTGACAGTGCTAACCAGTCTGCTCAGCAGGAGGGGGGAAAAGCAGCTGGTAACTAATGCAGGGCTGTGGGGGTTCAGGGACATGTGTATGGTTCTGGTTTTTGCTATATTGTCCTATAACCCATATGCAGCACTGTGGGTTATGTTAGTGGAATTTTGCTGCTCAGCAGCTGTCCGGGCAATGTGAAGCCAGGCCCCCTGATCATTTTAACCATCAAAGGTACGATTCAATCCATTTATGGCTGCCTCGGGGCACTGCTCCACACATACTTCACAGCAGCTGTGCCAGCTTAATGCATTCCCACCAACTTGACTCAAAAGCCATGCTGCAATCTGTATCTGCCGATTGATCAGGGGTTAAAAATAAGTTGGATGACAGGATTGGTTCCTTGTTTCAGTTCCCCTTGTACGGTTATGCTTGTTTCAATGCCTCCCATATCTTTGGTTGAGTGTTCCAATATGCCTGTTCAATGGTAAGAAACATAACAACAGCTTCTCCTAACCACTGACCTGTGCCTGGGAATGTGAGCCACAAACCCTTCCTTGAGTCTTGTTCTAATATGAAGAGTTCTGTACTTAAAAGATGAAGCCAAACACTCCAGCACCTTGCTAAAGTCTACTACACAAAGTCAATTCATGTACAACTTCAGACACTGGAAAGGAGAGGAAAAAAAACAGAAAATAAAACAAAATAAGCAGCCCAGCTCTGAATGGATCATAACTCATTATGAAGTAGGACAGACCCTGTTTTCATAAAGACTGTTACTTAGGAGAAGAGATTATCTCAATCTGCACTCCATGACTCATCCCATGAAACACCTGCTAGGTCGTATCAGAAGTTATTTGGCTCCCTCAGAGTTTCCAGCCTGATACTTAGTGCGTCATTTCATTTATTAGAATAATTTTTCCTCTTCCCTGACACTTTATGTGCTATGTTCTGTATTAATAGTGTAGTAGTGTTTCTCAATAGCACCATAATTTACTAATCCACAAAGGGCAAGGATGTGTTTTATATTTCAAGAATGGCGACCAATGGCCCTCTCAGCTCTCTCCCAGAGAAACCTGAGAATGTTGTTCCCCTCCACATTGTTAAGTAAGAAGCAGAGCTTTCTCCCTGAAAATACCTGTCTTCCCTGTGAAGTGATTCTGGAGTTCCAAGTGCTTCTCATCCATCTGCTGTCAATTTAACTGGCTCCACGAGCCAGTGGCGCCTTCGTACGACCTTGCAAGAATTTACAAAATCTGGTTTCTATAAAAAATAAGGGGTGATCCCCATGTTTACTCTTTTGCTCAGCTAACCACGTTTTGTTACTACCAGCTTGTGCTAGAACATATCCGAGTCTTCCCCACCAACCCAAGCCTGGGATGCTCAGATGACCTGGCCAAGTTTTCCAGCTGCTGAAGTCACACCGGTCACTGCTGCAGATGTGCAGCAGCTTTTATGTTTCTGGAGACCTGGAGCACAGTGCTGGGGCCCTGCAGACCCAGCATGTGTCAGATTGGGTGTCCATGGCCCAGGCTGCCTCTGAGCCTCTGGTTTGCACCACCTGGGCTGACCAGCACAAGCCTGGCCCTGCCCAGGCTGGAGGGGTTATTGTGCCTGTGTTAATGCCGGGGGCACCACACACGTCTCCATCCCTGAGCTCAGCCAGACTTGAGAGGCCAACAGAGACACAGAAAAGATTTACAGGATGCCATGGGAGGGTTTGGGCTGGAAGGGACCTTAAATACCATTTGGTGTGTGTCTGTATATATAGCAGAGGGAATTGCCTTTTGTGTCTGTCTTGAGCCTTTGAGCTCAGACTGGGTGCAAGGCAGGTTGACTTTTACCACTGTGTGAGGTTCTACACACGTGTGTCAGACCACATAACCCCAAAACAGGCATTTCTCTAGTGACATTTAGCCTTAGTTTTCCAAATGAACACACTGACTTCTGCAGCAAGGCAGTCTTTCCCAGGATGGAACTGTAAGTATTTATTTACCCAGGGTATAACTTTTATCTTTCATCGGAATGCAGGTATGAGCTGCTTTATGACAGGATTATGGATGTAAACTTGCAGTTTATAAAAATTTGGAAATAAATCCTTTGCCTAACAACAGTTGTGTTCTTGGAAATCAAGTTCCATCTACAGAAGCCTTTCATTTTAGAGATATATCCCACATTTGAGTCATTGTTACAATTCAATAAATACTTTACAAAAATAACGGTAGCTTTTTAAAAAAATTAAGACATTTTAAAACACCAGTAGTTCCTCCCAGAAAGCTTCCCTCAAAGAATAGGTACTTCTGTAGGACACTGTGCACTCAGCATGAGAAAAATGGGGGAATAGGGCTGGTTGCACCTTTTATCTCAGGGAACTTGTGGATTCCACTTCTTCTGTTCTCTAAAATAATAAACTTCTTCCTTTTCTTAAAAGAAAGAAACAAGGAGATCTAAACATTCTTCATATTAAAAGCTGGGAAGGAACTGTAATCTTTTTGGTCCTTTGACATGGATTCCTTCTCTGCCCTCATGCCTCCAAAGACTTGCAGCATGCTCGGTTCACATGCAGCTGCTCTGGAGATGCAAGCCCCAGCAGCTGCAGCTCTGGGTCAGAGATGTCTCCAGGAGGGGGCTGTTTGCAACTCTTGCAGAAAACCACTGCACCAGGACATTTCCCGGCCCATAGGAAAACCACAACTACATCTTCCTGTGAACCTACCCCAGGTGGACTGCAAAGACCTGACCTAGAAGGTAACAGGAAGAATGCCAAGAGAAAAATTGCTAGGGATCTTCTATATTCACTTTTGGCTATTACCCTTCCAAAAAAATTCTTCCTCCTTTAGATATGACTAGACATGAAACCAATTATGGGGAAAACTGATGCTGTAGGTGCATTAATCTTGTAAACCATTCCCATATGGAAGAGTACATTCTTCAATCCTATTGTTTATAACAACTTTTAAATATGTGCCTCCTCAGCTGGGGCCTTGGGGCCTGATGGTGATGGCAGCCATCCCCCACCCCCTTCATTATGTTACAGATGGGAAATAAAATGAAATGCACATTATTACATGAACGTTATTGCAGTATAAAATCCTATCAGGACAAGACTTATGTACGTCTGTATGCAAAAATAGGTGTGTGTGAGACAGAGAGATACGTGTTTATAAATTACACACACTGTGAAAAATACTTATGTACTATATTACAACTATATACATTCATTAGAAAGGAACTGATCAACCCCTGTCGAGGAGCCAAAGCAGCAGCCACCATAAGTTCTTCGGCATCCAGGAAACGAATGCTATTTTTTTGCATCTGAAGAAAAGGAAAACCTTCCTCAGTATTCCCTTGCTTCTTGAAACTGCTTGTAGTAGTCTTCGTCTGACGGGTTCTCCGTACACTTCTGCCCGTTGTTGGGCGGCCGGGCTTCGTTGTAGCGGCTCCAGTCACCTTTGCATATGATCCAAGGCAGGATGTCCACTTTGTAGTGGAGCTCGGCGGAGAACTCGATGCTGATCAGGTTGGGCGTCCCCGCGCCTTTGCCCCTGGTGATCAGCTGCATGTTGTCATCGTAGCAGCAGTGCTGTGCTGCCAGCGTGGTGCTCTCCAGGGACAGCATGGAGCGGATGCAGTACCGCGCTGTGGGCTTGTAGATCTCCAGTTTCTCCTTGGGACCGCTCGCATCCTTCCAGCGGAAGCTCTTCCTCTTCAGTCGGTCGTAGATTTCAGCAGTGCTGTAGGCAACTTCTCTGGGGTAGGAGCAGGGGCAGCTGGGCAGGTCGTTGACCACTTTGTGCATGTATTTCTTCAGGAACTCGCTCTTGCAGCTCATCCATCTCTCGCAGCTGTCGGTATCTGTTTCAGGGCAGGAAATGGAAACTTAAGATACATTAAGCAGCATCCCAGTTGGTGTGATCAGTGATGACAAATGAGTAAAGTGTAGCTGTTCAGCACTGGGGTTCTGATGTAGAAGGAAAGGGCACAGCCACAGCTTGTTGCCCTGCCCACAGTGTATTGTTGTGCTGTTTTGTCAGAATAAAGAAATCACTGTGTGTGACTGACTTCACTGACTCAGGAGGTTCTAGTCTGAGTTACAATGCAGAACCAGTAGGAATCTGCGACATTTCTTCTACCTGGCAAATTCTAATTAAGCTACTGATATCCCCATGTAGGACAAGAGCCACTACCATGGGTTGAGAAAGCAACAGAAAATGGGAAATCACAGTGATTTGGTGCCAGTCTCCAGCTGGAACCCTTAGTCAGAATATGCTCATCAGGAAAAATGGCAGTCAGATACTGAAGGATTAAGTTTCAGATGATGCTAGAGATTCCAAGATGGCAAGCAAGGCCTGGATTACTTTTTTTGAAGTTCATTATAGGCCCTAATTCAGTCTTTCTTTAAAAAACAAATACTTTTTTCTCCTTGATATGCACTTTTCAAATGGGAAAGCACCTGTAGTTCGAACATGGAGACTGACATCTCAGCTGGCAAATGCAGCCAAAGTGATTCAGGTTCTAAAAGGGCATATGTGACATAACATCAGAGTGGCTGTACATCAGGAGGAGGTAAAGGTGCCAGAGCCATGACATATAGCTGGGATTAAAGAGATTGGTAGACTGTTAGCCTATATAGTACCAGCACTTTATTATTTTGCACGACCATTGGGAGAATCCCTTCCTAAAAACATCCTTCCTAAAACATTATTTAAGGTGTTTATATCATCCTATGGGCTGTCAAAAACCCCTCTGCATATCTTACTTCACACTTAGTTAAGAGGACTCTGCAGGAGAGTAACTAACTGAGACCTAAAGCAACCTCAGTTGAGAACAACTGAGACCTAAACTGAGACCTCTTACAGCACACATTCTTGCAAAATATTTACTTAGTGATCTGTGTCCTGTTTTTCTATCCCCTTAAAGAGTCTCATCCTGGCTGTTACTAACTACTGTGCTCTGCCACCATAGGAGGGAGGTGCTGGGTTACACTATATTCAATTAATCCAGCATCTAGTGTCTCTGAGTGGCCATACTATGGTTTCATTGAAGGGACGAAGTCAGAACACTGCAGATGCTAGGTTGAGTTTTAGATAGTTCAGAACCAAACCATGCCCTATAAAATTGCTTTGGCTACCCCCACTGCAACACACAGAGCTATAAAATCAATGCATGACTCATAAAAGTCATCACCCTTTTTATTTTATTATTTTTTTATGTGACAGTTGTATTTAAAACATATTTGTTGGGTCTTCCATTTGAGGCTACTTCAGCAAAATAATAAAGAGTGTGTCATTTCTCCCCCCCCTCCATTAGTGTGGAGTCTTAAAGCTCTTTTCTGAATTAGGACCACAAATAACCCTTCCATGATAAAACAGGTGCAGAACTTAAAGGGAGAAAGTTTCTATGACCAAAGCAAATGTTCTGACCGCAGAAGTAAGCAAGATAATAAATGTCTGTTACTACTGACTTTTTAAATGCTAAACTCATCTTGAGGAAATCCCAAGGAAGTCTCTTATCTGTTACTGAAGGATTGGCTAGGCTGCTTACCAACTTCAAACAGTTTGGTGGCGTTGAAGTCTTCGCTCCCTGCGAGTAAACTCACTTCTGTGGCTGCCGTCCGGAAGGTGTCTTCGATCCCTAAGGCAAACATGCGTTAGTGGTATTGCTGTTTTCCCACTAAAACACCACAGAACCAGCTGCCTCCTGGCCACCCCTCCTTCCCCAGGCTCTACAAGGGGATTTGTTTTGCCAGGGCAGCACACTGAAGTTGCTGCTGGACTGTTCCTTTAAAACCATAGTGGCCAAGGAATCTGTGCTGTCAATGAGGTAAAACAGAGTGGCAGGCCTGAAGACAGGTGAGGAAATCCATCTCTGTATGTGGGTAACCATTTCTCAAGGGAGAATGATGCTGTTACAAGAAGTCTGGTGCTTGTTGGTCTCTCCCAGTGCCAGGGAGTTAAAAGGTCTAAGTAGGAAAGAGATAACCAACCTCCCCAAGCAACTCCATCCCCACCACTCGTAGCTGTCAAATAAAATACCAGGATATCAACATATCAGGATTTACCAGCAGCCTCCAGTTAATTGTTTGCTATCAGCAGAGAGACACAGAGCTTGCAAGAAAAATGATCTTGCCAAAGTAAACACCCTTTTGTTGCTGCTTTAGTTCAGCCTATTGACCTGCCTAACGTTTTTGTGCTTAACACAAATAAGTTTTAATTTTTTTTCCTTTCCTCTCCACTGAATTAAAGACCTCTAAAGAGAGCAGAAAGATCTTTAATATGTGATAACTATATGGTTAATAATGAAGTCTATTCACCATCCATCTTCTTGCCAATGAACTTTCTCCTGATCTCCTGAACTGGGGCATAATAGTGGCTTGCAAAGCTTCAAAACAGCCTCAGGCCAATTTTCAATAAAATTATCATAGGGTTTTGCCTTAACTCCAGCCCTAGATGTAGAATAATAGTTACCCAAGAACCCATTACAAGGCAGTAATTCACTGCTGGAATTATAAACAGCAGAAGCTAGGCTTTGACCTTGTAATTTCAAAAATGTCAGCACAGTCTCAAAGAGTGAATATTTTTTGCTTGCTGATTGTTGGAGGTCTGTTACATGACATAATATATTCTTTCAAGTTTGCCACTTTTTGGTGCTAGCTGGTAATAAATACTTGAGAATATAACTGGGGGTTACTTGCTTTCTTCTGGAATTAACTCTTTATTATTGAGGTTTTAGGACGTATGAGAGCATGCAACATTTAGGATGTATGAGAGCAAAGAAACATTTTTCCCCTGAACTGCCTCACAGTTGTTGTTTTGCAGAGGAGACACGAATCTATCTGCAAGTGAGAAACTTCTCTCCAACTCTCTCAACAAGTCTTCTAAGTCTCCTCTCCAGCACTGCTGACATTTCACTTCCCATTAAAAAAAGCCTGACCTCCAGTTGAAGAATTTCTGCCTTTCTGAGTCATTAAGTAAACTGAGAGTAATGCATACCACCACGATTTGTGTTTACACTTCTCTCTGATCTTGGGAATTAATGAGCTTGCACCTATCCCCTGCATTGTGGCAGCTACTGCATGACAAATTGGTCTAAATTCAAACACACAGTAACATTTAAAAAAGTTTTCCTCAGCAGCTTCAAATTTTCATGATGTAGGCTTTAGTGCTCGGCCCTGCTTTTTCCAAAATGAAGATTGTGTGATGGTAAGGACACTTCAAATGTCAGATCCTGTGAATGGGTAGGAGCTAAGGCAAGGCTCCTTGGCCATATTTTCTGAATATATTCAAGTCAGAACTATACATTCCTTCATCCCTGTTCACCATACAGGCAATGCCATTTAGTGCACAGCAAAACAGGAGCTCGCTGAGGTAACAGCACAGCTGGTTTGAAATTCTGGAACAGCTCCAAATTTGTTTCAAGGGAGTAGATTACACCCTTTAGAATACAAAATGCCAGTGCACAGAAGTGACTGCCATGACCTAAAGAAAGCCTGTACTTGTCTTTTAAGTCCCAGGGGATGGTGGACTGCATCTAGCAGTGTTATCACTACTATGAATAACTGGTGTTGAAAAATCTGCCTGTCTTTTCCCACTGGAACCCTCACCTCGCCACAGAGCACATGGGCCCCAGGCTTTGTGTGCAGGGGGGCTCTCCCCACCCCTGCCCACCTCTCCCTGCTCCTGAGGCAAACTCCTTGGCTTTACCTGGTCCTCCTTCTCAGGGTCAGGATTAAAGGTAGAGAGACAGAATTCTTGTTTGGACTTGGCCATTTATTATTTTTCATCTACTTTACAGCCTCACTGACCATGAGTGCTTCTCCATGCTGAGTTAATAGAGCAGAAATAGACAGAGTTCTGTCTTCAAGGTCTTTTTAAGCCTAAACCACCCAATTATGAGATGCCAACTAATTTATTTTTACTTTTAACCCAATAACTAATCACCTATGTCCTGCACTGTGGATTGTTTCACCCAATCACACAAAATCACCCAAACTTATGAAGGAGAAGGAGAAGGAGAAGGAGAAGGAGAAGGAGAAGGAGAAGGAGAA
>CM031859.1:105822109-105849042 GCA_018697195.1 Certhia americana
AGGAGAAGGAGAAGGAGAAGGAGAAGGAGAAGGAGAAGAAGGAGAAGGAGAAGGAGGAGAGGGAGAAGGAGAAGGAGGAGAAGAAGGAGAAGCACCAGAGCAGCACACTCCCTGACCCTGTAACAATACACAAACCTGGGAAACCAGTAGTAAAAAAAAAAAGTTGAGGGCAAGAGCAAGAACTCAGTTGCAGGTTGAAACATCTGGCTCCAAACAGAAGGCTGGCTGCAAAGAGTGGAGAGGTTGTAGAAGGCTGTTTGGAACAGACAAGAAATACCCATCAGAAATGGAAACTAGGCAGGTTCCTGTACACCTCGCATGTGATTTCATTCTGCTGCTCAGGGGAAAGAACACTTCTGACTTTGAATTATAACCCTGACCAATTACAGGGTCTGCACAGGCATCCCTTGGCTGGTCTGTCAAACAAGTGCAAACCTAGGCAGCAGGGATTTTCCACTTGTGAAATGAAATCCAGAAAAAAAATGTGTAATCAGTTTTTGTAATCACCTTCCCATCTAGAAGTCTTCCAGGCATTGACAGAATTGTTAAAATGACAAAAAAGACAAGAAAATAGCCCCAATCAAGCAGCCAGTCTGTGCTCAACAGCAGCTACTGTGGTTACTCTCAACAACCAGTGTGGAAGCACAGCTGAAGCATAAAATGCCACTTTAAATGATGGGAGATTTTACAAGGCTGGAACACCACAGGAAGGCCAGTAAGGGTTATCCTCCTGGTCTTGTATGCAAAGAATCATATTCATTTGGATTACTGCAGCTCTGACTGCTGCTTCTGAGGGTTTTCTAGAGACAGCCTGCTGTACTTGGGTTATCATCTAATAAATACAGCAGCACCTGGGGTAATCTGAATTCCTCTGATGGTGTTCTGACATTCACCAGTTCATCACTAAAAGAGCACACATACAGCAAGTGCCATCTCACAGAAACCAGAGAGGGAATGGCCCTAAAAAGAACTCACTGGGGTATCTTTTCCACCTGCTTTTTAGGAAGAATTTTATGCCTGTTTCTTAGATTTTTAGTTCCCCGGGTATAATTTCTATTTAAAAATGCTATTTTTAGTCTATGCAGTAGACCAAAGTAGTTTAGATTCTTGGGGAAGAAAATGTGGCCATTGTGCTACCTTAAAACAGAGGCTGTTTTCTCCTCTCCAACCTCTCAGTCCTAGGAGGACTCTTTAAATCAACACTCCCAGGATTGTAACTTACAGATCTGGGGGCCATTGTGCAAAAAAAAGAAAAATAAGCATCAATTCTGTTTTCATCTGCCAAATAGCTGATGAGAAATTTGCAAGTCAACAAGTGTCACTATTTCTGTTCAAGTCTTGTTTAACAAGCAAGAATTCACTATAATCCTATTTTTTCATTAAAGAGTAGGCCAACTTTTGCAACCTTTAGGCAAAAAAATAAACTTTCTCTGACTCTGTAAGGAATTAATGGGAGTTTTATCTCCATGAGGTTTGACCAACTGTAAGACTGTCAACCAAGGACTTAAAGAAGCTTTGTATAATCACTATTTATGCACCTAAGTAAGCAGAGTAAATTCAGAGTAAATAAAATGCAGAACTTAGGGAGCCTGTTTCTGAAAAGGCTTGTCCTTGTGCACAAGAGCTCTGGGACCAATGTTGCCCCTTTCCAGTTTACAGGACCAGTCTTCCCAGCTCTCAGAGTCCAGCAAAACTGCTGATGCACAGCTGCTGACACATTGCCAAGATCAGGTGGTGGAAAAAGAAGTCATAGCAGCAGCATGAAGGCAAGCAGCAAGAAGTCATAGCAGCAGCATGAAGGCAAGACACACCTCTTTCATCCCTGTGTCTAAACATTGTGTGCCACAAAACCACTCAGGGAAGGTTTTTCTTTGCTCCTGACCTCCTCTGCAGTTTACATGCTGTTCAAACAGCAATGTTGCATGATCATATGCCACAATCTGGAACCCCTACAGCTTCCAGTCTTCCCTTCCTAAAGCCTTCTGGAATGTCTCTCCCAGCACAAGATATGTGTTCTGTCACCAGGTGTTGAACATTTTCAATGTTTTTACTCCCTTGGCCTGCCAAGCGTTAGACCTGCCTTGGGCCCAAATCTTCCAGCTCATCTATGGGAATCAGCTTCTTCTCACCCAGTCATGGAATCATGCACTGATTTGGGTTGGAAGGGGTCTTAAGGATCACCCATTCCACTCCCCTGCCATGGGCAGGGACACCTTCCACCCTACCACATTGCTCAGAGCCCCACCCAGCCTGACCTTGAACACTTCCAGGGATGGGGTAGGTACAGCTGCTCTCGGCAACCTCTGCCAGGGCCTCTCCACCCTGAGAGTAAAGAATTTCTTCCCAAAACTACTTCCTAAGAGTACTAAACTTATCCTCTACTGCTGCCTTCTGGAGGCTGAGCTGGAACAGAGCCCAGACAGAGCAAAAGGATAAAGCAGGGATTTATTCAAAGGCCTCACTGGGAACACCTGGGCAGCACAAGAGCCCGGCTGGGCCACAACCAAGGTGACCCCAAAATGGGCACAGAATGGACACCTGAGCGCTAGGGCTCACACTTTGATAAGTTCTGGTCCATCAGCACATTGGAGTTCATTGTGCAATTCCAGCTCCAGGTTAGGAAGCTCCATCCTCCTTGGTTTTTCTTCTCCCTTCACCCTTGGTTTTGTTCTTGGGCTGAAAGTTGTCCTTGGTATCAAAGTAGAGAAGGAATTGTTTTGTCTGTCTGCTGTGTGAAGAGAGCTCAGTTAGCACTGAATATGAAACCTAAAACTGCCCACCAAAACAGCAAAGAATCTAAAAAATATAATAGCTACAACTTAAGGCATCACTACCAGTTTAAAGCCATTCTTTCTTGTCCTATCACTCCATGCCCTTGTAAGAAGCCCCTCTCCAGCTCTCTTGGAGCCCCTTTAGCACTGCAAGGTGCTCTAAGGTCTCCCCTGAGCCTTCTTTTCTCCAGGCTGAACAGCCCTTTCATCCTGTCTCCAGAGCAGAGGTGCTCCAGCCCTCTTGAGCATGTTGGCCTCTCCCCAGCAGATCTATTACATCTTTCCATACATACTTCTTAGACATATCAAAAGGATGGTAATTTTGTGGGCTGGGGGACTCTAGGAAGCCAGGAATTAATTTAACCAGAAAACCAGATCTATTAGTGCATTGTTTTTATAAGCACATCTTAGTCAGAACAACATTTGAATTTATTGTTTTGGTTAAAAAAGACTGCTTATTAATGCCAATTTTGCTTTAAGGCCCTGAATTAAAAACAAATCACTCATTCTTTCCTCTTTCTGATCCTTGAAGTTTCAAGATGCAAGTGGCTTGTAAGAGGACGTTCCAAAACCAAGAACAGTTGGAGGAATAACATATAACAAAGTTTCTTGCAGAGAACTTTTTTTATACTATACAAGCAGCTGCTGCAGAAATTAACTCTAAGTCTCACTTCTGTACAGAAGAATGCATTTTTAGCTGAAACTGAAAGAGTTCTCTGTCAGCTTTTTGGGTTGGCTGCATTTTATAATAGCATACAAAAAGCAAATCTGTTCACAAACAAATTTTACAACAGTAAATTGAAGGCAGCAGTTAAAATCCCCATTTATTTTCAATGAAGGTGATATGCTCCAAAATGGCAATCACAATGAGGGGCTCAGTGTCACAAACAGGTCTACACTGTTCTCCACACTTATGCAATCAACACTATCCAAGGAGAAATTCAGAAAAAAATTGCAGTAATGCATTAACTTAGAGAGAAAAAAGCATGTATTGTGTATATTTTATATATAATACTAAATTACATTATATTGTCCTGTGAATATTCTCTGTTGGTAGAGAAGGATCATTCTGGCTGCTCATCATGGAAGCCCGGTTGAAAGTCGTCCTGGCCCAGCAAAATTACTTTGTATAAGTTATAAATAAGTCAGGTGTTAACGCAAATTTTTACCTGAATATTTGGGTTCTGCCCGTTGATATCTGCTTTGGACAAGTCAGGGAAGTTTGGGAGGTCCAGCAGGAATGACCTGGGTCCATCTCTTTGCAAGGATGTGCGCCCGTTCTCCTGCCTGAACTGCTCCTTAGGGAATGGCCGGTGGGCAGCCTGCAGATCGGGGAATTCTCGCTGCTCCTCGGGCTTCAGGGTGAAGCTGTCTTCAGGAGGATGGTCCTCTGCAGACAGTGGGTTCTGGGGAAGAAAAGCAAGGACGAGTAATGACAACTGAGAGTGTGCAGTGCTGCCAGTGCCTCTGTCCCTCCACTGGCTGCAGCCTCACAGCTCCCAGACCCACGGCTCGCTGTAGAAACACAGCCCTGTAACCAGCTGACACAAGCTAAAACTGAGTCAGGCTTAGTTCTTCCAGCCTCCTGAACCATTCCAGCCTTGTGGTGAGCACCTACACATGGACACAAGCATCAGACTTCAAACAGACCTAGGAACATGAGGCTCTGAAGTAACCCCATGGCCATCAAATCGTACCACATTAAACGTGTCCCTGAAAATGCTGCAAGGCATCCATCGTATAAATCATTTTAGTTTGCTTTGTTCCAAAGCAAAGCAAAAACACTGACTACTAAGGCCATGTTGAAATTTATGGTATTAAAAGATCCCACCGCTGAGCTGGCAACCTCCCCTCAGTCTGCAACAACTTCCATCTCGTCTCTATGTTCCTCACCCAATTCCTCTGGTCTTGAACATCTGAACCTTCCTTCCTCTGGGATCTCATTTTCATGTTTGCCTAATGGTGGGATTGAATTTCACCACGCTGTGGGTCAGCGGTTAATGCTTTTGTTATTGTTGAGCGTACTTTTGGGTTTTGTAGTATATTATAGCAGGCTGCCTCTGAACCAGTAGCACTGCTGCCACTGCCTTTGACCTCACCAAGGAGACACATTTAGTATCAAAACATTGGCTCCCTGGGTTAGGATGGGCCTGGGGACTTGGGGAAAAAACAGCAGAGAAGTCCAATCTTCTTATGGCTACAAAAAAAAAAAAAAACCAAACCCCCAAAAACCAAAAAAACCAAAGAAAAAGAAAAAAGAAAGAAAAAAAGCATGGGGCAGATTCAGCACAGGTTTTGGGCTTGACTCAGCTGAAAAACTTTAGCCTGAGGTCTTAGTATGACTGCCTGGGGAGTTTTTATTTTCAGTTCATAAAGAGACAGCAAGCATGGAGAGGGTAAATGTTAAAGACCTATCTTTTTAAACAAGCACAATTAAAGTGGAATGGCCACATGTGGTTCTGGCTCTACTGAAGCATATTTTTGCCAGCATTTCTGGTTACACACAATCTCCATCCAGCTCCCCTGGTTCAAATTAAACCACAGCATACCTTTAGCTAAGCTCTCAGATAGATAACGACGCCAATGCATTTTCTTTTATTTTGTGTTTATTTGCTTAGAAGGTTCTAAATTGACCTTTAAAGAGATGTTACAATATAACCCATGCACATTACAAAAAAATTCAGTGAGTTAAAATAAACTAAGCTTGGAGAATTAACCTTGGACTAAGTGAAATTATCTCGAATTAAAATGAAGGTAGTTCTCCTCTATCCTCCCCACTGCACTCTATTTGTAAAGAGCAAAATCAATTTAGCAGAATTAACATTGTCGTTATATTGTCATGCCCAGAATGGTTACACTCTGAAAGTGCAAGAAGGGTAATTTTATACATTTCTCTCTAGCACAGATACAAATTCTGAATTAGTGTGTGTGTGCAGCGCTAAAAACGTGTCAGCCTGCTTTGCTTGAAAGCTAAAACAGGCTTTTCTCTTTGCTGGAGACCAGGAAGGACTTTCAGATGCCTTTGGTGGCCCAGCTGTTATTGAATATAAAGCAAAAAACAGATCACACAGCAGCAAGCTCTGGGAAATGAAACTGACGGCCACTTAGCCAACTTCAGGTTCCTTACTCATATGCTGCTGCTTTAGCTTAACACTTTTCAGATAGAATTTAGCCTGCTTGGTGCATGAAGATTAAATGGCTTTTCAGTTATGTCTGACTAACAACAGGGTGTAAAATAGTGCTGTGATTAAATCAGTTAGGAACAACAACAACAAAAAATGTGCTACTTAACTATTTTTACTGGGCTATCATGCCCATAATTTTACCCTTTGTCAAAAATAAAGTAAGATTTTATTAAAAAACTAACAATTCCCTACTTTCCCTATATCTGGCTGCCCCTTCAGGATCATCCTGACTGTCCACATGAAGATACCATGAAGCTGGCCAAGGTCTTTGGAGACCCAGAGTAAACTCTCTGACCAAGCCTGGGGTGTGATCCTGACAGGTCACAGTGGGGGTAGAAGCACTGCAATAATAAGAGTTGTCTAATAGTGTCAGGCAGATGGAATATCACATGGAGTGAGTCAGGAAATTGTCATGGGGAGGTGGTGACATCAGGCTGATCTGGCCCACTACCAAAGCTGTGCAGGGTAGGGACTGTCGTTAATTACAGATGGAGGCTGCTGACGCTGGGAAGGGAAATGGAGGGAGGACAAGATAACTGCTCCATCCCAAACTGCAGGCAAGGGAGGATGGACCACTCTACTTGCCCAGGGTGGTCCACAATGGACACTCTGCTTGCCCAGAGGCCCCAGTGACACATTTCTGATGGCAGCGATTGCCAAGACCCAGAGCATTGAGTGGGACGTGGTGCTCAACTTCAAGGGCAGGGCTGGCTAATGCCTGGCAGGAGTGCCCCAGGTTAAACAGAGCTCTGTGCCCTGCCTAGAGGCAGGGCTGTCTCTCACAGTCGCTGTTGGAACCCAGGACACGCCTCTGACTGTTCTGGATGATCTCAGACCCGGGCAGGGGGCTGAGAGACCTTGGCATGGAGTGAAGAACTCCTGTGCCTTCCATTTTAGCCCTTGGGAGAAATTACCTTCTCTGTGTGAGGATTTACAGACCATGAGAGTTCGAATAGAGTGATAGTTAATTTGTCACAGGGTGAAAAAGGAGAATTTTGGAGTTTTAGAATGGGGGTTCAGGGGGCAAGATGGAGGAACCTGGGTGTGTCCTGTCCTCCTTCTTGTTCTTGTCCTCCATCTCCTGCTGTGGTGGTGACACTTTCTGGTTGGTTTAGAGTAGAGACAGACTGTCTAATATAGGTGATAGGGATTGGAAAATTATTGTAAATAATGTACATGTAATTTTTTGTACATGTAATTAAAATTATTGTAAATAATGTACATGTATAAAAAGTCAACACCATCCTGAAGGCTGGGATTGTGCCTTGGACTGACCTGCAGAACAGAGCTCAGCAGGTCAGAGAAAGAATGGAATAGATCAGGAGAAATAAACAACCTTGGAAAGCAGAACTGACAGATCTTGACCTCTTCTCCAGTCGCTGGGCTGGGAGAAAAGGACTTTCTAATATCTCAGGAGCCATCAAAATCATCAAAACCTGAGAAGTCCCAGGAGAGCAAGGTGGGAGCCCTTGGGCCCCTCTGTTGTGCTGCAGCACAGGCAAGGGGAAACGCTCAGTGTGTGTGATCATTCCAGTTATCTGCTCATGGGACCACAAGTGAAAAGACACTTGTTTCCATTCAATAAAATGAAGAGAATGCCCATTTTTGGATGGAAGACACTTCCTGGTGTCCAGGTCTAAGCTGACCTGCAGTATTATTAGAAATGTGCATTTCTGGTAAAAAGATTAAAGAGGCTGCCACAAATAAAAGTGAGCTTGAACTGCATGTGAAGAGAAGACTGTGCTCACCCTGTGCTACTGCATTAGCTCTGCAAAGGCTCTTCCAAGACCTACCTCGCAGGAAAAAGTTTGTGCTCATTGCAATGCCAGCATCCTTTCTGAAGAAAATAAAAGTTTGTTTTCAAAGGTAATAGATTAATTTTTTTTTTTTTTTTTTGGGGGGGGGGGGGGGGGGGTGGGGGTGTGGGTGGGTGGATATTCTTCTTATTTTTACGTTATTTCCCATGTTTATATATCACACTATTTATTTTTAGGTGTACACAATTTTATTACTGATGCTTTTGGGAAAGCAGTGTTGCTTGCCTTCCTTTAAAAGCTATGTCACTTCATTCAGAACTACTGACTCAGTTTCTTTGAAGTTATGACATTTCTAATTCAGGCACACTGGCTTCTTACTCAAATGATGCATCTGCTCTAAATATTTTAAGATAAAACACTTTTTTCCTCTTCATTTAAAAGGATTATTCACAGTGTTTAGACTTTCCATTAAGATGATTTTAAGAGGTTACTCATACTGGCTGTAAGCTGCAGTTCTGCAAGCCCCATGGGATCAGATAATTACAGAAGTTCCTAATACAAAAACAGCTTAGGATTTCTGAGTGTCCCAAGTGTGGACAGTATAGAAGGGCAGGAACATATAACCCACAGCTGTGTGGGCAATGAAATAAACCCTTGAGAGAGAATCTGACACAAAGTTTGCATTACAGAACAACACACCTTGCAACACCCATCTCTGAAAAAGGGAGGGCAACAGGTCAGTGCATACCAAAGTCTTTGTGTCCACCTAAACCACAAAAGAAAAGCCATTCACAGGGATTTTGTGAGGATAATTTTCAGTGCTGGTGACCCAGGCAGGACCTGCACTATGGCAGGGTTTAAGGCCCCAAGAGACAATCCTACACGCAGGGAAAATGTTCTGCTACTGCAGGTTAACTCTCCAATAATCAGATTGGTATCTTAACGCCCTCCTTGGTGATGTTTCTCTCTCTCTGTCATGACAGACATGAGCTGCAGGGAAACGTACTGTTTCTCTTCCCCACAGAGAAGCTGAACAGAAATGGGAACTTGTAAAAATACCAAACTAGGGGAAGAGGGAATTTCTCTGCAGTTTTGGCAAGCAAGAAGTCCATCTCTCCTGTCTTCCTTATTTTAATACCATTTCCAGTTCTGAAAAAACAACCAAGACAGAGAGTAAGTGAGGGAATGACTGCAGCTACAGAAAATATTCTGAAGCAGTTGCTCTTTCTCTGCCCTTCATATTTATAACTTTCCCTCATTCACTCCCCACTTGCCAAAGTGAGGGCACATTTACAAGCACTGCTAATTACAGAGATGAGAGGATTTTGGAAAACTGATACAACTTATATTCTAATAGCTCCCAGGCAGCAAGGGAACCTATTACTAAATCCCTGCTGCAGCTACATTGTTTTCTTATTTCTCGCATACTCCTTTGAAATATCTTGTAAAATGATCTTGACAAGAGGTCTTGAGTTGAAAACCGAGGGTCTGTCACTGCACTTTCATGATGCACCTGTACAGCATCTTCAACCACCAGCAACAAGGAACTTTCTATTTATTAGGAAACTTCACAGATGCTATAAAAGATTATATTGCTATCAGAGACAAAATGAGGCCTGGGGCCATCACAGAAAACCATTATAGCCATTAGGACTGGTTTCACTTCCCACCTGCCCAAACAGATTGTTTTCATTTTGAAGGCTGTCGTGGGTTTTCAGGCTAGTGTTAAATGATCACTTTAAAACTAACCAGTCTTGGGAGGCTGAGTAACACACCAGGATACTACATGAGACTCTCACCTTCACAGATCCAAGATGTGTAAGGAACTGGGGTGATCTAATTCCTGGAGTTTATTTATGTTTTTCATCTATCATAAGCAGCACGGGACCAATCAGGGCGAGGTGTGAGGACAGTGTTAGAGAAGCAGTGAGGGTAACAGCTGAGAAACATTATGAGAGATACACACGAGAGGAGATACACACGAGAAGGATATCTTTTATGATTAATGCCACATATAGTCCAGGCAGACAGACAGAAAGTCAGACCAGAGGGGTGTCACATCAACCACTCTGCTACTAAGACATTTTCATTTTTCCTTAAGATGAGCTTGCCCCTCACTCATACATAGCAGGGAAGTGAAAAACCTTACTTATCTTTAGAAAACTGCATAAACTAATTGTTCCAGCAATAAAGAGTGCATTTTAGATAATTGCTGCTAACAAATAATTTAAAACATATGGCATTGGCTTGTATGTACACAATTGTTTTCACTAAGCAGGTCCAAAACAGAGCATCTGCTTTAAACATCGTGAAAATAAAAGATGAGTCACTGATAACAGCTGAAATATAATGATGAAAATAATAATAAAAACCAATAAAGGTCTGTTAATCATGGGCTATGCTTTAATAGTTCTCTATTATTCTCCGATTCTCAGTAAAATTGGTAAAATGACAGTTCTAACTCGCAGTACATCTGCCTGTGTGACTCAGAGGCCATGGACAGACCAAACCCAGCCACCCCACAGCATACTACTCTGGGACACACGAGCTTCAGGGGCTCCTGAAGAGATTTAGTCTCTGTGGAGAACAGGATGGAATCACAAACACTGCTGCAAGTAAGAAGTTCAGGGCAGACATTAATCCACAGTCACCTGGAAGAGTGGTCTCCATAGATGCTGGGTGCCAGTGGCACAGTGAGGTGCACACACCCAGCTGGTTGTCTGCCTCATGCTGGAATAGCTCCCAGCAGTTCATGCAGCAGGACCTGCAAGATCTCAAAGCACCTGGGCATGTTCATCACAGAATCACAGCCTTTTTAATTTTAGCTTTTGAATTCCATGCTAAAGACATCTCACTGTAGCCCTCATGGCTACACAGAAAATCTGGAGGACTGAATGTGTAGCCAGGGCATGTGTTAGGACTGCAGAGATCCTCAGGCTGTAGAGTTGAGGGCCCCTTCACATCTAGGAAGTCCCAGACAGCCCTTTGGAGGCACATGGCCAACACTACACTGTGGTAGAAAGGAAAATCAATTATAAAAGAAAGGCCTCATAAAATCAGGCCTTGCTCTGCTAAATTAATAGCTAGCTTGTAATTTCTATGTGCAGCTAAAAGTAGCTTGCAAATTCTCATGTGAAAACAGTCTTGGGAATGAGAGTTGGTTAACACAACAAACTATTCCTGGGTGAAAAACAACTGCACCTGAAGTAAACCAGAAATCTGTCTCATGGGAATCAGGGAACAAAATCTGTAAACTGACCAAGAACAGAGAGATTTGATGGACAACAAAAATACCTTTAACTAACCAATGAGTGAAGTGCACACCTTTGGTGACAGGAATGTATAAAAGGGAGAAGGTGGCTGAAATCGAAGTTTTTTTGTGCCTTGAAACTTTTGGTTGTTATTGTGTTGCGACTGCCTCTACAGCAACACTACGCCAGGACCCTCCGAGGTGCAGGAAGAGGCTGTTCCCCTGTTGAACCTTGTGAATTGATACATCCCGAGAGCCAGAGCAGCTCTAGCACCATTCTTCCCCTACTGAGCCAGATTATTCACCTGCAGTCATCAAGTTTTGGTCCATCCTTCATTCAGATTCTGCTTGGGAGTTTTGCTCACCGAGTTTCCTGTCTCTTCCACACCACCAGCAAACAGTGGGTCCACATCTGAATGGTCCTGGCAGACAATATTTTTTAGCTCTGAGCTTAAGGAGAAAACCAAGCATATCATACTCAGATCTGGCAAACTGTTGCTACATGTTGTGGACGTGTATTTCACATCACAGCTATTTTTTATGCTCCGTTGTTTGCTTGTATTTCATGTTTTCATTCAGCTGGAAAATACAAGCAGTATGGTTCAGCTTGGAGGTGAAGAACTGCCAGTTTGTATAAACACTTTGATAATAGAAACTTGATGGTGATTACAGCTCAATGTTTGCTGGGAAAAAGAACAGAGGCCCTTTAGCAAATTTTCTAACGTGGTACAACACTGGTGCCTTGTTCTTCAGCAGATACTCAGCCATCCAGGGGATGGCCAAGCACACAGAATTAAATTGTGTAGGGCTTTGACAGATGCTCAGTGCCAAGTTTTGCTTGTAGTTAACAGATATTTTCAGTTGCCCAAGCTGCTGGTAAACATTTAGTTATTCTTCATGACTCTAAAGATCTTCCCTGTAATCACTGTCTGGCTGAGCTCTCCACACAGGACATAGTGATTTAGTGGCTGAACAGGCAAAGGTACAGCTGAAGAGTAGCCCAAGTATTCTGTGCCAATAACCTGTGGTGCCAAAATGCAAATTCTTTGAAAGTTCTAATTCTTTTTAGGCCTTATTAAAGACTTGCATAAAATCAGTAGTAAAATAAAGCTTTAAATAGAATTTACTTATACCCTCCCTAAATTTAATTAAACTAGTTTAATCTCAGCCATAATCTGAAATCTGCGTTGTAATTTACACGTTAGGTTCCAGGAGAATGGGAAAAGCTGCCTTAAGCTGCAATCAAAACTGCAAAGGCAATCCAGAATATTAATACTTTTTGTACACAACCCTTTGGTCAGGCTTTGCAGGTCAGCACACACAACATCAGTGTGTGTAAATGAAAGAGAACAAACATGCATCTTAAGCTATTTTCCTGGGTTTTCAACTATGTCCTTTTGCAAGTTTATTCCACTAAATCACTATGGCTAGGATTTCACTAGGTGAACCAGCTTTAATAAGTGAAGTTTTCATCTCCCCCTAGCTAAAAGAGAAACCTTTCTTCAAGGCTTTTCAATTTCCAAAGTTGCCTTCAGCTGTTAGTTTCCAAGAAACAGCTATTCCCAGCCACCGTGTCTCCCTCTCATATGCCACTGAATATCCACCCTATGCTTTCAAAAGTGTCTATGACTCTGGCTGTGTTAACTGGCAGATGTTTTTAGAGACTAGAAAGTGTTTAGTCCCGGTGGACTAAAAGTTACATGATGACTTCATCACATAAGCAAAAGCTAATAACGGGAAAGCAAGAAAGCAGACAAGTGTTATATTCCAAAAACATGATGTTTCCTGTGCTTCTGGCAAAGCTACTCCTGTGCCTGAAAAAAGGCAAATCACTTGAGTCTTGGTGCTCAAAACACACACACAGACACCAACACACACATACCCACACCCACACACACACCCCACAAAAACACACACACACACACACACACACACACACACACACACACACACACAGTCGAATCGCTGTGAGATAATTTACGTGCCTCTCCCTTAGCTGCCTTCCCCACCAACACTCCCTTTCCTTTGGATGGAAGTGAGAGGATGAAGGCAGAGGAAAGGCAGTGTTTGCTTACCTTTAATATCTCGTGCACCAACTGTGTGCCTCACAATGCTATGCTGGAAGGGCTTACTACACCCAGGAGCTTACAGCCAAACAGCAGCAGCAATGTGAGCAGCTACCTCAGAACCAGGCACCTCAGCATCCCTGCAGGGAAGTGCTCTTTCAAGTGCAGGGCTTCACCCTCTTTTGTTTAGAAAACTTTGGAGACTGAGACAGGAGCACCTGGAAGTGATTAGCATAAATGGGATCTGCACACAGGGGCAATCCTTGCTGTGGTTTCACATCAAGCAGTGGGCATCATGCCCTCCCTGCCCACCTCCCTGAGCTGCCTGAGTGGATCAAGAAGCCAGAGGATGTGGATGCACAGGAGAAAGGCCTCCCTCCAGTGACATGATGGGGAAGAAGAGCAAGTGAGTAGATAGGCAGCACACCATGGCAAGACACCGTGAAGACCCTTCTCTGTCTAAAAGGGAAGAAAGGATCTGCCCTGGAGAGGAGCCTGGGCTTTTTGTGTTATGAATTCTATGCATATATATATAAATTCTCCTAGAACAGTAAGGGAGGGGGCTATTTCCTAGAGCTGATTAAAGAAGCATGACTCGATTTTCAATTTCAAACGACTCAGGGGGCATTCCAATCGACTGCAGACAGGAAATGAATACCATACATGCACTGAACAAGGCAGATGCTTTTGAATCTGACACTTACGTGAAATGAAAATATCTTCATTTCTGTCTCCCTTCCACCCCATGATCACTAGTTAGTTCTGAGCTATTTTTAGGATAAATGATTTTATTTTTCAAACTTGTTATAGTCTTAGCGTGTGCCTGAAGCCACCCAGACGCCACTGACAATAAAGTGTATGGGAGCAGACAAAAAGCATCCTTAGATTAGTCCCAGCAGCCCAACACAGCAGCAAGGTAACAGAGGAAAGATAAGAAGCTCAGTTTTGTGTATCCTCACCTCCTCTGGTGAGGAACAGAGATGGCACCCTCACTGATAAGCCAGATCCAGGGAGGGAGAACAGCTCTATACAAAGAGAGATCCCAAAGCAAAACCATCAGAGACACTGAAGGCTATGGCTCAGAACTCACTTCCAGCTACTTAACTCTGCTAAAGAGATAAATACATATATTTTCTCCTCCTACAGCTCCCATAAGCAAACTGCAATAACTGCCATGGCAGTATTATGGGGTTTATAACCCAATATAACAATGTAATTGTGGCTCCTTTTATCAATGGCAGCAGTGTGTTTTAGGGAATTGGCATATGAAGCTCTTTTCCCGCCCTTAGTCCATATGTGTGCAAACACAGGATTTCAGCTGCATATTCCCCTTGTATTTTATTGTAGGAATAGGATAAAGGAAGAAGAAAAAAAAATCAGAGAGGTGGTATTAATCTGGCCCTTACTCTGATGTTATGCAAATAATGAGTTCATTTTATCTTGATGTTAAGACAGCCAAAGCTGTATTCCTAAGAACATGGGAAAATGATCCTCTTAGGAGACAGAAGAAGAAAGAGGGGTGGGTAGGTGAGAAAGGCAGCTTTGATTTACATTATTCAAAATGCCATGAATGCCAGATCAAAGAAGAGCAGGAATCAAATTCACATCCACTGAAGGATTTCAGCAGCTTTTTCAGAGCTATTGATCTCTCAAGGGCAAACCCTTTTAAACACTAGGTGATGCCTCAAACTAGCCAGAACTCCCACCTTATACTGAGCCTCACGTGCTTTGCTTTCAGCAGCTGAGGAAAACTGAAACAGCCAAGACAAGGCTGTATCTGGGTTCGATGAGGGACACGCAGAGCTGAGCACAGAAATGGAAGGCGCGCAATTTTTGCACCAGATGTTGCCTCTCTTATGGCCATCATGGTAGATACTAACTAAAAACCACCTTCCCCACTGACAAGCCATGTGTTTTGTGACCATGGAGTGCTTGGTCTGAGGACAGAGGGCTGTCACCCTGATGAGAGCTCTGGGCAGGGTTTGTTAGCTCAGTGCTGACTTACTGAAAATATAAAAGTCACCTCGTATATGGGGCAGGGTGAAGGTGGAGTAACATATCTAAGGAGCTACTGCAGCTCAGCTGGCAAGCAGTGACCTGGTCATGAGTTTGGGCTAACTGGTCTAATCTGGACACCTAGAAGGCACAGCATCCAACCCTAAATCAAGTGCTGAACTGTCAAATGCACCACGGATTGGCTTCTTCCCCCCTACCCCTTCCCTTCCTAGGGGCAGGCGTCCTTGGAGTCTGGTAGACAAGCTTCTGGGTGTTTTGCCTTGTCAGTGGACTTCAGGATCATGTCTTAAGCATGGAATTGGGGGCAGTAAAGCAATCTGACCTGATGCAGCCCCAGATGGTTTCCTAAGAGCTGTCTTTGGGCTTCTGACGTGGATCCCCTCGCAGCAGGCTCATTGCTGCTGCCACCATCACATCCTGGGAACACTCCCTTCCTGCTGCCTTCCACATTTGCTATGCTACACACACGGCTGCAACAGCACATTCTGGGTTATTTGTCTCTGTCCAAGCTCTGCTCACATTTTGCAGCCTATCTTCTCCCACCAGCACTCAGCACATCTTGGTACCCCGAGCATTTTCAGGAAGTGGACGAGCCTTTTCCTCCTGCATCTTTGGATTGAGAGCTAGTGCTGCTACCATTTCAATACACACCAAGATTCCTCAGGACTCTACCAGGCTAAACAGCTCATCTGAAACCCCTGGCACTAATCTTTTGGTATGCCTGAAGTCACAGGCAGTGTAAAGTATGGCTGCCCTGGGTCCTGTTTGGGATACATATTCACACAAATGTTACACACACACACACACACACACACATATTCCACACCCCTCCCCCTACTATTCTTTCCCAATAAAAGCTTGGACTTTAAAGCACAAGGTGAGGAACAGATACTCTATTGGCCAGCTGCAGTGAGCCTTTCATAAATAACACAATAATCCACCCCCATAATGGAAAAAGAGACTCCAGAGGCTCTGTCTTGACAAACATCTGTTTTCCTATTGTGAAAAGGAATAACAAGACAGGAGAAGTTAAACTCTGAATGCCTAAACAAACTGAATTAAGAAGAGGTGGTAGGAGTAATGATGGGTGAATTGTAAGCCACCTGCAAATGTTAAAGTTGCCCTACTCTTCTGCAGAGTACTATACTGCAAACCTCCAATAGACAGGGACTGTGCTCTGTAAAAATCATGATGAATGCAGGGTTGTTTTTATATTATGGAGGTCCTAATCCTCCTCCTCCTCCTCTGCCTTTACTCTATTGTTACAACATCAAAGACCAACTGCTGGCCAAGATACAGTCAATATGAAAAGGGCGACCAGCAAATTTACTGCTTGACTTCATTCCCTTTAAATGGAATAGGCACCATGGCCCTTTTTCAAAGTCCAATCACAGGCATATATCTTTTTTATTGGACATCATGTACAATAAA
Source organism: Certhia americana (assembly GCA_018697195.1). Taxonomy (NCBI): domain Eukaryota; kingdom Metazoa; phylum Chordata; class Aves; order Passeriformes; family Certhiidae; genus Certhia; species Certhia americana. The sequence continues at coordinate 105,838,586 of CM031859.1, forward strand.
GTGAAGCTGTAACTTGGAAAAAAAATAGAACACCTTAAAAAAATCCCATGAGGTGAACATTCCTTTATAAAAATATCACTGTGGTTACATGTTTTGAAAAACTCCGTGCACTTCACAGGGCAAAAGGCATGGACTGGCTAGGTTACAGTTTAGCTAAGATGCATACCCATGCCTAATATTGAGTTGGTTTCAAAAAAATACCCCAACCAGCTAATAAAAAGCGATATGTTTAAGACAGACTGCCAGTGTCATTCAAATAAACTGAAATTCATGTCGCAAGAATCATTAACTGCTTTGTTATAGCCTGCTCTGTGCAGTGAGCCTTCACAGACTTCTTCAGTCCAGAGAATCTTAAAATCAGGAGCACAAAATGCTGATGTACAGACTGCATCTTAAGCAACTCCAGTCTGATTGCTGAGGTGACTTCCAGAAGCACTTCCAGATGAGAGTTGTATCAGCAGACATTAAAGACAGGGGCAATTTTAATGCTCTCATGTTGCTAAATAGAAGATAAATAATTTCTGGCATGAAATTAAATAGTGTATAAACTATTTACATGGTGTAGGAGGCAAGCATAGTGGGGTGTTACAGAATCTATGCTAGACAGCTATGGTTCTCATTTTCTGTTTTAAACAATTCATCCTTCTTTAGTTTCTTTGGGTAGCTTGTGCAAACAGACATTAGTAGATATCTGGTTACTAATGTTATATCGAGACCAATCCCATGCTGATTTTAGAATCCTCCACTGATTCAATATGGCAGGTAAACCCAAGCAAATTTATGCTTTATCTTTATAAACTTCAGCAACTGCTTCCAGTGGAGTAATGCTAGTTTCTTCAGGCAAAACCTGCTGCTGCTGGGTTACCTCTAAGGCAGCAAAGATACCAAAGCTGTGCAACTAATTTTTGAAGCACTAGCTTAAAGAAAAAAAAAAAAAAAAAAAAAAAAAAAGCTGTTTTATCACTAGGTCTTCTTCCTTGTTATTTCTGTTACCTCAGAAATAACATGAGCATCAGTCACCTTGGTCCATCACAGCCTGCAGCACAGCTCTTCCCTGCGAGTGCTTCACCTCCTGCTCAGCATTCCTGGGCATTCCTCTGTTAGGGGAAGTGTTTCAGCTGAGTGTCCAGCTCAATGGGAATGCAAAGGCAAGCATTAGGGAAGTTAAACTTGCCCCATGGTTTAGTGTCCCATGGACCTCGGGAATGCTCCTTAGGAGAGGAGGAGGAATCCAGAGTGGCAGAAATGGACAGGGCACTATTTGGCTTTTACAGACACTAACCCAGAACTCACTGGTTTTGTCACGAGAGCTGATCTCAACAGCCATGCTAGCAAAGAGGAAATGTTAAATCTTCCTGAGGAAGAAGAACTACTGTGGAACAAACAGTCCTGGATCTTTCAGTGCAGTGAAACATAACAGATGGAAATTAATTCATGCAACATGAAGAGAGCCTCGTGCCAGGGCCCAGCTCGTCTCTGTGGACGGAGGTCCCGATGACATGTGCTATGTGCTTATCAGTTCTGTGGAAAAACTGAGAGATTCATAGTCAAGAGGATCTTGGCTCTGCAGCTGACACAAATCATTGACTTGTCTTGCTCTGTGGAAGTCAGTGGAACGAGGTCAATTTAAACACACTGAGAACACAGATCTAGCACAGAAGCATAAAAGCCAAGGGATGTTTGAACTCCTCCTGCCTTTCAGTGTGCACTGACTCCACCAAGAGTGTGAGAGAAAGGTTTCATCTCTCATTTTCCCCTCTCATCCTCAGGTGCACCTCCCTATATTAAAGGCTGAGAGATGAACAAATCCAGGCCTGCTTTCATCCGGCTAGACTGCTGGAAGAGAGGAATAAAAAAGATATGACCCATGGCTGTGAGTTCTCCAAGCACTTGAAAAACAAGGACAAAAGGATAAAGGAACTGCTTACCAGTACCGCCCACACCAGCTCCTCTAACCAAGCATTCTGGTGCCACAGAAGTGACCACTGTGGTGAGCCATCCCTTATTACAATAATAAGTTACATTTCACTTTGTTTTCTTTCTTTTTCTGGTATTTCAAATCGAAAGTACATGGAAATACCAACACTGGAAACATCCTGCTCTTGCTGATGTACCAATGAGCTCACTACGCTGCTTCTTGGAAATGTTATTCATCTCTATGCTTTGGACTATGAATTTAGCTTGGCATTTACTGTCCTTAAAACTTGTAAAACAGGCACAATGCTCTTAAAGTGCAACAGTAACCACTGCATCATTGAGTGCTTCCTTCTGCCTTTTACTGAAGCATTTTGTATTTTTTGCTTTAAAGCCACACTACATTCATTTCGGACAGTGCCTCCATTCAGGCTGGAGACCCACTGCACTGCACATCGCTCACAGGCTACACCACAATACTGGAACCTCAACCTCCATGAGCTTTGGGCTGAGATTTGAGAAGTAAAATAAGGGAAAAAAAATGACACCACTTGTCAGAACCCTGGACACAGACAATTTCAGGCTCTCTGTGCTGACAGGGAATGATCCTCAGAGATACACTGCATTTGGACTGAGGCCATGGGAAAGGCTTCCAAAACTGAGTGATAGCACTGAAATCATGAGTGTGTAGTTGAATAGAAGTGTGTTATCTCACAGGGTGAAAGATTTAGAATTTGGGGTTTTGTGATATAGTAATATATATGTAACAAGATGGAAGGTTTAGGGTGTAGTCCTTCTTCTTTTCCTTCTTCTTCTTTTCCTTCTTCTCATTCTGCTTCTTCTTCTCCTTCTTCTTTTTCTTCTTTTTTTCCTTCTGCTTCTCCTTCTTATTCTTTTCCTTCTCCTTTTTTTCCTTCTTCTTCTTCTTCTTCTTCTCCTTCTCCTTCTCCTTCTCCTTATTTTCCTTCTTCTCCTCCTTCTTCTTCTCTTTCATTCTTCTTCTCCTTCTTTTCCTTCTTCTTCTCCTTCTCCTTCACAAGTTTGGGTGATTTTGTGTGATTGGTTGAGGAAATCCACAGTGCAAGACATGGGCAATCAGTTATTGGGTTGAGTTAAAATAAATTAACTGGCATCGCATAATTGGGTGGTTTAGGCTTAAAAAGACCTTGAAGACAGAACTCTGTGCTTCATTTCTGCTCCGTTAACTCAGCATGGAGAAGCACTCAGAGTCAGTGAGGCTGTAAAGTAGGTAAGAAATAATAAACATCCAAGTCCCAACAAGAATTCTATCTCACTCACCTTTAATCCTGACCCTAAGAAGGACCAGATAAAGCCAAGGAGTTTGCCTCAGCCACTGAACAATAGTACTTTAAAGAAGTCATCTTTCTGATAACTGAACATTATTCAGTCAATTCAAAGTGCTTTTATGTAGTGTAGTCATAAGGACTAAATAAGCACTGACCAACACTGTGAAGAGATCAAATGAGGCACAACTGGGTACACTGCCACATCTGCTTGCAAGGAAGACTGGCAAAACACACAGAAGAGAATAAAGCAGCCAACTCTGACAGTTAAACCTGCCAAAGCTGTTAAATCAGGATACAAGCACAAAGCAAAACTACATTGCTTCAATTCTTTGGGTTTATGCTTGTGTAAGGAAACATCTCACTTCTCTGTCGATATATTTGAAATACGAGTGTATTTCAGGATTTTGAAGTGATGCAGTAGATTGTAAGCATGAGAAAAGCATAGCAAAATAATTTCCTAGCATTACTTGCACTCTGTGCACTTTTACTTAATAAAGGAAAACAAAGGAGAAATTCTTAAGCATGAATGTTCACAAATCAGTGCATCTTAGAAAACATAAGAAATTTGCAAACTGATTTTTTTCTTCCCACTGGAATACCTACCAATGCCTGGATTTTCAGAAGTCATCTCTATCACATATGATTTCAGAAAGCTTTTCAAACTCACAGTTTTACGTTGGCAGGCCAAGTCTGCTTTGTCTGCATCATTATCAGTACTACTGCCCTCTGCACTTCACTTTCTATGAAGTTTTCAGATGCTGTGACATAACGCAGCCAGAGTTCCCAACCTTATCGACAGTTCTCCTTCTTTGAGGGTGTTTTCCACCATTTTGGAACAATTCAGGACTGATTACTGATGCAGAGATGTTGGAGATATTAGCTGAGACAGAAGAACAATGCTGAATTCAAACCACAGTTCCCAGCTTACATCTGACACAGCCTGTATTGGTTAAACAGATGTCTCCTCAGAGGAAAGGAATTCCACAGCAGAGCAAGGTGTCAAACAGCTCAGTATGCTGAAGCTCTGAGTACTGGGGCTTTGTCCCTTCCTGCAGGTCCTAACAGGGATGTTACAAACCACTGACCAGCACCACATAGCACAAGGATGGAGAAATCCTTGAGGGCACCAGCAGAGCTGCAGCTCCAAGTCTCCTGTTTTTGTGGACAGCTGGCACAAGGAAAGGACAGAACAGGCAAACGTGGCTGAAGCTAAGGATTGGCAACCAAAGCAGGGAAGTGGAGGAGAGAGTTTTGTGCCAATCAGGTTAAGAGCAAAGGGTCAGCAGCAGTGTGGTTTTATCACTGTTACAGCTGCTGTGACCGTGTTCCTCCTGTGTGGAGCAAACTTCTCTACACAATCAACAAGAGCCAAAAATAAAAGCTACTCCAGAAGTAGTGTTGACTCAAAGCAGAAAGTACCAATGCAGCTCCATCCAGGATCTCTGTACCTGTGCTTGGCCTCTCTGCTCTCACCAAGGACAATCACCACAGCTCTACACCTCCCCAGGAGCCAGTTTCAAACCTACCACTCCTTGCATTGCCATGAGTCAGCCACAGGGCTCAAGACCCTGGTGGCAGGTCTCTCTTGAACCCCTGTGCCCTCGCACACAGCCCCAGAGTACAGGGGAGGATCAGCTGACAGACGAGAGAGGCAAAACGAGGAATGTCACTGCACCTCTCCCTGTAGTACCCACTGTGTTTTGTGTTTGGCTCCAGGAGCATGAGAATGGACATGAAGACACTGTGATGGCCTAGAATGAATTTAAAACAACATAAGCTCTGGGTTTTTTCTTACAAATAGCCCAGTACTATAAAGAGATGGAAAACAATCCTAAATCTTGCTCAGAACAGAAATAAATAACTCAGAGACTCTTCAGTATGAAGCAAGAGGAAAAACCTGCACTGATCTATAGTCACAGAGACAAAATAGAGGCACCTTGTTATTTAAAACCAGGTATTTATCAGTGATGATCTAGAGATAAGCAGTACAGTAACTGTTAGATGTTGAGCTGAAGAGATGTTTTGCAAAATACGCCTCCAAACATCTTGGTAAAATTTAACTCACGAAGTTACATTCATACCTGCCTAATATTGTTCCTTGTAGCCATAACTAAATAAAATATTCTTGGATACCTGTTCTGAATGATTGCAGTAGTCTTAGATGCTAAAAATCTTGCCACATCCTACCCTGAAGGTGTAGCAGGTCTTTCTCACCAAGGACCCTTCAGTTTGCTAGGAAGTTAATCAAAGTGATAGCTATGAAGAGAAGCTTAATTAATGCTTTCTGGAAATTTCTGGTAGCTGGGTTTGGAAGGTGAAATAATCTCTCCTGGGAGCAATAGATGCCAGAAAATGGTCTCCTGCTCAGTGCAGCAGCCTCAGTCCTTCACTCTTGTTTCCTATTTTATCCCTTGCTTCCATGCATGCAGCAGCAGCACACGTAAAGCTAATCACCCTTCCTTCCCCCTGGATCCTGGAACAAGCCGCAGCCCAACAGCAAAACCACTAAAGAGCACACATAATTCCCTCCCTTGGGAGATGAGAGAATGAACTGCACATGGTCTGAGCCATTGCTAAATCTCAGTGCATGGCTGGAGGAGCATATGCCAAAGGGTGAGCCTGAGTTAAGGAGAAAAGCTGAGAACGGACAGGTTTCACTGTCAGTGCCAAAAAGCACAAAACGGGATGCCCTGTGACAAGGAACCCACTCCACCACCAAAAGAGACTTTGGGTTGCAGAGAATCAGCCTGCCCAATTGACAAGCCACCTACTCTGAAAGCTATTCATGTAATGTATAAACTTCTCTTAAGGCAGAGAAGGATTTAGTGTTCATAGTAAATACACAATGTACATCCACTTACTGGCACCTTACCCAGGCTAAAGGCAGTGTGGAAAACAAGAAGGCAGAACGTGGAATTGACAGGTTTTCAAAGATGACTGAGATGGTCGGTTCCTATTAGAGCGAACCAAATGTAAATAAAGCTCCAGAGCTCAAACTGGCTTCCAAAAAAACTGAGTCTAAAACGCTCCCAAAGTAAACAGCTTGAGTCCTGCTTAACTGAGGTAGCCAGAAAGCTGAAATATGCCACTGGATCCGACTGGAGAGGGTTTTGCAAATTGCCTGAGTGCAGTGGAAGGGCCAGCAGGAACGCACCTGGAAAGAAATGCAGCCCAGGAAAGGTAGCAGACAGCACACCACTTCTGAACTGCTCGTGCTGTTGAGCTGGGGATCTTGGGAGGTAATTACGAGCATAGCCCTGTGAAGGGCTCCTCAGGCAGCTTGGAGAGCGACTCTTATGCAACCATTTATAAGCAGCAGAGTGTGTTTTTTCCTGGTAGGGCTCTGAGAGTGTTTCCGACACACTGTAATTGCTTGCACGCTTATTGAAGGGAGGGGGGCAAGGAGCAGGGCAATTAAAAGAGGAAAAAAAAAGAGAAAAGAAAAAAAAAATCCGTTTACAGCACTGTGCTGCTTTTCAAATGATGTGTTTTCTTACATAGCTCCAGCTTTAAGCGCAACTACTGAGTTTCAGGCTAATGTAATACTGCTGCAAGTATTGCAGTGGAGAATCTGACTTCATGTGCTATGGCATATATTGTTGGTGGCTCTGTTACTGCATTTTACAAGGTCATTTTTCTTGGTGTGGGAACACTGTTTTTCTTGGTGTGCAAGGCCCGCTATGGAAAAATTAGAAGTGATGGGGATAAACTTCACGATGAAATATTTTCTCTCCGAATGAAAGATTTTAAAGCATTGTAAAGTATTAAAAATGTCTTCCAAAATTTATGTTCAAGCCTTCCTTTGGTTTTAGAACTATGCAAAAAGATAAAAAACATACCCAAGCTGCTTTTTTCCATCCCTTAATATAGCTTCATTTGCTCTTCTTCAGAAAAGAAAGTTTGTACTTCTTTATTTCATAAATATGCTCCAGAACAGCTTCTGGGTGATAATTAAATTAGACCTAGGAGAATTCTCAGCAGAAAATTTCAGCAGAAAGAAAAATAAATCTCCCCCGTCCCCAATTCTCCTAATTTTTTTTTTTTATTCCCCCCATTAGAAGAGATGGAAGGAGCGGGAATAAAACCTGATTGAGAAACACGAGGCTGATTCCCTGTCCTAACTCAAGACTGTGAGCTGTTTTACAGCTCCAGGGTGGATTTCCCATTTCGTGTTTGCCTGCCCTGCCACAAGCCAGCTCTAACAGCGGCATGAAACGGCAGCCACGCGGAGGGCCAGCAAACCATCACCACAGCAGGCAACTGAGGGAGCCTGTGCTTGCACCTCACCCATCCCAAAGAGGACCACAGGAGTACATCGGGTTTTTCTCCTCCCTGCTGCTCCTTTACAGCCAGTCACAGAGGCACAGGACAATCCCAGACACCTGGGATCTCTAGAGATACACGCAGCATGGGGAAGGGGAAAAACAAGAGGGAGGAAAACATAAGTTGTTCAAAAATTTTAGGATGGAAGGGTGTTTTTTTCTATATTCCTTTCATCTCTCAGTCTAATTAACCCAACTGAAAGGCCAAAAGAAATCAAAACCTATCCTAGAAAATCCTTCCTTCATTTGAAGGACCAAGGGATGGAAGAAGGAGAAACTCTTCCTCCCTCAATGAATCAGACTTCAAATGCTTACAGGTGTTTTAGACTATTTAAATCTCCAACCGTATTTGAAAATTAGTAAGGATTCTTCCTGAATCGGTTTAATGTAAAAAGGACCCAATTCTGACTACCCCATTTGTGCAAACAGACTGCCTAACACATCATATCCTCAGTTTGGTAATTGCCAGGGACTTCTAATTCAAATTTGCCATGTTGAAAGATATCTATAAAGTTGTTGCAAAGATTACTCTTTCCTGGACTTGCCACACTTCTTCAAGTGAAATTTCATCAAATGCAGCACTGATATACTCACTGCTCACAATCACTCCTCTCCACAGACAAAAAAGCCCTGAGAGATGTCTAAGTGCTCATAACAAGTCTGAGTTTGTGCAGTTTTGTTTCTTCCACACTGATTCTCTCCCCGTGAGTGCAGTAGGGTTTTGCATTTCACTTCAGCACGTGCCATGATACAGCCTAAAACCTGCCAAAATCAGAAGATCCCAGTGCAAACTACCCATTGAGATCTATATTGTGATGCTCTGAATGGAAGCATCTGCCTGCTTAAGTACAAATTTCTAAAGCAACAGAATCCAGCTAGCAATAGAATCCCTGGAAGTTATAAAACCATAAAATTGATAGACTTCCATCTGCTTAACCAATTGCTCTAATCAATATCCTTTCCTGCCATAATGTTTTGTACAGACACAGTCTCTCAAACACGTAACTGCAGAATCAATTGAGTTGGGAAGTATATAAAAATTTCAATTCTACAAATGGCAAAACATTATGAAAATATGAACTGCTAAAGCTATCACGGTGCTTAAAGGCACAGAGTTTATAAAGGTAATCTGTAAAACATCACCGGACAGAGAAAAATCCTGAAGTCAACAATCTACAGGTTTTCATGAGAAAGCCAACTACAATGATAATAATGCAGGATAATTATCTGAAGATGATTTTCCTCTTGTTTCACCCTAACCTTACAACAGTGCTCTAAAAGGAGCTCCTCAGGGAAATGGCATCACCCAGAGTTCCCACTTGCCCAGATGTTTCTCTCATTATGTTACAAGCCTGTCAAGAAAAGGCAAATTCAGGGTTATTCTAATGATAGCAAACACCTCATAAAAAACCTCTCCAAATTTACTTTTCCAAGGAACATCATTTTAAAAGGCATTCCCAGTGCCCATGAGGAAAGAAAGCATCATTTATAAAACATTATTACCAGAAATCTTGCAGATATTAAAAAAAAACATCCTGGAATGTCAAGCCAGTGATAAAACTGCAGAGACAGCACAGTGGGGCCTTACCCGCAGTTCACGGCTCAGCACTCCCAAGCAGGACTCCCACCAAGTTCAGCAGGAGGTTTTCTCTGAGTTAGGTAGACCTGACTCCAGGCTGGGACTGGGATGTTGAGCCTGCAGCTCTGGGTTCCCTCCTGTGGCTAGTGGGTTCATTTTGTGGACCACCAGTTGGGGATCCTGTGCACACACTGACCTGCACTTTTTTTTTTGCTTTTCCTTGGCTTTTGTACTCTGCTGGTGCTGTGATTCATACCCAGATGATGGACGGCTTACATAAATTCATGGTGATAATAATTAGACTTTTTTCTCTCAGCTCATCGCATGACTTGGTAGTTGATTTTATTTTACCACTTGGGTACCGGGGAAGAGAGCTGGACAGAGCACATGCAACTGACCAGAGATTTACAAGCTTTGTCTGGGGACCGTGGTGAGATTCTGCAGCTTTGATCACTGTTTCTAACCACTATAAATGAATGGCAACACGTGACACTGAATAAAAAGGAACGACCTGCAAAACAACCGAAACAGAGCAAAAAAAAAGTCCTTTACCTCTGTTGGACATAATACACACTTTGGTTTCATGGGAGAAGCTTTTCAAAAGACTGGAATGGGCTAGCTGGGTCACAAGCTCGGTCCTTCACATCACAAGCACTTATCACCCTAAGTATCTTGCCTATTTCAGGACTGAATGCCAGCCTGTCTCTTGATGCTTTCCAAGAAAGCCATACACTTAGCTCCACACACCTCTCTGTTCCCCTCTGACTCTAGGGAGTACATGTACCCTGGGTGGGACATGACACGGCTGCTTCCACCCCTACCTGCCCCACAGATGCGCCGGCCGCTGTGGGAACACGCGTGGCAGCCGCCGCACGGCATCGCACCGCGGAGCCGGAGCCTTTCCGCCTCGGCCACCGCTGTCCCCGACAGCAGAAAGCCCTCGGGCTGGGGAACCCTCGGCACAGGCGCAGCCAGCCTGAGGAGGAGGAGGAGGAGGAGGAGGAGGCGGTCGGGGCAGGTGCACGGCGGTGGCTGCCGTTCACATCACCGCGCTGCCCGGCCACCCCCGACGGCCCCGGGGGATGCGGGAGGGTGCTGGGGGAGGCGGGGCGGCACTCACCTGCCGCTGGCTCTGGTTGCCGGCGCCCGAGGGGGCGTGGGGCTCGCCGCCGCCGCGCAGCACGGTGATGTGCAGGGTGAGCAGGAGCAGCCCCAGCAGCAGCAGCAGCTCGGCCGCCAGCCGCACCATCCTCTTGAGCCGGGCGGCTTTAGGGCCCCGCGGCGGCGGCCGCGGAGGAGGCGGAGGCGGAGGAGGAGCCGCGGCCGCCGCCGCCG
>CM031859.1:105849274-105985029 GCA_018697195.1 Certhia americana
CTATTATTAATCCCGTCGCTTGCCGCCTGCCGTGTCCGCCTCTGTACCGCATTCCTGCCTCGCCTGCCCCGCCCCCTCCCATTAGGTCCGCGGACTTTCAGTCGTTGACCTCGTCCGCTCTCTTCTCTTCGGCGGGCGGTCGGCGTTTGGCGTGGGGGTTCAGCGGCGGCAGCAGCAGCAGCAGCAGCAGCAGCGGGGGCCGCCACACCACGGCGGAGCCACGTCGGGGCGGGATGCCGCGGCGGCGGCGGCCAGAGTCCCGGCGCTGCCCGGCGGCGGGCGGCAGGTACCCGCGGCCGGCGGCGTCTCCGCGGGCGGCCCTGCAAGCCAGAGGCACCGCGGGCCGTCGGAAGGAGGGAGCGGGCGGCCGAACCCCCGCCGCCTCGGGGAGCCGCGGCCGGCGCAGAGCAGCGGGGCTCGGCGGCCGGCGGGGAGACGCTGCGAGGACGGGGGGAGCCGGCAGCGTGTGTGCGAGGGAGAGGGAGGAGGGAAGGAGAGCGAGGCGGGGGGGCCGGGGACGAGTCTCACATGGCGGGGAAGCCGGGACGCTCCGAGGGGAGGAGAGAGCTCGGGGCTATCGCCTCCCTCCGCGCGCGGGGATGGGGGTGGCCCCTGGACCAGCTTCCCCCGCCGCCGCCGTGTCCTCGCCCGCCCCGCCGCTCCCCCCTCCCCTCCCGACGCCCGTCGAGGCGTTGCCTTGCCCTGCCCGCCCCGCCGGGCCCGCACTGCCCCGGCCCCTCGCCGTGCGCCACCCCCGCCGGCTGCCGGCCCTCGACGGGGCGGCTGCGAGCTCCCCGGGGAAAACCAGGGGCAGACTGCAGCTTCCCACTGCCGACCCCCTTCCTCTTCCTCCTCCTGCTCCTCTCTACCCTCTGGCTCGGCCGTGGGAAATGGGGCAGGGGGCAGAGGACGACGGGCTGCCAAAAGCTTCAGCTGCCCGCTGCCCTCCCGGGGAGCTGGATACCTGGCTCCATCTCTCCTCTCTCTTCCCTCCAGTGCTCTAGGGCTGGCAGGGGCAGCGCCGCACTCTCTCCTGCCACCGTGCGTGCGTGTTTGCAAGCGGCTGCCGCTCCTCCTGGCTGCTGCTGCTGCTGCTGCTGCTGCTGCTTCCAGACCCACTTTCTCACCCCCTCGCTCTGTGTCGGGAGAGGTACGTGTCGGATGCTTTTATACTGCCCTGCCTCCTTCCCCTGCTGTCCTCCCTCCCTGCTCCCCCCCTTTTCCTTCGCCCTCTCTGCAACTCCTGCTCCAGCCTAGCGTGTCCCCCCACCACCACCCTGCTCCCCCTCCTCGCCGTGTCGACCTGCTCCTCTGCATGCCCTGCCTTGCAGGGACACCCCAGTGCTGCAGCCGCACCCCATCCCACACACGGCTGCACCTTGCGTCCCGACTGCTGCCTCTGCCCTGGAGTGACACATCCCTTTCAGCTGGTCTGTGCTTCCCTGGTGGAACTCCACCGGGGTTTGACACTTCTTGCTCTTCCTCTTGGTTGCTGAACCGTGTCAGTACTGTGAAAAAAGCTTTCTCTCTCAGATAGGAGGCCCTCAAATTTAAAAGTAATGTGGACTTGACAATATGTGAAAATGAGTGTTGGATTAGCACTTGCTCTAAGTCAGTATCTCGGCATCCAGTCTGAGGGAGCTGGACCTCTGTGAGTGCTCAAGGTGCAGCTCAGTGTAACAAGAGCAAATACAGCTCAAATCAACTTGCAGCATAAATAAATCCACCTAACAAAAAAATGGGCGTTTTGGAATCTTGGTTGTCGTTCTTGCACAATCGGGAACGTTATGCGTAAAAATGAGGATAGGAACAATCTGTGAGTATGTGACAGCTGAATTGGTCTGAAATGTCTACATTGGGGAAAAAGTATCCCTGATCTGAAACATTGTCACCTGGAGAACAGTATCCTTCACAGGGTTTCCTGCAAGGTGAGGGTGAGATGTTCCAGCCTGCAGTGCCAGCTGGGACCACGTCATGGGAGCCTCAGCCTGCAGTGTGCCCAACCTGGAAAACTGGCACTTTCGGGGCACGAGGAGAATCAGAGCTCACAGGAGGATTCTTGCAGGTCTTGGAGCATCTGAAGGCTGTGGTCATGAGCGAGTCAGAATGACGTCTCGTAGCCTTCCAGTGATAACCACTGTCAGTGATTGCGCAGGAATCAGGCAAGAATATGGTAAAAATAATTGCACTGGGGTATCATTAAAGATGTGACCACAAGCCACAAGCCCCAAACCTTCAGATTTAAGGGTTTTTAATTCCACGAACGTCTTCCATGGTAGCACTGCAGTGGGAGTGATCAGCACAGATGATTGTGCAGGGTAGGGACTCCCATGGGTCTGCCCTGAGTGCGTCAGAGGTGCAACTCCCATCTGGTGAAATCACTTGTCGAAAAACACCCAGTATGGCACCGATGCTCTCAGATCATACAGAGCTATTTGATACTGCATAAAGCCATAACAGCCTGTGGGACTGTCACGTGGCTTTTAAAAAATGTGGTTTCTTTCTTTTTTTTTTTTTTTTTTTTTTTTAACCCAAACATTCCTTGGGCTAATCAAAATATTGAGAAGATAAAAAAATGCTGATTGTACTTCAGCTGTCATCTCTCGGCCTTGGCTCTCCTCCTGCCACCCTTGCTGTGATCCTGAGGACAGCAAGCAGAAACAGGGGCAGGCTTGGCAGCCAAGAGGCACAAGTGTCCTACAGGTTTGTCAAAGTCCAACCATACCTAGTGGCTGTCAGTAGATCCCGGCTGTTGAAGAAAAGTGGAAACTTGGCAGATGAGTTCTGTATTTCAGAGCTTAATAGTACAAATCGACAGCCAGAGTGAGGCTGGAGGCTCGTAATGTGAAACAGTCTGAGTGACAGTCTGGTTTAAAACACACACATGGATCTGCCGCCGAGCTCTGGGTAATGCAAGTTCTCCCTTGCCTTGTGAAACTGAACCAAAAAACATCTTTAATCCAGATGAGCTGGGCCCGCACTGGTGTGCGTCTCCTCGTGGTACATGAGTGCACTGAGCTGTTGTGCAAAGCTAGGGAGGGACAGAGCAGTGCTGCTCTCAGCTGTGAGTGGGTACAGCCAGGAACCAAAGCCTCTTCTCACTTGGAAAAGTCAGTGCAAAAGCAGCCCTTGGGAATGGCACTGCTGCCTGCATGGCTGTCTGGAGCAGGCAGGCTGGAGTGTGCACACACACGCTCTGGAGAAGCCCCTTAAAATTCACAAACACTGTTCAGTCAGAAGATGACTTCATCGATGAGTCCAGACGGCTGAATCAAGGCCTGTAGGGGAGATGGATTGAAAAGCAAAGGGGAAAGTTCTCTTTTCCCAGCTGGGAGGACACTTGCTTGGGCAGCTGCCATTTAGTCCCTGGAAAACGAAGTCAGGGTTCACCAGGAGGAGGAGATCCATTGCTAGCCTGAGGGGGATACTGCTCCTGGGATATGGGTATGGGCCCTCAACAGGGAGGTGGATCAGCAAGTGGGTCTGACAGTGGTGCTGGGGTAAGAGGTATGTTCCTGTGATAGCTCCTTCTCTGTGAAGGTTCACAGCTCATACCTTACCCCTCCACCTCCAGCTTTTACCTTCCATTTCTCTTCCCTTAAGGCAGACTCAGCTCCTGTGTGCTCCCGGCTCCTTGCCAGTGGCAGAGAAAATGCCCTGAGCCCATGCTCTTTGATGACCACCACAGTGCCTGGTCAGGTGGTGCAGCTGAGCTCATGTGATGGCAGTCAGTGGGAGCTTCTCTGGCACACTGCCTCTCCCACACCTCCCAGATCCCACGTTCCTTACAGCACACCTTCAAGAGCAGGTTGTGGCTGTCCATGCTGCAACCTCCACCACAGGGTGAGGACTCTCTCCCGGGAGGTGTTTCAGGAGCCTGTTGCCCACAGCTGTGACACTGCCCGGGGAAGGGCCCAGGGTCTCCCTTACACCAGCCTGCCAACAGAAATGCCACTGCACCACCTTCGGTGCTCCAGGCCAACAAACTCTGCCCAGAGCTGAATTTGTGATGGTGATGCTCCTGTCTCCTGCCGTGGCCATCACAGTTTATCACCGCACGTACCATCCACCACACTTCCCAGGGCCAACCCCTCTTCATCACTGTGCAGGCACCTGCTCTTGGTGTTGAGTCCTGAAAACCAAAGTATTGCCTATCTGAGACACAGCACACTGCAGAGGCTGGGGGGTCCTGGTGACTAAAATGAACTTATCAGTTCATTTAGTTGATTGCACCTGGTCAAGTGTGAAATTCCTCACTTTTGATGAGTGCCACCAGGTGACAACCTTCAAAGCCAACATGAAAATCACTGGATAAGAAGGGGAGAGGAAAAAAAAAAACAGTATGATATAAGATAAACCAACATAACTCACTTTATATGCTTTATCTCAGAAGGGAGAACAACTGAATTTTATGTCACAGCATCAAGACTCACTGGAGTCCTGAAGCAGTTAAAAATTACCTGATTGTCCACTTTATCCCTTTACTGTCCATCCTGGTATTGCTCCAGGAGTGTGAAGGCATCCTGTCTGTAAGATCTGACAGCTTTTCAGAGAAGCATTGCTGGTCCTCAGCCTGCACCCACTCTCAGGATGCCGTCGTTTCATCTTTAAGCCTGGGGGTTGCTTTAAATTTATCAGGGATGAAAACCTGGCTCCACTGAAGTCATTGGCAAAGCTCCCATTGACTTCAGAGGAGCCAGGATTTCACCCTAAGACGCTTTGTAGATTATTGGTGAATGGAAAGCATACGTCTGGCTTCTCCAGGGCTATTATTGTTGGTGGTGACCTCTGCTCTGGCAAGCTCTGAGCAAGGCTGGGTTGAGACAGATGGTTAAAGCTTTCCCTACCTCTTCCCCGGCTTCCTCACAGGGCTTGGCTTTACTATGGCTCATCATCTTGGATACTGCTTATCAAGGAATACCTTGGAATTTAATGCCTGTTTGCCCACATTCCCCTTCCCCCAACGCCAGCAGATCAGCAGATAGGAGACAGAATGGCTGATTAGCTTCTAGCTCCAACCTCTTAGCTATAAGCTGCAAATGCACACACAAGGGTCTCCTCTTAAAAAAAAAAAAAAAAAAAAAAAAAAAAAGAAGAAAAAAAAGAAAGAAAAAAGAATAACATTCCCCCATTCCCCTGCAGGCAACCTCAGTCTTTCTGTGACTCATGGTTCCTTTATCTCAATAAATTACTACTTGAATAGTAACCACCCTCTTTGTAAAAGAACTGATTAGCTTAGAGTTCTCAATTTTCCTGCTTCTCCTAGACTGGTGCTTTTCTTCCCATCTACGTGTTTTGCCACCAGCTGGGGTCAAGATTTCTGAATTCTGCAGTGCCTGTGTGACAGGCTGGAAATTCAGCAGCCACTTTATTAAAACTTGAAGCCAAACCGGAAATGTATAACAAGTCTGGATTATGGAATATGGAAATGGAGAAAACAGAAAAAAACCAGTCCAGCCCAGTTTCCCAGCTGCTAAGTCGGCTTTTTTAACACCAAATTATCTTTATTTTACACTCTGCCACATTTTCACTTTTCAATAGGCTGCACATTTTTGTACTGGTGATGTGCAACTGCACTGGAGCGTTTGCCAAGCTGTGGCACTGTGGGACTGTGGGAACCAGCATGCCAGGCAAGGTTTTTCAGAAGTGCCCAAAAAGACTCTAAATTCTGCTGACTTTCACAAGAGCTTGCCACAGGGCAATTTTTGCCTCTTTGGAGAAAGACAGTGAAACCAGCAATCGCTTTTCCTCTGAAGAGAGCTCCAGCACTGCAGAAGTGCCTGAGTTGGTGTAGTTGGAGTGATCCAAGCAGAGTGAAAAAGGCTCTGACTCCGGGTGTAGTTACCGTGGCTCCCAGTGCTTTTCTGGCAGCAGTGCCAGCCATGTGGCAGAGCTGGGTGTCCTGTTTTGGCAGCAGTGAGCCATTAGATTGGCTCATCCACTACCTTGACTCAGCCAAATTTATCACTGAATTCAAATTATTACATAAAATAACAAATAAGGCTGCAGCTCGCCCTGTGTGTACACTGAGAGTGCACGGCAGTACTCAAACAGGTCTGGTGGGAGCTGAGTGCAGAGGAAGGAGATGATCCTGCCTGGAAAAACTGTAAATTACTCTAAGGTGTTGTTTGACTGAGGCTTGGATTTCTTGATCAATTCTGATGGCGTTTTTGAGAGTTAAAAAAAAAAAAAAAAAAGAAAAAAGGAATAGAGATGAACAGAGCAATTCACACCTTCTGCACCTACGGTTTTCAACCTTTCACCTCTGCAGGGAAAACATCACATTGTTGGCTTGCAACTGGATTTTCTTCCAAGACTGCTTTTGTGACTCTGGAGATCAGAACCTTCACATTAATAATAATAATAATAATAACAATAATAGTAAAATAGTAATAGTAATAGTAATAATAGAACCAGTTCAGGCTGAAGTACAGCTCTCCATCAGGAAAGGGAAAGGAGGATTTCACAGTGAATCCTGTGACGGTGGGTGAGATGAAAGCCTGTCTCCTAAAGGAAGGGTTTGCCTGTGTCCATTGCAGGAAGTCCTTCATTCCCAGAGGTGAAGAAAATAGAGGTCATTTCTGGATGGCTTCAGGTTTTAAGTGTCACCTGGCTTCACTTGGGTGATTTAACACACGTATAGCACAGCCTGTGCAAAGGGTCTTGAACTCCTGTTAGTGAGTTGCTGCACTGGCACAGGTAAGGATCTGCCTAGTCCAGTTATACCTCCTGGAAAGGGGGTCAAGGGGCTTTATTTTATTGGTTTTGCTCAGTCAGTTCCTCTGCTTGGTAGCCAAGGCTTTGTATTTCCTAACATCTTTGTGCAGTGCTTTGTCAACTCAAAATTATGCCACATCAGTGAAACATTTGATTTTGAAACCTGCATGTTCTAACACTCCAGTAATTAAATACTGAAGTGCAGAATTTATGCTGAAGTTTCTCATCCCGGTTTTGAGCCAGTGCTTTAGGAACAGTACTAGTGATAAATGTTCTCTTCTATAAAGAAAAGGTTTCCAGATAAGCACTGCACACCACAAGCTGATGTAGGAGGAAAAATGCCACAGTCCTGCCATTGGAGAAGGACTCTGTTCAACAAAGGTGGCAGAAACATGGAGAGTGAGGGCAGGTTCTTTCCCTGCCATTTGCCTTCTTCTCTGAGAGCCATTGGTGCCCCAAATCTGAGCCTGATGACAAATGCTGAGATATCAGAATGATCTGTGAACAGTTTTTTTAAACACACATTTTCCTGAAATGCAGGGAAAAAGCTCTTTTGGGAAGTAAATTTTTGTTCTGTAGGGATTGTGACAGCAAAGGCTATAAAGAAACAGCAACAATAGGCTCAGACTCATGACAGCAGGTGAAGCAATCATTAAAATTAGCAAATGTATTTAATGCTTTTTATTAAGTTGCTGAGGTGTCAAATTAATTTCTCCTGGACTAAGGATGGATTAGATGTTCCTTCCAGCAGAGCTGAGGTGCAGGCTGTTTTTGTGTTCTCCCTTAGTGCAGTGCCCATGTCCGTGATACCTCAGTACCTGGAACAATGATCACAACACCAAATAGTGAGGGACTCTCTGGGGAATATCCCAGCTAGAAGAGGACAGGAATAACTGTGGAATGTGCATTTGAAGGAGCATGACTTTATGTCAAATAAGGCAGCAGAGAAAGAAAACAGAATCTGGGACCTTTCATGTAAAGTGTTTAATTCTAAGGAAACTGTTCTCTGCTCCCTGATTTCCAGTGTGCTGCCTGGCAAACGAATGTGCACATTGCTGGTGCTCTCAGGTACAGTTTGGAGAGCAACAGCTTCACCTGGTGCCTTCTGGGGGCTGAACTGGAGCACAGCCCAGCCAGAGCAGAAGGATAAATTGGGGATTTATTAAAAGGCCTCACTGGGCACACCTGGGCAGCACAAGAGCCTGGCTGGGACACACCCAAGGTGTGGTCACAGAATGGACACCTGAGCACCAGGGCTCACACTTTGATAAGTTCTGCTCCATCAGCACATTGGAGTTCATTGTGCAATTCTAGCTCCAGGTTAGGAAGCTCCATCCTCCTTGATTTTCCTTCTCCCTTCACCTTTCCTTCTCCCTGTTTTGTTCTTGGGTCTGAAAGTTGTCCTTGGTGTCAAACTAGAGAAGGAATTGTTTTGTCTGCCTACTCTGTGAAGAGAGCTCATTAGCACCGAATATGAAACCTAGAACTACCCACCAAAACAGCACAGAGTCTGAAAAATATAAAAGCTAAAGCTTCAGGCATCACACCTGCTGTCCCTGGTGCAATGGTGGAAGTCTGAGTGGCTCTGAACGAGGTGGTCAGAGCTCAGAGAGGAGCTGCAGAAAGGTGTCCAGAGAGCCTTGGCAGGAACCTGACTGGTGCATGCCAGCAAAGAGCAGGCAGGGAGCACAGGCATTCAACAGGAGCTGGGGAAATCACAGCAACATCTCTCCTGGTCCTGCCAGAGCAGAGGTTTTGGGCAGAGTGCTGTGGCTGGCTGGAGACAGAGGTCTGGGCTGGCTGGAGGTTCCTCTCTGCAGGGCTCTGGGGGCTTTACAGACAGAGGGAGAATGGCTTGAATGTGCAGCACTTTGGTACCTGCAGCTGAGGAAACCACTGCAGATCAAAGTAGGTGTTTATTCAAGGCAGCTGGCCTGTCTGCAGGAGATTTTCACTCCTCTAAAGACACCAGCGAGTCTGAAACACATCAGCACCTGCGCCTTAGTACCTGGAGCTCCACCTTGCTGACTGAGACAGTTACTTGGTGCTAATGAGCAACTAAGATTTTTCTTCTCTATTGGTTAGTAACTTCCTTGTGCAGCTGGAATTGGCTTCAGGAGGTGGTGCAATGCTGCACAGATCCTCCCGGGAGGGTTTAGAAAAGGGGCACACGTCACTGTAAACAGCACAGCCCCCTCTGGTACAGCCTTTATAAATTTGTTCATCCTATGCAGTTAAATCATGAAGCAGTTTATAAATTCCCACTGCATTTTCTTATACATAATGTAGTTCTTTCAAAATATGACATGTGTAGGCTTGCTGCTGCTGTTGTTGGTTTTTTTTTTTTTTCTGGATAGCAAACTAGTCTGTCCTTGCAGTTTTAGTTCCAGAGTCACCTTTTCACAAAAGATTAAAAACTCTGAGGCAATTTCTAGCCCTAGATCCACCAAGCAGGTTGTTGATAAGATTGTTGGCTCAAGAAAATAGGAAACTCGTGGCTGGGCCCACTATAAAAGGAAATTCTTTTCCATGATTTACAAAGAAATCAACTTCAGTGCAGGCAGGATCAGACCCTGTGTATGAAGAACCTTTTTACTGTATATGGAGACATATACAGTATGAGACATATAAATGGAGTGATCTTTTTTAAACAAGAAACCACTTGAAACAGAATGAGAAAGGGACAGAAGGAGTCCGGGAAAGGAAATTAACCCTTTTTTGACTTCTGGTTCTTAAATCCAAGTAGCTTTTTTAGTAGATCCCCGGGGGAGTTCTTCTGTAAAATACTACAATTTACAAGTGGGTTTAACTACAACATGTTGCTTTTCAACCACAGACAGACAGGAAAGGATCCAATTGACACCTGCTTCAGAGAACAAATGGGACACAAAAGATGAAACTCATTTCAAAGGGTCTATTTGTTTGTCTCTTGTCATGGATTAAACCGGGGGAGCTACTATTTCAGGATGGATTCTGCTTCCACTCCAGTCAATGAGGAAAAAAAAAACTATTTGAGTGAATAATGCAGAACCAGCCCCTTGGCAAAGAAAAGACTTGGTCTTTGCTGAAGTTTTACTGACAATTCTGCAGTAAGAGGGGGTATATATATTCTGAAATGCTCGATTTTGAAGCCAGATGTTTGAAATTTGAATATTCACACTTGCAGAACTTTAAACAGACCGATGAAAGTTTACTGAAAAACAATTGGGAATACAAGAATTTTTTTTAAGAATGCGAAGTACCACAGTGCTTTTTAAAAATAGGTTTTCAATTATTTGATTCAAGTCTAACTCAATTTAGAAAATTCTTCCTGTCTAAAGCAATTTCTTCCTGTCTAAAGCAATTTGTCTGTGTGTGTAAGAACAGAGAAAAATTGCTGAAATTATGCTTTTTAGAAATTCAAACCAAAGGAAAAGAAAAAAAAAAAAAGACTACCTCATTGCCAGTAGTTTCATTAAAGGACATAACGAGATGCCAAAGCAAAACCTCCAAATCCTGGACATGCTTAACAGTTTGTGTGCAGGGGTTGTGTTTACAGAGCTCCCCTAAACATGTGCCCATTTTTTCACTTTCTGTTTTGGTCCCTGGGCGAGGGTGAGGTCCTGAGCTGCTCGGCTGCCACCCAGCTCTGCTTGCCCAAAGCGAGAGAAAAAAATAAAAATGAAAAATCCCTGACACGAACATTTTGGCAGCTCTTTGTCTCAAAGAGAACAGAACTTTTGTCTCCTTCTTGCTGTCCTTTGATTTTTCTGGATGTGGCGGTGGCCTGGCTTTCCAAATCCCTGTCCTTGCCAAGAAGCGAGCCAGAGTGTATCCTCACATTCCTACCTGCCTCTAATCCCTTGGAGCTGGAGTTTGGGCCACACTTGAAGCTTTTGGCTGTGTTTTAAAGGCTGGGGGGCTCTGGGCTGTTGCCTGCTGCTCTGCTCTCACCGTGAGTCTCACTTTATTTTTCGTTTTGTTTTTTTTTTTTTTTTCTTCCCACTTAAAGCCTTCAAACTTCGAGCTACTTAAGTGTCCTGAACTAGTGGGGTGTTTTTTAAACTGGCATTGCTAATGATGACACATCTAGAGGAAATAATGAAGTCAGAGGGGCTCCAAAGCAGAAGGCAAATACTGATAGCTGCAGGTTTTAACTCTCAGCTCTGAGCATTCCAGCTTCAACAAAGAGGCCTGAAAGTGGCAATTTTGGAGGTGTCCTCCCCACCCAGGTGACATTTGCTGCTTCAGAGCACCCACAGTGTGGAGCCAGAATGTCACAGCAGCCGGAGTGTCACAGAGCAGCAGTGCCAGCACACACAAGGTGATGGTGCGCAGGTGCTAACTCTGAATTTCCTGCCTTTTGTAGCGAGTAGCGTGCCCCTCCCAACCACATTAAAATGCCATTAAGAAATAATTTCATTTTAAATGCTGGGTTTTAGCAGGCGTTTACTCACACGCTTGAAATGTGATTTCTGCCTTTTGAACTCCCAGCTGCTCCTCGAGGCTAAACTCCTCGGGTTTTGCATCAGTTCCAAACTATTCTAGTTTGAAACTGATATGACTGCGGCGTAGCTGCCCCCTCCCTGCAGGTAGGGATGATGCAAACAAACTGTTTTCCAATCTGCAGGGATATCAATACCAGTATAAAGCACCTTTTGCTGTTAAGCTCACTTTTTGTTCGGTTTTTCACCAATTTAACGGTTTCAACTGAAAAAAACCCCATACCCCCCCATCCACAAATACAGGATGTGTATGTGTTAACCAGATACAGGATTTTGGACTGGAAGACACGGGCATCCCTGCTTAATAATGCAATTAGAGGCATTATAGGTGTGAAGAGATCAGTTGGATGTCTGTGTGAGTTCAAGCTGCTGATCGTAGATTCATGAACAAAAATAGCAATGGTTAATGGTGCTGAGCCTGCAACCTGCCCCCAAGAATCCCAAGAAAACTCACCTATGTTATATGACTGCCTGAAAAACTGGTTATAACTGGACACCATCATGGGGGGTGTGGGGGGAATGAATCTGTAAATGTTTAAATTGCTCTGGTTTGTCTCCTTCTTGTGGCTAGCAAACCTACAGTATCTTTACAAATGAGTTAAACATGGCAGCTTTAGTTCTGTCTCTAGTGAACACATGGCAATCCCCTCGGAAGCAGTAGGACTACAAACAGTTCTGGTTTGGGGAGAACAAATCTGCTTCATCTGTAATGGCATCTACTTATGGCAGAAACCAGTACCAAGCCAAATAGTTGGTGCACTCCTCAAGGGAAATAGAGGACTTGCAAGAATAACACAAAAAGAGATTTGATACCTCTGCAGTCCACTGATGTTCTTTGATGGTTTCAGCAAAATACCAGACAATGCTTACCTGGCCTTGCAGAGAGACTCCTGCTAGAGCTGATGCCATGAACTGAACCATCAGGGCTGAAAGGGCAAAGTTCTGCCACTGACTGAAAATGATTTAAACAGGACATTTAAAAAAAACAAAGTAGATTAACTCGAAAAATTCACACACACGCATACACACGCATTTTTATGTATGTATAAACTGAAGAAGGGATTGCTAAATTCAGCAGGTAACCCAAGGCTGGTAAAGCTAAACAAAGCTGAAGGAAAGTAGGAACTTTCCCATGTGAGGAGGGACCTAGACCAAAAGGAAGGAAGGGAGCAGACATACAAGTGGATTGAAAAAGTTCTAGTAAAACAGTGACTGGTTCGCACAAAGGAAAATTACCTCTTCCATCCTGTTGGACAGAGAGAATGCAGCATCCTTAATTGGCATGAATTCTGGAAGCAAAACCAACCGTGCTTTTAAATAAATAATGCCTAACACTGTAGAAATGAGTAGTGGGACTCAGACAGAAAAGTGCTGAAGCCAGAAGAACAAAAAATTTCTCTGCAAATCTAAGCATTCTTATGTGACCAAAATCTCTCCCCTGTATGGCATAATATACAGAAAATACTTAAGCAAAATCAGTGGTGTTCCATCTGGTTTTTAATGTGGAATGCTGCATTTGTTTCACACGGATCCCTGTGCAGTTCCTGAGATTACTGACATCACTTTTGCTTTCTTCAGCTGCCTGTTGCTGCCCCACAGATTCAGAATCTGCAGGCTGAAAATCTCCTTTTTAAAGGATTTCAACCCTTGGAGCTCAGGACACGGTCATCTCAAGACCAATTAAAAAAAAAAAACAACTAGTGATGGGAATGGAAAGATTCTGCATTGGACTTAATTATCTCGGGCAAGGAGAAAACATCCCTTTCATCCAGGAGTTGCGTAATTGTCTATTATGGGCTACAGTCTCTGCTTTAAAATGAGTGACAAAACTCATACTTGAAATAAACAGAAGAGGGATTTGACCCATGAGGGTTCAGACATTTTGAAGCATCTGATTTGCTGATGGCTGACAAAAAAAAAAAAAACAACACGGGAAAAACAATTCAGTCCTTAGACAATATGCTTGCAACCATTGATAAGCCTCTGTTCCCCCCAAAAAAAAAATCCAAACCAAAGCAAGAAACCTGGGCTGATGCTGCCTGTCTCCAAGAGTGCACGTGTGTGTTTGTGAGAGCAAGTTTGTTTGTTGCCCAAGTGGAAGGCCAGGCCATTACAGAGAAAATAAATTTTGTATGTAGTTTGGGGGTTTCCTTGAGCTCAGGAATGTATTTATTTATATATTATTAAATAGAGGAACAGTATAGGAAATCCGGAAATAATCAGCACTCGAAAGACTGGTCAAGGCTATCATTACAAATAAAGAAACCAGGCTAAAAGACCAATGTGTCAGGCTGACAAACTGGATTTTAAATTAAGTTTTAGCTGGAATGAGTTTCTAAAGCTATTTTTAGCCTCAACCATGTGAGAAGCACATGGCTCCATAAATACATTCCCCTCAAGAATAAGTTAATGGGGGTGGGGTGTGTGGAAGGAAACAACCTAAACAACTCATTTAAAGTTAATAACTGAGTCAAGAATTTTATGGCTTTGTTTTTGAAGCATTTGTCATTAAAGTGTGATTCACTTTTGCAATTACATCCATCCACAGGCCAGCAGTGCATGGGGACAGTGGGCAATGGGAGGGTTGGAGTCTCTCAGCCTCCCTGGAGCTCAGCAAGAGGGGAACTGCTCAGCATCTGGGTGCAGCTGTGGTGGGCTCTGGCTCTGGAACCTGCCTTTTCCTCTGCTCTTACAGAGGGGACTTTGGGGGAACCAGCCTGCATGAAACCCTCCAGGCATCATCAGCAGAGCAGTAAAGGAAAGAACAATCGCAAAATAACGCCCAGACATTTCCACCAAATATACCCACTGAATGTGCCCTAAACACATTTGGTCCTCCAGCAGAAGGGAGCACTTCCAAGCGAAAGGATTTGTGTAGCAGGGTCTGTTTTCCCAGCTGCATCAGCAGACCTTACATAAAGGCCATAGATCCTCTGCAAACCTCCTCTCCTCTAACTAGAGATAAAGATGACAAAGGGCCTGTGCAATTAGAGAGTATCACTGCATCCTCAGTCCTTCAAGCATTTCAGTCAGGGGATGCTCCTTAGCTTCGGAAAACAAAATTAAGAGGTAAAAAATAGAGAGAGATAAATGGCACTGTGGGGCTTGTTTATTCTGGTTCATCCCCTGACCCAAGAGGTCACAGGCCAGTTGCTTTGGTGCTGCAGCTCCCTGGGTCTGAAGGTTGACGAGCAAACCCAGTCCTGGCATGAGAGCAGACATGGAAGACTTGGCTGCTTCTTCAAGAAAGAGGCTTGGGTGTTTTGTTAAGTCATCACAGACATCAAATTGCTGTTGTCATGGTGAATTTGGCTCCCAATCTGGAAGTGACCCTCTGAGGGGGTCTCCAATACCACCTGTGGGCAACAGGGTCATGGAGCAAGGGCAGCTGGACCTCTGTGCTGATGAAGGGTCTGGAGGAGTTTGCTGTCTGTTCCAGTTTTGCAGATTGATGATTTATTTTGGACATGTTGGATGGGAGAGGTAAAGGTTTCTCCCTCATTTTTCATGACCGCTTTGTTACGTGGGGTTTCCTCTGGTACATGATCCACATAAAAGTTAAAATAAATGCAGAAATCCACAAAAGAGACTCCATCAGCTGAAATGGCAATGAATTGTAGTTTCTGGCATGCTGAAGCCTGGGTTTCACCTCCCTGCTCTATGTGTTCATGTGTGTGTGTCTCTGAGTACAGACTTCATTTTCTTAAACTGTGCAGAGACATTTATCTTTGGTTACTTCTACTGTGGACTACTGGCCTTGCCTCTTTTCAACCTACAGATCAAAGGCATTATGTAAAAACAGTGCAATTATGACTAAAATAAACACTTTAAACTCTGTTACTGTGATTTCATCCAGATTTTTTTTCCCCCTAGGTTTTTATTAACACTCATGTGACTCAATCAGCATTGGTAGCAATAAAATACACATGATAATCCCCTGCTGATCCATCATTTGTACCCAGAAGACTTAACTGGTGCAACTTGTATTTTATTTCCTTTTTCCAGCCTCTGTCAAAAGTACATGCCCTTATGAAAAGTACATGTGATCCTTAGAAATCAAAAG
This sequence comes from Certhia americana, assembly GCA_018697195.1. Classification (NCBI taxonomy): domain Eukaryota; kingdom Metazoa; phylum Chordata; class Aves; order Passeriformes; family Certhiidae; genus Certhia; species Certhia americana. Next base: position 105,864,539 of record CM031859.1, read on the forward strand.
AACAGCTAATTAATTACATCCCACCTCCTCATATGGAAAATGGATCTAAACTAGCATCTAAAACACAATGTGTTTACTTTAAATAGCCAAATGCTGAGGGACCAGAGAGATCTGTGGGGAATTTTTGGCACCATATGAAGATTCTTTCAGCCCTCGAATCCCCCACCCTTGAATTCTGTGGTGGGTTAGCAGGGAAAGGATATAAAAATGTGGAATTTTTTTTAAAGGCTTTTCTCTTTGTTTTCTATTCTCCTTGGCTGCGCTCTTATATTTTAATACTGTATAATAGTAAGGAACAAGGAGGGTCATTCAAAAATATTTTTTAATCTTTATTAGAAGCAGAACTGCCTTTTGATGCTGCTGGACCACATTTACCTACAAAGCCCTAAAATGGCTGAGAGAACTGCAACCATAGTTTCTAGTTAGGGGTTTTGAGGGGTGCCCACACAAGTCTGAATGACTGCTGGCAGTGGGGAATACCAGGCTCTCTCTCAGTGTGTGCATGGTGCTGACCACTTCAGTATCCCTGAGGGTCCAAAATTAGATACCAGCACTGCTCTTTTGCTTCAGCAACAAAAAAACCCCATATTTGCTTAGGCCTGACTTTTTTCCATTTAACCCCCTCCCGTCTGTGATTAAGGCATATTTGAGTTTAATTTACCAGAATGGGACAGTGTGATGAGTTTAAGGGTTTTGGTGAGTGAGGACGGGATTGCTCATGTATTAATAGCTATGGAGTGGAACAACAGCAAGAAATGGAATGAACTTTGGTCTCAGCTGTGATGGGAGTTAGTTCTCTCCCTTCCAAGAGCCCGTGTACATTTGGGCTTCTTTATGGCTCTTTACCTTGCCCTTTCAGACATCATTCTACTGCCTGCACCAGAAAAGGAAATCTAAAAGTCTAAAAAAAAGCTTCTGGAATGAATAAGAAAGGTACAGGGAATATAAGGCTTTAGAATAGAAGGTTTCATAATTCTAAAGTATGAAGGCTGCCCCATCCCATTCCAGGCGTGGGGGTGGATGCCTGTTTGCTTTTCCCTCCTCCCACGTGCTGTGCAATTTCAGCATGTCTTGCCACCTGCACAAATGAACATCAGAGCCTCCTGTCACTGGGATTCATGGATTTCTTCCACCTGTGGTCATTTCTGTTTCTTGCCCGGTGTGTAAAGCACAATCCAACCCCCCAGTTTCCATGCCTTGGACAAGATCTCACATTTCCATAAAAAAAGAAATCAAACTTGCTGCTAATACTTACTCAGACTGATCAGATGATCCCAGTGCTTCACTTAGGCACACAGGCATGGCTCCTGGGAATTGAACTGCACTGAATTGAATTGAATTCACATCCCATATGGAATGTATCCTAATCAGGCTATCAGGAACTTTAATATAAACTAGTAGTCATATTTAAAAACAAGTAAACAGGAACTAAAGAAATCCACACAGATTAGAAATGTGCAGTTTTAAAAAGAGAAGGCAAATGTTGACATACCAAAAAAAAAAAAAAAAAAACCCCAAAAAAACCCAAAAAACCAAAGCAGTATGAAAAGAATGGCAATTTGTCTTGTATAATGCATGAAAATGTCTGGGCTTCTCTGTTCTTATTTTTGATCTTGAAAAAATGCTCTCAGATGATTAGAAGGAAAAAATAAATCAAAAATACAGAGTAAAAATGCGATTTTAGAATCCCATGAAACATCCTCATTAGACCATATGCATGCTACCTCATGCTCTTTGATGAAGTTGCAATAGAATTTTTTTTCTCCTGAGGAATGGGGACAATGCAACTCCAGTAAATACTATGTTCCTACCAAAATAAATGGATCAGCCGCATGTCACCCTGAATTATCTTGAGAAAAATATCCAGCAGAAGTTGCAGCAACCTCACGGATACGCAGACCAAGTTATCTTTAAACCAGTCAAAGTATCTATTATTGCTTGTTTTTATCTTTCTCTAAAGGGAAGCTGTGTTTGACCTCTAAGGAAGGTCAACAACTTAATTATTGTACTCAAGACAAAGCTACTCTGTGCACAGGAAATGAAAGCTAAAGAGAAGCACTTTGAGAAGAAAGACGTTTTACTCTCTTAAATAAATGAGACCTGAAAAATTCAATATTGTTTTCATCCTGACCAAGCCTTCTGGCTGGATGCTAAGTGATGCTCATTGGGTAAAGACAGGAAATCCAGGAGCCTTCCTGCCTTTGCAAGACAGGAGTCGTAGCAGGGCAAATCTGCTTGGAAGACAGTAAAAGAAAAAAGTCCATACAGGGGGGTTCCCACAGTGACAATCCTACCTTAGAAAGCCAAATCCTCTTTCTTGAGAAATGAACACATTGAGGCATTTTGATTAAAAAAACCCTACTCACTTCTAGTTCTTGGACACTGCTTAGAAGAGGATAGCTTGGCTCTCCAGAAGGTTGCAAGTGGGAGAACAAGAAACAGGCAGGAGCAGTCAGGCTCCGTGACATGCCCCCTTCTGACAGAGCCCCTAAAATTAATCCAAACACGCCAGAACAGAGAAAAACCCAACTGATCAGGCAAAAAGGACTGTGCCACCATCACACACGACAAGAACTGTGTTCTGGTAGCTCTGAAGCTATCCACCTGCCCTCCCAGCTCATGCCTCTGTCCTTGCTTTTTCTGCCACACACAGGAGCTAGGACAGGTTTGGTTGAGCCTGCAGGCCCCTTCATTAAAAGTGCTGTGCTTTTATTCAGGTCTGAGCTAACTTGTGCTGATGAGGCCAGAAGGAAGGATCTCAGGTTTTTGTATGTTTTTGTGATTCTCGAGAATGCAAAAGTCTTTTTCCCCAGCACCGAGATCGAAGGAAAGGCTGAGAGCCATCTCTTCTGCTTTTTCAAGGTTTTTATTCTTTCTTATCTCTGCATTTCCTTCCCTAACCCACAGAGATCTTTGCAGCAGGTCAGTCCACAGAAAATAACACCGCCCCAAAGGTATCTTAACATTAAAATTACAAAAAAAAGACGAGTATCTTTATATTAAAAATTACATCTACTTTGTTTATAAAAGATTCCCAATGCCTATCTCTCATGTTAGGAAGTCATACTCTGCTCTAAACCAACCAAAGATGCCAATGTCACAGCAGAAAATGGAGAAGGTAAAGAAGGAAGAAGAAGCCCTAACGCCCCATGGAGCCTCCATGTTGTCTTCTGGTTATCAGTCTAAAAACCTCATAAATCTATTTTTCCCCCTGTGACTGACTATCACTCTACTTAAACACTTGTGGTCTGTAAATCCTCACAAGGGCTAAAATGGAAGGCACAGGAGTTTTTGAGAGGAGTGTCCTGGGCTCTGACAGAAGGACAGGCTGCAGCTCACAGAAAGCAAGGAAAGGTAGAGCAGGAATTGAATTGAATACAGAGGGAATTCATCTTCACCAAAGAGCTCATGAAAGAGAAGCTATTTACCAGTGCTGGAAGGACATGAAACTTTTAACAAGGATGGGCTGGCAAAAGCTGTAAATTACCAGCCACCAGCCTTTTCAAGAGAGGAAAATATGGCACTTAATCCAGTGATTAATGCAGCCCTGCTCTGGGTACGAGAGGTGGGTGTCTGCTTCAACCACACAAACATTCAGATAAGAACAATCTTGGAGCGTTCCTAGTGGGAGGAACATGGGAAAGTGTAGGTGTGCACTACCTCTTTCTAGAGCTTGACAGTACATCTTTCCAGTATTTGCACCAGCAAGAAAGAACCTGAAATGGCTGGATTGTCACCAGTGCAGTGTTGCAGCTTCTCCTGTGCTTCTGGAGAAGTCCCAGAGGGTAAGGAAACCCCTCTGACTCCCTACCTGTCATACATCCCCACCTGTGGGGCTGTCTGGTGTTGATTTTTTGGCAGTTTACCTGTCAAAGTGATGACTTGTGGATGTTTTCCAAGATCACCCCAGTGATTTACAGATTGTGTTGTGTTTTCAGATGTCACATAGAACTTGGGAGCCTGTATTAATTAGTAATGCAAGTGGCAAATCATTAAGGTAGGGGACCTGTGGAAAAATTAAGAGCTGTCACGTGATGAGAAGGACCTAACCTTAACCTTAACCTAATCCCCATTCACAAGGAAAATCACTTTAGTTTGCACAGAAAACTTAATCCTGGCATTTTTTTGCCATTTGAATACCTGAGAAATACTTTCTTACCTAAAAGGAAAACCAATATGAACTGCTCAGTCTTGAAAGGTTTATAAGCTTAAAGAATGCAAGAATGGCCCTTTCCAATCAAACAAACATCACCATTAATTCATCAGATCTTTAGTGATGTTTTGACTCTGATTTCTGCAGGGCTTTGTTTCTTCTCTTAAAAATGGCAGAGCTGCCCAAAAACTTGGCCTCTTGTCAGGTAATTGGTGTGATAACTGGCAACCTTCAGGATACTCAATACAGATAAGTAATTTCAGAGGGAGAAAAAACAACTGAGTTTCAAATTCAAAATCAGATACTTCTGCCTTTTTCCAGCTCTTGGGAAGATGGGGAAAAACTGTCCTAAGCAGGCAAATTTTCACTGAGGTCTATACAGTGGCTGGGAACAGAGTGGCCTGGCTAACTGATTACAGAGATTTAACACAAACAGATTTTAGGAGGTCTGAGATTGGGCTTAATCTGTTCCTGGACACGCATTGACAAAGCCCACAGGCTGTATCTGGGCCAGGGCTGCCACAGTCACTGTTTCCAGGATGTAAACTGTCATCTGCACTCTTTGTTCTCAGATGCATGACCTTGCACTTTGCTGGTTTAAAACACATGTTCAGAGGAGTCCACTTTGGCAAGTGTTGCAGTTTGCCTTGCAGACTTGACCCGCCTTGTTTATTTACCACTGTGGCACATGCTTTACCAGCAGCTGATTTATTTGGGTTTTTTCCTTCCAAATCCTTGATAACAATAATGAATAAGCCTGGGGGCAAGAACAAATCATTGCAGGACCTGGATAAAAATACCCTCCTGATACCTTTCTGGTATAACAATTTACTCACTTAATATGTGCTGCATCTTGGGTAGTTGCAAGCAAAAATTATTTTGCACCACCATTTTTATGACCAAAACTATACCGACTGGTATCTTTTATGTCATCAGCTCTTGAACTTAATGTTAGCTCCTTCATACACCTGATTTTCTTGCAGTTGTCAGAACTGACATCAGGTTCACTGGCCTGTATTTCCTTGGGGAGCCTGGGAGAAAGGGGTCACCTCCTTTATCCTTCTGAAATAGTGAAGCATTTGCCCAGTTCTGGTTCTCTAGAATTTCCCCAGTACCTTATGAGGTTAAGAGGGTCCCCAAGAGATGTTGATAAGTGGAGAAAAAAACAACTCTTGTTGATATAAACAAGAGGCAAAAATCTCATCCTTGAGGCTTGGACACAATGTTGTAGCACTTGGCTTCGGCCAGATCAGGATGGAAATGGGCAATATTTGTTTCTGCAGATTAGTAATCTGCCCTGGTTTTGAATCTGATGTACTCAGCTCCCTTAAAGGTACACTCAGTTTCTGCAGTGAAAGTCCATTCTAAATCTCCAAAGGCAAACTCCTGAGTGGTGCTGACTTTAGCAGCAGCACAATGTGCCTGGATTACTCAGCTCTGTCTGGTTCCCACCTGTTACAGTAAATTTCCTGCACTTCCACTAAACTGTGCTCCAGCTTGCAAACAGCAGCACAACTGACCTGAATTGCAGGATTTTATGAGACCTCCTAAAGCAGGCAGTTTTACCTGGTTTTGAGCTTCATTAGGAAAGCTTTGCTCCAGATTCCACCATTTTTAAGGGTACCAGGGCATCGCCTGCTAAAACTAGAGACAGTGATCCATCCTTCAGGAGAGCAGCACTGCATGGAGACACCACCAGGAGAAAGTCTTTGACAGCAGACAGGTTTTTCTAACTTCCTGTAAAATTTTAAATTTTACCTAATTTTACCATGGAAAAGGAATTGTGTCCTGTTTTGCACTTGTGTGTTTTAAGGCTGTGCATAGGAACCATTTAAGGAACCATTTTAAGGGGACAGTAAAGTGGCACTGAAGTCACAGAGTGCCTCTGAATGCCTGGCAGATAATCAGATGGCAAAAAAAGTGAGTTCCTGGGCAGTGAGGAGAAGCAGCCAGTAGATAGAGCTCTGAAGAACAGAGTGAAGCATGCCCAGCAGTACATGCAGCTATGTCCAGTTGACATTTCTCCCATAAACACTAGAGAGTAATTTATGCTACTGAAAATTGAGCCTGTCTTTGACATTAAAATCATCTGAAATAAAATCCTAAACTCTGAAGGAAAAAGGGTACTAAAACATTTATATCAAATTAGGACAAATTCAGCAAGAGAAAGATTTTTGGCTAATGGTCCATCTTTAAGAGACTCCCCATGGACTTTCAGAAAACACATAGATTCAGCTGCTTTAGCTCATTCTTGTAGTCGGGGGGAAGAAAAGAAAAAAAAATACTTCACTAGGAGTTAGAGATCCCTCTTGTCTTTTTTTTTTTTTTTTTTTTTTTTTTTTTTCCCCCTTCTTTTTTTTGTTTTCTTTTTTGTTTTCTTTTTGTTAGAGTACCTCCCATCTGTTTGCTCAGGATATTATTCTCCTTTCATCAAGAAGTATGGTTTTCACAGATACACTATTTACACAGGCACAGGGTCAATCTCTGTGCATTTTCTTCCACCACTACTCACAACAGAAAGAAAAGAAAATTGCATAATCACAGAAGAGCTTTCACCACTGCTTTTAGGGCTGATCCAATATCAGCAATCCTCTTTCAAGAATAACTCCCACTCTCAACACCACTGATGTAGAACTGGTCTTGGTGCTTCATTAAACATCCAGAGGGCCAGATAACCCTGCAGGAGTGTGTTGGGGTAGAGGAAGCTAAGCTCTGAAAGGAAGGGTTCCTTTTGATCCATAGTTCCTTGCAGTTCCTGTGGACTCTCAAGGCTGGTTGCCCCAGATGAAGCCTCAAATGCACCTACAGAGTGCATTCCTAAACTGGAGAGGCAGTACCAGCTCCACATGCTTCATTTCCACACCTGTTTCTTTAAAGGTTTATTCAGGAGGTCAAGGTCTTTGACTGATACCTTTCTGTAAGTCAGGGGCACTCCTGTTCAGTGATTCTCCATTGCAATATCAAATTGACCAAAAGGTTTGGTGAACAAGAATTTGTGAGGCATCCCAGTGGTTTAGAGAGGGATGGAGAGCTCCAGCTCTTAAGGTCTGCTATAAATAAATTTATCCTTTAGAACGTTCCTTCTAATCCTTATATGGCATTTCAGGAGATATCCCATGTCCACTTAAACATTTTCATTGATGTTCCTCAGAACTGGAGTAAACAGTGATTCGACCAGACCACTCAGATTCTTGACATTTCACACGAGGCAAATTTGGGAGCACCAGGTAGGACACACAGCAAGTGCAATCCAGCAGTGGCCAGGCAGGGATAGCCAGCCTCTCTCTCCAAAATGACAGCAGTGACATCCCAACTGCACTTTCCCTCAGGTATGATATCAAATCAGGAGTAGGAACCACCTGTAACAACTCCCTGGTTCAGCTGATTTTACTGTAATCACACCCCACATCTTCTCTCACCTAACTGGGTGCAAGCTGTCAGCAAAAATGTGCTGGCTCTCTCCTGCAATATTAATTCTGGAAGCCATACAGATATTATTTCAAAAGGATGGAAACTGGTTAAAAAGAACATTGTCTTTTGTCTCCATTAATAACAAGGGGTGGAATTTAATGTTATTTTGATGCATTTTCTGCCAGAAGTGTTTCTTCTAAAGCAAAAAAGGCTGCTGAAAATCAATGTATTTCATTGACATGGGCCAGAGAACTTTTTAAGAGGCTTTGCCATGTCTGTGGAGACATAGGCAAATGCATCAATTTCTGTCCTTAGCCCATGTCTTGGGCTGCAGCAAACAAGCACTGCAATTTACACCAGACACTGGAGAATATGAATATTTTCTTTACTACTCAGCTCCGGGAAAGGATAATTATTATAAGCAAAACCAGATGAAAATCTGAGAATATTTTATGATCCATTTTCATTAAAAAAAAACTCAAAAAAAAACTCAAAAAAAAAAAAAAAAAAAAATCTCTATTAGCCTTAGGACAATGGGGCCAAATTCACACTTGGGGTAACATGACTGACATCAGTAGAGCAGTACAATGAATTTGGCCCCTGGGATCTACTCGAAAATATAACATACTTCCACAAGGATGTCAGCCAGATTCTGTGAAGAAAATCTTTCTATACCGACTAAATTCGGCTTGAAAAAGACAGCACAGCTGTACAAGCAGTAATTCAGTGGGCTGGACCTTCAAGTGCAGCTCTGCTCACATCTGTACAAAAAAAATTCAGTTACAACCACCTGAGAATTTGAACAAATGCCTTTCCCTGAACAAATGGGAGATCAGAGTACAAGTATTATTAGGCACCAAAATGATGCTTGTGTGACGTCCATAAAAACAAGGAGAGAGATACTGGGGGGTACAATTCAAGAACGACCAGGTAGCCAAAGATCTAAGTGAAATGCTGATATGTCTTGCTAATCCTTTCTTATCCTGTCTCCTCACTCTCCCACCAAGTAGTCTCCTGAAGCACGTTAAGCTGCAGGGAGGATCAGAAAAAAAGCAGAAGGCTCTTTTGACGTTTCTGTCGTCATTTATTTATTTTTTAACAGAAAATTCTTCTCCCTTGCAGTGATGACGTTTTAATGAATCCATCAATCACTGCAAACTCCCAAACTGGAATCCTACATAAAAGAGACCTTTTTGTAATATGTGACCTAAGCCCATACCTAGCAAAATTGGTTCTCAGGGAGACAATGCAGGTCTTTCATTGCTGTCTCCATGGAATCGTAGATGATTAAGCTGGACAGGCCCTTGTGGGTCCTCAAATCCCACCCTGCACACCTAGCATCACTTTATCCCTGCCTCCTTCCCCTGAGTGTGTCATCTAATCCTTTGCTGACTGATTGTGACCCACCCTACAACTTCTCTTCCATGGGCAAATTTCCATTGTGTGTTGCCTAAGCAAGCTCTTGATTGCTCCTCTAGGTGCTCAGTTCCCCTGTATCAATGAGTTTTGGGATGTTTGGATCCAGGCTATCTCCCCTCCCTTGAATTATTTTAAGTCTTTCCAAAATTGCCTTTTATTTTTCCTGGTTTCTCATGCATTTGCTGTGTACATCTCTGCGCTGCAGGTTCTCTTCCATCACACCTCTGCCATCATGTTGGCCTCCTCAGGGCACATTCATAGGCAAATCTTCAACTTTATTTCATTGTTGCCATAGGCAGTAAACTTCACTAAATCATGATTCCATTTTTTGCTTGTCTTTTTTAGAGCTAGCAGACCCCTTACCATTTGCTTTCATCTCATTTGCACCATTTCTCTCAGGCTGATTCTTCAGAGCTCTCACTTATTGCCTTCTTACCAGAGCATTGCTTTTCCTTGCCACTTGTCCTGTGCCTGCAAGATCTGAGCTCACTTCTTATTGCAGACTACATAAATTGTGGGGTCAAGAAGATTCTCTCTGCCCACTCTTCTTCCCCCAGTGATATCCCTGAGATGCAAATCCATAACATGACCATGAAACAAAAATTTGACTTAGAGAAGACCCTGACTCCACATTCGAAACTTCTGAGCTCTCCACTCTTCAGTGACTGTTGTTTTGGGTGCTGGTGATTTAATTGTGGGTAGATGAGAAACATAGTGTGCTGCATCCATGGGCAACTCCGTGGACAAGCATTCCTGCTGGCTTCAGAAGTATCAAAGAAAGCAGTTGCTGCTCCCTCGTGGTCATCAGCATCATCCTTGTTTTGAAAGCTACCATCACCTAAACTTTGCAGCAATTTATGATCTTCTGTCTCCTGCCTGCCTGCTGAGGTGCTTTTATCTAGAGCTTGGTTAAGTCAAAGCAAACCAAGGCAATGGAGAGTAATTAGTGAAATGGCTCAAGCCAAGCCATGTCTGCAGCCTCATGGGATGACTTGACAAGACTCAGAGCAGGAGATTGCTACAAACAGCAGTTCCTAAAGCAACTGGGAAATCCTGAACTCAGTGATTCCCCTTTGTCCTTTTGCACATTCTTTTTTTACCACTTGGTGAAGTGTTTTCACTGACTACAGCTCCTGTCAGTACTGTCTGGCATGACTGTGCAGCCACTTCAAAACTTAGGTGGCCTCTTAATTTTTAAAGAACAGATAAAGAGCAGAACACTTAAATTGTATACAAAGCTTAGATGTTATCACACAGCTGGACTCCTTCTGTGCTCACCATGCATGGCATCACACAGCAAATCTGCAATCATAAAGTGAATGGCAATTCCAAAACCTTGAGAAAAAAACCACCTTCATGTATTGGGACCAGCACAGAATGAACACTTTCTTGCCAGTATTCCTTTCTTCTTTTTGGGGTCCACTGTCCCTTGCTATATCCACCACCAGGATATTTCTTTATACAGCTGTTAAAACCCAGCACAAAAATCAGACTGGGCTCATGTGCCTTTTCTCACTGTTTACATTTGAAAGCTGGCTTCACTCACTGCAATTTTCACTCCTGGAAGGCAAGTACCACAAGAAGCCAAATGGAGCCTGCCCTCAGAGGAATCTGCTTTAGCTGCTTGCCTCTCAGCAGCTTCCTTCACAGGGCCAGTTCTGAGGAAATATACCTTTTATATTAACTTACCATTTTCCATTGGGACCGCAAGAGTTTTGTGGAAAGAAACCCCAAAACATCTGTAACTTAAAGCATTGTCTTCTCTCTGTTGGTTGGGGTTGTGTTCTTCACCTGTTTCCACAGTATTACTTGTCCTGAATAGAAGACAATCCTTAATTCCACCAGTTTTCCTTACTTTCCTTGCCCTTGGTTCACATCTAACATTCCTACTCATGGAAGAACAAAGCTTCTCTCTGCTTTTTGGCTCCACATTGTTCCTCCCATGTTCCAAACCACCAAGGAACCTGCCTGCTGCCATGGACACCCCTGTGTGGTGGGATCTCCTCTCCCTCTTGTGTGAAAATCAGCCTGTCTTTTATTTCCCCCTTCAGTCTTTCCTGTGGAGTCTCAGTCCTGGCTGTCTCCACTGTCTTGTCATTTGGTCTTTGGGGGGTAGTTTCCCTTCCCTTTCTTCTTTGCCTCTGAATTGTATTTCTTCTCCAGCTGAATAAATTTGCTACTCAGCTTTGTCTCTCCTGCACTAGCTAATTTCATCCTCTCTTCTGCCCTTGGCTAGAGGTGTCCCATGGATATCCCTTTCCATCTTTTTGTTCTCAAGGCCACCTTCTCATTGAGGAGTTGTGTGCTGGTGTTGCTTCTGCTCTCTCTCCTTAATCACATCTTTGAATTCCTGTCTGAATTTCAAGTTATGTCCACTTGTCTTTTTTAGCATTGGCATCATTTCGTCCATGGGTGGGATCAAATTGTGTTCCACGTTTATGAACCTTCCATCTTGTGCCACACCACCCTGATGTGCAGCTGGGAGATTCTGCAACCATCCATCATCCTGTGAACCCTCTCCTCTTTTGTTCCTGTTACTTTCAAATTATTCTTCAGAAGAGCCTAACTGGGTTACGTACCAAAATTCCTTGGATCCTTGCTAGGTGCATTGGTTGATAATACATGCTAGAGAAACAGGAGACTATCACAAGCTATTAGGCAATAAAAATTCCTGCAATATAATCTGTTGTGGTTGGACATTTTATTGAAATCCTGGATAGTCATTTGCAAAAAAAGCTGACATGCAGGGTTTGGATTTAATCTTCACATTTCCACTCAAACTGTTGCATTGTTTGAACACAACAGCTTTGGGATCCTGGCAAAAGAGTAAAACTGTCCGAGCTGTTCCATTCTGGTTTGAATTATCTCTCTTTTTATTTATTTATTTCTAGCTTTGAAGTCTGTGTACTTTAAAAATCAATGAACATTATATTAATGAGCAGACACTAATTACATTTTAACAAACTGGAAAGGCTTGGCTACAAATATTTGAAAAGATAGAGTCACATTTTAAAAGCTTTCTAATCCAACTGGCATCATTGTTGTAAGACACTGACAAAGCCTGCACAGAATGGAAATGTTAAAGGAATCTGTTTACCAGAAATTTTTTTTTCTATGATTTATAATTACTCTTCATCATTGTACTGTTTCATATGCTAGGTCTGGTAAACAGAGTTCTTGTGACTTTTACAGATTAATGAAGACAGTCTGAGTTGTAGAAATTAAAAGATCACCCAGATAATAGCAACACTTCACTCCTGTAGCTCTTCTCATTCAACTTATTGTTTTACAAACAAATTGGGATTGTTATCAGAGTTCTGCAGAGGGATAGAAAAGAGGCAAGGAACACTAATGTGTCTCATCTGCAACTGCTTAGCAGAACAGAGGCAGAACAGAACTGGGACTCTTGTATCCAGTTTAGAGCTCTAATTTTTAGGTTACAGTGGTTCACTGAGCAGCTTTTAAAATATGGGAATTGGAGTGTGCAGTGGGAGTCAGGGAGTTTGTATCAGGATGTTCAGCACGTCAGGAAACACCAAGAGTGTAAATAAATGGTCCCGGAGCTATTAGAGAATATCATGGCTCTTCTGGCCACTCTGTCTGAGAGTAGCTGTGTCCTTGGTGTGAGGGTTGCTGGAAAAGCAGCTCCCACATGAAAGTGGGAACCCCAGCAAAGCACAGAGCAGTTTCTGCACAGAGCAGGGAGCCAAGACATCACGAGGGTTGTGTGGCAACAAGGGGAGAGCAGGACACAGGAGGACACAATCCTCGTGTCAGAGCAGGCTCCAGGAAACACTCAGGAGAAGCTGTGTTTCGAAATGTCCCCGCTGGTTTCATCACTTCTGTGCATTCCACAACAGCTGCTGGAGAGGTAAACAGACAAGGCAGCCACTTCAGACAAAGCCATCTCGGCACACCAAAGCCAGCATGTTCCAAGGAACACTCACTGCTGTGTCCTGGACCATGTGGGGTCATGTCAGGGCCCAACAGGCTCAGTGGGCCCTGTGGGAATTTTCCTACTCCTGCCTGTCTCTCCCCTGATAGGGGAGGCCTTTTCAGGAGTCCTTGTTCAGTAAAAAGGCAAACTGGACTCTTGGTTGTTCTCGCTCTCCAGGTTGTTTATTATTTTCTGATCAGCAATTTCTGCACACCAGGCTTTACACCAGCTTGGTGCATAGGAGAAAAGACACCAAAAAGCCTCCAGCACACAGAATCAAGGATCTCTTAAAGATAATTCACCCAATTATCACCAAGGACAGACATTATTTCTCTTTTTCCTCCAATAACTAACTAAATCTCTATTCACATGTCCCCAACACTGCAGAATATGGAGGAGATGAAGGAGAAAGAAGCCTAAAAACCACAAGGATCCTCCAGCTTGTCTTCATCTCCTTACCATGCTAACAAACCCATAAATCTAAAATTCTCACCCTGTGATAAATTCCATATTATGCTACTATCTAATTTACATTCTTGAAAATTCTGCTATATCCCAGAGCCTAGGAAGCCCTTTCCATGGGTGAAGGTTAAAAGCAGTGTTTGTCAAAGGGTTTGGATCCCTTAAAACATGCAGAGGAATACTCTCTGCATTCTGGATTCCAACAGGGCCCCTCCACACTGTGCTCTGAGCTGGTGAGACAGAGATGCCAAAGATCAGGACAACAAACCTGATGGCTCATCCTGGAACGAGAGATCAGTTGTGTGCTCCAGGAACTGGAAGATACAAATGCTCTGGTCCACCCACAGGACAGCAGAGTCAGCTCATGTCCACAGCAAATTCCTTGAGACAATTTCAATGAAAGTAACAGCAAAGCACCTCTGCTCCATCACACACATCAGTATTTCTCTGTTAATATGAGTACTTGACTCGTGACACCTGATTTTCTAGACTTCCTAGAGAGTCCTGCTTTCCTGCCTACCACATCTGGTTGAGCTGAATTGTCAGAGAGAAGCTCATCTGCTGGGGTGACCTACAGCCCAAGTCCTGCATCTGCAAAGATGAGGACAGGCTGTCCTGTCTGTCCTGGAGGCACCTCAGGCATGCCTGGCAAAGCAGCACAGGCAGTTGTCACCTCAGCACAGGCGGTCCCACCAGAGGCATCCCAGCAGTGATGCGCAGTAAGGGCATCCCAACCATCAGTGATTATGTTCACTCTTGTCACAAAAACAATCTCTGAGTAATTTCCAGCATCAGCACAGCTGGCTACAGCTGGTGGCTCAGGCAACCCTGGCCACCCCTGCAGCACCAGCTGTGGAATTTGGGCATATTGATAACAATCAACAGTTTTGGGCTTTAGCACAGCATCTGGCAGAAGTGACTCTGTCAAAAGGTTCTACAAATAGAGTACCAAGTATCAGGGTCACCTGCTATGCCACCCTATCTACCCTTCCTTCTCTTCATAAACCAACTGGAGCAACACAGGGGATGTCTCTGTTTGCCTCCTTCAAAGTCACTGTTTTGATATTAAACAGCATGTTTTCTCCTGTTCCACCTAGCTGGTTAAAAAGATTTAACAACTCCTGTAAATGCTTGCACAAAAAGTCTCTGTGAACAACTGGATCCAGTCCAAGTCTCCAGGTTTACCACATCTCTCCAGATCCTGTGCCCCTAAACTTACACTTTTCATTTGGTTAGCACGTGATAGAAATGGATTTAACTTTGCTTCCTTATGCCACTTGTCAGTGACATGCTACGTATGTGGAAACACACTCCCCTCTTCAGTAAGGGCTGAGCAACCAGCCTGACTCAGAACCTGGACTCCTGATGCAATGGTGCTGAACTTTTATTTTGTGTGGTCAGGTGGCTGGTGGTTTTGGTACCATCTTGACAAGTCTGAAGCTCTGCCTCCCAAATGGATAAAGTGAGTTCTTTCTATCCCATAGCCAATTTGCAGGGAACACAAACCACCCTGGATGTGTGAGTAAATGAAGGGAACACCTAGATGCTGTTTTGGAAGGCATCTGTAGCCTCGAAGGTTCAGCTGCCAATAATGGCACGACATCTGCCATTTCTAAGCTGGTGGTGTGGTTTCTTTAAAATTCAGTCCTGATCTGTGTTTTAAACTGAAGAACAATTAAACTTTTATGCACAAATAAAAAGCAGATCATATACTGGAGAATCTCTATTGGACTCCGAAGCAGGCTAGAAAGTACATAAACACCTTTAGTAAAGGCTGCTTTTCTTACATCACTCTTTATTCCCTGTCTCAGCAGGGCAGGGAAATATGCAACACACCTTCAACCAAACACATATTGGAGAAAAAAAAAAAAATTAAACCCAGCTGAAATCCTACCTTAAATAGATCCACTCCATATCTTGGTCCCCTGTGAAGAGCAGGGGCTGTGAAGCAGTCCAGAGACACCAGTGCTCAAACCCCTCTGGAACAAATGCAGGCAGCTCACCTCATACCGACAGGTTCCTCCCACAATTGTACTAGTTTTAAACCAACAGCATTGACTTCAAAGCACGACTTAACCTGATCTTCACTTGCACAAATGACAGAACAAGCCCATTCTTGGCTCCACAGCTTGGGCAGTTTAGATTCGGTTCAGGGTAGAAATTTAGCACCATCCACAGAAAACCTTTTGCTTGAAAAGGAAAGATTAAAGTCTGCAAGAGCTGATGAGAATACCAGGAAAAGCAGGCAGTGAGGCAATGCCCAGAAAGCCAGCTGTTGCACTCAGGTTCACTGCAGCTGCCTGTGTGCTTTCTCCCAGCAGAGAACAGCAGAACAGAAAGAACTGCAGAACAAGACAGAAGTGGAGGGGAGAACCACCTTGGCAAGTTTGATAGGCTCAGGAGATAAAGACTTTCTAAAAGATGAGGAAGGATAAAGGTGCAGGAAAGGGCAAACAATTCAGTTTTTCTGAAACTGTTTCAAACAGAAACTCACAGAGTTTTCCCCAGATCATAAGGGTCAATCATAAGATTGACCTTGATTTTACGTAACAGGATGCAGCTTGCCCACTGAAAATTTGTGTAGTTATACTTACATTTCCACTGGATGAAAATATGACAACTTGAGCATTTTTTTTGACTTATGGAAGGCAGCTCTTTGAAACCTTCTTAAGCAATTACAGAGAACTATGTTTTCCAGGAACACATGTGCCTGAAGAGGGAGCACATTCTGGGAACTATGTGATCCTGTGCTAGAGGTGCAAATTCCCTAGTGGGTACTCCATCAGATTTTTTCAGACACGAGCTAAAATAGAGTCTTCAAATGCTGATCAACTCTAAATCTATTAAAATTGATGTAAACCAGGAAACACTCCACACTGTTAGAAAAGCAAGTGCCAGACTATAAACCTCATGGGGAGAATCTAAAAGACTAAAGTTCCTGGGAGTTTTATGGTTGCATGAGTGGAGCAGAGATTTCTCCCTAACTGCTCCCCAAGCCCAGGGTAGTCAGTCTGTAGTTTCTCTAGTGTGTAAGGGATGGAAGAAATCAGAAGAGAGCACATAATAAATCAACTGGCAGTCTCTAAAAAATAGCTGTCCTGTCTCCTTAATATGAGTGAGAGTAATGTTCTGAGGGCAGGAAGAATTCAGCTTTAGACTGAAAACATTCCCGTATTGGGGTACAGAAAGTGATCACTCTGTAGTTTAATCAATCTCAGGCCTCTCTTTGAGGGAAATAGCCTGTTGCCTGCAACAGTATGTGTAATAATGTTTGCTGAAATATAAACTATGGCTGTATACCCCAAGATGGAAGGTCAGAAGTCAACTGAGGATCTGGCCGCAGATGTTCAGCAATAGAGATCAAAAAGTAATATATCAAATCCAGTACTTTTCCTCGAGGAGCAGGTTGCAGAAATGTCTCAGCCCATCTCCTTTCACAGTAAGTGCACTCACCCTGCATGTAACAAAGCTGTGCACCACAACCTGCCAGGTTACTCGAAGATGAAGTTCATGTTTCCTAAGCTCTCCTTGTCCTGTGCTTGAGTATTTAAATATTTAGACAGTGAGTTTGTTCTTATCCACACACACAGCCCCCTTGAGCCTCTGCAGTGCTTTTCAAGTCCATTTACCACAATGAAGCATCACATGACTCACCACTTAGTCCTCCCCCAGCCCCTGATAAACATTTCCTAAAGCTGACACTTGATATTAGGGAATGTGTTGTAATCAATTCTTAAAGTTATAGCACCACTGGATTTTTATTAACTTGCACAACAACAACAACAAAAATCCAACAAAAAATGGGCCCTCATAATCAGTCAGTCTTGTTATATCCTGAAAGCTGCTTTAACAAGCAGGGAGTAATATAGTGTAATTGGTACGCCGCAATTTAATTGTTCTGTTCCTAAATCTAATATTGCAGCTGTGGGTTAAGTTTCCACCACAGCTTTCAAGAGAACATGAAAGTGTGGTACATCTGTGCAACAGAAAGCTAAACATCTCTCATCTGATGTGTTTACAATGACATTTGATAGCGTGGAATTGTTTGGAGTTCATTCTTAAAGCTGCAGAACTGCTTTTCAATGCTGGGGAGGAAAAATAAAAATAAAATAAAATTAAAAGAAAAAAAAAAAAAAAAAAAAAAAAAAAAAAAAAAAAAGCCTCCAGTCTCCTTCCAGCAACTCAGCCCACACAACCTTGATGTGATGTTTCTAGCTGCTGGCATTGCAGGGAAACTGATGGCTAGAACAATTCCTTCAGGAAGCTTTGAGCATTTGTCACTCGGGCAGTGGAAAAGAGCATCTTCCTCTTCAGAAGACACAATAATTATTTGAAAAACAAGTGACTCAAAAAATACCCCTGGACAGAACAACCAATAAACATGCATAGAACAGACAAAATTATTTCAAGAAATGTTATTTCATGGATGACTGTAGAAATGGTGGCGTTTTCTATTGAACAGGTGGCAGAACTGCTTATGGTATTTCGAACTTCACATTCTGCATAATTAACAGCTTCAGCATTATGTACTTGTTAGTGAGTTTATGAGACCCATAAGTAGTTCAAGAAATATAGGAATGGGCCCATAAATGTCATCTGCAGTTTGTGAACTGCAAGTATCTGACTGTTTTGATCAAGGTTTTTACAGGAAAGTTAAAATGTTTATTAAAATTATTTACTACTGCTCCACAAAAAGGGAACAAGCCTGCTGGAGAACTTAGGTAGTGATGTGACAGGCTGTAGGCCAAATGAGTTGGCAGAAAAGCATTTCTGTTTCTGCCTAAGCCCAAATCTTTGTACAATTCAAAGTTTAGAGTGCATTTAGGTGACCAAGAAAAGGCCTGTGGAGAGGAGGGATTTTCCCTTTCCTTCTCTCAGAAATACATGATTTCCTCAGGCTATTTTTCTTGCTCTCAACATTAGGCTTTTTCCAACACTTTCTGTCCTTGGAGAAATGCATGATAGTGCAACTTTAAGTTAAAGAGGTCACCTTCAGCTCATTCTTTTGCAGCAGTCCACACCAGTGTCTCCATTTATTCTCTTTAGCAGGTCAAAGTCAGCCTCATTGATGAAGCTCAGCTATATTACACTGGAATATATTAGCTTTTTAAACTTTATTATTTCAGTCACAATTAAGACTATCTGAAGCCTCTTCATAAAAAAGGGGCTATATCAAAAGCTGTATGTAAGCAACTGGATCACTGGATGCATTCATCCTGCATCAAAAATACCTTAAGAAGGACAGATCTCCTAGGGAGGAAAATCTGAATCAATATTTCAGTCTCTTGAATACGGAAACTTGATACAACATGATGCAACACCCGAGCTTCCCCTCCTTTCAATTAACTGAGTAATAAAAATTGTCCTTAGAAGGGAAGAAATGCATTTGTATTGTTTAGTTTTCAGGTTTCCTGCCCTTTCATAGCGTCATAATGTTCTCTTCATGGGTGGGAAACTTAATCTTCAAGTTCAAGCCTAGATTCTTCATACAGCTCAGGGTGAGATGACTTGGAGTACCGGGAGTATTTCAGGTGTAGAAAATCACCCAATTCATCCAGAGCATTCAAAACCTGTAAGACCACGACACTTTGTCAGTTCTGCTGGAAAAGAAATGAAGTTCTAGTAACTTCTACTTTCCCGCAGAACAAGAAGGTTAAAAAAAAAAAAAATTGATTAAAGAAAGTTTAAAGGACAAATGGGCAAATTTTGCATTCATTCCCCAACAGTGAACATCAGTGCAGTTGTAGATGTACAACAGCATCTATGAGAAAGGAATTTGCTCCTTCAGGTTATGGTTTATTAGTAAGCACATTATTTGAGCACAGATGAAAAAAATTACTTTTTTCTGTGAAAAAGCACAGAGAGGTGACAACCAAGATAAAAAGTTATCTTTGCTTGTGCGAAAGAAACATGTGGGGCTGTACTTCAGTATTCCTCCATGGCGCCCAAGGACTGGAGATGCCAATGCAAAGCTCACAGTGCTGAGCAGAGTCAGCATAAACATCAGCATAGTTTAAGGTAATTTTAGTGAATTCCATTATTTTATATCTCACAGGGACAAATAATTTTTGTTCGTTAATACTGTAATGCAACTTGCTGAGCTGTGTCCCCAGCTCCTAGTGGATTCAAAAAGCAGCCAAAGAACTCTGTACCACAGGGGAGCAGCTCAGTGTTTTGCAGCATCTGACCCCCATTCAAGAGCAGCCAACTTTTTGGCATCAAAGAAGGAAACAGCAATTTTCTGTTTCTGTTAAACCACTAAAACAAGCTCATGAACAAAAAGAAGTCATTTAGAACAAAATGAAATAATTTAGTAATGGTTTATGTAGAAAGATAGCTTCCAGGTCTTTAAGGAAGTTATTCTTGGGAGTTTGCCCTTTCATGGATCTTTCCTCTTTGGTTCCAGGCTGAGATAAAAAACAAATTTTGCCAAAGGGAAACATTCTCATTGTGCTTGTTACCTGCTGTTACCCTGGGTTTAGGCACAGTCACAAAGTGTTTTGTCCTAAAAGCTTTTGTTCTGCAAGTAATTAAACTCAGGGCATTCCCATTTCCCCCATACTGCAGGAGTGCCACGAGTACTGTGGCAAGAGCACAGCATGTTCAGGGATCATCTGGGAGCATCAGACCTTCCCTGGAAGCAGCAAGGTGCAGGCAGCAGGAAGTGAATGCACAAGGAACGGCCCCAAAATGAGCACAAGCTGGCCAAAAAATTTGGGGGGCAAGGGGAAAGGAAAATCAAAGCAGCAACCTCAAGAGATGAATCTTCAGATCAACTTCATTGCTTGTATAAAATCCTCAGAGTCAAACAGCAAGCGCTGGTAAGGACCAGCACAAGAATATTTCTCTGTTCCACAAAATAAACCCTTTATGGTGGTGTACTTGGTTAAAAACTACTGCACCTTCAAAGCAGCAGACATTTACACTGCACACATGCAAGGCAGGTTTTTGATACTGTTTTTAAGCTATCCACATTGGTA
The DNA here is from genome assembly GCA_018697195.1 of Certhia americana. Classification (NCBI taxonomy): domain Eukaryota; kingdom Metazoa; phylum Chordata; class Aves; order Passeriformes; family Certhiidae; genus Certhia; species Certhia americana. Next base: position 105,884,901 of record CM031859.1, read on the forward strand.
TGGGAGCTCGTCAGCAGGGCAGGAGGCTGGAGCCTCCACATCCATGTCCATCTCAGGGTGCTCTCTACAATCCCAATTGCTCATCTGCACGAACCAGTGGCACATTTAACTCAAACGCCTCTCCATGGTCAAGGATTTTTTGCTTTGACCATCCACACTCGTGCAAAGAGAGGGGAAGCAAAGTCTGAGATTTATTGTTAAGCCTCTTTGTTTCCATGGCCCTAAGTTGGCTTATTCTGAGGATGAAAGAACGTGTCTCCAGCCAGGCCAAAAACACCTTCGGCAACAAAAGGAAATGGAAAATTTCAAGGAGTTTATTTTAAACACATTTCCATGTTGGAAGGGAGGTTTATGGTGGAAGTCTCAACATACTCTTATTGGTATCTCTGATATCAGAGAAAGATACAGAACTGAGACTGGCCAGACAGCACCAATTAAACTTGATTAGGTTCAAACAGTCCCAAATTCTGTTGGCAATTTCCACCTGTACCCCCAAGGCTGTCCCATATACTTCTGCAATTCAAGAAACACATGGAAATATGGAATGGAAAAATGGGTATGGAAAACCTGATTTTCAATTACTTCCATATAGCTTCAGGTTTCCTGGAACCTTCAGGTTTTTTCTGATAATTTTGATGTAGCATTTAACTTTTGTCTTCCTGTGCTCTTCATGTAGGTTTTTATTAGTGATGACAGATTTGGTCACTGTTAGAAATAGAAGAACATAAGAAGCTAACTGTCCCATAATTTATTTTAAAAAATAAAATGTATAAGGCCCAAATGCCTTTAAAGATCAAGTGACAAGGCCAGAAAAACAAATGTGAAACCGAATTGCTGAGATTCAAAGTACCAGAGGCACAGCTTCCTCCAACCTCTTTAGCACCTGAAGTTGATTTGGGCAGGACATCTGCTGTGCTTACCGTGTCTAACATCTCCCGTGTATGTGCAGCTGACACACAAAACCGAGCCCTGGACTCTGTGATGGGAGTAGCTGGAAACCCAACCACTACCACCCCGATATTTTTTTCTAACATGCGTCTTGCAAAAGCCCTAAGGAGAGAAAAAGAGAAGGAGAAAAATCAAAATTACGTTATCCCCGATAAAATGAGCACAGATAGAAAACATTTTGCATGTAATGCAACAATGGGTAAAATCCTGCTTTCAGTTGATTGGATATTCCCAGTGATTTCCAGAAAAGCCAGAATTTTACCAGCAGGACTGAGATTCTGCTCAGGAAGCCATGTGGGTGTCAAACACTAGAAATGTGGTGGCAGAGAGGGCTCTGCAGGGTAGACATGATTCATTTATGTCAGTGAAAGTCTCCGAATACAAATCAAATCATGTCAGGGCATTCACACTCCCTAAGGATGGAAGAGGCTGGGCTCATGGAAAGTATGAACGCTTGGTTCCTGAACATCAGTAGGAATAAACCAAATCTGTGTGAAGGTTTATTTGCTCTCACAATTGCTCTGCCAGTTAAGAAGGCTTGTGTGGCATGTGTGAGACCTAGATCCCACAGCCACCCTAATAATACTTCCTGCAGCTCAACACTTCCATTATGCTACTGCTGACTTCTGGTCAAGTCAGTGCACAAGTACTGCTTGAGAGGAACTGTATAGTAAAACATGCAAAGACCTTTCAAAGAGCAGATGGGGGTTGGGAAAAAATCAGTTCATACATCAAAGGCAATGTGCCTCCTTTAATGACTACAAATTTGAAACCAAAAAATTCAAATTCAAAATGGTATCAAAAGTATTATTCCAGACCATGTTGAGAAAGGAAAAGGGGGAAAAAAAATTAAAATTCTGACATCTGGAACAACTCAAAATTAAACCTAGGGGCAAATTTAAAAGAAAACAGAACTAAATGATGAATTCAGCTAACAGTGTATGTTTCTCCTGGGAAGCACCTACCACAGAGAATATCATCCTCTGTAGTGTGTACCAAATAACCCACAAACTTGAACATGCTTGTTCTGCCAGCAAGTTCTTTCAGTACTTACCCTATCTTACCAGGCATATAAAGGAGCAAGGGGACAACGGGAGAATCATCATTGCCATAAATGATGAAGCCCATTTCATGCAGTTTTCGCCTGAAGTACCTTGTGTTTTTCTCCAGCTGACGCACTCTCTGGAGCCCTGAAACGAGCCAGTCAGGAGAGCAGTCAGTGCAAAGATCACAACTGGAGTCTAGTCACAGGCAAGAATCAGGGGTGGGGGTAGCAGTTTGGATGAAATGTAAAAGTTGCTATTTGATTGAGAAGAAAAACATGGAATGAGCTAAATGCAACTACGTTGATTATTATGGCATTGTAGGATGGATGGCTGATATTCCTGTACTTGTCAGGTGCCTTGCCATGGGCAGAAACAGTCTCTGTCTGGGGACAGACATATGGACAATTCCCTGGACTTTGTTGTGCTACATAAAACCTCCTGGAAGACACACACCTACAGAGAAATAATGCAGACAGGCCATGGAAATCCAGTGTGTTCTTTCTCAGTGTAACTGACTTTTGTCTCTGCATTGTCCCTGGCCTCATATAGCCACGGATCCACAGATAGGACCCCCCATCAAAACCGACAGGAAAGTTGAAATCAGTTATTTTTAATGAAGGAAAAAGACAAAAAAACAGCAGGGGAAAAAATGGGCTTGAAAAGACATTTCAGCCATTTCTTTTGCAGTGCCACAAAGGGGGTGGTTTCTGACAAGTGCAATTGCTTCCCAGCCTGTCGCATCAAGAGGCCAGAGACACGTTCTACATGACTGTAGGAGATGGAATATGGCCTTTCACCACTCCACCTGCATTTCATCTAATCAGTGAGCCAATCTATGTGCTGCTTTTTCACTGCTGAGAGGTGCTGACGGGGATGGTGCCATCTCCTCTGTACCCACATGCCAGCCCAGTGCCAGCCCAAGTTCGCATGGCCGAATCGAGCCAGCTCTGTCACCTTCCTGACCTCACCAGAAACAAAACTGCCAAGCCACTGCCAAGCAGATCGAGCCTCTAAACCTGAAAGCTGTTCAGCAGCTTGTGTCTGCCCAGCAGAGGTGGTGAGAGTGTGTGGTAAGACTGGGATTTAGCAGGACACAGTTAACACTCTTAACTTTCGTTTTCCTGCTGTTCATCAGCCCATACTTTCAGTATCACTTACATTATGTCACCAGACATGAAAACAATGAAACCTCCAGTGCAACTTATTTCCTCTTTTCCCTTTGCTTTTCCCTTAGCCTCTGCACAGATGTATCATGCTTTCACTCTCCATTTACATTTTCATTTTACTTTACATTTCCTTTGCTTCATTCTTCATTTACCACCTTCTACTGTCACCATTCTCTGTCTGGATGCCTGTTTTCTAATCCCCCACCTTGCTCTGTGTTCCACAGTGGCCAGAAAGGCATTTGTAGAAGCCACATGCCACCTGTGGCAGATTTGTCCTAGACCACATTCTGCCCCCACCATCTGCTCTGGCTTTTCTTCCTTTTCCCTCTTGGGTGCTGAAGTGGGGATCACCACACCTACATGAACCTCTTTTCCATTAATATTTCTGAACATGTGTAGGTTTGAAAAAGATCTACCACTTCATTTGTTCTGTGTCCTCCTGAGTCAAGGTTCTGTCAGTGTTCTGGCTGGGAAATTTATAGGGAACCCGGGACTTGCTTCACAGTGATCAGTGTTTTGCTTGAACAAATTAAAAGATCTCATAAAAACAGTGCATTTGTAACTTTATGCACAAAACTGCCCACACAGACAACCTGTTACTTACAGTCTCAGTCATTCAGTTTAAAGCACTCAGTGGAAGAGATCTGCTGGGTTAGAAAAGGCCACAAATAGTTTAACCATCTCTCTTAAAGCTGCTAAAGCAAAAACAGCTGTGCCAGAGCAAGGAAAACAAATGAAACACAAAAGCATCCTACTACAAAGCTTTCCAGTCACTAATAAAAACAATAGTCTGTGGTATTTCCAAAAATATTTTTGCTGTAGTAGATCTCAAAGAAACAGGAGGAAGTATTGGGGAGGAGGAGGAGGGAAGGGGAGAGATGACAGTAAGGACAGGGAGTTAGTTAGAGAACTACAGAATAATTGAAGTCTAAAGAGTGACTTTTTCTCTTGTTAGAAACTGTAAAGATGTTATTAGCACCTCTTCAATGTCCAAATTATGAGAAGGAGGGAGGGGGAGTAACCTGAATTAGGGGCTCAAAGCCACTGCCGTTCCTTGCTATCTTAGCAGCCCCTGAGCTAGTTTCCAAACTCTCAGTTGGAAAGCATTTGAAACTACTAGATTTTCAATTAGGGAAAGTTTTTTTTCATAAATGCAGATGTTCTTGGCGAGTGCAGTTGAAGACTTGCTGCCTTCTCCTTTCTATTCATGTGTTTACCACAGAGCTGGAAACACAGTGTGAGCCACGCAGGATTCCAGGCCGTTCTGTTCACCATTTATCAAACCATATGTGCAGGGCCCAGAGCTGAGCAGCTCTGTCTCTGCTTATTTTTGGGGCTGGAAATTCAGACTCCAGCTAAAGAAACTTTAGAACTGGAAGAGGGGGTTCAGGCAACCCCCCAAAAGTCAAACACCTCTTCCTTTTCTACTCCTCCTTTCCTGATTCTACATCCTCAGCCAGTTTGTGATGTGAGATTCCCCCTCCTTTCAAGACTCCCTATGGAGCTCGTTTCAAGCCAGCCAGTGCAAATGCAAAAGAGACACTTGAATGTTTCAGCAACGTCCCAGAATACTAATATCATTTTCAGGGATGCATTAAAGAGCCAAATAAAAGATCAGAGTGCTCACATATATCTGGAGGGAAAAAAAGCACATTAGGAGACAATTGCTCCATACACTGTATTTGTGGGTGGGTGGCTGGGACGAACCTGCTTCTTTACCAAATGTCAACACTTTCCTTTCTCATGTTAAGTTTTGTGGTCAAAGACCACAGACACACATCATATACACACTTATATGCTGTCCCAATAAGAGCAATGAAACTATTAAAATTTGTAGCTTGCAATGTCAGATAAGGCGGCAGATTTACATTTTTTTTTTTGTCTCATTGGTCTGATTTCCCCCCCCACACTCTTGATTAAGAGTGATGAATTCAGTTTAGAACCAGTCCAAATTCACTGTGGGATGTTTAACTAAGAGCACTACATTTAGAAAGCGTTTTCTTTGATTCCATAGGCTGGGATCTTGCACCCTTTACTATTTATTGAGTGAAAATCTGCTGAGCAGACCCTTGAGCTAAAAGAATACGGCTGCATCTATGTAAGTGTAAGAATTTACCTGTATGGGACTAATTAGAGGATTAGGTCCCTAGACAGCAAATATATGTGTTACAAAACTTTTACTTTGCAAAATCCTTGAGGATTTATAGTCTATGCAAAGAGCTTATAGCACAGCATGCAGCATATCCAGAGAGTTATATTCCATGAAATATGTGAACCACAACACAGCATATGTTTGGAAAAAGCAGCCTGGACAGGGAAAACCAACCCTCCTCTATTTAAAACTAAGCACACTAATGCTTCAGAGTATTCAGCTAAGGCTGAGAACAACTTTATTAAGTGCTCTGTATCTTCTTAGTGGCTGAATTAAGAAGGGACAGAAAGAGAGAAAGGTGAATGATAAACAATTCCCGAATTTCACAAGTTATCTTCATGCTGCTGGGAACACACACAGCTGGTTTACGGGGATTTTTCTGAAATAAGGGATTAATTGCCCGGATGGTGCAAGAAAAGCAGATTTACTGCATCAGCAATCCACCTTCTGCTGGCAAATTTAGAACTTTCATTCGGTTGCAGCACTTTCAAAATATTTGGTTTGCTGCAAAGTTCTTAAGGTGTTGGAAATTCTGGGAAAAATGCTGATTATATTTTTATATGACACACATTGCTGCATACTGCTGGCTTTAGCTCATTAATTTATGCAGGCTTTTTTTAAAAAAAATAATATGGTTTAGCTGAAAGAAAAGTACAAAAAGGCGGCAAGAGAGAGAGAGAGAAATAGCAAAATGTAGTAGCTTGCTCAGAATTTCTTTGAAGCCACAAGCTTTTTAAGAGAGCCACTTGCTGTAATAGCCTTGGCAGAAGCTTTGTCACACACTCTCAGGGCACCTGACATCAGGAAGGCATCCTGACTACGTGTCTGAGGGCCTGATCTTAGGCTGGCTTTACCTGGCACAGCTCTGTGTACTTGAATAGAACTTTGCTGTTTGTGCCAGCTGAGGACCTTATCCTGGCAGCAAAAGAGGCAGTAAAACTGTCAGCTCTCTAAATGAAAACTTTGTTTTCCTCTTCCAGAGACGCCTGCTTTTGCCCCACGCAAAATGCTCATGAGCGTAAGAGAAGCTGCCTGCGTTCAATTCCTGCACCAACATTCCACCTTTGAACTCCTCCTGCAGTCTTCTTGCCTTGGAAGCTTTGACTCAAGTCTATTGAGAAGAGGAATAAGCAACCTGCAGCCTTTCATGGCAAGATCTCAGGTGTGGGAGGTGAAAGAGAGCTATTTTTCCTGATCCGTTGCCAGGAAAGATAACCCCACACTGTTACTGGCTTTTGGCACATGGTAGACTCTGCAAGATGCAAATCCACCTGCTTTAATCTTCTCCAGCTGCTGTTTCCTAGGGTCTTTCTAATTAGTTACACAATTGAGCTTTTACATACCAGTGTCAGTGCTCCTCGGACAGAGCACTCAACTCCCTGCCTTCCTCTGCTAACAACTAGATAGGAAAAAGCAATCTTCCATAGGCTGAAAAAAACCCTGGAAAACAAATAGCTCTTTACCACTAAGCTATTGCAGATGGACAGATTTTCATTTTTCCCCTCTGGTTCCATTATAAGAGTAACCCACATGTACCTCCATGTGCATTAAATCACAAATAGAATGCTATAAAACCGGGGTGCCTAAAGGAAATATGTTCTCAGATAAAACAATCTTCATAAAAAATAGCTTTGCTATGAACTGGGGAGAAGTGAAGACATTTATTTCTACAGTTTGATGCTAACTAGGAAGCTAGTAGTTTCAACTTAATTCAGCTGCTAAATAAGCCCTTAAGGACCTATTTTAACTGTGAACTGCTGCAGAATGCTTTTCAGACAAGATTAAGGGAAGAAAAACGGCAGTTTCAGCTGAAGCAGAAAGGAGAACAAACGGCAAAGATTCGGTGATTTTTTTTACTTTGTTTCTCGAATGAGTCCGACCTGCCTGCCCAGCACCTTATGTATATTCGGCTGGACAATGCAGGGACAGAGCAGCCTTGGCTGAGCTCTGTTTGCTCCCATTACAGGTGATTAATCACAGAGAGGGGCTGCCCCACCGCTGAAATCCAGGCAGGGCACAACGCACTCCATCTGCATCCCACGCGGCGTTCCGGAGGTACCCGGCATCCAGAGATGGCTTTCCTGCTTTGGGCTGGGCAGGCTGAGACAGCATCTGCAGCAGAGGAGGGACCCTCACCCCCTGCCTGAAAAGGGGGCTGTGTCGTGGAGCTGCTGTCCCTGGGGAAAGCACAGCTTTCACCGCTGGGGGACAGGCTCCAGGTGACATCCCTCCCTTGCCTGCCGCTGATGCTTATGTCGGGATACAGGGAACATCTATCTGTGTGCCGGAGGGCTACTGGTTTTTACTCTGAATATGGAAAAAGGGACTGCAAACGAGATGGAACTTGATGAATCCTCAGAGATTTTGCAAATCACTGCAAACACTGCTAGTCTAAAGCCCCTGCTTGTTCAGATCAACTGACTCTCCATGGATATATTTGATGTCCTGTCAATGCCTTAAGTTTCAGCTTTTGTATTTTTTACATTCTGGGCTGTTTTGGTGGGTAGTTTTAGATTTCATATTCAGTGCTATTCAGCTCTCTTCACAGAGTAGACAGACAAAACAATTCCTTCTCTAGTTTGACACCAAGGACAACTTTCAGGCCCAAGAACAAAACCAAGGGTGAAGGGAGAAGGAAAACCAAGGAGGATGGAGCTTCCTAACCTGGAGCTGGAATTGCATACTGAACTCCAATGTGCTGATGGAGCAGAACTTATCAAAGTGTGAGCCCTGGTGCTCAGGTGTCCATTCTGTGCCCATTTTGGGGTCACCTTGGGTGTGGCCCAGCCGGGCACTGGTGCTGCCAGGTATTTATTTTAATAAATCCCTGCTTTCTCCTTTTGCTCTGGCTGGGATCTGCTCCAGCTCAGCCCCCAAAAGGCATCACTGTGGCAGGTGGATCACTTGGCAGGTGTCTCCTTAGAACAGCATGTCCAACTCATTTTGAGCAAAGATATCAGAACTTAGCTTCATTTCATCACCCACTGCTGGGAGAACATCTGTGATGTTCAGCTTAGACAAACAATAATTGTGGCAGCATATTATCATCACTAATATCTTCACTGTTGTCATGACTGGGAGCCCCAGTCATGGAGCCAATGCTGTGCAAACAAGGAATAAATGTGTTTAAGGGCTTGAAATGTAACCACATTACACTTACTGGGAATATTAACTTAAAATTAAGCCAGGGTTCAAGCACTCTGCTTGCTAAGGACCTAGGGGAAGTAATCCCCTCAGAATGCAGCAGCAAAATGAGAATTTGAGAAAGACAGGCTTTAGTGGGAGTGATTCTACAAGCTGTTTTGAGCAGGTCCAAGGGGTCCATGGCTAAGCCACCTGCAGATTAAAATTTACATAACTTTAATAGTTATTTCCATCATCAGTCCAAACTGGCACAGACTGATTTTGCTGCAGATCGGATTGTTCCTCTCAGCTCCAGCTGCTCAAAAATCCTGACACTGGGACTCATGGAGCCATGTGGCAGATTTGCTCTGGGAGCCAGTCTGGGTGTAGGCTAACCACTTGTGGGAGGGTTGGTTTATTTTTCAGCTACATCAGTGCTCTGATTCAGCTCCTTGCACGGCTGCACTGACACTCAGGCTGGCGTGGGAAGAAGGGGCACAAGAAAGGGGATAGGCAGGGGAGGAGAAACTGAGGATAAGACTGCCCCTCCTTGCACCAGTGTTGGTTTATGTCAGGTCACAGTGATACAGAACTAAGGTTTCCAAATTTACAGAGGATCCTGACAAAGCAAAACTAATATTTTCAAAAGACTGTTTCAAAAGAGGGCAGAGAGCACAGGAAAATGTTGGAAACTGATTTTAAGGAGCTGGTCCTCCACTTGTACAAAAAATAATCTGAGGCTGATGGAAATACCTTAAAAAAGAATCTTTGAAAAAAAATTTCTTTAACAGAAAGCAGCATTCTGCCATTTCTCACAATCTGAACGAGCTCAAATGCAAGAATTCAAGAGTCTGCTAAAAACACAAATGGAAACTAGTACTTGCTAAAAGATAAACCAATCAGTACAAACGGCAAAGGAAATGAACATCTTAAAGAAACACAATCTAAACAACTTCAGAAATTATCTTTTAACAAAACATCTTTTACTAGTAGATTCCAGAGGACAGGCTTTTAAATGTTTCAGCATCCCATAAAAACATGAAAAATGCCCACTGCTGTTGGTGAATTATTGTTTGCCATACATTAAACAGAAAAAATGTTTCCTTTACAAATGCTGCAATTTGCTTTTTACACTAGCATAATCTATTATTAGCCATCAAAAAAATTGCTTTGGACTTCCCAGCAGCCTTAACTCCGTCTGCCTAGTGGTTCTATTTTACACCTATCAAATTTAAGTGTTAAAATATGCTTTCAGTGCTGTCATGCAGAAAGGGGGGAGGAAGAAAAGGTCTGGGGTCACAGCTGGAGGGGCTGTGTTGCATGCAAGCAAGTGAACTTGCAAATCTGTGCAGGGTCCAAACACTCCGAGTCAACTCCAGTCTCATCACAGGATAAAACCACTAAGGCAGCTGCTGAGTTTCCTGAGGTATCTCCAGTGGTGCAGTGAGAAAGCCACGAGGAAAACACATAAAGAATATCTATATTATGAATTATAAAGAGTAAATGCCATGGGAACTTCTGCTTCCCATATTTCCTAATAAATGAGATGAAAAGGCCACAAAGGCTTAGGAGGGGAAAACCATTTTTTTTTTTTTTAATAGACTACATGAGCTGAACTGAGGAACTTGCTGCCTAATGACATTACTGGAGGAAATACAGCTTCCAGAAGTTCATACACTTTTGAACAACTCTGTTACATGAACTATGAAAGTATCTATGATGTTATAGTGCTAAGAACAAATGTGTTTTGTTCTACAAGACATCAATTTTCAGAGTTCTGGAAAACAGGACTTTTATTTAACTAAAAATTTGATTTCACATTTTGTAGTCAGTTTCTGATTCTTTGGGTATAGTTGCTCAAGAAATACTGGTAATATTGACGTCAACCTGTTCTTCTTTCCCAGGCAGGAACAATGAGTTTTGAGGGAGCTACTACCTCTTCTTAATTTAGCATTTCTTGCTCTTCATTTTCTCAAGTCATCACAGAAAACATGGCAAACTAAATGAAACTGTAATAGCTGGTCGTGGGCTCTGCAGTATCCTCCAGGTCACATTATCATGATATTAATGTCTCACAGCTATCACAAATATTGATGTGGGACATACCCACATGTGTACACCTTTCAGCATGGAACAGACACCAGCTGTGGGTAATTTCCAGCTGAACAGTTTAGGTTTCACAGAATTACTCTGAAGGTGTCAGCCTGTTCCTTCCCTTGGTGATGAAGCAGAACCCCAGGGCCCTTGAAACATCTATTCAAACATCCCCTAAGCTGATCCTATCCTGGAAATGCACATCCTGATTCCAAACAACCATATTCTTACTAACTGAAAATAAAGGAAGAAAATATGGGAGATCAATCAGTTGAATACACATCAGGATACACAAGCAGTGTCTGCACTTCTGGGCTCTGATATTACCTACTAGACAGTTGCATTTGTGCTAGTCTTTTCTAAATCACTGCTTAACAAATTAATGGAGAATAACCAGCAAGAAATTCAAGGGACTGGATGAGTCTTATATCTGGGAAAATAAAGAAGACTAAAAAATGTGGAGTTTTCTGAGCAGCAACATTAACGACCAAATCAGTCTGCCTTCTCTTAGTCATCTATTAATCTGCCAAGGAGTCACAAAGTTCAGACATAAGAACGTGCTGGGTTAACACATTTGTTGTCCTCTTATTCCATGCTCTTTCCAACAAGCACCTTCTAATTCACATGGAACTTTTTAGCCCTTGGTGGACATCTCCTTATAAAGGATTCCCCAAAGTGTCCAATGGGAAGAGAGTGCCATTTGAAATTAACTGCAAAATAAACTCCTTCCTAAAGATCTGACAGGCTTCCAGAGACCACATGGGTGATGCTACCCTGCAGAAACTTCGGTTTACTTGAAGCTTCTCTGCTCCATAGCTCACATGCAGGATTCACCACCTTCTGTGATAGTGGACCAAAAGAACCCTGCCAAGGTCGTAGTCCTTGGAGTCAAAAATATCTCAGGAGAGACAGCATTTTCTCCCTTCTGTTTCTTGCTCCTTTCTGAGCCACCACCTTCCTCTCCAAAGCAACACATTGTAGTGTGATCCAGTACAGCATTTTTTTCCTGCACTTTGGGTTGTGGGGTTTTTTTGTAGTCCACAAGACAGCCTAACGAAGGGAGGCCCACATGAAAGAAAACCCAAAAGACTAAAATAATGAGTCTGGCTCAAAAGGACGAGAAACATTTTTACACATCACAGCCAGCTTGCTAGCCTTTGTGCAATGGTCTAAATTGTGATATATGATTTATTCGTTTGTTTTTCTACTCATTTGCATTTCATATTACAAGACAACTTTTCAAAAAGCTGACAGAACAGTCATCTACTTCATAACGGATTTGCAGAAGACTTAATAAGCCCTCATTTCATGAAGAAATCCAAACACTGTGTCATTGAACAGTGTTGAAGAGAAAACGCTTCGAACTCCTAGTCCTAAAACAGACACGCACAGCTTAAAGAAACTCCGCCTCGCACCAGGTTCTCCTCTAATCCTGCACGGGGCTGCAGTGCAGGATCCCGCTAGCCGGAGAGCATTTTTAACAGGCTTGGGAACGCTCGGCATGTTTGGTGTTTTCCACGCAGCATCTGCGGGCGCCCGAGCAGCGAGCGCCGGGCAGGCTCAGTGTCAGACCGCCCTCTCACGGCAGCAGCGCCGCCCGGCCCCGCGGGCCCACAAGGATGCCAGAGATGCTCTCTTGCACCGAGCACACCTGCAGGCATCAGCACATGCAGCCGGACACCGTCCGGATTTCCCGCTGGAGGCAGTTTTTATGCTCTGGCTTCTCCGCCAGAAATGATGGGAGCATCGCTGCCTCGCCGTCTGCGCATTGTGCCCGAGCTGCGCTGCCTTTTGCACTCCAACAGAATTTGGCGTTGGGGCTGGATAATCTATCCCTCTGATGCTTGAAGTGTTAGTTATTATATTTTTTACACTCTGTGCTGTATTGGTGGGTAGTTTTAGATTTCATATTCAGTGCTACTGAGCTCTCTTCACACAGCAGACAGACAAAACAATTCCTTCTCTAGTTTGACACCAAGGACAACTTTCAGGCCCAAGAACAAAACCAAGGGTGAAGGGAGAAGGAAAACCAAGGAGGATGGAGCTTCCTAACCTGGAGCTGGAATTGCACAATGAACTCCAATGTGCTGATGGAGCAGAACTTATCAAAGTGTGAGCCCTGGTGCTCAGGTGTCCATTCTGTGCCCATTTTGGGGTCACCTTGGGTGTGGCCCAGCCGGGCTCTTGTGCTGCCCAGGTGTTCCCAGTGAGGCCTTTGAATAAATCCCTGCTTTATCCTTTTGCTCTGGCTGGGCTCTGCTCCAGCTCAGCCTCCTCCTCTGCACTCTAGGTTTTGTAAATTCTATAAATAAATCATGCTCATCGAAGCACATGAATGTCTTAATAGCCTTGTATCTATCATGGTTTGAAACAGCCCTCTAGGGCACTACAACCGAGTAGTGCACAGCCGTATTTACCTGCTCTCATCTACCCTTTATCTCTTCCATCCCTTAACCCAGTCAGGGAGGACTAATACAGATTTAATTCTGCTAGTTTCAGACAAAGTAAGAGAAAATAGCACCGCTGGACCAGTATAAAAGCAATTGCAATTCAGAACAGAATCTTTATCTTCAGCTGCACATTAAAGAATATCATGACTCTCAGGCATTCCTGAAAAAAAACCCCACCTGATTGAAAAGTGATTAAAAAAATTCAATCACTTTTTCTCCACATTGGGATTTAAGTCCTAGAACACTGAACACATATCAGCATTGCTTTGAAATAGTAACAGATAGGTTTGTCACAGTAATTTTGCTGTATAGGAAAAGCATTTCACAGAGGATAAAAGGTCACACAGAGGACAAAGCATGTCACACAGAGATAGGACAGCAGCTGCCTCTGCAACTTTAAGAGATGAACAGAAATACACCTGATTTTTCATAAGGATACCAAGTAGCCAATTCTTCTGGGACAAAATTAGGCACACTGGGACAAACAAAACTAGGCTCAGGATATCATAATTGACGCCTGAGTGAAATAGGAATTACTATAATCATCTTTCCCTACTATACAATACCTGCTCTGAAATGCTGCACCATGCTTGAGTTGCTTGCCATTTTGAAGCTTCACACTTACAAAGAAGCCAAATTGACAGCACCTAGCCCATAAATGAGGGCATGTCCTAATGAACATTACTACAAAGTCAGACAATATATTCCAAGGGAAATCCATGCATTTCTATTTGTTGCTGCAAAGCAGAATGGGCTGGCAACTATACAGCCAGAACTCCAACAGATTTCCCTCCCTGCTGCATGTGGATTGCAATACTTCTTTGCTGCTGGGTGATGTTTGGCTTGTGAGTGTACCCAGAGATGCCCTGGTAGGAGCTGAATTGAGGGAGGGAGGGAGGGAGGGAGGAAGGCAGGAAGGAAGGAGGGAAGGGAGGAAGGAAGGAAGAGAGGAAGGAAGAAAGGAAGGGAGGAAGGAAGGCATGGAAGTCAGGAAGGCAAGGAAGGCAGGAAGGAAGGCAGGAAGGAAGGCAGGCAGGAAGGCAGGCAGGCAGGCAGGCAGGCAGGCAGGCAGGCAGGCAGGCAGGAAGGAAGGAAGGAAGGAAGGAAGGAAGGAAGGAAGGAAGGAAGGAAGAAAGGAAGGAAGGAAGGAAGTCTGGCTTACCTTGCGTTGTCCCATCCAGTCCCATGAGACATTTCATTGCCCTGATGATTTGCTCTGCCACGGCAGGACACATAGATGTGGCGTACACAGCACTGTGAGAATGAGTTCGTAAAAAGTCCACAAGGTCCTTACACAAGCAAAACAAAGCATGAATGAGCTTTGAGCTGGCCAAACAGCAGATCTCCCTCTTAACTACTGTAGGAGTGGGAACGTGCAAAAGGGAGAGGACATTTCACCAGCTACTGGATTGCATTCTTGGCTGCCGCTGTTAATACATGGCCTGAAGAAACATCAGGCAGGTGCGAATGCTTTACCATATAAGTGGGGCAATTACAGCTGAAACAAAAGTCTGGAACAGAATAATGTTTACTTCTGTGCTAAGACTTATTATAAAGCAGCCAAAATAATTTTAAGACCAGTGAACAGCTGCACTTAAAATAATGCTGCTCAGTTCCCCTCTGGTAGTGAAACAAAGGCTCTCTGACACCAGTATAAGGCCTTTGCCACATGACCTAGCCCAGGAAAAGCAACCTTACTTTTTACCTATAGACAGAGATAGATCTATCTGTGTCTATAAGCACATAAATTTTCAACCAAAACTTTCAATCAGTTTGGCAGGGACAGTCATGTCAGAGTTGGTACCAATGCTTTAATATTTCCTAAGAAAACAATGACTAAGAACACAACCTGTCCTCTTAGAAAAACCATTGATAGGTGTGTCTAAAACATCAGTAACTCTCCTGAATCCAGGCATGCAGTAGGAATTCAGATCTTACTAACATCATCACTATTGTAACAACAACTTATATCCCCTAGAGCAAAATATCACAGTAACAGCTACCACACCAAAAGTTGAGTGCCTGTTAGTGAGAAAGGCATGAGGCCTGCTTGAAAGTTGACTTTGATTAAAAAAACTCCATCAGAAAAAAAAAAAAACCCAACAAAAACCCAAAACCAAAACAAACCAAAAAAACACTCCAGGGAGAGTAACACAAATCACCACCAAAATACTGCAGGAGCCCACACAGTTAACTCCAGTGCAGAGGATAAAGATTTACCTAACCTCACACAGGTTGTGCATAGCCACATTGCAGCTGTATTCCTAAGGGTTTGCTTGAAAGCTAAGAAGGCTGCTGAGCTCCAGCTGATGCAGAATAAACAGCGCCACTGTGAGTTTTTGGCTGCAGAAAGGAGCCTAAGTGGGTGAATGGGTGAGCTCCTTCCAAGGCTGAGAAGCCTGAGGGAAAGCTTAGTGGTACACACAGCATGAAAATAGTGACCTGTTTTCACTTAAAAAAACGCTTCCAAGCATTAGAGGATAAATTATATACTTTTCACAGGTCTAATCTTTCTGTATTTTCTAGCTACGTTACCCTCATTGTGTTTGGTAAAAAATAAATGTACAGATACGAATTCAGGAAGCCAAGGAAATAAAGAAAATTGATTCTTGATATATTATGACACTTGGTTTTAAGATCTCCAGGGGCAAACCCAAAAAAGACAGTAAGAAATACACAGTTTATACTTTCTTATAGCCCTTTTATTCTACTGTAGGGCTGTCCTTATTAATGTTATCCTGACAACAACCATATGGGCTGTCTAAACAGGCTTCCCACTCATTCAGCAGACTGCTTAAAAAATACATTCAGCTGGGTATGAAAAGAGAAAATAATCAGCAACCATTTGATCTCTCTGTCAAGCAACAAAACCAATGACATTTCACAATGGTCCTGATTATGCTTTCTCTTCTACACCCCCAGTTAAAGCAAGCTCAGCTCTACTTTTTGTTGACATCTGTTGTTGGCAAGAGATTGTTTTGTTAACGTACATGGAGGAGCAACTGAGGACACAGAATTTACTATTGCAAAAGGCCCCCAGTAACCTCTTTCTCCACTCTCCCAAAAAATGCAACTGTGTCAATCGACAACTCTTTAGGAATTTTATTATCAGTGGATGAAACTGTGGTTTTAATCTCTCAATATTGCTCCACACACTGTTTACAAATGTGAAACAAAGTAATGAGCAATCCGCATGCAAATTAATGTAGGGAAGTATATTAGCCAACCACAACATGTCCAAACATTTCCAAGACAAACAACAGCCATCAGGGTGGCGCAGAATAACCCAACTCAAGCAAATTACATAATATGAACATGAGACAAAAATAAGAAAGTCTGACTGTTTGATGTGCGTTTGGGATCCAGGCAAAAAGTGACACCAACTTTAGCACAGCGTTAAGCAGTCTGTCCAAATAGATACTGAAATATATCATGTATCACACAAGAGCAGTTCCCACACCCCTGACGTGAAATTGTTTATTACTTCCTTTTACCTTTCTGCCAGCTATGTATCCCCCAGCCGCGCCGAAGCTCTTGGTGAAAGTTCCCATTAGTACGTCGACGTCATCGGGACTCATTCCGAAATATTCCACAACTCCTCGGCCCGTTGCTCCCACTGCCCCAATGCTGTGAGCTTCGTCCAAGTAGAGGTAGGCTTTGTATTTGTTCTTCAAGGAGACGATCTCTGGCAGGCGCACGATGGACCCTTCCATGCTGTACGTGGGGAGAGAACCAGGGGTGAACTGCAAAGCCTGCACTCTTCCCCACGCTGGCAGGAAAGCCAGCCATGAACTGCCTTATTCCACCAAAGTTCTCCCGGGATCTCAGTTTTTACTTACAAGCCAAAGAAAACTCGCAACCCGCTCCTGCTAGTGGGTGAGTACCAAAGGGTTAAATGTTTTTAGAATTCAAACAGTCAAAGCCGGTCAAAAAGGTCTCTGAATGTTTGTAAACTGTCAGCATGTCAGAGGAGAAAAGGAAAGGTGTAAAGCAAGGCAGAGAGCTAACCCTAAGCAGCACATTACAGTTCGTCTCTACAAAACAAACATTTTAAAGAACTGCAGCAATTCAATCTGGTCCTTTCTTACTTCATCGTCAGCTCCTGTGGCAATATTTGGGCATAACAGCTCTAGAGCAAATTCATCTGGTGCAGAGGAGTTGGGTCCAACATACACTGGAGTTGGGCCATGTGAAACCCACAGCTGGTGCCATAAGCTCTAAGCATTCCCAGTCTTCACAGAATCAGGGATTAAAACAGGCAGCTGAAATCCAGTCTTGCCAGTTTTTGCTTCAATATGTGCTTTTTAGGAAATTTAGCCTGCTACCTAGTAATCAAAAGGAAAAAGGTCTCCATTCCTTTTCTTTTTACTTTTTTACAGCCACGCAGAAAAACTAAATATATGGAACTGGCACTGGTTACCCAGAGAAGCTGTGGGTGCCCCATACCTGGAAGTGTTCTAGGCCAGGCTGGATGGGGCTCTGAGCAACCTGGTTGAGTGGAAGATGTCCCTGTCCATGGCAGGGGGGGTTTGGAACAAGACGAGCTTTCAGTCCCTTCCAACCCAAACCATTCCATGATTCTGTGACTAATGGTGCACTGAGATTTATAGAAATGAGAAGAGATAATAAATCTTTTGCACTGTTGGCAGTCATGTCAGCAAATGAGAAGGCACAGAAAAGGTGTCCAGCAAAATGAAAGCGCAGGGAAATAAATAAGAAATGCTCTCTGATCCCATTAAGATGACACATGCAGAGTATCGCTGTGAAGACTTGTGTCTTGAAAACCTTTGTGAGATGACTACAGCTACGCTTGGATAGGCTCAGAAGCCCTCAGTATTCATTTCATAATGAGTTAATCGTGTTCTCTTCCACTAGCTCTAGTAAGCAGGTCTTTAAAAGCTCAAAACTTCCTATCAAACACAAAGTCATTGTGCCGTGTGCTAGGAAAACCAGGGCTCTGTGGCTAAGGCCCCCAGCTAAGGTGTAGCCACTCGCAATGAGTTTCAGATGACCAGAACATGGACTTTGGTCCCAAACAGAAAGTACAAAAGAGAAGAGCAATCAACAGTGTGTTGGAAATTTTTGGATCCTGGACCAGTGGCTCTCACAGGCTGCTTTGCTGCCAGTATACTTGTACTGCGCAGCTGAAAGTCTGGCACCATAAAAGGAGCACGATGTGCTTTTAGCACTTGGGAAATTTCTGACAATTTTAGTCCTTCTTCATCCTTTGGTCTCCTGAGTCAGCTTGGAAACCATTCTCCAGTTTTGAAGGAGACCTGCCCAAAGGCAAGTCTCCACTAGTGTAACAGCATGGGGGAGTAGCCATGGACAAGGGTTGCCTGTGCTGTTCACACTGGGAGGTTCAGAGAGCCTGGCTCTGTGTGCCTGGAGGCATATTTTTGGCTGTTGGTGACTGCTGGCAAATCTTCTCCTGTCTTGCCCAGCCATAAAAGAGGCAGCCGTGGGACTGTGTTGGCACCATGGTCCCTTGCAGCAAAGAAGGGTGGGCTTGTACTGCAAGCTCCTGAGGACTGGGCTTTCTCACTTTTCCCAAATGGCTCTTGGCAGCTGGGGGAGAAGCAATTCAAACCACCACAGCTATTTTCCTAGTGGACAGAAGGGCAGAGCCCACAGTCCTCACAGAGCTCAGAGTCAAAGCATTAGTCAGCTAAAATCACACCAGGACTCTGGGTGTGCTGGGCTTGGCAGCTTGCAGCTGTGTCTGGAGAGCCAAGGAGCACCTCTGCAAACTGCAGTCCTGTTGGGACCCTAAGCACAGAGAATTTCAGGCTTTCTGTGCTGACAGGGAATGGTCCTCAAAGATACACTGCATTTCACCTGAGGTCTTGGGAAAGGCTTCCAAAATTGAGTGATAGCACTGAAATCATGAGTGTGTAGTTGAATAGAAGTGTGTTATCTCACAGGGTGAGAAATTTAGAATTTAAGATAGTAAGTTAAAATAATATATATGTGACAAGATGGAGGGTTTAAGGCATAGCCTTCTTCTTCTTCACAAGTTTGACTAATTTTGTGTAATTAGTCAGAAAAATCCACAGTGCCAGTGCGGGACATGGGTGATTAGTTACTAAATTAGAAGTTAAAATAAATTAATTTGCATCTCATAATTGAGTAGTTTAAGCTTAAAAGACCTTAAAAACTTTCCTCTGTACTCCATTTTTGCTCTGTTAACTCAGCATGTAGAAGCACTCACAGTCAGTGAGGCTGTAAAGTAGATAAGAAATAATAAACATTCAAGTCCAAACACAAATTATGTCTCTCTTACTTTTAATCCTGACCCTGAGAAGAAGGACCTGGTAAAGCAAAGGTGTTTGCCACACAATCCCACCCTTCTCCTTCCAGCAATGCTTGGGCAAACCAGCCAGGCAGAGAAGGACAATGACTTTTTTTCCACGTTTTTATGGCCATCATTAGGATTGGTGGCTCGTGGAGATTCAGGCAGGAGAGACAGCATTTAGCTTCAAAAAGAGTAAAAAAAAGGTGAATTAAAAATGCTGCGTGTTTGTGTAATGGAAGGAAAGTTGTGCTGAATCCCAGAATACATGGAGCTGGTACACGGCTGATGCAAGATTAAACCATTTAGAAGATTTAATGAAAACTTTTCTTTCTCGTATGAGTAGGAGATTTCTCTTGTAAGTCTTAAGCTGCTTAGCACAACAAGGCATTTGTATTCAGTTTCAGTTCTGATCTACTGCTCTTGAAAGATGCTGGCTGACATAAATGCAATAGCTGACAGAGGTCCTAATGTGGCCTTGAAGGATCCATGGAACAGATAAAATGCTGCTGGAGTTGTGTCTATATTCTGTGCTGCCATTCCAACAGGTCTGAGCCCTCCTGATGGCAGGGATGAGAACTGTTTTGCTTCCTGCTGTGGTCTTGGTCTCTTTTTGACCCTGGGAGCTGGTTAGTGATATGCACACCACTCTGTCTAGAATTGGATCAAGATAAAGCTCACTTCACATAACCCCTTGGGTAGCCCAAATGGAAAGTTTCCTGAATCCTTCAATAAAAGTTTACATCAAATGAGCTTAAACCAAAGAGCCAGAAGTGAACTGCACTGGTTCTGTCTCACTCTGGCTGGGCCACTTAGCTTTGTGTACAAAAGTATGGATCTGCTCAAGCACACAGGGCACATAAAAAAACCCCAGATGCAGATGAACCAAAGCTGGCTCTGCCCAGGCCAGGCATTCTCATTATGTGGTATGATACCCTGTCTTGTAGCCCAAATTCTTAGCTTGGTGGCAGGGATGGAAAGCTTCTAGATTGCAGCTGACCCTCATCTCCCTTGTGTGATGGACAGGCACAAGAACGTGGGTCAGTACACACTCAGTTTGAACGTACTTCCAGATGCCAGGAGATAATCCCAAATTTTTAGTACACTCCAGTTTGAAAGTTGATTCAACCCCCATCAAACCACCAATGTTCTTTCTGAGGCAGCTGATGAATTGTGGACCCAGGTGCTTTGAGAGACAGGAGGTATATGCTTGTGATGGTCACTTCAAAAACTTCTTGGGAAAAGAGGTTTTTTACATTCTACTATGGTACCACAGTTTCTTTTTTTTTTTCTTTTTATCTGTCAGGAAAATGAATTTACAAAACTATTCCACCTCTTATCTACTTCATCTCTAAACATGCCCTAGAGTACCACGATCTTTTCCACATTTGAAGAGTTTGTCTGTTCCCCTTTCAGGCTAGTTTGTAACTGGGGAAAAAAAAAAATCCTTCCTTTCCTGGACAGCTACTCACAAGACATATACATTCCACTTTAACAGTTACTTTAGGTACTGCTTTCTTACATAAACCTTGTATGTTCATACAACAATCTCTGTTTTGTAGTTTAGAGCAATAATTTTAAGGAAATCTTTCAACTCTGTCCTCAATTACAACTCCATTTCAACACTGAAATGATAGAAATGTTAACATTTAATGCTGGTCCCTGGCCAAAGACATTAAATGTTACCTCATTCTTTTCTGTAAGTCCAGTCACTTAATCCCAGGAAATAAAAAATAACCCTGCTAAATTTCCTACACTATTGGCATTGAATCCCAAGGAACTTCTAATGCACATGAAAAGGCATTGGACAATAGTTAACCGATCAGAGAAATTTTTGTAGCTGGAAGGGAAAATACACAAATTAAATTAAAAGTAAGGAAAGAAAAAAAAAAAAAAAAAGAAAACCAATCTGTTTTGATTTCAGTTTCTGATGCCCCATAACTTCTGCCCTGGGCTTTGGCCTATCTGAATCCTAAGTAAATATGCATAGAAGAGAGCAGAAGCCTACCACAAACCATGTAAGAACACAGTAACTGATTAATCCTAAACTGGAAATGGTAGAAGCCAAGGAAAACATTAGCTGGAATTCAAATAATAAAAATATGATTTAGCAAGTCAGTTTAACTTGTGCCCTGGTCATTGCCAAAACTTGTTCATGCTTTTTGGAGTCGAGATTGATGGCTAGATGATCTCCCTCAGTTTGGAACACAAACGGAATATATTTGCTCCTAGGCCGGTCCATGCTAAGAACCAGCTTTCACTAGGAGTTACATTTACTTTTGATGATTTTTTTTTTCTTTTAAGATAATATAGACATTAAAAAGCAAACAAACATATACTTAATGCTATTTATTTGACATGTAGCTTGAGTGTTTCCCAAGTTGAGGGGCCAATTCTGCCTTCAGTTGTAACCAAGCAAAATCTGTGGTTTATGGTTTCAAACACGAGTCTGATTTCCAGAAATGCTCGTGTTGGCTAACAATGACCCTTTTCAAATTTTGCCAGCTGGTAAGTCTAGGCTTATGCACAGTGTAAACACTTTAAGATACTCCTAATGGAAACAGAAGGCGAATTTCTTTCCATACCATAAACTTCACCATACTAAGGCTACGGTGTCCCATATAACAATATTTTTTTTAAAGAAGGAAAGCTTAGTGTTTTCTTTTATATCTCTGGAAAAAGCATTTCTGTAAGAATTTGCCAAGTTAAACTTGCAAATCAAGGTATTTTAACTTGGAGAATGGCTCTGACCACCTTATTTAAATTCTATATTTGCTGTCCCTGAAGCATAGCTTGAGGAAAGACATAAAAAAAAAGTGGTATTAACTATTGTAAGAAGAATACATTAACTGCACTCTAACTCCTCTTAAACCCTCTTGATGAATGTTAATTTGGCATCTGGTATACCTTTGAGAAAACTATCATTAGCTAATACAGGGCTGGAAAATTTTAGTCCTTCAAAAATCCTGGGCCAAGAAAGGAAAGAACATACACACGTAAAAGAGTAAGAGAATTTCTACTCTGCCCTTCTCCAGCTTGGTGTTTTTTTTTTTTCTTTTTTCCTCTTGCATATGAAATGTTCTTAGCTACCCACTGGCTCTGTCTGCCCAGGCTGTGATGCTTCTCCTGGCAGTGCCAGCAGGGACACAGCATGGTGGCACTTGGTGGCATTTGCCCTGGAGTCACACCAGGTCTGCTTTCCAACCAAACCACCCTCAACAACTTCTGACCTGCTTAGGCTGTGAAGACAACTAACTAACTAACCAACCAGCCTAGCTACTGTTAGGGATAGCTTCCAACCAGAGACTGTTAGAGAGCTGGGCTTTGTTTTTCTTTAGCTTTACACCTTTAAGAAGCACAGACACTCAGGTCTTAACATTATTTAGTCTTTATGGAGCTGTAGGAACTTTATGGTTCCTTTTAGTAGGTACTCTGAGGTTTAACGTGCTTTTATTTTGCTTTCCAACAGAAGGTTCTTTGAACTTTGGAAAATTAAATCTTGTTTGAGAATGAACTGCAAAACTACAGGAAAAGAGAACTCTACACCAAACATAAATCTGGAAATACAGTTTTAAGTTAGTGTAAATAGCTGATAGTGGGTTTGTCCCACTGCTCGGACTGATCTGTGCCTCTGTGTTACCAGTCTACCTTCTTGTTCCCTAATGGTCAATATTCAGGGTAAAGGATTTAAAAGAGAACAAAGCTTAGCAGCTGGAGCCTTTTCTGCCAGCCATGTGACCAATGGGAACATTTGTCAGGAAAATGTTGGTGGTCCACTTAATTTCTGCATGATCAAAGTCCTCAAATCCAAGCTTTCTTTTAGTAGTGCCAAGCAATGTTTATTTGTAGTTTTGCTCTGTTTATTCTGGTTGAAAGGACATGTTCAGCCTGCTTTGGATCAGCTGATCTGCTGCCGACCTGTTTCACCTCTGAGTGACAGGTGTTTAGATAAGGACCGATCTGGTCTCTTTGCAGATGGAAAATGTTAGGCAAAAAGAAAGCACTGACAGCTATGAAGTTGTGATGACACGAGATCATAAAAGATTTCTTCCCAAAAAAAAAGCTAATTGGCTAAGCTGTGCCAGCATTTTGCAGTAAAACGGCATTAAGTGACTGCCCATCCAGACTGGCTGCATTTCAGCAACACGTGATACAATCCCTGTACATAAAGTTTTAATTCCACTTTTATTAACCCTGTCATGTCCTGTGAATGAGTGGCTCTGGTTTCCTTCTCTCTGGGACAGGTGTTGTCACTCCTCAAACTACCCTTGTCCTGCTCCCCCATCTCCTGTCATCACTGCAGGAGCCTTGCCTAGATCCCTGCAGACTCTCTGACTGTCCAAATCCCTGCTTCTTCAGCCCTTCCTGCCTTTCCCTTCTTCAGCTCCTCCCTGTCAGTGGCTCCCCCTCCATGAGCCCCCTGGCTGCCTTCCCAATGACCTCCTCCAGACTGGAGCAGTTGCCAGGATGAAGCCCAGGATGGTGAGCCTGGCTGGTGCCACTGCTTTGCTGCTCAACTCCAGTGACTGCTTGCCTTTCTGGCTGGCTGTAAGCTGCACCACAGGAGTGAACTGGAGCTATCTGACCGAGGGGCTCTAGAATTACATTGTATTACTGATGCTGCTATTGACAGATGGATTCTCAAAGGCACTTCCCTCATTTGAATTCCTCCAGGGACTAGGGCTATGTTAAATACCATTATATAATTCTTTGAAAGCCAGTCTTTTCAATTTTCCTCTTACAGTGTGAGTCTATTAGATGCAGCACTAGTTACTAAAAAGGTGCTGATATCACTTAACCTAAGCTTAGCCTGAAATTTAAGATTTCAACAGCTGGGCAAGAACTGGGCATGCAGAGCTTAATTCTGCACAGTTGTCTTTTGATCTGCCCATATGTAACAAACAACTGCAGAAAGCTCAGCTTACTCACTCAGCAGAACTCCTCACCAAGTACAGCTCCATGAACTTTATCATATTTGTCTCAACCTGCATCACCTCACCTGCCTTGCTCTCAGGACATCTCCCACTCAACTGGATTTGCTAAATCAACACCCAGAACCATGTACAGGACCTAACTGGAGCTACAGGATACAAGGTTCAGGTTGTCATCATGGAAATCAACGTATTTATGAGATCACTGAATGTTATTGTAACTTCCACTCTCATTAAGATTTCTCTCAGATACTGAGAGTCAGAGTTTGCCCCACTCAGTTCATCATCCTGTCCTCAGAAATGATAGAATACTCATCTTTCTATGACACAAACCTACCTGTAAATGCCCTCCACGAGGATGATAATTTTTTTCCATGCTCTATGCGTGCGAGGCTGTCCATATATTATTGCATCTCTCAGCAACTTCTCGAGGCTCTGCATATCTTCATTTAAAAATAAGAAAAAGAAGGAAGGAAAAACATTAACAAAGATTTTTTTCTCAAGAATGTTCAATTTTCTCTTGGGTGCTATTTTTCGTACACAGAAAAGAACAACATAAAAAAAAAAAAGTGCCCTAAAGATAAACTTCCTTTATTAGTAGGCAAGACCCAATAATTCCTGTCATGGGTGTGAATGCAATTTAGTGACAAGAAGAGTTATAAAAAGCTTCCAGTTATGCACCTGATCTGGGAAACTTCTAGAAATACTTGGCATACATTTGTATTTAAAGGCAAAAGGGAATCACTTGGCTTCAGTACTGAGGCTAACTGCCAGCAGTTCTGTGTGGGGGCTGCTGATTTAAGAACCCATAATTTATCAAGGTCTCAATAGTGAGTTTTGGTTGCTTTCCAATCACAAGCTCACAAACAACAAGCATTTTTCCTCAGCACAGGTTTTGACAAGGCTGCATGAAGCACATCAGGATGGCAGCAAGAGAAGTCTTGTCCTTCTCAAGAAGGAAAGCAAGTGGAAGGCTCCTGATGAGAGAGGAAGAGACAGGGCATGGATAAACTAATTGGGTGTCTAAATGCTTGGCACTGGTGAGCCTTCATATAAGGAGGCCTAGAAGGGGTTATGATCCTTAGCTGCTTCCTTAAGGGCTGAGTGTGGGTCATCTAAAAAAATTCTTGAAGGAAAGCCATTGGAATTTTGAAGAAGAAGGAGGAAGCATGGAAAAGTACCACAGAAATCAGGGTCAGTCCAAATGTCACTCTCAATGCACCAGCATTCTGGTGTCTCCAGAGAATGGACACTCTTCAAAATGAATTATTCTGCTACTTTTCAGGAATCTAGATTAGCATTTCAAATCGTTTTCCAAGAACATCCCACAGAGTGTCATAATACCCAAGAAACATTACAGATCAGCTCCAACAGTGGGCTGAGAAAACCAGTGGCACTTTTTCCACAATATAACCTCATTTGCCTCAGCAACATCTGAACACAGTTGATAAAACCTCCTACAATAGCACAGAGTTAATGCGTAAAATGAATAAAAAATACAAAAGAATTAAAAAAATACATCTTAGAAAAAAAATACACCCGAGGAAAAGAAAAATACACCTTAGAAATATTAACATTGAGCCATAGCTTGGTTTCTGCCCAAGGGGAATGGGGCCATTTGCACATTTAATTGCCCATTGTGAGTAACCTGTGCCCCGAGAGACGGCCAGTTTATGACTTGAACCCTTCCACATCCTGATGCCTCAACTCTTCCTAGCAATATTCAGTGACGTTGGTGGAAGGTAAAGTTCTCAGCAACGAAACTGCCACTCTACACCTGACTTAGCAAGCCCCTGCTGTACTCTAAAAAACACCAAATAGGCATGGGCAACATCAGCTGCCTTGTTTCAGTGGTGCAATGGCCTGCACAGCTCAGTGAACTCCCACATGGAAATGCTGCTAGGAATGATGCAGTGCAGACAACACACTTTCCACTAGATGGCAATCAAGGAAATAAAAGTTCTTTGCTGCTTCATAAGGGAAAGTCATAACCAAGCTGAGCATTTGCAGCTGCTCACGATCTCTTTTTGTTTCAAGTAGATAATATTTAGAACTCCTCTTAAAGGGCTCCCTCAGGATGACAGAGAGCTCACAGTAAAATTTGGACATCGCCTTTTCTCCACCAAATTATTCTCTACTGATGTCACTGTCATCTAAATCCTTTTGGGACCTTTGAAATCCTCTTCTGAATCATGCAGGGGTTTTCAATTCAGTGTTCTGTCTATATGTCAGTTCAGATTGGCTCTTGACTTCAGAAAACGCATTCTGCCTCTGAGCTAAAAGCATGGCTTGAAGATTCAGTTGTTTTGACACACTCATATGAAAAGAAAAAAAGGAAAGAGGAGATGAAATGTGTAAAAAAATAGTTTTAAAAAATACATGGCTGTGAATAGGTCCTCTGTCCCAACTACTGTGGAACATGAGACCACAGACTGGGGAGAACCTCTCCAAGGGATGAGTTTTCCTGGTTTTACACATAATATAGTCCTGTTGGAGTACAGGCTAAGAACATGTCTGTTTGCAGGATCAGGGCTATCTCATTTTCCTTTTGATGTCTCATTCTGAAAAACATGTATGTGTGGCCCTCTCTGAAGCCTGTAATAGCCAACACATAATTCGTTCAGGTGCAAATGAATTTTACTGACCTATTAACTCTGTGCCCATTCAGAAAGGGGAAATAGGCAGAAAAAAAAAATCTTTAGAACTCCCAACAAAAGGCTGCTTCTGCTCTTCAAGGTGAAACCAAAGTGCTCTATGTGCTTGTCCTGAAGCTTTTCAGAAAAGGGGATACACTGAACGGCAGGAAAAACAACAGCACAACCCCAAGGTGACTCTCAGATATCAAATTATTTACCCATTAAATATAGTTGGATTGAGACATTAGGATGATGAGTTGCATGAGTCCATGTTGAATAACCAGTTACAGGGCAAGTAACAGTCCTTCCTTGTCTGACCATCACCAGCCCAGGGTTTTTAGCAGCATCGGCCAACAACCGCTCACCAGCCCGGGAGGTGGTGTTGAGAATTTGACCTGATTAACCAAAGCACAACCAAATCCACCCTTGTTTGACTTCCCACCTTCTCCTTGCAGCACCAAGATATTTACCCAGATAATACCAAGATATTGCCCAGATATTGAGGATAAAGCTTCCTACGATGGGACAGCAGATCAATCAGTGGGTTGTGTAACCCTTGTTTGGGACGTCCCACGGTTACTTCACCAAGAACACAAACTTCCAGTGGGGTGGAGTGAGTCTGGGCCTGGGCAGGCAGCATGGCATGCTGCCTGCAGTGCAGGTGGGACAGCAGGCTCCTGGAGGGAGCAGGGCATGCTTGGGGAGACACGGTGTCTCCAGCCCTCATCCTCACACTGTTATGCTGGGGATGTCATCACCGTTCCCCTGTGTGGGCTGGGAGCCTCCCGCATGATGTCAGCTGAATCCTGCCTAATTAAAACAAGCAGGCTGCTACTACTCTTGTTCTCCAGTTTTATAAAATTTTTTTTTTTTTGGTGTGTTTTTTCTCATGATGCACTGAGAAACCCCAGAATGTAAAAGTTTTTTCCTCCAGCCAGAGATTGAAGAAATTGTCATGAGCCATCTCTTCTGTTTTTTCATGATTGTTTATTCTTTCTTATCTATTACATTTCTTTCCCTGACCAGCACAGCTCTGCTCTGCAGATCGGTTTCAGGCACTCTCTCCACCTTCGGAGCGATGGGTACTTTACAGACTAAAAACTACATTTACTTCATTTATAATAATTTTCCAATAACTATTATCCATGTTAGAAAGTCAATCTGTACTCTAATCCAACCAGAAAGTGCCACCTTCACTGCAGAAGATGGAGCAGATGAAGAAGAAAGAAGAAGTCTGAAAGCCATGCAGTTCCTCCATTTTGTCTTCTCTGCTTACCATCCTAAAAACCTCATATATCTAAATTTCTCACCCTGTGATAAACTACACACTATGCTATTATCTAATACACATTCTTGAAAGTTCTTGCTTCATCCCAGAGCAAGAATAAAAAGCCTTTTCCATGAACAAAGGTTATAAACATTGTTTGTCAAAGGTTTTAAAATCCCTTAAACATGCAAAGAAATATTTCTCAGAATTTCTAATTCCCACACTTGTCACATTCTTCTTCTTTGCTCTGTGCTTGTAACTCTGATTTTCGCTTTCTCCCCTTTTTGCACTCTCATGTGAGCTGGCACAGACCCCATGGCTACCTTTGTTTGGAAGGTGGGAGTGGTGATAGCTGCAGCCACAGTAACAGCCTGAGACTCCCCTCCCTGCCCCTCAATAAATACCAATCTCTCTGAAAGTAAAGGGCACTGGCTCAAGAAAGCTGCCTGTCCACCACACCTGGTAAGTCAGATGTGGCTTTCTCCAAGCAGGGAGGGCAAAGGCAGGCCCAGCGTGCAGGAGCAGGACAGACCAGTCTCCTTTTCCGTGGTGGCGTCTGCATGTGCCACAGGGAATTACACACCCAACCGGATTAGGCTGCAGTCCACCTATCTGGGCAACAATCTCGTCTCTGATAGTGGCCAGAGGCTCCAAGGAGCACAAAACTTTAGTGGGCAATTTGTCTTTCATCCTGTAACAGCCATGACACTGCCCTCCCTTCTGAAATTCAAGGGTTACCTACACACTCAGAAAAAAACCTAGAAATTAAGGAACCATCCTGTACCAAGTCACCACAAACTCCTTGGGTTTTGCAACTGTTGGAATCCAGAATGCAGAGAGTATTTCTCTGCATGTTTTAAGGGATCCAAACCCTCTGACAAACACTTATTTTTAACCTTCACCCATGGAAAGGGCTTCCTAGGATCTGGGATGAAGCAGAACTTCCAAGAATGTAAATTAGATAGTAGCATAATATGGAATTTATCACAGGGGGAGAAATTTAGATTTCTGGGTTTATTAGCATGGTAAGGAGATGAAGACAAGCTGGAGGATCCTTGTGGGTTTCAGGCTTCTTCCTCCTTCTTCATCTCCTCCATATTCTGCAGTGTTGGGGGCACAGGAAGATTGGGCATAATTTGCCACAGTGCAGTGTCATGTGAATGGAGATTTAGTTGGTTATTGGTAGAAAAATATAAATAATGTACATTCTTGGTGATAATTGGGTAAATTATCTTTTAAAGAGTTCGGACTTGTATATTCGTGGAACATTTTGATGCTTTTCTCCTGTGTGCCAGGCTGGTGTGGTGAAACTCAAGATAAGAAACGAATAAACAACCTAAAGATGGAAAGAAAAGCCAAGAGTCCAGTTTGCTTTCTTCTTAACAAGGACTTTCTGAAAAGCCTCCCTTCTCAGGGAGAGACATGTGGGAGAGGAAACCCCCGCATGCAACCAAAGAGATCTCTTTCTAATTTTTACCTGTTTATTTATCTCTTTCATTTCCCCCCTATTTTATTGGCTTGATTAATTAGTTGCCCTTAATTTTCCACTTTTCTTTTTTTTTTTTCTTTCCTTTTCTTTCCTTCTTTTTAACTAGATAATGTATTTGCACTGAAAGGTGAAAATTCTTCTGCCACCTAGAATTTCCTTCAGTATTAACTACAACTCCTCCACAAGCTCTTTAAGGTGTCCTCATGGCACTTGTATCTGAACTCCAAAGCAGTAATTTGACTGAGTGGACTGAGAAATGCCAGAGGTGGATTAAAATAAATTCCCAATTGTTGTCCAAGAAGGAAACTGTATTTTGTATGGAAACCTGCAGCTCACATCTGCGTCACACGCTTGTCGTCAACCACTTGACCCGTGAGAAACTAAAAAATCCCTTTCTGCTTCCACAACATTGCCAAGGTCCATAAGGAGGAGCTAGGAATGCAGTGCCTTGATTCCTGTTTCAGATGTGGATTCCAGCACCAGGTTACAGGCTGGATTTTCACCCAACCAATGTGCTTGGTTCTGCCTTGCAATCCCCTGCCTTCCTCACAGGATCACTTGTTCTCACTGCTCGGTGAAATGCCCTTGCAACCAAGAGAACTGGAAATGTTTTTGTCCCCCATGGCCTGAGTTCTGTACCTTGTCACAACATTCCCACAGACTGTTCATACAGTGGCAAATCTAAACCTGAAAATGGGGCTGCAACTGAGTTGCTTGATGCTACATAGGAAAAAAAAATAGAATTAGAAAGAATAAACAAATCCCAAGCCTTGTGTGGTGCCTTCTTTTACAGGCTGATAAGAACAGAACTCACTTGGAAATAGCTGGTCCATAACACCCTCATCTGTCCACTGAAGAAACACCTGATACCAGTGTAAAACCCCGAACTGCTGTGAGAGAAAACCCTTGATAAAATCACAGGCTGATTAATGGTTAAGTAGTTGGTTTTGCTTTTCAGGTTTTATTGGAAGAGTCAAGGATTTTGGCTGATGCTTAACCAGATAAAGGTCAGAGGTCCTGAAAAAGGACTTTTAAATGTATGGCGTTCTTAAAAGATTGACTTAGTAATTAAAAAAAAAGAAAAAAAAAAAAAAAAAAAAAAAAAGGCCATTAACCTACAGGTGATAAGTCAATCTCTCCCTGAGCCAGGAAGTAAAACCAGCTGAGTTTAGTTTCCATTTAGCTGAAGGACCTCACTGCCTGGGAAATGGTAACCTGAGTGGTGTCCACACCACAGCAGGGGAGACAAAAGGCAGGCTCTTTATGGGCAGGTCAGAATGATTTTAGTCCAGTAAAACACTACTGCATACATTTAGGACTGCTTAGACCCTAAAATAAAATTGAAAAAAAACCCAAAATTAAAATCTCCTAGACCTGTGATTCAGAGCAGGGATGCTCAGGTTTTTTGCTCACAAAACCTCACAATACCTGACACAGAAAAACTCCCTTCAGGACCAAAACCCAAGTGCCAGAGCTGCTATGCCCTTAGCAGGGTGAAGACTAATGAGAACCCACAGGAAGGGAGGGCCCTGCTCAGCAGATTTTAGTCATGGGGCTAAGATGGAATATTCTCTTACATTTCTCTCACACAGGTGATCTGTAGGTGTGTGCCTGTGCACTTCTCTCAGGCCAGACCTGTAAATTCCTGTCTGTTTACAAGGAAGGGATTGTTCATTGGCAGGCAGGATGCAGGGCATATGCCTACATCCAAATAAAAACACCCTTATAGCACATTTTTGTTCTATTATTCCCTTTAAGGCTTGAAAAGCTTCTCATACACCCATGCAATGTTCTTGTCAAAAAGGAAAGACATCTGGATGCCTTTTATTTCTCCTAGGAAAAGCAGAGAGGTCTAAGGAGTTTGCCTGTTCTAGAAAAACTATTCAGATTTTTTATGGAAAGTGTAATATCTAAAAGAGCTACCCACTTATTGAAATAGAACTTGATTAACTTTTGTAGGAATAAGAACTACATTATACATAATTAAGGTAATAGGTACAGATTCTTTCTTGTCTTACAAATGAAATAATTCTCTATTAATAATGAAATAATATTTAGTTTTGGAAGATGAAGAATCAATCCTCTATTACAGATTTCATGCTTTGGAAGAAAGTAAGAGTTTTACAGAATTAGCTATAGTACAGCCTTGGAAAAATGAAGGTACATCATAGCAGATTTAAAATGGTAGATTTTACTCTCTTTTCTGTGAAATATTTTTACCATAGAATGAAGTTTTGTATCATTTTTCTTTTGACAAAGAGCTTTTCCCTAGCAGAGCATGAAAAGGAAAGAGGAGTGAGATTTATGCACTTGTTAGAACCTGATGGTGAAATCAATGCTTACTAAAGATCTTAAAGCAGTAGCTTGAAGTGCTGAAGTTTTCTATTCATGCACAGGGAACCCTGCATTCACACCAAGCAGTGTGACACATGGAGCATGGCTCAATTCCCCTGTTACTAGGCATGACAACGACTGCACGAGCACACTCTGACAGTCTGGGCATGCTTGAGTATGTCACATACCCACACCTTGGCAAGAATAAATCTGGGAGCATAAACAACACAGCCCTG
Source organism: Certhia americana (assembly GCA_018697195.1). Taxonomy (NCBI): domain Eukaryota; kingdom Metazoa; phylum Chordata; class Aves; order Passeriformes; family Certhiidae; genus Certhia; species Certhia americana. Next base: position 105,917,065 of record CM031859.1, read on the forward strand.
GCCTAACAAAACAAACACCTGTCCAGCGGAAAAGAACCCTCTCAACCTAAGATGGAATTTTTGGTAACTTTATTCATACAGTTTTGGGCCTTAATTTTTTTTTTTGCTTCCATGACTTGTGTTATGTTACTCCCTGACAGACTCAGAGGGTGTAAGGATGTCAGCTCCATTTTGGGGGAAAAGCATGCATCCTGCAAAGGCAGTGATGCTGGGTTATGCTTTCCACTGCTATCTCCCCCAAAACACATCCTATTTCCCCCAAAGCAAAGGGCAGATACACACATCTCTGTAAAACGTGTGGTTTTAGTTGTTAGTGATGTGTAACTCATGGGTATGATTAAGGAAATACTAAAAGACACAACTTTCTAGCCATAGAACTAACAAGCTGAAAGACCCAGAGTGGGCTGAGAGAAAGCATGCTTCTTCACATGAAGTGCTCTCTAAATGCAGCTCAGGCTCAAGACTACAAAACTGTGACAACAAAAGCTGTCACTCAATTCCAAACAGTATTTGCAAAAGTTTCCACAGTTTCATTCTGGAAATAAGTTAAGGTGATGCCTCAGCAATGGCATACAAGACTGTCTTTGGCAAAGAAGATCTCTAATCTAGAAACCAATGAGTTTTTCCAAAGCAACTTGGATGGGCTTCCACTGAGGTTTGCCAAGATCCTTAAAGGAACTGTCTGCATTTTCCAGCGCTAGTTTAGCCCTGTTTGGGTAGCTCACTTTTATTTTTAGGCTCACCCATTACTCAGAAGAGCCTCAGCTTTAATTCACTGTCAGTGCAACAGAAGCTGGTGAGGTATCAGCTTCTGGGGAGGGGAATGAGATATTGAGGGATTGTTAGAGACTGAATTCCTTAAAGCAGGCATTACAGCTCCATCCAGGTGATACCTTACCAGCTGAGAGTAATACACTCCTCAAACTGGAATGTTTTCTGAAATGATGTGGGAAGTGACACAAGCCAGCTGGACTGCAGGCAGCAGAGGTGGGTGGAGAGGCTGAGAACCTTTGGATTTGGGTGGTAAGAAGTCAACCTGCAAGATGTGATGTAATGATTGAATGGGAAAAGGCTTTGAACAACCAAGGAAAAGTTGAGAGAAGACTGGTGTGGCAGCCATGCTTAGCATATCCAGATTTGTGGAAGTGGACCAAGTTGTGGTATGCTACAGGTTAATCTGTGAATAATTAATTCTGTAGAAATATTCATGTTCAGATGGTGTTTAATCCTTGAATGATCTTTAGAAATTGCTTCTTGCCCAAATTATCAACCGATATTAATTATAACAACATCTTATATTACAATTATAGTGTGCTTTTCATTCCAACTCATCCTCAGGCCTTTTACAGCATATGCATAATTCATTTTTGCTCCCCCTTGGGGCTGAACACAACACTTAATAAAGAGAAGGGATTGTATTTGCCATTAAGAAAGGTAATCAGACCACTCTTCCAATTTCTTACCACTTCTCTAGCTTCTCAGCCTTTCTTGCAATCACTGCCTGGTGGCAGCAGTGAGGATGGAATAGGGAATTGCAGTGGGGAATCAGGGAAAAGAACAACCTCTTGTCATCAAAGGCAGTCCCAATGTCTCTGACAGTACCCACAGCAGCATTAACTAAATAAAAGTTTAAGAGCGTGAGCGTTTCAGAAGATAACTATACAACTGGAAAGTTAATGTATGATTGCTATGCTAAAATTCTATTTCAAAGAATATTTGGGACGATGCTGTTGATATAACCATCTTTATCTTTGCTATTAGATCCTTGGGAATTCAGAGTAACCTCTTCAAAGGAATGCCATATTAAGGTAATTCATATTTCACTGAACCTGCTGGAAAAAGAGGCACGTTTCTCTAAGTGTGATTCTACTGTTTGGGCTACAATGACAATAACAATAAAACTTTTGTGGCAGCGTACACAGTCATTCAGAAAGTCAAAAAGATACAACAGCAATTACAGTATTGCACTATCAGTTTCTCCCATCAGAAACCACTACTAAGTTTTCTCACCAGAAACCACTCATGATATTAAACAGCTGATCCTCCTGCCTGGGCAAAAGCATCACCTGGGAACTGACAGCAAAGCAAGCACTGAAAAAAATCATTCCTGCCTTTGAGATGTGAATAACTCTGCCTCTAAATTCCTCCAGCTTCAATACTCACTGTTATGCTTGAAGATTCTGATAGTGGCACCTGAAAGCCTCGCACCGAGAACGAGAGAAGTGTGGTTCAACTCATCACTCAAAATGAGGCAGCCCTGTGGAGAAGGAGCACAGTGAGCACCTGAATGAGCTGGGAGGCTGCTGGCTCATGTGCATGTGTGTGCCAGCATACCCATGTGTCCGTGACAGAGCACTGCACTAATCAAGCTGTAAGGATTAGACATATAATGAATTTTCTGTGCTGAAGGTGCCAGGGTGCACTGCAAAGGCAGGCTGAAATAGTAGGATCAGAGTCTGAGGCATTCCCAGGTGGTGCTTGGGGGTCCAGTATTTCCTTCAAGTGGGAAGCAGCAAATAACCCTAATAAAGACTGGCTGCTTTATAGTAAAATCAGGCCATGTTGCTTTCTCCATCACCTGTTTACAGCCTGTTCTGAGCTATGAGGAAAAGGCAGCCACCACCCCACACATAAAGACTGTATGACAGTAGTGTGAGGAGGAGTAACCTTGAGGCTGGACTGACATCGGCACTGCAGAAGTTAAGATGTGAGTGAAGTTTAGGAACCAGAGCCTTTCTCTTGTAAATGCATATAGAGTTGACTGTTGCCCTGATATTTGAATGTATTTCTCATCCTTCTAATATTTTTTGCATTTTTGTAGTAGAGTTCTCACGCACTTTCATGTAAACAATTATTGTTTTGCATTCCTTTCTAGAAGAAGAGAGAATTGATGGACTCTTGGTTTGACCAGTGTGGTTGGAGAGGTGGCAACTTCACCCTCCAATCCCTGGTCACCTCTGGAACAGTATATGTATCAAAGTCACCCAATAAACTTCCTCCTTTCTCTGCAAAGAGAATTGTAGTGAGTGCATGTGTTTATTTTGTGTCATAGTGCGACAGTTTGACCTGTATTATATTGACCTGTAAATATTTTTTATTAATAAACTCAGTAGGAAACTCATTTTGTTTTTACAAATGATAACAGAAATGTGGGAGAAGTAAATTTGTCGATTATATAAATAAGGGGCAGGACTCACAGTTGAAATTCACGCTTGAACACTTGTTTATCTCTGCTTTCTATTAAACATGTTTTGCTGTGTTTCATTACCCAAAGAGCAACACACAATTAAGTCAAAACTTATTCTGGAATCATAGATTATGCCTAGGTTGAGAGATAGTCACACAATTCCCTAGAGGCTGGTTTGCAGAACTAACAGTAAGTGTAGATTCAGCTTGACAAGAAAATGTAGCTGCTAGGCTAAATTATAGAAGAAAATATAGGAGTAAATCTCTCAAACATAGGGTACTTGAATAATATTTGCAGTATATATAATAATATTGTATAATAATATATATCGATATAATAATAGTGTGTAATAATATATATCAAATTTTCAAATATATATATACACACACATATAAATTAAAAATACATACAATAATATCTTTATTTGTGCCACTTATATCTAAATATCCCACCTCTGGCAAAGGCCTGAATGTCACTCTCCAGCTATCAGCACAGGGCACCTGTTTGTGATGTCCACACAGTTACCAATGACAGCATGATGGATACCCATGCCTTGGAGTAAGGTGCTCCAAACTGGTGAGGAGATCCCTTCAGCACCAAGTAAAAACCCAACTTTTGTTCCATGACCACAGCTTTAGGCTTGCACTTGCTGCCAGCTTTCTCTGCAGGGCTGGCTGGAGCTCTGTTTACCAGGAATGTGCTTTTCCTTCCCTCAAAGTGTTGCAAACACTATCCCAACCATCATCTTTCAGCACACCACCAGGCAGCTGGGCAAAATCTCAGCAAACAGCCTAAACACTCCATCCCTCAACACCTGGGCATGGGATTCAGCATCTGGTTACTTTCTAGGGAGAAGCAACTTCATTGAGAAGAGCTGTACCATGGATCCTTAAGGAGCTGTTGGGGGTGTGTGATTGCAACACTGATGATAAAGGAGCATATTTAAAGTCACAATCAGTTTATGACTCACACATTCCTGATACCAAGCTTTGTTCCTCGATCAAGCCTTTCCACTCACTGAAAGGCCAGAATACTGCCAGAGGAGTTAAAACAATCAGTAAAGGATTGTTCCACTTGGTCCTGAAGGAAAGACTCACCTTTCCAACAAGGGCTGGAATATTCATCGAGTTAGTTGCAAAGCCCATGCCAAACACCATAGCATCTTCCACACCAAGGAACTTGGCCACAAGTTTCTCTAATTCTACGTGTTTGTCTAGGGTGCCTGCAGGAATAAGCACAGGGAATATTAGATCTCGTGAAACTGGGAAACTTAATACGACACAAAACATACAAAAGCAAAAAGGCTAGGAGTGTGTCATTAAGCTATGTGACATTAAGTTCTAATGAAGGTTTTCCATTTGTATCCTGTGCATGTGGGCTAATGCAAGAGGTGCAAACCAGCTGTGATTGATGATAGCAAATACTGCTGCTGTTAGGGCAGCAAAGCAGCTGCTGTGGGAAAAAGCTTCCTTTTTTCACAGTAACTTTTGACATTCTGAAGGCTAATTTTTGTCTTTTTCTCTCCCCTGCAATGAAGACAAAAGTACTTCCTTTTTGCAGGCAACGTGGGACGAACGTTTCAGGCATTCTTGAGTTCTCTCCAGATGTGAAAACAAAAATGGGTGACAACAAAACTCTTCCTTTTTTATTGCCTGCCTATATACACGTACAAAATCTTTAATTAGGATTTTATATGGATAGAAAAACAAAAGCATTCTCCGTATGTTCCTGCTTTAGAAAGTAAAAGCTATTCCACTCCCCATAACTGATCACTCTGCTCTTTCTTTCATCTCAAAAGCAAACATAAACGATAATGCAACAATAGAGACCCTTTTTTATTGCATATTAATTATCTAATATTAGTGCTTGAAGTCTCCAAACAAACAAGATGCTCCAGCTATCCAACAAAAGCAGCATCCTTCCTGCCCAGCTCACAGTGGACGATGACAAAATACAAAAGGCAAATGAACAAAAGAGTGGTGTTAAGAGACTGAGATAACAGATAGCTTTGAACAGTAAGGAATCATCTCAACTTGCCAGCTCTCTAGTCTTTGCTTGCCTGGCTGTGCATTGCAGGGACCAAGGCAGAAGGAACTCTTACAGGATGATCTGTGGGGAAGAAAAGAGAGTGGCCTGTGGATTCTGACAGAGCAACTCCCCTGGGAGTAAGGCTGTAATCAGAGGACAGGAGAAAAAAGTTAGGCAAGTGAATGTGAATTACGTCACTTGCACTGCACAAGCTGATGGCACAATAATAAAAAGTGAATTACAGTGGATGGAACAAGAAAGCTGTGTTCACTGTGATGGACAAAGGGCAGATGAATGGAGGAACAAAGAAGCTTGGCTAGAGTGTCTCAACAAGAATGAAGAGTTAGGAAGATAATCTTACCTTCATCATGGAGCAGAGCTCATTAAAAAAAAATCAAATATAAATGGCAGGAGAACAGTTTCAGCAACAGCACTAAGTCAGCTGGTTACAGTGAAGTAGTATATTATTTTTATCATTAAATATCTAAAGGAAGAGTGACATCCATTTGGAAACAGAATGTGACAAATATCTATCAGGTAGGCAGGTAAGTCTCCAACAGTCAGGGAGATAAGGATCACTGAAAAACCTGGATTACATGGACAGTGAAGAACAGCAGCACTGCTGAGATTTTGCCAGAGCCTTCCTGGGTTGGGTGAGACCTGAGCCTGCTCCAGCAGAGCTTCAAGGGTGTCTCTGCACTCCTGGTATCACTCTGCCTGTACCTGGAGCTGGGTTGTCTCTGTGCTCTGAGAATTAGGTAATGTGACACAGAAAATGTGGCTCTGCAGAAACTCCACCATGTGTGAGCTGTGTCTGTGTGAAGCTCTTTGAGGATGGCTATTTTTTGAATTTGCACATCCCGAGATACACAAGGATATGAGCTGGCTCTGCACACAGCCACTGTTTGGTACCCAGGTTCTGTGAAACACAAAACAGGGTTTCAGAGCTGAGCTGCTCACTGGAAATGTGGCTGAGAATCTGTCTTAAGATGTAAGCCCAGCAGGACTCAGCAGATATTTCTGTGGTTTGTTCTGTATTTTTTGCAAATTGGACCCAGCTAGTCTTCAATCTGGTTACAGCACTCACAGACAACTCACAGTTCCAGCAGGATCAGCTGATCTGCCTTAGTGCTCCCTGCAGATGTTATTTTGTCACTCAAGGGCTATCAGAACACAAAAAGAAAATGAAGTCTGAAATGGAAGCTCAAAGCCAAGCACACTATGGTCACAGCTTGAATTAGAAGGTTTGTGAAAGCATGAGAAACAAGCAGTGTGTGCTTTGCAAGGCAGGCATTTTAAGGCATGACACAACTGTCCCTGACTCTTCCAGGGTTAAGTCTGACACTACTGGGGTGGAGTTAAATTGCTTTTTGGGGTTGCATCACATGTTTTCTGTTTTTATAAACAGGAAAAGCCTGACTCAAGACAGACTGTTCTGTTAAAGCTCCCATTAGATGACCCACAAAGGACCAACATGTTTTGCACCTATTTTTTATTAATTTTGTCATGGTGGGGAATGACTCATTCTCCTAAGATTCCTACTTATTCTTTACTAATCCTAAGAGCGAATGCAGATGATATTGTACATCACTACTGCCTACAAATCCTGGAATGCAAATTGAAACTGGTTAGCAAAAAACAAAATCCTGAATGACAAGGATTTGCAAAATGAGCCCTGGGTTTGAATCACGTTAATTATCATGTCAATATTGTTGGTGGAAGGTAAGGTGTTGCAGAAACAATACAACACACACCAGTACTGTCAGCGGGAGGTTCATGACAGCTGTAGACATTGAACAGAGTTGAAAAAACATGTAATTATGCAATTATTTAATCATATCAGGAGATATCTCTACACAGAGTGTCCTTGGACACTGTATAAATGGCATCAGTTCTATCACCTCTCTCCACTGGAAGAAACAAGGGGTCAGACATGCACTGCTGGGATTGTCCACTGGAATTCCCAGCTGGTCACAGCCACCACCACGACAAGCATAAACAGCACTACCAGACAGATGCAAATTTGATCCAAAGGAGCTGGCACAAGCTGAAACATCTCAGCATCTCCAGCTACATAAAAAAAGGCAGTAATTACACAGCTCTTCATTAAAGACAACCTTAGAGATGTCAAGTAAGGTTACCTTGGCCCTTAAAATGTTTTGTTTTGTGCTAGATTCAAGACCAGTATCATGATCTGATGAAAGAGATATATTAGATATATCTTTTTAATACACTATACACAGACACTTTCTAGCCTTGCCCTATAAACAGACATTAGAATTTCCCCACTGACTGACTACAACTTGGCTTGACCCAACAAATGAGGATACAACTAAACAATGAACACCAAATCACCAGGAAATATTTAAGACCAAAAAAAGAGAAAGGTACCTTCTTTAAAAGAACAAATGAAATCCTCCTGGAAGTTATTCTTTCCTGCTGAACAGCTGTATGTAATACAATATAGCAGGAGTTACTGTGATTCAAGATTATATAGGTATAAAGATCATATCAAAAGTGGACTTTCACAATGGGAACCACCTCCAGAGATTCCTACACTTCTCAAAGCAAATCCCCTCCTTTTCAAAATATGATGACCCAGTTCCCTCCATAAACTTGCCATTGCACTCTGGTGACAGGGAACATGAAATTCACTGTGTTTTCACAGGTTTTTCCATAGACCTAGCTGTGCTGTTGGGCTGGAAGTCACTGCCAGACTACTAGACAGATCAAGCTGGAAAATTGACTTCCCATGATCCAGAGAGTCATTATTTAGTTTGACATTTTCAGCTTGGACAAGGTGGTTTATGCCACTGGTTAGTCTGCCCAACACAGACTTTCAGGTTCTCACACACTAATGTCACAGGCTGATTGAACTACCAACACTGGCAACAGCATCCTCTAACAGAATTTTATGTTTGGAATTCCAAGACCCAGAGAAGACAAGGAAATACCTGCTCACCTCGAGTTAAACAAAAGCTGGAGGAGTAAACTGATATGAAGAACAAGCCCTGAAAAGGAAAAAGAACAGCTGGGAACCCTATGCATCCCTGCTGTGACTCACTGAGGTGACTGGGAACCATTACACTATGAAAATGAGGGTTTGTCAGCAGCATCCTCGGGAGGGTGGGGAGCAGAACAAAACTTCCTTGTCACATTTGAAACCTAAGGTCACAAACTCACTCCGGTAAGATGCTTGTCAGAGATGAGAAAAACCTGTGTTACTGAAAGACATACAGGCTTTTACAAAAGCAAGACTGGACGGGTTATTAATATTAAAGATGAAGAAAGAGGAGCTGTGGAAATGGTATTATTTCTTTACACTGTGTTACCAGAGCAGACAATGCAGATGGTATTACTGTCCTACAGAACCACTAGCAGAGGAAAGCCTCAACTTGTAGAATGAGACATGTTGGAAAGAGAGAGAGAGAAGCACACAGCAACGTTATGCAGTTGCCTCATTTAACACTGTATGTGCAGAAAAGAGTCCCAAAATAAGGAGGTTTTGATGAATCATTTGACAGAAAGGAAATGCTTAAGTTTTCTTAACGTTGCTATCAACTGACAGGGCTTTCATACCACAAAGATGTCATGGGTGCCATAGATTTCATAATGTACCTGTGTAATTTAGTGATTCTCAGGAAAAAAAAAAAGCAGATTAGTTTAAACAAAACTTCTAGTTGAATTGACATATTTGGGTTTTGTTTCCTCTTATTTTTTTTTTCCCTTTTAGAAAAACACAAGGTTAAAATTTCCAGCTGAAATCCAGCCTCTTCATGCCAAAGCCTGTATGGCAGCATCCTAAGGATCTAAACACTTGCATGCAGATAACATCATATATCAGAAATATTTTAGGTATTAAACAAGTCAAACAACCCTTAATTCCTACAGATACCTTCAATTCCACCTGCTAGAAGATGGACTATCCAGACTATTAATCTTGCATTGCAAAGCATACTTTTGCAATGGTGAAATACAAGGAACAAACCCGACCCAATGATTATAATTTGATCATAAGCTGGACTAGTTATTTATGAGAGGGTGGGCACAAAAAGGAAAAGGATGTTAGTAGGCCATGACAAAAGAGAATTTTTTGCATGGAATGTTTCCTAATTTATACCCTACACTATCAGAAAATAACTAAGATTATGAAATATGTGTATATATACACATACACATACATGCACACAAATTCTCATTTTTGTGGCTTTATTTCTCCTTAGGATCCCACTTGAAAACTATAAATTATGGGAAATCCAGTTCTTTGTCTCTTTCTCCAAACTGAAAAATTAAACATTTATTCAGGTTTGTACAGTATTATGTTTAAAATGAGCCATAACTCTAATTAAAGCTTTGAAGTAGTATAAAAGAAAGAATGGCCAAATAACTATTTTTAATCTTCTTGAAATGCTGCTAGAAATTCCACCTTAGGTCTTAAAACCCAGTGGAAAGAGGTGAATGGGATCGAGCGACTTTTGTGTATTAAATGCTGGCACCAATTTTCAGATCTGCTTTTTAGAAATGAGATCGCAATCGAGTGTAGAAAATTCCCCAGACAAAGAAAAAGCCCTATATAAAAGCAAGTTAGGTGTTAGACGGTAATCTCCTAACCTGCCCTCCAGAGTGAATCACCCTGCAAGTGTTCTGTGCAGGCTCCATCTTGTCTTTTGGTCCAAGGCATAATCACAGGAGAAGGATTTCCAAAGGCAGGAATCCTGCCTGGCTGCTCAGCCAGCACTAATGACACGTTTGCTGGGGTTACTCATGGATGTCATCTCCTTGAGGAAAAGGGGTGAGTTAGATAAACAGAGCATTGGAAGGACTGGCTGTGCCTGTGACAGTCCTGTCACCAGCCTGGTCCTGGGAGCACTCAGAGCATGATAATCTGATTTATCTTGAGGGGGAAAAAAAAAAAAAAAAAAGTGTAACTTTGCTGCTTTTGTTATCACCTGCAAGCAGCAAGCAGGAAACCAATTTGCACATTTCTTAATAATTCTCAGTTACATTGCTTAGAAAAGGCTGACTATAAACTCTGAACAGAAGGATGGGCTCAGACAAAAGGCTTTTGAATCTGTCTTTAACAGTAGCGAACTCCCACTCCAGCCATTTCCCATTTGCATGGGGGAAAGGGCTTTAAGTTCAAGCTGCCATTCTTCCATATTTTTCATTATGTGGAGGGAAAACTTCCTGTTTCGTATTTATTTTGGGTCCAACTTGCTGGCAATTTTATTAAGCTGAAAAGTAACACCTTTGAGAGAAAAACCAAAATGCAGAAAACAGTAGATATTTTTTGGGGGGGCAGTTTACATGGACTGCCCTAACATTCCCATCACTCCAACTGAACAGTTGGTGTCCAGTCACTTATGGAATCAGAGAATCACAGGACAGTTTTTGCTGGAAGGAACCTTAAAGATCATCTCATTCCAATGTCCCCACGTTGGACAGGGACATGGTCACCTTTCACTGGATCAGCTTGCTCCAAGCCCCAGCCAGCCTGTCCTTGAACACTTCTAGTAATGGGCATCCACAGCTTCTCCGGACAGACTGTTCCAGTGCCTCACCACCCTCACAGGGAACAATCTCCTCCTGATACCTAATCTGATACCTAATCTGACCCTGCCCTCTTCCAGTCTGAAGCCATTCCCTCCCACCCTATCACTCCATGCCCTTGTAAAAAAATCCCTCTCAAGCTCTCTTGTAGCCACCTTGAGGTCCTGGATGGCTACTTAAACCCTTCAACATTCAAGAATTATTTTCTCAGGCCCAACATTTATACATAAACCCCAAAACTTCCTACTTCTTTTTATGGCCCAGCTGGTTTCTTGGTGGATAATGAACAAGGCAAAGGAATTAAAAAAAAAAAAAAAAAGACCTTTTTCTGCACCTACAGAAGAGACTGCTGCTGACAAAAGCTGTTTTAATTTAAATAAAACCCATGGTCAATTTTGTCAGATGTCGTAGGTGAATCATACTGAGGCTCTATGATTGGCTTTCTGTGTACTTTCTGGTATTTTCTAGCATTTGATTTTCTTTCTGATCATAGAACAGTGAATTAATTCTTCCATGGATGCACCACTTATAACTTCAAGATCTTGCTCCTAAGGGAGAATAGCTAGCTTGGTTTTAAAAAGAGGAAAGTCTTTTTATTTCATTTTGAAAGTCCCACAAACCCCTCAGAAAAATGTCTTAAATGACCCTGTTATAGCAAGAAAGTAATTCATTATTAGTATAAATAAAAAGAGCATGGAACTAAAAATGGAGTGAAAAGCCTTAAATCTTTTTTAGGGGGGATAAGTCTGGGAAAGTCAGCTGCTGTTTTCATTGTTTTAACCCTGTTCTGAGAGGAAACTACCTGCAACAGCATTCTGAGATGACATCATTGCCTACCCTCTCCACAGCCTCCACAGTTTTAAGAGGAGGAGTGTAAGCAGCAGACCATAAAGAACAGTTTTACCATCACGTATTCTTTCAAACATCACTCATGTTACTTTATTTGTGTCTTCTTTGTTTTAACCTCTCTCTGAAATCCTCTGGAAGTTGTGGAATGATCCTTCTCAGGAAGAGAGCTACCACTGCTTAGAGAGAAATCCTGGTAAAACTCAAACATGCTAGACACTTAAATGCACACAAGCAGAACAGTACTTTGGAAGTCAGTTAGCTTGAAAATATAAATATGTTCAAGTGCTCTCTTGGATTAGAATCCTAAGGCAATTTACAGCCTTGTCTCTTGCAGCCCACTGCACTTTTACTTCGAAACACTTCAGCTCCACACACAACAACAGAAGTTTTGAAATGTGATCTTGTCCAGAAACAAACTCATCCTGTTCTTTTTGTTGAAGATGAAGATGAGAAATGATAATTAAAAAAAAGTTAAGATGTTTCATTCACACCCTCCCCTGTCTCCCTCTTTGAGAGAGAGAATTTTTCTGCTTGACTGTGATGAGAATGGAGCACAAGAACATAAAGGCACAAGGGAAGAGGGTATCCACTGTGAACAAGAGGCTGTTTTCATTGGGTAGTTTTGTAAAAATCTGGGTGACAGATGGGCAGATCAAGTTACCTAGCAAGAATTTTAATATTTGAACACAGAAGCAATCTTTCAATAAGCTGGATTGGTTTTGGTGGTTTTTGTTTGTGGGTTTTTTTTTTTTTTTCCAATAAATCTTCCATTAAACAAATTCAGCAGAAGCTACAGGATAAGGAGCACCAGCCATAATCTTAAGACGTCCTGGAAACAACTTGAAATGTTCTTAGACAAGATAGAACCCAGGAGAAAAAGAAAGAAAGCAGAGAAAGCTTCCTTCAGTACCTTAAAGGACTAGCAAAGGTGACCACTTTCAAGCATGCAATGCAGGTTAAATAATATACTGCAGTCACCAGATGGGTCACTAACGAAAGGAAAGTAGGGTAAATCTGTAAACCCTTTTAGAGTGGTGTCACTGACATCGTTATTATTGGCAAATCAAACCACAAGGACAAGCTAAGAAGCAGGTGTCATTAAAAGTTTGCATTATTTCTTTGTCCAAAATGGAGACTTTAAATAAAAACTGAAATTAAATATGGTATTTTTTCTGTAAGATTTATGGAAGGACAGAGTTTACACTGAAGATAAGAAATGTAATTTTTTTTAGGTTGCTGGATTAGAAAAAAGAAGTCTTTGATAGACTTCTCCTTTCCAGGAAGCCTTTTTAATTTTGGGGTTTTTTTCTTTTTAAATTTTTTTTTATAAATCCCAAGAAAGATAAAGCCTGAATAGAAACCTCCCCTTGCACTTCTATGGTTTGAAACTGTTTTTTTTTTTTTTTTTCTGAAATATGATTGTACCATAAGGAATGCAAGGCTTTATGTAAAAACAGAAAGTTGAAGGTAACACTGCATGCACACTACAAACTAACAAAGCAGACAAATCATAAAGGACATACAAACCAAAAATGTCAGATGGAGCCTTCCTGAAGTTATTTGCTAAAGGCAAACTAGAAATTTCTGTTTTGTGCCAGCAGTATCTCCTAAAACATTCCAATACATTCTTAGAACAAGGGATTAAAAACTATGTCAAACATCATTTTACTAATCTGAAACCTCTGTGTGTGGTAACTGATACAAATCTGTGATGCAGCTGAATTTGCCCCAGAACCATTATTGAAATCTCAATGTTTTTTTTGACTTCTCTGAAGAAATAAGACTGTTGCTTCCATCATTTTAAATCCCAGGCCAGTACACAACACGTTTGGTTTTGCTTTTCCAAAAATCAGTATTAGTTTTCCTTTGGAAAAAAAAGGAAAACCCTCATGTGAGAACAAATAAAACACAGCATTCCTTTCAACTGGGAAACAATTGCTGGCGTGATTAAAGTTCTCTAAGTCTACAATTCTTTCAAGAGACCTGTGAGAAAAAGAGAATAGTTATAGTGTCTTTGGTGGCTACCTGGCTGTTTACTCACCCATTTCTTGCCTGGTGCTGCAAACTCCTGTCCCATATTTTTCTAACTCTATGGTCACAGTTTTCAAAGCATTTACATCAGTTTCTGCAAAGCCGAGGTAGTTATAAGAACCCATATTGATTACATTCTTGATTGTCCTTCCTGTAAACCTATAATTGAAGCACATTTTGAACAACAGTGTAGTTTTCCCTCCAATCCCAAATGACAAGGAAAAAAATCCCAAAATTTTCCCACCTAATTTTGTTCCAGTGTCAAATTCCTGCTTGGGAATTTACAACCCTTATACTCTAACAGCCCAAAAGTTCTTCTAGCCTTTCTCTTTGCCTAACCAAGTACTGCTTCATGGTCAGAGTGCTTTCTAGAAGCCAAGCTGTAGATGGCAATATAGTGGTATGGGGTGAGTGGCTGCTTTTATGGATTTAAACAAACAATCCTACTGATGCCTTAGCTTGTAGCTTTTATATTTTTTAGACTATCTGCTGTTTTGGTGGGTAGTTTTAGGTTTCATATTCATTGCTATTCAGCTCTCTTCACAGAGTAGGCAGACAAAACAATTCCTTCTCTAGTTTGATACCAAGGACAACTTTCAGGCCCAAGAACAAAACCAAGGGTGAAGGGAGAAGGAAAACCAAGGGGGATGGAGCTTCCTAACCTGGAATTGCACAATGAACTCCAATGTGCTGATGGAGCAGAACTTATCAAAGTGTGAGCCCTGGTGCCCAGGTGTCCATTCTGTGCCCATTTTGGGGTCACCTTGGGTGTGGCCCAGCTGGGCTCTTGTGCTGCCAGGTATTAATTTTAATAAATCCCTGCTTTATCCTTTTGCTCTGTCTGCACTCTGCTCCTGCTCAGCCTCCAGAAGGCATCACTACAACTTTATTCACGGAACAACTTAGAGTATTTTTCAAGCAAATTGTCACCTGCTTCCATTAAGCCATTGGTGCTCTCACACAAAACTTCAACTTGATGAAAATATGGGAAACACTACGATTCATTCTCAGTAAGCTCAAATACAGCCAACCTACACATTACCTGTAATTCCCATAGCTGCATAATTCAGCTGCAGTACTCCAAACCCTTCAAGCTGTAATCTTAAAACCCACTGCCAAAGACCCCTATGAAGGCAAGAAGCCACATTTGTGCAATGCAAGAAATTACGATTTAAAACCTAACCAAGGGATAAACCAAATTTTGTTGTAATCTTCTGAGTCCAGGTCTGTTGTTATAAACACTGTGTGAGCAGTCTTGTGCTGACACAGCCAAACAACCCCATTTGCAATCGAGCTGGAAATCTATACTGCATTTCCAAACAAATACTCAGGAGGAAAGGGTCAGATTGACAACATGCTCCTGACTGCAGGAAGAAACATGCTGATGGATATCAGACAAGGATCTCGACACAACTTTCTGTGCTGTGCAGAAGTGTCAGGGGTATGCTCATGAGGCTGAGTGGAAGGTGACTCACCTGAATGTCCAGTTGTAATCATCTGTGACACGCTCCATGAGGTCAAACTGTGGCCCAGGGACACTGCAAATTGGACGATTCCAGTTATCTCGTATCCGCAAATAGAGGTTTCTGGTGTAAAAGTTCTCAAAATCTTGATAAAGTGGCACAAAATCCTGGTTTGAAAACATACACAGGGTTATGTTGCTGGGAAAGTATCTGCTTCTGTACCCAAGTCATTCCTCTTAACAAGGAAAAACTAATTCATCAATTAAACAGAGAGTCATAGCAGCCACATGTTCCTGTGTCCGTACAAAAGTCTTACTATAACTCTTTTAAAACACAATGGTGTATTTCTCAGAGGATAGAGTACTTTTTGGTTTGTTTCTGTTTTAAGATTGGAGGGGTTTTTTGTTTCTTTTTTGGTTGGTCACGGGGTTTTTTTTTGGTTTTGGGTTTGGGTTTTTTTTTAATGGTCAACAAGTTGGTCTAACTCTCCCCTATACATCCTGAAAGTTGGAAATGGAAAAAAAAATCAAGATTCTTTCACTTGAAGAAACCAATTGCTTCAATTTGAGCATTTTTCTATGTGTGGAGCAGATTGCAGAGAAGTAGGATAAACAACTCTCTGCATTTCATGAAAAGCTGGATACCTTAGACAAAAGCTTGTCCAATATATGTGATTTGGGTGTTATTGGCCTAACATGGAGATGCAAACATCCAGCTAAGACAATTTTTTTGGTTGAGAATTAATGTCTGTCCATGGATTTTACTTAGAAATTAAGTTTAAACAAAACTTTATATGAAACAGCAATATATCCATGTTGGGCACTGCATACAATAAACTGATAAAATAACACGACATGCAATGGGAGAATTAAATAAGCATGTAATCCATTGTGAAGGATAAAAAAAAAATTTACTTTTACAACTGGAATCAACAAATGGCCAAATCATGAAGTGACTTGAAAGTGATATTTGTTAAGTTATGCACGAATCTTTGAAAACCTAAAACAGGAAACGTTTTCAGGAATTTTATTTGTAAGAGAAACAGTAAAACTGTTCATGTTTTCCTTCCATCATGCCAGGTGGTACCGTAAATGATGACTCAAACTGCACAGAGAAGGAGGAGCAACCAAAAATTAAAAAAAAAAAAATTCTAAGCAAAGTTGGAAGGCAGTTGTCCTTGCTAAGGTGTGAGTTTTCACTTGGAACTGTGTGGGGTGAAAAACTTTGGGGGATTACAAGAATTCAGTTACAACAAAATTAGAACTGCCTTGTCATGAAAGACAGCAAAAGACAGCCAGATGGGACAAAGGAATATCGGGGTTGAGTAGATTTTGAGATTTGGAAAGACAATATATTTAACAAGAAGACATTTATGAGTTTTCTGACCCAATACACTGAGATTCTGTTTTGCTGAGAGAATGATGTGAACATGTCCCTGGGTAAAAATGCTGATTTTACATCAATGTAGGTACATAATCATATACATGCATACAACTCCACTGCAGGGTGTGGCACTCCTCCCACCCCTGTGCAGCCTTTTGTAAAATGGAAGTTGTCTGCCTTGTCACTTCCACAATTTGCTGTAAATCACTTGAAAGCAGGTGAAAACTCAGCTGTGGACACATAATGACTTTTTCATACATACTTTTTGTTGCTCTCTCTCCGTAGCAATGTTACGTTTTTCTAGTCCCCAGGCTCTCATAAAATCTCGCAGGTAGCCAAATATTGTTCCCACTGCAAACCCCACGAAAGTAAAAACTGCAACATACATTGGTGCCTGCTCAAAGTGCTCAATAAATGTTTTTTTGTAGAGAGTTCCGTTTGATACGCCATTCTTCTGGAAAAAAAAAAAAACAGGACAGAAACTTGTGATTAATGCAAGTTAAAAAGGTCTCATAAAAAGTCTCATCAAAGCTTAGACCCCTTTGGCCTCGGGGCAAATCTTTTCCTCTGATTAGGAGGGACATTTAGACCTCACATTGTATCAGCTGATGAAGAGGACATTTAACATGCAGCTGCCACTGACCACTACAAGAATCTTCCATTTTCTCTGCTCTCGTGTCCTCAGCTGCAGATGTCTTCAACACCACTCCCTTGTCTGTTTTGAAACATGTGAAACTTAGGGAAGATTGGCAACGTATTATTGTGCAACTGGACGATTGTTTCAGAGGTGATTAAATGGAAACCGCAATACTCTGTCTCGCAAGACAGAGCTATAAAAAGGGAAGGGCAGCATTGAAAGCTCACCTACACTGTGCCTGACTGCTTCTGGAAGTCTTGTGCAACCCATTGCAGCAGCTAACCTATATAAAACAAATCCTGCCTGAAACGGGGTGGCTTCACCGCGATGTTCTCCGGACCTGAGAAAGCAGCCAAAACAGTTATGAGCCCTTCCTTCTATTTCTGTTCTGATTTCAAAGATGCTTTTAATCCCATCTTCAGTGATTTTCCATAATTCTAAGGGTGAAACAAATTTGCAGTATGGACAAAAACTTAAAGTTAGAAAGGGCATGTTTTATTGACAGCACTGGAGCACAGGGGACTCATGTCCCAGAGACACGTGCTGAATTTACAAAGCTTTGGTTCTCCATTTATTTCCAAACACCATATGTATTCATGAAGTTACCAAATATATCCATACATATTCATTACCTGACCCTGCCTATCCCTGCTCTGTATTAAAATGAGCTTAAAGTTTGACTACGCTTGCCCAATTCTCTTCTTGAAATGGGTCGGTGGGGTTTGAAATGGGTTGGTGATATCCTTTATCATGGCAACCTCCTATTTCCCTCTTGTTGGCAGGGCCAACTTGTCTTTTGGGCACAGTCCAAACCCCCTGACCAGGTCCTGGCCTGTTTTGAGCCCAGCTGCAGTCACAGTTTATTCATCTCTGCAATTTGATATTTTTCTTGTCTTCCTCTACAAGCAACCAAGTAAATGATATATTATCTATATTGCTTCTACTCCTTTGCTAGGCTCTTTTAACTCCTAATTCTCCTAGCTTTTGCTTCAAGGGTACTTCAAAATGAAACAGAGAAGAGCTAAAAGTAAAGGGAAAGAAAAAAAAAGGAAGAAGAAACAAGACAGCCTTGCTTGTTGGAATTGGTGACCCCACTGTGAGCAAATTCTAGAAATTTACAACAGTGTGTGGACAAAATATTTTGACATTAAAATGTGTTAAGATTTCCATTTGCAAAGTAAAGAAACTCAGTTTTTCAGTAGGCTTATTCAATGGGCTCATCAGATTCTTTGGAAGAGTGGTAACTCCCTTATTTCTGCCAAACACGATGGACTTTACAGTTACTGTCTAGGAACAGCCAATCTTCTAATTCTAAATTAACAAACCACAATCCAGAAAAAAATAGTGCCCTGTTAAAAACCAAACAAACAAATACCCAAGACATATATTTTGACGTATTATAAAGCAACACTGCCAGCACATGAAGAAATACCATTAATACATTTCTGCCTGTGGGAAGGATGAACTAAAAATGTAGATTACCTAGTTATGTAATGTAGCGAGCTGAAATAGAATATTCATATTAAGAACAATTGTCAATTTGCTACACTTGTACGGACAGAGTTTTTTTGATCTTTACATTTCATTAAAATGTCTTTATCCTCAAAGGATTTAGATTTCTGTTGTAACTTGCTGGCCCAATCCTAGATTCCCCAATGGGTTTTTGGGAGAAAAGGAAACTAAAGAAGAAAAGTGTTGTTGGGCACAAGAGAAAACAGAAATGCTGTTAAGGAATCCCAAAAAAGAAAAAAAATGCTGGTTGGGCTGAACAGAAACACATTTAGACTTTGGAAACACTGCCATGCAAGGGAGAAGGAATGCAGGGCTGGCTCTCAGCATGTGAGGGAACACCTTTGAAGAAATGCTACACATGCACTCCTACCTCAAGCTAATTGCTCTTTTAGGGCAACCTATTTACCATGAAAAACATTTTATGAGGATGAGTTAAATACATGGTCAAGTCAAATTTCACATGAGTCACAACAGCTGTGTGCACATAGTGATGAGATAAAGCAAATATTTCAGAAAGGATTAGGCTCAGTCCTATTAACTTATATTTGCCATGGGCTAAGACCATGTTTATGGTCATCTGTGGAAATTCAAGTGGCATTGTAGCCTGATGCTCTTGAATCAATTGGCATCAAACTGTGATGATGTGATAATGAACCTGAGCCCAGAGGAGAGAGTTATGATGCTTCTGTTCATTGATTTTATTAAAAAATGCTTAATTGCTATAAATCTTATTGACGAAGGGACAGGAAAGCTCCTATCAGACTTCTGCACTGTCACATCCTTCCTCCACAATGAAATGCCTGTTCCTGCAGTTGTGGAACCCCCTTTTCAGCAGTTGCCATTGGATGCAGTTGGTGTGACACGTGTATTTGGCCAGGTAGCCTCTGTCACTGTCCCTAAGGCCAGCAGCTGGGAGGGACGAGCACAGACAACAGTGAAGCACAAAGAATGTGGAGCCAGATGTGACCCACATTCTCCAGGCTGTGAAGGACAAAACCCAAAAGTCTTCCAACAGCTAGTAAGTACAAGGCTGGGAGAACAAATTCATAAAATACAGTGACCCCTTGTCTACAAAATAAAGTGAGGAAAACAAAGAGCATTTAATGCATCCCTAGAGTCCCACAAAAAAGCAAAGAGAGAGTCTCAAGGAAGAATTACTAAAAGAAGTGGATTTGCTGCTTCTGGAGAGTGGGAGAGTGGTAGCAGGGATGTTTTTGTGCAGCATTTCTGACCCAAGTGTGGGGTAGATGAGTGACTGAGTGAACATCACGAGGATGTTCCATTTCAGCCAGTCTAAGTTGGCTGAACTGGTGAGTGCAGCAATGGCTGTCATTTTGCACTACAGTACTGTTGAACTTTTCTGTGTTATCATCAAGTTTTATCTCAGAAGAAGGAGGTGGATCTGGAGACTGTGCATTTAGAACAGCAGCTCTACAGTGAAGGGAGATGTAATATAACTGCTGCTGGCACTGAAATCAAAGACAGCAAATTTCCTACAAATGCCTGAAAGGATTCAGAGATCATTAGTTACACCATTACACAGCAGGGGCTCTGCTGAATTGTGTCTTATTATCTGCAATAACACCTGCAGTAGATAGTACATTTTCTACTCCATACCTTCAACTGTAGCAATTGGCTGGGCAAAGATTCTAAAATATATATTTATTTTCCAACTTTACCAATTGGTGGCTTTGAGGTTTTATGACTCTAAGACTGTCTTATCACCTCCAACAGTCATCAGGGGATAACTATGAATGTGTTCATCATTTTTGAACCTCAAAACGTTGGGGAAATAAATTGTGACTTTTGGTAATTCATTTCATCCGTAAAAATGTGTTTGCTTTTTTATAATGAAACTACCTGACAGTGTCATGACAGTTTACTTTGACTGTTCTTGTCTGCTGTGCTTTCCAACTCAGCCAATTACACAAGTCATAATTTTCCATACTTAAATAAATTCTGCCTCTCCATTTGTCTCTTCCCAACCTGGAAAAATCTTAATTTGTATCATTCTGGTCCATTCAATTCAGGGATTGAAACCCCAAAAAATAAATTAAAAAAATTCTATATTTTCATGCTCGACTTTTTCTTCACTCTGAAAAAAATCAATGAAACCTTTTTGAGATGCAGAGGATGAGAATTAAAATTGCATATCCCCCTTGAGGGCACAGTAGGGATTTATACATCTGCAAATGATTCTTTGTCTTCTTTTCTGTTCCTTTTAAAAGACTGTTAACATTCTATTTGCCCAGTTCACAGTTTCACCTCTTATGATTAGATACATCCTTCCTCAGTTGCAAAAATACAGAATTTAGAGCACACTGCTGTTTGTGCTTTCTTGGGAGCATTTTGCCTTCCAATTAATTCTCTGGTTTTTATTTATTGACCTGCATTTTTTTATGATCTTTTGTCAACATTCTACACACTACCAACAAGTAACTTCTGCAGCGTTTCTTGTTCAGAACTAACTTTTCAGCAACCTGAAAAATTCTGTATTTTCAACACATATTGCCACCCATTTCTCCTCACCCCTTTTCCCACACCACTGATGAAAATATGGGAGCACATGTCCCTCCATTCCCTGCATTTCCCTCATTACCTTTTCAAGAATTGTTCATCTGTAACCCCTAATTCCTCTGGCAAAAAAAGGAACATAAGCAGCAGCCCAGAGCAACTCTATCTTTGACTTCCTTAAAAAAAAAAAAATCTTGAGTAAATACCCCTTGTGATATGTTAATCCACAATTTACTGGCTTGTTTTAAAACTTTGGCATCTCAAATCATAAGAGTTACCCAGTGGCCTGCTCCACAATAAGTTTACTTTCCAGGCACAAAAGCAGGGAATCTACTGGTGCAACATAAAGACACGCAGCACAGAGAGGCTACAGGTGAAATTCAAAGAGAATGGACATTTTACCAAGGAGTTTTGCAAGTCTAGGATTTCATCAACTTCTTGGAAACCAAAAGCACAATCAGGATATGCAACTCTTGTGTTTTGATCCTCTGGGTTCCAATAAGATGCTGCAGGAAGAGAATTCCTTGCAGCAAGATTTTGGGGCGGAAGAAGTCAACAGGAGTGATGGAAATGCAGTAACATTAAGTACAATACCTCATATTAGAAAATTATAGAAAATTCCCACTTTCTATAATTAGCCATAGTATTTCAAAACTCTCCCCTAGTGAAGACCCCCTTCCAAAATGCCTTCAGCGTTCAAAAGTCAACTCTGACAACAAATCTCAGAGTGCTATTAGAATGGACATCAGTATAAAACACTGAATATAAGGGACACACAATTTTAATTGAAATAGCTTGCTCTAATAACAATGTAAACTCATCTTGAAGTCCATTAAACACACTTCTGGCAATACCTTTACAAGCAATAGTTACAAAACATACTTGCATTAGCAAAGGAAAAAAAAAAGATAGCTATGCAATACCAGGAACAATACTTAAATATTTGCTCACACTACCATTAAAATTAGGAGATAATTTTCCATTGCATTTAGGTCCTGCAGCCCTTGGAATTGTGCTAATTGGCATGAGCCAGATTTGAATCAAGGGGAGAGTGAAGAATTGAACAGCACAGAGTGCCACAGTCCCAAACCTGTGTGCTGACCCTAAGTAACTTCCCAGCAAAGAGGGTGAGTGGAGCTGCATCAAGGAAACTGAGCTCCAAAACCCCATGTTTTCATGCAAGTCTGTTCCACAGAGCCAACCAAGCTCTAATTAAATATTCTCCTGCTGTTACGGCCACTTCCAATACAGTGGCAGTAGGTGCAGACAGGTATATCCTTGAAAAAAAACTACTGGCAGAACAATAAAGCCTTTATCTTTAAATATAAGTTCCCTGCCAGGAATAAAATCCAGTCTAGAGGTGGATGAAACTTTATGTATGTTTCTGGATCAGATCTTATCAAGTTGTTGTATACAACTTCGTAAAAAACAATGCAAGCTGACTGATCTCCATAATGGTTCCCATACAGATATGTATATGAAGAGAGAGGTGTTGAAAACTGTGAGCCAAGTGACAGCTCTGTTTGCTCAATATCTGACAGACCTACAAGATGACAGTGAAACCTTACACGAATTAGGACAGTGTGCTCCTACAGCAAAAAACTGATGGGAGAATAGACACAATTGTTAATGCAACATCTGACTGCTTGCAGACTGTTTGGTTCTAAATAGATGTTTCCTCCCCAGCATTTGAAGAGCATCTGGAGCAGGACCCTAAATGGGGATGATTTTAGATGAACTAGGATGTGTGAGACAGCCATGTGGGGAGGAATATAAATATCTACCCAAATAATGACATTAATGAGTGACAGGATCTACAGAGACCTGCAATCTGGGGCAGAAGCTGAAGATGGGGCACTACAGGATTCCATTTCAGCCAAGGGAAGGGTATGGTCCAGCTGAAAGACCCCTTCTTCTGAAGCTGAACCACACTCAGCACCTGCCAATGGATAGTCACACCTTGAAATGTCTGGTGTGAAATTCAGTATCCTGTAGCTCATTGTCACTGGAGGGCTGGGTCCCAAAGAATAAAACTGCCAGGTTCTGTGCAGACCCACCAGGCTGACTGCCACAATTGCTACAATTCCCCCAAATCACTTAGGAATCCATTAGACACTGGAGGAATCAGGGTGGTTGTATGAAGTTCCCAGGAGAAAAACAAAAAGGAAATTGAAATTATGAAAGCAGAAATTCCCTGTAATGAATATACTATTGACACAAACTTAGGTTATTTCATAGATCTGCCCACTTACTGGCAATGATAACCTTCACTTCAAATCAGTGATTTCTTTTCTGTAATTTCAGATCTTACAGGGTCAAGTTTCTAAACCATAAGCCAAAAATGGCTACACGGGGAATTCACAGATTACTGAACTATAAAGACAAGACTTAAATTAAAAATAGTAGTGAAACTTGTAAGTCTAGAAGGTGCTAAAGTGAAGGTCACTGCCTCTTGCAATTTGACAAAGCCACAAGAAAGTGGCTACAACACAAATTGCAAGTATCAACCAGGCCAAAAAGCCTTTGGTTCCTATTAGTGTGCCTGCAGAATCCTTGTTTAGACTGGTCATAGATTTCTACTGAAGTTTCAAGAAAAAATATACACTTGGTAGTAATACAGTCAATAAGAACCAGGAGAAAAATCTCCAAGACAATCCAGAAGGTTTAGGAAATATAGTACATTAAAACCATGTGCTCTTGAACTTGCAGAGAGTTAGGATTTAACAATTCAGAAACTCTAAAAATTTCACTCCTTGTGAACTGTATTAAATGCTGCTTGTTCTGCTGCTTGAGGTTTGTTTGAAGGTTGGGTCTTCTCCCCACTTTTCACAAGCACCAGGAAATGGCTTTCCATTTGTTAATGAATTGTCATCTAATTGCTGACTAAAAACTTGCAGCCTGTCTTCAAGACATCACACTACAGGCAAACACCACAAAGGTAAAGGACAGGTAAAAGGTACACCAAAAAGATAAAAGACAGGATCTTAACCATCCAGACTTGCATAATCTTCTCATCTGAACACAAGTTAAAACTCCAACATATTCATCTTGCAGCAATTCTTTCAGCATCAAATAAACAAGCCCTGCTGACTACGACAGTAATGCTATGAAAATACAGATGTGAATGACAAACAAATTAGAAATATACTGTGAAATGCTGTTATGTAATGAGGAGAACAATACCCACACTGTATAATTTCCAGACTCACACTTTACTCTGATGCTAAAAGGATACTTATGATTGCAATATAGGAGGTTGGCAGGATACAGAAGACTTACTCATAAGTAACATTCAGGAAGAACATTCAACAGTGGCAAGGGTTCCAAATAAGAAGAAATATGAACTCAGAAAGTACACCCTTTATCTTAGTTTTGTAAGTTTTCATTGAGATATTTGTATTAATTTAATAAGTGTCTTGTCTGATATATCAGAAATTCTAGCCCTGCACACACTACAAGCAACATGCACTCCAGCATCACTGAATGCTTAATTTCAGTTATTAAGGAACTGCCTACCTTGTGCAATTTTTGCAAAACCTGCAGAAAACATCAGTGTTTGTGTTTTCACCTTGCATCTATTTAGTCCAGCAGGGAGAACTGCACACTGCAGAATGGTCACACCACGGTGTGTGCCGAAAGAAAAGCCACATGTCACTCCTTTTAGCACAGAAGCTTAGACTAATACACTCAGACTCAGGACAAAACCCAGCAGCAAACCATGAAAATGCAATCTGATGAAGGGGAGAAAAACTGTAGAAAACATTATTCTAAACTTCAAGGTTCATAAATTGCAAAGTAAACCATAACAACCACCACCCAATACCAAACAACTAAGGCACTTACATCAAACAGTACATGGGGGATAAGAAAAAATTGCCCAGTGAACTCTTTTCCCAATGGCTTTACATTTGTGCATTTCAACCAAGAGTAAGTAACACTAGAAAGAAAAAGTAACACGACTGTCTTATACAGCTGTTACTCCCAGAAACTTCAAAGTGACTCAATGTAAATAGGAAGGCAAGAGGGCAGAGATGGAGCTTAACAATTTCAAATTATTAGAGCCAAAACAATGAAGTTCACTACCCAGAGAGATACTTACAAACACTAAAAGGTTATTTCCTAACCTTAGAGCAATTACAGAGTGGAAAACCAGGCATGTGGGATCAGAGAGAAGTAGATGAAACACCTGGGTTACAGCAATCCCCACATAGTTTGTGGTGTCAAGTTGCAGCAAGTGTTTGCTACGATTTCCAAAGCTTAGGGTAAATTACAGGATTCACACTGCTTGGCCACACCAGAGTATCTCCTGATCACCCAAATCCTATGGCTTTGGCTTTAAAAATAAACAAACAAACAACATGATGATGATGAAGTGGTGTGACTTCAAAGGCTGCCACTTTCTGCACATCACTGGTGATGATCTGCTAACACGGGAAGCTGCTTCCAGAAGTGATCTAGCATTTAGAAATGGAACCTATGGATATCACATACATTTTTGATATGAAACTGTTTACTGGCATGAAGACTGTAACAGTGCAAGGATTCTCAAGATGTGCCAACTAGATTATTAGTGATTTTGCCCAGTGTGGATTCTGAGTTAATATCCACATGATGCAATCCACCAACTCCTACATATTTCTTACACAGTGACTTTGCACCAGAAAATGTTTGAGTTAGCTATCAGATTCCTCTTCATGCAAAATCCCCTTGTGAAGAAAATGCTTCATATTCTGCACTAACTGGCATAATGAATCCTCAGATCCCAGACCTTTATATGGCACAACAGCTTCTAACAGGGCCAGGATTTTGCACAGATTTAGTAACGAGTTTAATAAAGTGACTCACATTCCCTATCAGAATGGACGTGGCCGTGGATGCTGGATCATGCCAAATACATTGCAAGCTTAAATCTTAAGGTGCCAAACATTCAGAAAAAGTCTCAGGCCATTCTTCGTTGCTCAGATTACAGCACCAGTTTGGATAAAGACTTGTGAAAGTCACAACACATCCCCTGTTAAAGGAGGACAAATGTATCCACAGTTCTTACCTGAAAACTGCATGTCATTAGGATAATTTGCACATTATTTTACTGATTCTGAGAGTTATGCACAACTTAAGCTGAAACTGCCTTCCAAGACATTCCAATGATTGCAAAGAGTAACTTACCATATTTCAAGAACTTGATGAAAGAGAAAGTCACTGCCAATTTTGTTAATGTAATCAGTTTAGCTGGAATTATGTTACCTCCTCCAAGGTAATTAACTACTTCAAAATATTTAAATGCAAGTATCTTGACACACCACAGATGCGGAGAGAGATAAGAAATTCCGTAACAAAAAAAACCCAATGGGGAAAGGAGAATTTCTCATGAACAGCTGAGAAGGAGGTAATTGAATTTGTGCTGCCAGTTGAGAGATAGGGGCATCAAAACCTCAGTAAGGTGACCATCTGGGTAGGCAAGGACCACCTCTGAGTTAGGGTAAGAATTCAGCACCAAAAGAGAGCCCTAGGTTGAAAAAAGAATCAGAATAAGTTCAGTTAGGGCATAGCACATAGATCTGTAGGACAGAAGATTTCGAGGAAGGTGAAGACAATTCCCATCCTATGAATATGTCCAAAAAATGAATACCTTCAAACACAACAGAAGATGTTTTTAAGCAAGAAGACAAAAACTCATTTAGCCAATCCTTAGGCAACTTGGCAGCAGTGACCATGGCTAATTAAAGTCAGTTGTGCTACACCAAGCCAGCATCACAACTGGTACATGTGATCACATCACTGCACCATGTCATTTATTGAAGTGATGAAGGCTGCCAACCCACCTATCATCAAAGTGTCCTCAGAGAACCCCAGTCTAGAGTAACCCAGACTCACCAACTTGTGCCCTGATGCAGAAAAGCTACACAGTTTAACCAGTGACAACCAATTACTCTTTTCTTTTACACTTAGAAATCTACAGAAGCAGTAACATCCTGCTCCTAGCTATTTTTTTGTTTGTTTGTTTGAAAACTATCAGGAAAAGGCAGCTTCAATCTGTTACAGCTAAGCAATGCTCACACATACACCTATGAAAAACTCACAACTGGATGCCTCCAGGTACCACAGTTCTGCAAGAGACTCTCTCCTCTTCCCACCAATTTCAATTTCTGCCTTGTACTGCTGGAAGAGAAGATCTTGGCCTATATATATGACTTCTTAATGGCTATTTGATTGTTATGATATTAACTATTATTAAAGTGACTAATCCAGAGCTCAAAAAAATTTTCATTTTCCTTCAATTGCTTGAAGATCAATAAAAAGCAATCTAGAAATAAATTGATGCCTTTTTAAAAAAGTGCATTATACATTGAAATGCTCTTTTTAAGTTGTTCCAGTAATTATCTAAGTCATAACACTGAACATGAGAAATGAGGGTTTTCTCTCATCTGAACCTTCTGTAACTACTCAGGTTTGCAGAAACACCCTTAAATAAATGCTCTCCTCAGAATTTACAGATACAGGCAAAAAGGCAAGTCCTTACCCCATCAGTAAGGATCAATGATTTTCACCAGTGGATCAACGTCTTCCTAGAGGTAAACACCTAGAGCCTGTGCTTCTTGGCTGAAAACGCAAGAGTTAGGAAAAAGAAGCACATGAGAAATTCAAGAGACGAAAATTAGGTGCAAGAATACTGAGGGATAAAGGGATGAGTGAAGTGTTTTGTTGTTTCAGCAAAGGAAGACACCTTTTCAAATGCATAGGAAAAAGAAAATTGAATTAGCCTTTGCATTTGGACAATCTTCTTTTTTTCAAAGAAAGCAGTGGCCTAGTCCCTCATGTTACCCCTCTGTCTGCAAGTACCTGTCTACTAAAGCTTTTGAGCTCACAGAGCAATTTCAATCAAATCTGATGAGGCCTACATGAGATCAGCTCTTCTAAAAGCTTCAGGAAAATGGGCCCTTGACAGTGCAAAGGGATCCAAATCCCTGACTCGAAGGACAGGCAGAAATAACTTGCCTCTTCAGCCATTCTTGGAGGGAATTACACAAGCACAAGTGTAATAACCCATGAACCATCATCTCTTGAGGTCTGAACAAGGCTCAGCACATTCTGCCTCTTGCCCCTCTGGAAAGAAAGGATGTGGTAGGCAAGCTGGGATGTTCCAGGGTGGTGGAAGATGCTGGATATGTAACAACATAAAATCACTGCCTGTGGAAAAAAAATGCTTACATGCATTTCACAAGTCTTTCCCTTACCCCCATTATTATTTCTTCCCATATTGCCATGGGGCAAATTGGAAGACAACACTCAAGACATTGCTGCACTTTGGAAGTAATTTCAGGAGACATTATGGTGTGTTAACTCAAAGTTTTCATTTATACTGATCATAAAATGGTAGAAACCAAGGGACTTAGGGAAAGCAGGAAATGGAACAGCAGAATCATAGATTTCAGGAGAGCATGGCTGTACCCATAAGTAGCAGGTACTGGTATAGGAAGCAATATTAAAAGTAAAAGGAGTTAGAGAAAAACCAGCTATCTGTTAAGAAACTCATGGTAAGGACAAAAGGACCAACCATCCTAGAGCTAGTGAACAATACTAATGCAGGTCTCAGCGGAAGTGCCCATCCAGCTTCAGACACTGCTTTTTGAGAAAGAAGAGGTGAATCTGATGGAGAGAGCTGGGAGAAGAAGCATAAAGTCTGGTCAAGTCAGTTATGAGGAAAGAATGAACAAAGAGAGGAGAGAAGAGAGAGGAGAGAGAGGAGAGAGAGGAAGAAGAGAGAGAGGAGAGAGAGGAAAGAGGAGAGAGAGAAGAGACAGAAGAGAAAAGAGAGAGAGAAAAGAGAAAAGAGAGAAAAGAGCAGAAGAGGAGAAGAGGAGCAGAAGAGAAGAGAGGAGCAGAAGAGAAAGACCCTAACAACTGGCAGCCTAAGGGTCTTCAAACATGTAAAAGACAACTGCAAAAGAAAGACAGTAATCTGTGCTCTGTTAAGCATCAAGATGCTTAAATTATTGCCAAAGTGATCTAAATCAGATATTAGAAAGAATTTTGTGCTGATAAAATCAGTTAAATGTGAGTCTGGAGCAATGGAGGTGCTTAAGATGGGCATAAACCTCTGGTAGGGACATTTTATGTAAAGTCAAAGCTCATATTGTCTAGCAGAAGACAGCAGAAAGCAGCGCTGCCAGTCTTAACAAAAACCCAAAACACAGTGGCACATCTTATGAGCTAAGAGGCTCCAGAACAGCCTTCAAGATATTCCAGCAGAAAACCAGACCCGGATAAAACTGATTTGCAGAAATGGGCTAGATAATATCTCAAAATACTTTTAAGCCTCATGTCCTATTTTTCTACTTACCTGACATTCGTGAAGCTCGCTATGACATGAAATGTGGAACAGAAGTGACTGAGAACTGCAAAAACAGCTGGTACATATCTTCAGAGGGTGAAATGTAAGCAGATAGAAAGAGCCTCTGAACCATTGGTGTTGGAAGAAGCAAATAGGTATACAGACTTTTTGCTTAAAATTAAAATAAAATTAGTATTACCTGGGCTCTAGGAAACTGCTGATGTTTGGGGAGCTTAAATCTGTTTGGCACACTTCACAAATCTGTGTAACAAAAAGTCCCCATAGACATTTTTCCCCTCTTTTGTGGACAAACAAAACACCCCTTTTATCTTTACCTCATTAACATCTTTACTTATCACCAATCCTCTGAAAGATATGATAATGTTTCTTTGACTTTTCCATAGGATAACACTTCGGTACGCACAGCTGTGCCTGTGCTCCTAAATTTGGGAAGTGTGAGGTGAACTTTTTATTTGTTTTTTTTTTTTTTCCCTTAGGGTTAGGATTAAAAGTGTATGAGAGAGACAACTTTTGTCTGGACTTGGGTGTTTATTATTTTTTATTTAAGTTACAGCCTCACTGACCGTGAGTGCTTTTATATGTTAAGTTAATGGAGCAAAAATGGAGTATAGAGTAATGCTTTTAAGGTCTTTTAAAGTTTAAACCACTTAATTATGAGATGTTAACTAATTTATTTTAACTTTTAACTTAATAACTAGCTACTTATGTTTGGTACTATGGATTTTTAAACTAATTGCACAAAATCATTTAAACTTATGAAGAAGAAGAAGATTACACTCTAAACTCTCCTGTTACATATATATTATTGTATTTTAAAACTCTAAACTTTATTTTTTTACTCTGTGGGATAACACACTTTTATTTAAGTACACACTCATAATTTTAGTGTTATCACTCCGCTTTTCTATGGCCTCGGGTTAAATGCAGTGTATTTTTGAGGATTAGTCTCTGTTAGCACAAGAAAGCCTGAAATCCTCTGTGCCCAGGGCTCTGACAGGGAAGTACAGAGATAGAGCAACAAGAGTTGGCAAAGCAAAGACTGGCAGGTTCATCTAGAAGGATCTAGAAGCTCAAGAACACACTCTCCTGAGCTACCTGATGTGTTTCAGGAGCAACAGAAGATGCCCAGACATCAATCTGATTTCTTGTCAACACCACCCAAAAGGAAGGCTTAGGTGAAATGAACACAGTTTTGAAGCCCAATTAAAATGAAAAGATTTTAAAATACTACTGAAGTAGTCTCCTACTTCTGAAAGAAAGAAGTTACTGCTTGAATTTATCCATGGTAAGCAATTAACAGTAAAACCTCACACGGAACATAAAGAAGACCTCGTGTTTCACCTCTACCCTTTCACACCTGCAAAGAAAACCCCTCAAAATTACAAACCTGAGCATAAGAAAAATGCTGTGCCCTGCTATAATGACTGCTACAAATGTATTTCTACAAAGAGGCAAATAATGAGCAATGACAAAAGGTCCCAGTTTTCTCTCTCAGCTGCAGTGGAGAGAGATCTCAAATTTGTTCCAACAAGTTTAGCTTGTCCGGGAACTCCCCTGAGAGGATGAACTCCATACTTACAGCCTACCATGCAGCAGAGAAAAATATAATTTATTTGTGAAAAATGTCCACATATGCAAAATGATCCCAGTAGCAAGCTCCACAGTAGAAATCAGTTAATAAAAAATGAATAAAGTTCAGCTACAAGAGGGAAAAAAACCCCAACAAACTAGCTGAGGTCCCATGACAGAAACTCCTAGCAAAATCTGTCCAAGGAGACAGTCCTGTATTTAGAGATTTCAGACATAATGGTTTACAGTCAATTCTGGAACAATATTAGTATACTCTGATAACTCCTGATTTTACATTCTTTTCCAGTCCACAGAGAAAGCTGGGCACTCCCCTCATACTCAATATGAAATTAATCATAATTAAGAAATTTTATGTGCCCATTCTGACAGCTCCCTTATGGACTAAAGGAATAACACCAGCCTGTGTAAAAAAAATCAGTTGATACAAAATCAAGAATGGCAGAACATGCAGAACAACCATCATAATTCAAGAATATGCCTCTCTGAGGACCAAATTCATACTAGACACTACTGTTGCTTCTTTTTCCACTCCTCTTTTTTCTTTATTTTCATGGATCAAAGTTATTCTCTTAAAGTTGCTGGAAGATAGTAAATGTAGTAAAATACTACTTGCACATCCTATACTGTTAGAATCCTGGACACAGAGGATTTCAGACTTTCTGTGCTGACAGGGAATGACCCTCAAAGACACATTGCATTTACACTGAAGCCATGGAAAAGGCTTCCAAAACTGAGTGATAACACTGAAATTATGAGTGTGTAGTTGAATAGAAGTGTGTTTCTCACAGGATGAGAAATTCAGAGTTTGAAGTTTTGAGATATAGTAATATATATGTAACAAGATGGAAGGTTTACGCTGTAGTCTTCTCCTTCTCCTCCTTCTTCTTCACAAGTTTGGGTGATTTTGTGTGATTGGTTGGAAAAATCCACAGTGCAGGACACGGGTACCTAGTTATTGAGTTAAAAGTTAAAATAAATTAGTTGGATTCTCAAAATTAAGTAGTTTAGGCTTAAAAAGACCTTGCAGACCTAACTCTTTGCTCCATTTCTACTCTAACTTAGCATGGAGAAGAACTCACGGTCAATAAAACCGTAACTTAAATAAAAAATAATAAACATCTAAGACCCAACAAGAATTCTGTCTCTGGCACTTTGAAACCTAACCCCAAAAAATAAAACTAAATAAAGCAAAGGAGTTCCCTGCACACTACACCATAATTTTTTGTCTGCATTCTGCTCAGGGGGAAGACAGTGGAAGCCCTTGAACAGAGCTCAGGTAGAGCTGCCCCCCAGCACGAACTGAGGCGGCACATCCAGGGTCTCTCAGTGAGGAATGCAGCTGAGAGAAATGAGGGATTTGTCTTTACACACAAGCTGTGGGTCTCCTGGTAGATAAAACTAGCACTGAGAAATAAAAGAAACAATGGGAAGGATTCCACTGATCGATGAATGGGGAAAAAAAAAGGGTATTTGCCTTTACAAACAAACTGTAGGTTTGCTGATGAATGAAACTGGATATTGAAAGATGAAAGAAACAATGGGGAGAAACCATAAATTCCATAAGAATTAAGAATTAAAAGGGAGGGTTGTACATTAGAGGGGAATCTGAGGTATCAGGTGTTCTGGGAAGTCTGTACCTCTCAAGTCCCTCAGCCAGTGGGGAAAGAGAGAGGGAAATGCAGTCAGGAAATTGGGATAAAAAGGCAGAAAATTGGGATAAAAGGAGGCTGTGTCCTCCAAAAATTGGAGAGACCCCAGAGGAAAGCCCCATGGCCTCTCTCTTTATTCAAATAAAGTCACAGGACTCCTCTGTTTCCTTTTTGGACATAAACCTCTGGTGTTTGTGGATTAATGTTCCTGACACAGCTAAGGCACTGTGAGCTCTGAAGAAAGCACAACTCAGTGCTTGGGAAGCACAGCTCTGGGCACCAGCACAGGGCCCTAGAGAAACTTGGAAAAACAATGGATCTTGCTTCCAGAAGAACAGTTCCAGAGCTGAATCACTGAAGTGCTCAGTGAGCTCTAGCTTGAAGTCAAGAGAGAAGTGAAAGAAAGTTTTCCCCTTTTGGATGAAGGCAGTTCAGACTAAGGCCAGTGCTCAGTACAGCCATGCCCACAGGAACTGTTGTGCGAAAATGATATAGAAATGTCCAGTGTCTCTTCCCCAAGAGACCTTGAAGGGTACCAGCAAAAAGTCATGCCAAATTTGGAAGAGCCAGAGAAAAGGGTGCAGAGAGATGATATCACTTCATATCAAATATTCTAAAACAGATTCTGTAACAAGTAGTTAACTTAAAGGTCTGCCTTGACCAATGCATTTCTGCTTTACTCTGACAGAATTACTATAAGCCAAAGCCTGAGGTGAAACTCAGTATCCTCTGTATGAACAAAACAGATCAGAATTTCATTTAAAAACCCCTGGCCAGTGGAGGAGTATCCAAATTGAGATTTTATCAGCCATGGAGTAAGGTTGGCTTCTACACCAAGAGAACTGAAAAGGCAACAGACAGTACAGTGAAGATATACAAGAATATACAGATAGGAAAGATATTTATACTTAAGGTTCAGATTACCACATAGGTCTTGACTGGAATGGAATGTAAAGTCTTTAAAGTATCTTCACTCAGGTGCAACACACCGTATAGATTATTGACATCAAAACAGAACATAACCTCTGGGGGAATAAATTCATGCCAGGAATGGAAAACATTTGACACGGCATTCCTGCACCATCAGAAGAAAAGATCACAGACCACAGAATTTTGAAATATTTTTATTTTCTGTGGGAGCCATTCCAAAAATCTGACCACTTAGTTTGCAAAGCTGAGTGGAATTACTTTGAAATTCCATATATGTCCCTTTGTAGAGAGCTTAAGTGCTAACAACTTTTTCCCATGTTACAAATCTCAGTAGAATAATGTGTAAGTCTTGCATTCCTACACAAACCCTTACAATTCTCTCCTCATTTCCTAAGATCCATCTCAGTCCCACACAGCTCTCAATTCTGCATTTGGTATCTTACAAGACATGCTGCAGAGGATACCACGCTTCCCCAGAACCACTACAATTTTGGAGCTGGAAGGAAAATGTTTTAAAAGTTAAACCTAACTTTGAAGAACGCATGGCAAAATGGATTAAAGCACTCTTAGAGACTCAGACAAACTGAAGAGAAGTACTGCAGGCATTTACAAAAGAGCTTGTGCTAGAATTTTCCTAATGGGAGCATAGAATAGAGCTGGTGGTAGCTGCCTCTGCTGCTTTTGTTTTAACTACACATTCAGTTAACACTCAAGTATTTAACTTCCGAGTGCTACATGCTAGTCAATACACATGCTAGCAGTGAAATTATTTGTGATTTGGCAGCTACCCACTTTCCAGACATTTCTTTGCTGTTTATGAAAAATAAAAAAAAAGAAAAAAGAAAAAAGAAAATTAACTCCCTTCAAGGCTGCTGCTGCCTTCTTCCCTCCTGGAACCACCCCTCCCTGTGGTTCCTCGCCGTCATCCTGGCGGAGATCACCTGGCACAGACCCAACCCATCCACCTTTCACCTCCCCTTGGTTTTCCCTCCGCTCCGCAGCCCGGAGCCACCCCCGCCCCCGGCACGCCCCTGACCCAGTTCTCACAGCCCATTTCACCCCTGGGGCAGCTGCATATCCCTGCCCTGGGCAGCTGGACACCACTGGGAACACTGGGAACACTGGAGACACTGAGCACTGCTGGGCATTGGGAGCACTGGGAACACTGGAGACACTGAGCACTGCTGGGCATTGGGAGCACTGGGAACACTGCTAAGCACTGGGAACACTGAGCACTGCTGAGCACTGGGAACACTGCTGGGCACTGAGAACACTGGGAACACAGAACATTGGGAACACTGCTGGGCACTGGGAACACTGCTGGGCACTGGGAACACTGAGCACTGCTGAGCACTGGGAACACTGGGAACACTGGGAACACTGCTGAGCACTGGGAACACTGCTGGCACTGGGAACACTGAGCACTGCTGAGCACTGGGAACACTGCTGGGCACTGGGGACACTGCTGGGCACTGGGGACACTGCTGAGCACTGGGAACATTGAGCACTGCTGAGCACTGGGAACACTGCTGGGCACTGGGGACACTGCTGGGCACTGGGGACACTGAGCACTGCTGAGCACTGGGAACACTGCTGGGCACTGGGGACACTGCTGGGCACTGGGGACACTGAGCACTGCTGAGCACTGGGAACACTGCTGGGCACTGGGGACACTGCTGGGCACTGGGGACACTGAGCACTGCTGAGCACTGGGAACACTGCTGGGCACTGGGAACACTGAGCACTGCTGAGCACTGGGAACACTGAGCACTGCTGAGCACTGGGAACACTGCTGGGCACTGGGGACACTGCTGGGCACTGGGGACACTGAGCACTGCTGAGCACTGGGAACACTGCTGGGCACTGGGGACACTGCTGGGCACTGGGGACACTGCTGGGCACTGGGGACACTGAGCACTGCTGAGCACTGGGGACACTGGGAACACTGGGAACACTGCTGGGCACTGGGGACACTGAGCACTGCTGAGCACTGGGGACACTGGGAACACTGCTGAGCACTGGGAACACTGTGAACACTGGGAACACTGCTGAGCACTGCTGACAGCAGCTCAGGACAGCTGATCGAACCGGACTGTCCAGTCCCACCACTGCTTTATTTGACTCCTTCGCTGCCACCCAGCCTGGCCGGTGTCACATGGAGAGAGCTCTCCGTCCCTCCACTAACACAGATTGTACTGGCCTGGGCTTGAAAGTGAGCAGGAGTGACAGTTCAACAGTGACTCCTTGTCCCTGGAAGTGACACCTGAATAATTCCAAATTGCTGCAGCCATGAGTAGGCTCATTCCCACGTATGCCTTTCTCGGGTGTGAAAGTGGCACCTAAACCAAAGTGTTTGTTAATGACATAAGCAACTTTGTATCCAACAGATGATCACCCTTAATATGAAACTAACTAGCATTAGGTAAATTAGATATCAGGTAGCTTGAAGATTAATTTTCCTAATGCAAAAATGACCAGTATCCATATATAAAGACCTATTTCTGGAAGCTTTCAAGACATCCTTCCCTTTAAAATCCTTGAACGTCTATGCATTTTTTTATTCCTCCCATCACCCCTACCCAGTTCAATTCTCTTTTCAAAACTCAGTGTTTCAATGCACTGCTAATATTCGTACCTACTCAACTGTTAAAACACTGTTGTTTATGAGCTCTGCTCAACCTTACATGTTGAACAATATGGACTGAAAAAACCCTCCCAAATCACAAACTCCTATTCAGTTTTGCAATGATCTGTCACAAAATGTGAATAGATAAAGCACAGGTGTGTCAGCTTGTTTTAACCACGGCTAAATGAGGCTAATAAAGAAGCAAGACTCTAGCATCTGCTTCAAGTTAAGGAAAAAATATTCCGTTATCCAATAAAATGGAAAGTAACACTGGTTCCTTTGCCTCTACCTCAAGTTTCAAGAAATTGTGTCAGAAGATTTATCATCAGACTTGGTAAATCTTTTTTATCACCATAATCTCACAGATAAAGCTGTTTCCTATTCCAAGAATGTGCAGTTGGCAAATATGATTTGCTACAGATGATTGATGCCCATCTCTGTTACCTCTGCTGAAATACTGCATTGCAAAGCCTGCATGAACCCTGTGGAAAATGTCTCTTTTTATTTTTTATTTTGGCCACGCATTTAAACGGAGATGTAGCACAGCCGAGAATGCCACACACTGTGCAGTAGTGATTAAATGTAGCCTTGAAATGTAGCCATAAACCAGGAAGATGTACAGGGCTGGAAAAAAGAAATAAATATAGAAATAAGCAGCAAACTGTGGAATCTGTGAACAAATCATTGTCAGTCAACCATGGTGGTTATTTATGGGGAAGTGTCAGAGTGCAGAGGTGTTTTGATTAGATTCTCCAGCAAAAAATAACTCAATTAAAAAAGAAAACTAAAGAACTCTCAAACTGTCCTCTGTCAGTCTTTTTAGGCTGTATTTTAAAGTCACAAGCCTTCTTGGATACCTGGTTAAAAGCTGTTTAAAGGATTTCCACACTATTCAAGTAATTCTAAAAAAAAAAAATTCTCATCGTGTTCATGTTAATTTCAAGGTAGAAGTACTTGAAGGCCTCTAAAGCACCTGTCCATCAACTTCCAGCCTGAGCTCACACAAATTACCTGTCACAGAGTGAGAGGATTGCATTTCTGTCTTTAAGCTGATGTCCTGAAATACAGCTCCAACGAGAATGCTGTTGCTGGGCAGGTGAGATACTGGATCATCAGGAGGTGAGCTGAAATCACATGGCCGGAGAAACACCAGCCAGACTATCAGGACCCTGAGTACAGAAGACTTCAGCCTTTCTGTGCTGAAAGAGACTGATCCTCAAAGAAATACACTGCATTTCACCTGAGGCCATAGAAATGGCTTCCAAAATTGAGTGATAATACTGGAATCATGAGTGTGTGGTTAAATAGAAGTGTATTATCTCACAGGGTGAAAGATTTAGAGTTTGGGGTTTTAATATATATATATATAAAAAACTAGATAAGAGGTTTTAGGGTGTAGTCTTCTTTTTCTCCTCCTTCTTCACAAGTTCAAATAATTTTGTGTAATTAGTTGAAGAAATCCGCAGTGCAGAACATAAATAATTAGTTATTGGGTTAGAAGTAAAAATAAATTAGTTGGCATCTCATAATTGGGTAGTTTAAGCTTGAAAAAACCTTGAAAACATAACTCTGTACTCCATTTCTACTCTGTTAACTTAGCATGTAGAAGAGCTCACAGTCAGTGAGGCTGTAAAGTAAATAAAAAATAATAAACATCCAGGTCCCAATAAGAATTGTCTGTCACACTTTTAATCCTGACCCTAAAAAATAAAAAGAACCAAATAAAGCCAAGAGTTCACCTCACCAGATGATAATGATGAGTTTGGAACTGCTCCCCTTTGGACCAGACTGCTGTAAAGATGAGGAACTGATGCCTGACTGGGTTAGAAGTGAATTGTGGAAGAACAATAACGTTTTACATGAACTCAAGTTTCATCTGTAGATAGACTGGTGGAACAGAAACATCCCATGAGGAGTGACACCAAAACACACTTCATTCTGACTTAGCAGCAACAACTACAACATGAGACAGGGCAACTGTTTTAAACAATACTGATGACAAATCACTGGTATTTGAAAAAGCGGCAGACTTGAATAAAAAGCTCTTTGAATAAAGGTATCCTTAATAGACCTGATCCAATGTGTACCAAGTATTTTACAAGCAGAGAACAAAATAAAGTGTCTTTATCTAAGAAAGTTTGTGTACTAAACAAATTCCAGAGAAATGCAACAGGAAGATACACGCCATTCAGAAACGAGTTGGAAGTAAACAGAGCAGTGTGACCTCTGGGAGTAATGAATTCTGGGTTTTTTTATGTGTGCCTCATGCTGGCTTTCATGTAAAATAAAGGAACTCTCTGACAGAAGCATCTTTCTTGTCTGGGACACAGGTCAAATCTCCTTCCTACTGCAGACTGCCCAGGCCACTGGAGGAATGAGTTCACACTGCAGCTTCTGTTATTTCATCAGGGAAGGTGTAGGGCCTTTCTCCTGTGCCCAAAAGCCTACTTAAAGCAAACAGTGGATGATATGAAAATGGCTCAAGCTGATAAGGAGTTGACAGACAGATAGCATCACTAAATAAGTTTTGTTTCTTTAGGAAACCAGCCAAGATTTTATAATGCTACCATGCCAAAAGCTCAAACTATGTAGGTAGGGTTTTTCCCCTCATGTAACACTCCTCTCCCCCAGTCACATACATTTTGGACACATATAAAGTGTTCAGTGGGGAATAAAACCCAAATAAGCTTACATGAGGTTTTAAGAATCTGCGTAACTTGCCTTTGATTGGAATTTTGTTTCCTGTAGACGTTAACATCTTTATAACAAAATCACAAGCTTACATCACTGATTCTTAGCAGCTACATTGAAACAGTCAAAAAAGCCCAAGACTCTGAGAATGATCCCAAAACCCCAGACTGAAATCATGCTTCAATTTACTTAAATAAACCTATGTGATTCTCAACCCACATGCAAGAATTCTAAAGGTCTTTGATTATACTGAATCACAGATATAAAAACCTGCTAATGTCACCTTATCTCTGCAAATTTTAAAGTGTTTTCTACCTATTGAGAGGTAAAGCTAATTTTTAGTTTTCTGACTTGATTTAATTATGCTGTGGTGGAAGCATAAGGAAGTTAACACAAGATTTTCAAAAGTGTAAATGAATGGATTTCTTTGGGATGGGAATGAGATGGAAGCTAAAAGGGCTCCATTTTTGATCTGTCATGCTCGGTAATGCTGTCTTGTTTATTACTAGCAGAGTGTCTGTCAACTTTCATTCTTGTATAATCTTCAAAAATGTATCTCTGGTGCAAAACCTACTGTGATTCCTTTACCAAATCAAAGAGATGGTTACAGGGCTTCATCTGTGGAGGAAGACAGCAAAAGGAAGAGATTTCTCTCATCACAATAGAAATTTAGTAAAGGGCCAAGATGCTAATGAAGTGAAGAGAATGGCTTGCTGGAAAGGGACAGGTGACCTTGTGTGCTTTGGAAGACACTGTACGTGCAGGGAGGTGGAATGATCTTGCAGACATTACTTTCTGCTGAGAACTGCTGCTGTAACAACAAATCCTCTGCTAGAGGACCAAGGGGCCCATCTGCTCAGCTCCCCATCCTTACAATAGACATGTGGACAAAAACCAGCCTCCCTGAAGCCCTTCTTGATCCTGAGTATCTTTGGCTCAAGACAGTCATCGTGTGCACAGTTTTATTTCTTTGCCTTTCACTGGTGAGTAAGAGATACAAGGAGGTCAATTAATTCCTCTTCAGGGAGGTAATAAATTACACCTCTTCTTGGACAATAGGTTCAACCCAAGGTGAAACCAGATTTTATTAAAGCTGCTCCTCCATTCCCCAAACACAAGTCTCTTGTCTCAGGACACAACCTCATAATTATTTTGCTAACTTGTTAGTGCCCACAGCATATCCAGCATTTCACACTATGCACATCAGCACACCAGTTCCATTAATACACATCTGAAAACAGACACAAATTATGGAATTATTGATACATTTTCTAAGCCTTGAAAACAGATTTTAAGAAAAAGCAATTAGACTTGGCATTTACCAACAGCATATTTGTCTCAGAATGAAAATCAACAAAAATACTTTTTTCTTTAAAGTTAGTAGATTCTGGCAAACACACATTTTTGTTTTGGAGTATGTACTTGCCACTTGGTTAAGACATAGATTTAAGAAGCCAAGGTTCTGAGTTCAACCTGAAAAGACATTGTTAAAACATTTATTGAGAGCCAAAGCGTAACAATAGACAAGTTTTGCCCACATAGGATTCTTCCCAGATCATTTGATAAAGTAATTTCTTATTTGGGACAAAACTGGGCTGTACACAGAGAGAAATGAGAATCTGCTTTGTAACACCCCTTACTACACAGATGAACCAATACAAAACTTGAAGGTTTATTTCCCCAAGAGTTTTTTTGCAACCTAAAGCAAGTGGAAAGAAACCAAGGATTAGGCCCACAGGGGAAGGGGATTGTGATTCAAAGAGAGGGAAAGGGGTGGAGATTTCATCAAAACAGTCCGAATAATAGAGTTTTGTTTCGTTTCTGATCAAGATAAAACAATCAAAAGCCAAGAAGATTTCCCTCTTCAAGATTAACACAGCCTTATACCTGCTAGAAACTCACAGAGACTTTTACCACCCACATATGCAAACAAACAAGCTGTTTATGTAAGAGTGATGTGAGGAAAATGTTGCACAGGGGAGCAATTTATAAAAACCCTTTTATAAAGAAGAGATGACCTTAAGAGGCTTGCAGACACACATTTTGTGCCAGAGACAAAGTAAAGCATTCCCTCTGAGCATGACTGATGGCAGGAGATGGTTGGAAGTTCAAGAGCTCAGACTCAGAAACTTGCACGAATATGATCTCAAAAAGCAGAGAAAACATGATTTTTCAAATGCTTTCCTGGGCCATGAAATGCCTCAAAAAAAAATCTTGTTCACTTTGAATAGTTTCAGTTTGGTGTTGGGATCTGCACATCACCTGAAATTTTGAGGTTGGTCAGCAAGAAATGCATTCCATCGGATCATGGGGCTTGGGCTCTTTCAGGGAACTGCTGGCAATGAGTGTGACAGCCAAAGCTGGTCTTAAATTTATTCCTCAGGAATAAATTTATTTATTTATTGCTTGACCTCTAAGGTCTCATGTAAATCACCACAGCCACAGACACGTGGCTGCTATGACTGGCGGAAACATCTGTGTCCTGCCCTGTCCAGGCAGTAGCATGGCTGATCCTTACAGGTCTCCCCCACAACAGTGTGCATAAGAACCTGAGAGAAATGAGGGATTTGTCTTTCCAAACTAGCTGTGGGTCTGCTGGTAGATAAAACTAGCACTGAGACATAAAAGAAACAATGGAAAGGATTCCACTGATTGGGAAAAAAAAGGTATTTGCTGATGAATGAAATTGCATATTGAAAGATGAAAGAAACAATTGGGATAAACCATAAATTCCATCAGAATTAAAAATTAAAAGGGAGGATTGTACATTAGAGGGGAATCTTAGGGAAGTCTGTACCTCTCATGTCCCTCAGCCAGTGGGGAAAGAGAGAGAAATGCAAAAGGAACCAGGAAATTGGGATAAAAAGGTGGGAAATTGTGATAAAAGGGAGGCTGCATCCTCCAAAAATTCCAGAGACCCCCAGGGGAATGCCCCATGGCCTCTCCCTTTATTCAAATAAAGTCAAAGGATTCCTCTGCCTCATTTTTGGACATAAACCTCTGGTGTTTGTGGATTAATGTTCCTGACAAACCTGACTGCAGCTTACCTTTACCTGCAGGAAGTGCAACCTGGTGATGACAGGGGAAGAAATGTTCCTTCCAGAAGACAATCAAAAGTTTTGTGGAAACACAACGAATGGGCAGGAAATAGAAATTCCAAGCTAGATTGAGTCATTCTCTCCTGCAGAACAGGCCTGGGAAGCTCAAGAACATATAAATTGGCTGCTGTATTTCCAGGTGTAGGCTGACAGCTTTGGGCTGTGAGATCAGCCAGGCTGAAGCCTCAGATAGATACGTGTGAGTCACAGGGAGAGATGCACAGCAGGTCTTCAGGCCCTATGAATCAGCAGCAGCAACAGGGAAGCAGAAACTCAAATGGAAGTTCCTGGAGGAAGCAGAGTGCAGCATCATGTCAGCTGAAATGGCTACAAGTCTCATCTGCATCTCAAATTTGTCTTTCCGTATTTCTTTTTTAGGTGAATAAATCCTCATGTCTTGGTAGGCTGATGGAGAAGACCAGATTTTTTTGGAAGAGGGGGAAATGACAGAGCATGTGCCTGTGCTTGATCAAATGAATGAAGGCAAGGATACAGCTGAATGACTTCCAGAAAAAAACCCTGAGATGATCAGTAGAACAGATAAGGCATTGCTGTGTTACAGCTACATTGGATGTTCTAGAAATCCAAAATACCTCAGGTGGGAGAAAGACACCTGGCCAGAGCAGGTTAAATGTTACTTTGTTCTGAAGGCATGGGTGTACATGGATGGCATCTACCCTGGA
Organism: Certhia americana; assembly: GCA_018697195.1. Classification (NCBI taxonomy): domain Eukaryota; kingdom Metazoa; phylum Chordata; class Aves; order Passeriformes; family Certhiidae; genus Certhia; species Certhia americana. The sequence continues at coordinate 105,959,839 of CM031859.1, forward strand.
AATTCAGCTCCTCACCTCACAGTTTTATACTAAAGATATCTCACAGAATGTTCTGGTCATCTGCATCTTCAAGTGCAAAACACTTCATGTCCTCTTCAGTCTGGCACGAAACACTGCTAGTCCTGCTGCCTGCTCTTCTCCTTAAGTGGCATTCTTCTTCCCAATTCCGTATCCATCCCACTATGACAACTCTCTCAGACAACAGCCTCACAGAATTCCTGGCTGGGTTGCTTTCTCAAAGTATTTTCTGTGGAAAAATCAGCTGCCAGGAATGGCAGGAATTCTCTGGCTGAGCCACTGGTCATTGTAGGGAAATTTAATTTCCTGCTCTGCTGGTTAACACCACAGTCCTAGCCACAACAAAAGTTACTTTCCTTTAAAAAGATAGTAAAAACCCAAAAATCCACGAGAGAATTCATATTGTTAGAAGAAACAGACATGCATATCATGATGAATTAGAATCTTTATGGTTGTCTTGTACCCTATAGACCAGGATTTGACACTCCACTGCACACAGGCAAAGAGCAAGCTGTGAGAGAGGCAGCACAACGTGAAACATTTTTCTGGTGAAAAGTCAGATTTTATAGAAACTGTGGGAACATAACAGAAGATTGCTGAGGAGAATTATAAACATGCTGAAGTGATCTGCAGCTAAGGTGTAGGAAAACACACACACCAATTGTTGCTTAGCTTTGTGTGTTGGGGTAAGTTCAAAGTCTGTCAATAACATAGACTGGGATAGACTTACAAGCACTCCATGGAACATGATCGAAATTCCTTCCCTGCTGTGGGAAAGACCCAAGCAAAGGGGTAATCTACACCTGTGACAGCCCCTGAAATACAGGTGAAAACAGCAGGTTCGGAGGTCCTTTAGCAAGGACCAAGCAAGAACTGAGTTCTCTGGTGTCCCTGCTCATGTGGCTCTGCCCAGGCGCTGCTTTGGGGATCCCCAGTTGGACAAGGCAGTGGAAATAAATTTACTCTTTTCATTTCATTCAGAGATCTGTGGTCATCCCTGGGTCCTGTACATGGCAGCTCACACAGAGACCCAAATAGGCCCTCAGCAGCTTATTATTATTCATGAACTTCTGCAATGGAACACATCCCTCACTGACATCGCAGGTGGAAGATGCCTTTCACCTTCCTCCTTTCTGAAAGCCAGAACACCACTTAAAGCTTGCAAAAGTAATTAATTCTCCCGCTGAAGGGATGTAAATAGGCAGGAAAGGCACCAGCCACGCCGTGGCTTTCTATTATTAATTACCTCTATTGAGCACAAATAAGCTGCTTGCCAGACCAATATTCACAGAAGCCTGACTGAGGCTCTGCATCATCAATTCCATCCATTTTTGGATCATGACTGCTGACTCACCACAGAAATGCTGCCTCCTTGCACTGAAAGGTCACAGACCCACTTTGACTGGATGTTTCATCTTCATATTTAAAGGTAAACACCAAATTAAAGGTAAACACCAAATTCCCAGCAGGATGCTCAGGGTTTTGCCCAGCTGAGCCCTGTAAGGCTCCATATGTCCCATGGCTGTTACCCATATCTGAATTCCCAGTCTCCCTCCACACAAATGAAACCCCTCCAGCCTGCAGGCAAAGTATGAACCCCTGATCCTGGTGGTTTTTGAGCTTGATGGTTATTACCCATACAGGAGTCTGCCCATCCAGACCATAATGTCCCCAGCAGCACACAAGGGTGGTGTGGCAAATGTCAAGGTAGGTGACATCTATCCCTCACCTCCCACAGACAAATCTAGTCACCTCAGCACAGAAGACAGTCAGTCAAACATTATTTATCTCTGGTACATCTGTGCTTGCTGTTCCAAATCCCCTTCTTCTCTGTGCTCCCAGAAGCAATCTGTGCTAGAAATGATCTGCCTTTTTGAAGACAGGTGGGACATTTGCCTGAAGTTATCAGGGATCTTTGACACCTGGGAGCTTCCAAAGCTGACAGATAGTGTATGATATCACTGTGCTAAGTGAGTGCTTCCCTCCTGATCCCATGCCCTTGTAAGGGCTGCCATTTCTCAAGAGAACCCTGACTCAACCTTCTTTCACTGCTGGTAATTTGACAACACAGAGGCTTGGACGACTTTGATGGTGAAAAGTGAGGCAAAGACAGCCCAGAGTACACCTTACCTGAATCTGTGGTCACTAAGTAATCCACCCCATTTGTTGATGGGACACGTTTGCCTTGTTTATTCATCAACTACTAATGTAGCAGTAAAAGCTGTTCTCGCGTCCCTTGATACTCCTTGCAAATGTTGACTCCCAGAGATCTTTGGCTTTCCTAATGCCACGTGCTCCCAGAATGTTTCAAAATTCCTCTTTCAAAGGCCATTCCTGTTCCTACCTCTTGTATACTACTTATTTCTGCACTGGAGCTCAGCCATGGGTTATGTGTATGTAGCTGAGCCAGTCTCTCTCTTACTTGCTTTCATGAGTAGCAGGATGAGCTGTTCCTGCGCTAAGAGGAGAGGCTGACCTTAAAGAACTGACAGCTGAATCTTTCAAGCCAAGGTAAATTACTAGCTGCTATTTCTGTCAGGGCTTTACCTTCCAAAATTTAAGAGACTTCCAGGTGTAAGGAGGGTAATGACTTTAGACCAACCTTATATATGGAGCTATGTGAAAAATCTCAGCCTTGCATGTAAAGCCTCATGCAACACGCTCAGAGCATTGCTACAAGAGCCAGAGACTGTTACACGTACCCACACTGTGGTGACACCAGGGCTGCAGAAAGATGTCCTCAGTGTTTCCTGCTTCCAATGCATTGAGCTCATCACATAGCCGGGCAGATGACAGCAGGGTGTGGATCTGAGACCTGTGATTATTGTCTGAGAGGGCAGGTGCAAAGCAACACATTTCTCAGGAACCAAGGAAGAAAGAAGGCAGAAACTGAGGATGAGGAGGTTGTAACTGTGGTGCAGCTGAAGTAACAGGAACAGTAATTGGCAGAGAAATTGACTGAAAAAACGAATCTCATTTTTTTTTCTTGCTGTCGCTATAGCTACAAAATCCAGGGGACAAATTGCAATTGCACTTTCCATGAACACGTGCACAATGGAAAATGTCCAAAATCCTGAGCTGCTGCAAGTGAAACAGGCTGGACTCAGTGAAGTTCCCTTTCAATTTGTTTTTTACCCAAACCAACATGAAAATATGAAAGTATTTCAGGGAAAAAAACATTATGTTGGTAGATCATTATGGCTGCATAACTGATGCTGCAAACAGCTGGAAAGACCTGATCAGCCTTAACCCTCTCTCCTAGCTCTTCCCTTATTGCTTATAGGAATTAGTTTATTTTTTTCCTACCAAACTCTTTAACATTCACATTGAGTATGCATCTAAAATGCCCCACTTACACCAGGTCTGCAAAAACACTCAAAGTGCTGTCTGTACTTGCGTAGAGAAAGCAAAGAAATTACAGGAGGCCTTTACAACATACAAGAAAAGTTACTGCCTTGAGAACAGTTGCATGACATATTCCTTTCATGACTCTCTTTCTAAACAATCAGTCTTTTCTTTAAGATCCCCATTAGGCAATAAATGACACCGTAGAGCAGAAAAGACAGGAAAAAAACCAGGATGCCAAGAGCATGGAAGGGACTGAGATTGGATGCTGGAATATTGAACCAAATATCTAAGTAGAAGAGCCAGGAGGAGATCCAGATGTCACAGGACAGAGATTAAACATAAACAGCTTCGTTTCTGAATTTTAGAGCCCCCAAATGTTGGAAACTATCCCACTTTTGGGCCATCAGATAAGCAGGGCAGATGTTACTGTGTTGGATCTCATCCCAGGCTCTTTTTTGCTTTCACACAGGAGCTTGAAATCCATGGAAACACCTCTAGTCTTGTTGACTACACGTTTCTCCCAAGCCCTACCATTCTCCATGCAGAACGTAACAAATAATGAGTTTGTATATAGCTTTATAATGTCTTGGAGGATAATGCATCCAAGGAAATAATCTATCGAAGAAATGGAGCTGTTGCACGTGTTTTATAGGGAAGAAAGCTTTCACTAGACAAACATATTTCTTGTTTTAAAAATCCAATGTCCCTTATTGTTGCCAAATCAACAGCAATATAACAGCAAAGAAGCCATCACTAGGAAAATACCTTCTCCTGGCCAACACAGTTACCCAAATAAATAGGTCAGCTACTGAATTGTGCTTTGGGTAAAGGCAAGTCCAGACTATGGATTCTGGAAGAACATGAAGCATCTGCCTCTGTTACAAGCACTAACAAAGTGGAAGACATGGTCCACAGCCCACCTCTCAAACTTTAGGTCTTACTGTGGCCCAGCTTCCAAAGGACAGCTTCCAAGGAAGACATGGTCCACAGCCCACCTCTCAAAGTTTAGGTCTTACTGTGGCCCAGCTTCCAAAGGACACCAGGATGCAGCATGGCTGTGGGGACATGGTTAAGCCTGATGCCCACTAGCACATGGAGAGTCTGTGCTGTCAGCTAGAATTGAGTGAATCAGACTTAAAATAATCATAGAAGCTATACGAACAGGCAGTCCCACCCCAGAGCACTCTAGCACTTCCCCAAAAGCAACAGCTTCTCCTCTGGTAGGATGCTTTCACTGCTTCTTTATCACTCAGCTACCTCCTTTTTGTCCTTGGTATGCCACAGATTGCTAGAAGCAAAGAGAGCCTCCCTGCTTCCCGACATTTGATCATCACTAATTGCCTTTCCCAACCCATTAAACAAAATCCCTTCTTTAGAAACCCGGGGGGGTTTGTGGTATCAGAATTGCTTCTCTATTTCTGTCAAGCACGCACAGACACTCAAAACGTCCTGACATCATTAAGATGCAAAACACATTGTTCCTGAGCAAGTGTTTTCAAAAGCAGTGTTTCCAAAGCCAGCATTTCCTGAAGCCAGTGCTTCCTGGGGGCTCCCTGGTAAAAAAAAAAAGTTTATAGAGCTGTTTTTTGCAAAGCCTGATGTTCCAGTCAGTCAATTGTGCAAAACTATCACTATAGGCTTAGAAGCTTCACTGTGCCATTCTCTCGCTGCAGTCTCTGCACTAGTTGCCTCCCTCAAACCACAGCATCTCTCCCACCTCCCCTCCTGGCAAAGCAGCACGGCTGTAACTAAGTCCCAAAGTTCTGGAACAATCACAAGTCTAGAACCAGCATCACCAGTCACATCCTCTGAATCTACTAGCACCATATTTCTGCTTTATAAGGTGTTAAATGGTCAATTAATTTACTGCACGGGCAGTAAAGTACATAAATATGTGTGTCAGAGTGCTAGGGGAAATAGGGGCAAGGTGGCTAAAGAGCAAAGGAGGAATGTCTGGAACTGAGAGAAACCTGGAAGCCTTATTCTGGCTTCGTTGTGCAGCAGGCTGCCACATTCCCTGCTTCTCAGATCCCAGCTGGTGATCCCAGCACATCCCAGTGAGGAGGGGCAAACAGAAGCGCTCGGAGGGAGGGCTGTGTGGAGCCACACACCTCCAGCAGCCAGGCTCATAAACAGGCAGGGAGGAAGGAACAGTATCTGTCCCTGTAGAATAGCATCAGGCATAAGCACTGAACAGGGTGAGGCAGCTGGGGCGGGGAAACAGACCAGACAGGAATGGGGAGATTCCTGCCAGGAATGAGATTCCTGGTTCATTCAGGACTCTTGTCTGTTAATGTTTCCTTCTTTCCCAATCTGTGTTGGGAGCAGGGAGAAAGGGGAAATGGTATGTAATTCAGAGCACAGTGCTCAACCCGGCCTTACCAAATCAGCCTTTGATAAGCCTCCCCAACTTTCTAAGTCTTCACTTCCCTCAGCCACGGATGGTGTTTACAAGTGGCTCAGTGCTACTGTCAGATGTCACAGAGCACATGGTAAAACACCTTCTCCTCTCACCATGTGGTGCTTGTAAGACTTCACTACTAATATTTCCTTCATTTCTTTGCCACCCCTTTCAGGCAATTTTTTTTCTCATCCTCAGTAATATTATTCACTGCTTCTCTAGCTATTTACTCTTTTTTTTTTTTTTTTTTTTTTTTTTTTTAATTGAGGAGGAAATCCTAACTAATGGGCTCCTGAGATTTCAAAATCCCTCATTCACAGCAGGCTGACAGTAACTGAATGGCAAAGCTTAATCCTTGAGATCTGCCACAAGTGGAAAGCAAAGATTTAGAACACCACCGTGGCAAACAGCTAATGTACAAAATGACGAGGTGTGATAAATAAGAAGATACCGAATTAGGTTTCTGGAAGCAATTCCAAGAAAGGCCTTTTTCAATCATTGCGCAAGGGTGTTTTTTTTGTTTTTTTTTTTTGCTTTCCTCATCCAACACAAGCCAGCAAGATTGGGAAACACTCATCCCAGGGGAGACACCTAAAGCCAGACAACCATTAAGCATGACACTGGGCGTGCCCTCATTACAGCTCTAAGGTGTGTGAGCGCCCCATTTAGAGAAAGATAAAAGATAGCAGTTTATTTGTAGAACAGCGGAGCCCTCAGCACAAGCTTCCAACAGGGATGGTCAGGTGAGCGCTCAGGCTCCACAACCTACCTTCTCCATCCGCCCTGTCACCACCACCACACCGTGCTGTATGTAAAGCCAGCCTCCTTAAAGCCACTACAGGACTTTCTCCTAAGGATCACAACAAGATCTGGGATCACGACATTGCACAACAGACAGCAAACTCCTGTCCAGGACAGGTAGCACAGAGAAACAGCCTTTAGGATTTGGTTAAAGTATACTTTTAGATTTGTCCTTCTTCATCATTCATTCTTCAGCATGTCCCATGCCAACAGTTCTACAAAATATTCACGCATGTGAGAAGTGCTGCTTCAAAGAGAACAGCCTGAGAACACAGAAAGTAAACCGAGATGGATTTTAAGCAGTAAAAGGCTGGAGAGCAGGCATCAGGAGAATGTGGGGATCAGCTAAGCCGGCCCTGCAGAAATGTAAACATCAAGAAAAGGCAGCTTTCCCTGCCTACGTGTTTTTGTTGTTTTACTTGTACAGCAACAAATCACACTCTAAAAATTACTCCACACGTACTTGAAGCTGACAAAACAGCTTTCCGCCAGTGATGAATACATTGCAAAGTCAACTCCACCACCGGTTAAGCTTTAGAAGGAAGTTACTACATGTGTTTGTTGTGTTTGATATGAACTAGAGGCTAAGTCAGCCAGTCCATGGGATCAACAGCATTTGCATGAGCGTTCCCAACTCTCTCTGCACTTTAGGTCCCATGATTACAAAACTTAACACACAAGTCTAATCCATACAAGCTGTTCAATGGACACAAAGACGACCATAAAAATAGCTTAATAAGTAATGTTGCAACTACCTGTTTGTTTTCAATATTGAGGCAATTAGGGCAAACAATTAAGCCTTACCTTCATTCCTTTAGTGATTCCATTTTTCTTAGATATTCCACTTTTTAAGAGGTTGTTCTGTTTCTGATGATGATGATGATGATGGTGTAGATGTCCATTGCAGACAGCACTGGGGTTAGCCATCTGTTTAAATTAGTCAGCTTCTCAGTTCTTAAGGGTGTCTCAGGTCTTTCTACTGTAAAAACGACAGTGGGATGAGAAGATAAAGTTCTTGGTTAAGGCCTGAAAGGTATCCAACTGGTCCGTCAGGATTTTCCAGGATGAGAGGAGGAACTATCTTTTGCAATATCTTCGAAACGTAAAACTTTCTTTCATACAGCTTCAACCCCAGCGAGCTAGAATGCGAAATACATAGCAGGAGGTGTGCTTTTAAAATCTCTGAAAAATACTGCTCATTGCTGGCTCTTGCATGAACACGGCTCCTGTGAGTCAACAGGACTGCTGCAGCTATCAAGAAGTGGGTGGATTCAGAGGCGGAGACACTTAAAGACATATTACCTCCTAAATACCTCCCAGGGAGAAACCTTGCTCCTTTTCTCTGAATTACACTGAATACAGGGTGATGTCACCCCACAGAAACTGCCAAAAATGAGTTTTAACAGAGCAATCTGTAAGATGGCATGGTTCATCTTGCTAAGAGTATATCCGCTGAAAACAAGTAGTAAAGCAGAAACACGTTCCAAAATGTCTTTTAATCTCTTTTTATAGGAGTAGCATGACATCACAACGTTATACCTGTAAAGAAATGGAAAGCGTTTTAGTAATAAAATGAAAATTTACCTGGACACGTGCACAAGTATTCACTAGAATTAGCTGTCCCTTTAAACTCAGTTTGGCCAGTAGTACAATAAATGGCATGCTATTACAATGAATGAGAAATTGAGTTTTATGGAGCTGATTAATTTCGTTTTAAGACAAGTCAGCCCTTAATCGCGTGTGAAATTATTCAGGACGACTAACATGCGTCCTTTCCTTTAAGAAAAAAAGGTTTTTAATTGTGAAAATGCATATATGGTCTTTGCTGAATCAAATTCTCGTGCTTCAGATTTTAGCGACAAAAAGTAAAAGCAGAAGCATCTCTGGTAGCATTTAATAGAATCCCTTCCTCCCAAAATAGGAAAATATCTAATTATTTACCAATTCTTAATTATTTACCAAAATAATTAAAATCAGTGTGGAGACAGATTAAAGAAAAACTATATTATAATTTCAGTTTTGAAAAGCAGTTAGGATCTGTTTTAGAAAAACAGAACGGCTGGGAGAATAAAAACTCTTGAAGTTCTTTAATTAGAAAAAATTGCTATGCCATCCTGGCAATGAAATGTAAGTTGTATACAGAAAGAGCAGCCTAGAACTTGAGGAGATAAAATGTTAAATAAACCACTGTGAAAATACACGGAAACACACTGTGTTGGTTTAGAAAACTTATGTTAAACACATATTAAATTGCTAAAATATGTTTTCTTCTTTGAAGTAATTTGCAAAGTGAGACATCTTCAGTGTACTAGAGAACTTTTGGGTCCTGCTTAAGAGTGAGCTAAACTTAAATTAATAAGACTGTAGTATTTTGGGTGAATAAAATAACCCCTTAACTGACTAAAATGACACAGAAGCAGTAAAATGCCAAAATGTTTTACTTCACAGTTTCACAAGATTCACCATCAGAAATCATATTTTTAAAGTTTTATCTTTTTGGTGCTTTTCTTAGGCAAGAATACCTCATTTCTGTACAAATCAGTCTTGTTTAGGTTTCATTAATGCATCTGTAAGTATATAGTACGTGAATATAATAATGTCAATTAGAGTGGCAAAATAAATTCTTGGTCTTAAGTGGCTAAGAGTTCATATTTGCAAAGAAAAAAAGGAGGCTGAGATGAGGATAAGCCTGTAGGAAGAATGGTTGGTAATATCTCCTGCATATTAACAACCTAACATATCATATGTGTCTTTTCTTTTCTCCCCCCCAATTAAGTTCATGAGGGAAGTGGAATCTCCAGTTAAGACAACAGTTCAGATAATGCAAATTCTGTTGCTAGTTCCAGGCTCCAGGCCTATACTTGTTATCTATTTCCAGACCCATGACATACCAGTGTCCTTACATGAATAAAATAGCAAATTGGATGTGCTATGGTAATTTTAGTTTTCAATGTCTATAATACTAAAGATAACAAAAAAATAGAACTTTAAAAAAGACTACATTTAAATATGAGTTTAAATGAGCAATTTAAAAAAGCCAAACAAACAAACAAACAAAAAAAACCCCAAACCTCAGAGAAGAGCTGCACATTTGGCTATCTGTTAACCATGATCTAAAAGCCAGTGCTCACAAACAAATATCACTAGAAACGTACTAAAATTCTTGCCCTGATCCTATTCAGAGAAAAAGATTTATAGAAGGGATGAGTCTGGCCAAATACACAAAAATTATCTGTAAACAGAATGTGGTATTTCTCCTGCAGTAAAAAACCCAAAGAACAAAAAAAAGCCCCACAACAACAGCCCCCTAAGAACACCACCCCCCCCCAAACCCCCCAAAACCTAAGCAAACAAACAAAAAACACACAAAACCCCAAACCAAATAATAATAATAATAAAAAAAAGGCCAAAAACCCAACCAACCAAAAACCCAAAATCAAACCAGAAAAAAGGAAACCCCAAAAGAATTGTGGCTTTCAGAACATGTACCCTATTTTTATCATTCTGGGAAGTGGGAGGGAGATCACTGGCTGTGCTGACTGTACAAGAACTGTGTGTTTTTAACTGCAGGGCACACCAATCCTCCTAAAATTGCATGTGCACTTCTCCTTAGTGGCTTGGATACTGGTCACTCTTCAAACTTTGGCAAGAAGATGATGAATTTCTGAGATTACCAGCAGACCACACAGCAAGTTCTACAGAAATGCCAGTAAAGTTTGCAAGACATGACTACAATTACTATAAAGCTGTAAGAAAACCATCAATGAATTCCCAGGTTCTAGGTTATGAAGCTCCCAAGTTCCAGGTTTTATTCCTTGCTCTGTCATCATCCTGGTACCAAATCCACCATTTGGATTTTCGATAACTCACTTAGAAATCAGGATAAAAGTGTTTAAGTCCCTTTTAAATGCTCTGAGAGAAATTGCTGAGGACTGTGGTGCAAAAGTGAAGTTAAATATACGCAGTTATTTAGCCAAGGCTTAACAACAGAGCAGAGAGAACAGAGAGGGGCAGGGCTCTGTCTAAGTAGTCCCTCAGTGTTTGAAGAAAAACACTTTTCTGGTAAAAATTCCACTGTTATGTAGGACAGGTCAAAATGCTGAACTCTGCTAATGCGCTCAAGAAATGGGGACAAAACATTCCAACCTTCCATGAGACTTTTGGCCCAGTCAGACATGTAGTGTCGTTGTAGTGCTCACAATGCATTTAAAAAATTTAAAGTAACAGCACTGGATTCACAGTGTCCCCATTTATAACAGAAGTACTTGATTACCTACCAATAAACCCAAAAATAAATGTTGCAAGAAAGCATGAGAGCTCATCCCAGAAAACTGTCGTGTCATAGTCCAGAAGGATTTTGTAGGATTCCTGCTCATCCCAGGGTACAGTTACTTACAGCAGAGTTGTGGAAAAATATTGCAATCTAATTGCAGGACCTTGATAATTTCAGTTCATGACAGATTTGCATTTGCACACTACATGAAACAGTGAGGGTCTAAACAGAGACACCAGGTAGCTTTATACTTGTTTTGAGTAGACAAACAAGAGCTGAACAAACTGAGAACCTAAGTCTATTCCTCTGTTAAAATCCAAAATTCTAATAGTGTTTAAATTGGCAGCAGAGCACACCCGTAATGGGGTACAGAGTAAAAAAACATTTTTTGTTCTCACAATCATTTCCCTTACGACAGAAATCCATCTCATAAATTCTGTGTACCATTGATGACTTATATTTATTTCTGATGTATGTAGGCACATAGATAGTGGAGGCAATTCAGGAACAAATTGGGAGACACTCTAACAGCAAAGCAAGAACAAATACCAGCCACCAGCTGGTCAGTCATCCCCAGGGTGTCTTTTGAGTCATCCACATTTCACCAGCACTGACTATAAAAAAAATTTCCTAAACCCTTACATGGAAGAACCCCTTACCTGTGTTTGTCTCTTTACACCCTGTCCAGCAACAGATACGTGGGATTGAGTAGGGACTGTGCCATGACACCTGGAAATAAAACTGCACACCAGTACTGAAAGAACCCCTCAACTGCCCATGCATCTCGGATTTCAAAAACGTTTTGGATGATTCCCGAGATACAAAAGTCTTTTTCCCCAGCCAGATTGAAGAATTGTCTCTTCTGTTTTCTAAGGATGTTTAATCTTTCTTGTCTATTACATTCTTTCCCTGACTAGCTGAGTTCTTCACAGCAAGTCAGTTCCTGTCCTCAGGGTGGTGTTTACTTTTACACTAAAAACTACATGCACAGTATTTACAATAACTTTCTAATCCCTATCATCCATGTTAGACAGTATGTCTCTACTCTAAACCAACCAGAAAGTGCCACCATCACAGCAGAACATGGAGCAGATGAAGAAGAAGGAAGAAGCCTGAAAACCACGAGGCTCCTCCATCTTGCCTTCACCTGCCTGTCATTCTAACAAACCCAGAAATCTAAAATTCTCACCCTGTGATAAACTACATATTATGCTACTATCTAATACACATTCTTGAAAGTTCTGTTTCATCCCAGGGCCTAAGAAGCCCTTTCTATGGACAAAGGTTAAAAACAGTGTTTGCCAGAGGTTTTTCATCCCTTATAACATGCAGAGAAATATTTCTCAGAATTCCTGACTCTGAAACTTGCACAACTTGAAGGAGACACAGAGTGGTTTGATGTTGGTCAGGGAATAATCTAGAGCAATGGAGAACCACGGCACAGGTGGGTGCATGCAACCAGCATTGCATCAGGGCAGGGCATGGTACAACAGGCAGGGCCCCTCTGTGTCTGGCAGGTCCATGCAGCCCCTGGGGCTGGCACAGGTGCCTTCTGACACCTCTGCACCTCCTTGTTCTTTACAGGTCACAGGAAGATGACAAGACAATGCTTGAAAGCCTTAAGCGCTGAAAGGTGCCGTCAGCCTGGTTTCTTAGGCAATATTACCAGAACCAGTTTTCTGACTGCATCTGGATGCCAATAAGCTGTGAGTGCTCACAGCACCAGGAAAATATTGGGATTTTCTGTCTGATGCAAGTAACTGATTGATATATGATGCACAAATCCAGTTAGGAATCTGTACCTAACTTGAGGACATATGTAGCACCTGTGCCTTTTGTCGCTTTGCAAGGATTAGGGCTTCCTAAATTGCACAATTGATACAGTCCTGTCCTTATCTTCTGATACAAAAATAAGGTAAATCTGACTAGAATGTCAGAATCAGACAAAACCAACATTAATTAAAAAAAAAAAATCACAACAAGACAAAAGGAATAACCATATAGCAACTAAGAGCCTGCTGCAAAAATCCCGCAGCAAGCACAAGAGAGCCCAGTGTGCCTTCTGCTCTATCTTCTTGCAATTACAAGGCTGGTGCCGCCACTACACCCTTATCTGGAAATTTCTCATAAAGTTGAACCTGCAATTCTTGAAATGGAAAACTTAGATAGCTAGACCCAGTGATGCCACTAGAACTACTCAGCCAAGCCAAAGGCTAAAAAAAACCCACTTTACAAGCATTAGGCAGAGGCCAGAATCTCTTTCCTGGGACATTTCTCTACAGACCTCTTTCAGCAGATGTGTTCTCCATAGGCACATTGGGATCCTTGCACCTCTAGAGCTGTGCAAGGCAGATTTCAGATTCCTTTTCCGAGACCTCTGCCAGTCAGGCTGATGTGTTTGCTGAGCTCTGTAATTTGCTGAGAACCAGGGTGGGATTGCCATTGTTTCCACTGGACATGATGAATGGAGCAGGGGCAGCTCTGTGCCACCTCTTCCTCCTCTGTGTCACCACCACGACAACTCCACTGCAAACATCTGGAACATTAAGACAACGATACTTCACCAGGTAGACAAAATCTCATTGTTGTTATTGTTATTACTAATAAAACTGGACAAAACAGATGTAGCTTTAACCTGTGTTTAATGGTGATGTCAGTAAATGACAGCCTCTGGACAGGAAATTATGAGGGGATTTCACACTAAAGTTGAAAGTTATTGCTTATTGTTCTTGTAATGTAATTTTTCAGTGCTTCCAGAAGAATGAGATATATGCAGGCCCAGATGAGAACTTGTAAGCTACTCAACTGGGAAAAAAAAAAAAAAAAGAAGAAGCAGCATTGCAAAATACCCCATTTTTTGATCTAACAAGTGGCTCTGTTTTGCAATTCTTACTCATTCAATGAAGCCCTTTATTGAATTAGACCTAGTGAGGTCAATAGCCCTACTCATGCAAGAGGTAGTTACGCTTCAAAACCTTTTTATTAGCATTACTAAATTTAGTGACATGATACAATAGATTATTTGCCTTCCCCATTGCCAGTGAACAAATCATTTCAAGATGTGCCACAGAATTAGATTTTTGTGTTAAATGTGACTCCACACATGGGCTCTCTGGAGACTTCTTTCCTCTTGTCACTGCCTACAGTTCTGTTATTCACCATTTCAGGTTTGTTCATCCCATCTCTTAGGGAAGTACAGATTGAGAGAGAAAAATACCCAAACAAAACTCCAAAACCTGTGTTTGCCAGTTGTGGTAAAGAGGTGGTAGCTGAGTTGCCTTATAAAAACTTAATATTTTTCATTCAGTTGCCTCATTATAACTTTAATATGGTGGACATTAGTTATTTTTGCCCTACACTGTCAAACATAATAATAATGTTCACTTTACCTCCTTATCTGTGAACATTCAAACTTTCAAAAGCTTTCTCAGATCAAGTTTGGGTTTTTTTTTCTGTTTTCATTTGTGGAGAATTCCTTTTGACTATTGAGAGTTTTGCTCTCCCTATGGCTTGGCAGAAATAGTTGCAATTCTGTTTTAAGTAGACTCAACTGCAATTCTTTCTCAATTTCATGCCTCACTGAAGTCAGTGGAGCTCTGAAGAGACACCAAGTGTCAGATGGGAGACTGAAAGCAGGAATGAGAATTGAGAAACTTATTCTAGAAATTGTTGCCAAATGCAGGAAGGGCAAATTTACAAAATTATCACGAGAGTTTTTTAAATCCATGAGCTCTGAGACAGGGTTTTTTTGAAGCTCGTTTAAGACATATTTATATTTATCATTTTGACAACAAGATAAAACGTTATTCCTTACTGGAGGTTATTTGTATTAAAGGTTCAGTGCAGAAGTCTGAAGCTCCCTGCATTTGTTACAGAAGCTTTAGGAACACAGTCTGGTATTGCAGAAACACTGCCATGTTTCAGGAGCTACAACTCCCAGAGTTCAGTTCAAAGCTGAATATACCAGAAAATAAAATCAGCTGAAGGTTTCCCAGAGCATCAGGTCCTATTTAACACAGGTTCAGTCACAAAAGATTTTTATTAAACCCCCTCAAGTTTATGATTCTTTTAACTCTCCTGCCAAGAAAACAAAAGAAATGTATGTGAAAACAAAAGTTTCTTTCCTATGATATTTGCTTGTATTTTTATATTCCATATAATCTCTAATATTACACATGCTAAGCTTGTCAGACCTCTCTATGAGTTACAAGGAAAAAAAAACAAAGTCAAATATATCTTTACCATAGCTTTATTGGATTTTAAGTCAAGCGCAAAACATTTTTTCAATCCTTTCTATTTAGAATTAACTCTTTCTTTACTGATGTCAGAGTTTTATGTTATTATCTCTATGTGTTTACCTTTTTTTTCCTTTTCGTCTTAAGATGTGTGCTTACAAAAAGGTGTATCTACTCTTTTCATTGGCTTAATCATGTGTTAATATTGCAAAATTGTCCAATTAGAGCCAACCCAGGACACCCTGGCAGCAGCACTTGCTCAGGGTACCAGTTTCTACAGCCCTGGGAGCCAACTGACCCCAACAAGTGTCTACAGGCTGTGCTGCTCCTTGTCATGCGAGAATTTCACAATTCTGATGCTGTCTTTAGCCTTTTTGAAAGCAGTGTGGTGATTACATCTTTATCACTGGATTTCTGAGGCCAAGAGATACCGTCAACCACTAGATTTGAGATTAGAATAATTAAATTCAAGATTAGTTTGACTCAGACAGTGTAGCACTCTACTAGACCAAAGCCTGGTGCTCTATTAGTGATCTGAGTTTGGCTAAAGGATCTTCATCAGGAAAATTCTCTGATGTAACTAGAATTGCTCAACAGTGGAAAATGCAATACCTTTGCAACATCTTCAGAATTACCAGATTTTGATGTTTAGGACAAAGGAACAAACACAAACACACTCATCAGTTCTGTATAAAAATAAAATCTCAAGAGGAAACAAAAAAAATCCTGTGCTCACTCTTGCAGTGAGTCATGGCCTCCTTAAGAAGACACATGTGCCTCTACAGGGCTTTGCTGTCGTCAGGCACTCTGTCCAGATTAAGATTCATACCTGGGTCTATCTAGGCCTAGTTTATATTTGCTTATATTCTTACTATTTAATTCACTATCTTACTGAACTTGATAAGAAACTTAGATATAAACGCTGACACCAAGCACAAGAAGTCTCAGACCAAACCCACCTTCCACATGATGCTTAGGGAAACGCTTTAATTAACTTCAGGAAGTAATTAAAGATAAATCCCAGATTTCATCCACCATAGAACAGCAAGAAAATCATCCACACATTTGCTCCTTCCCACATAAGCTTAATTAGAACTGTCAGGGGACTTCAAGGGAATTCAAACCACTGCTCACTGTCATGAACTTTTGATAACACAGAACACCTTTAACTTCAGTCTTTTTAACAAACTACTCACTCCCAGAACACCAAAGCTTTTCCTGCAGACATCCCTGCCTTCCTACAGTTCCACACATACTTTGGACACTTCCAATCAAATCAGTACAGCTGTTCACAATGTGAAGTTAAGGCTGAAAAGAACTGTTTATAAAATACACCAAAAATTCCTGACCCATCTTATAACTTATTCCTCAGATCATGGTTCTCAAACATGGTTAGAGTTTGGATTCTAAGGTGTTTTCTTTCTAGGGTTGTCATGGCCTTCCTAAGACCTCTGCTGCTCAGCATCACCATCAGGAGAACAAAAGTTATTTTGCAATCTCCTAAAGGTGTGAGACAGGTAATTATTACTGAGTGAACACCAGTAAAAAGCAAAGTCTTTTGGGTCACCAGTAGCTGATGTGGCAACAAGAAGCAGGATACAGCCTTGTTAAGTCTTTCTTCAGACCTCACAGCACATATGATAATGTTTGATCTGTATTTTATTAGATACTGCTATGTCCCAAATCATTCATCAGGGCTGTGAAGGCTTTCTAGCCAATTCAAAGCCAGTTCTCTTAACATGTATTTACTGGGCTCACTTTTGAGCTAGATACTGGGAGGAAATTCTCTTCCCATACTCAGCATCCCAACTGGCACAGTTTTATCAACAGTCTAACAGGATCTAATGTTTTTTTTTCCCTGTAGATGCAGCTCCTGGAGCAATGGGAATTTGGGAGATTAGATTTTTTCCCCTTCTTCTTTTCTTTGGTTTGTTTTTTTTTCCCCTTTTAAAATGACAGTAGAGGAACACTTCAGTTCAGTGCTTTTTCTGCTTTCATGGTGCTCCACAGGCACAAAGACAAAATCATGGTATCTTAATTAAAGCTGAGATGATAAACAGCTGTGGGAACTAGGCTTCAAAATAAACACCCAATATAGTGAGACCCATGTTGAACTGAAGCCTTGGTAATTCTGGCTGTGCAGCACTTGTAATTTTTATTATCCCCCCAGATTGAGTCTCAGTGTTCTAATAAAATCAAGTTCATAAACTGCATTTTTAATTTTCAATTGACCTTCTACACTTGAATTTTATTTTCAGACCTTAGCTGCAGATAAAAAGCAGTTCACATTATTATTTCTGCTGCCCAGGGAATAAATAATCATATTTCATAAATTTTTTCCTATGTTTCAATATTTCTTTTGGGCCAAACCCAAAATTGTTTAGCAACTTTTTCGTAAACCCTTAAACCTATTCTAGTTGCCTTTTAAAACTATTTTTACCTTTTCAATTTGTCTCTAGAGGGCAAAGACCCCACAACTGATAGATCATTTTCATAGTGAGAGACAGAAGTTCAAATTCATTCTCTGCCAGATTTGTAACAGAGATTCTCAGCCCCTTTCTGCACCAGGGACTTAAACCACCAAATTCACTGCTTACTTTCATTCTCCACCCCTATAGCCAAATAAAATTTTATCCACATTCCTTTAGGGAAATTTTTTTTCAGTGAAACAGATGCAGAAGGGTACAGAAATAGTTTGGGAAAATAAATTCAGAACTTCCTGAATCTTTTTTTATCCCTCAGAGCTTTCCAATTTTTAGCAGTTCATAGCACGAACCACCAGTTCATAGCATGGGATTTTTTTTTTTTTAATAAATATATTTTAAAATCAATTATAAATCCACAGAATGTGGCCTTCAAACCTTTATGTTCTTTAGCTGAAGACAAAAATGTTAGATAAAATAGAAGATTTAATTTTAGATAAGCTATAATAATTTAAGATAAAATATTTAGGTTTTTTGTTTTTTGAAGTACACTTCACTGTGATCTGTTAATACTGGACTCCAATGAGCCACTGAAATAACACATTGCAAAGTTGTGGGCTCTTTGCTGGAGCTGTCCTGGGGCCACTCTTAGCACCTTAAACTTCATAACCAGCAGGATTGATGCCAAACAGAGCTCAGTGAGGCACAGGAATTAACCAAAACCTGGCAGAGCACCGAGTGCAGCTATCCCACCCATTCCTGTCCTTTGCCAGCTGCTGAGTTTGGCATCCAAAAACTGGAGCAAACATGAAGTGATGCTTTTCCTGGCACACTGCATGGAGTCAGGACATGTCGGAGTCCAGAACACCCTTCTGACTGTCCTGAGTGATTCCAGACCCAGAGAAGGGGCTGAGAAACCTTGGCAAGGATTCAAAAACTCCTGTGCCTTTGATTTTAGCCCCTAGAAGAAATTACCACCTCTGTGTGAAGAATTACAAACCACAAGAGTTTAAGGAGGGTGATAGCTAGGTATTCACAGAGTGAAAAGTAAATTTATATAATTTCTAAGCTGATAAGCAAAAAACACAAAATAGAGTCTCCACGTAGCTTTGGAGTTTTTCTTTCTTCTTCACCTTCTCCATTTTCTGCTGTGGCGTGGGCATCTTTGGTTGGCTCAGAGTAGAGCCTGACCTTCTAAAATGGGAGATAAGTATTGAGAATCTTTTGTAAACATAGCACACATAACTTTTAGTATAAAGATATTCATCACCTTCAAAGCTGAGTCATTCCCCGTGAGCTGACCTACTGAATAGATCTCTGGTTCAGAGAAAAAATTGTACTGATAAGAGATAAATAAACAGCCTTGAAAAAGCAAAAGAACTGGCTCTCAGTCTTTTCTTCAATCTCAATGCTAGACAAAAAGACTTTTACATTCTCAGAAAGAACAGCACCACATAAAAACCCGAGAAGGACATTTGCCTAAACATATCTCATCAGCTTCTCACTGATCCCAGGAGCCTTCCTGCCTAATAAGATGTTAGAGATGTGATTTTCATGATTAGCTAAAACCTGCTGTGCAAAACTTGGAGGAATAAAGGGCCCTAAAGCTGCTTGGATGAACGAACTTGTGCTGACCCCCGATGGCTGGGAATGTGTATGGAACACGGTCCTGCAATTATCTCTGCTTCCCGAGGAGTGCCAGTGCTCCAATTAAACTCATGTTGACGTGACAAGGAGGAAGCTTTTTGGAGGTGGGAGCCAAATGATTTGCAATTGGGTTTAGTTTTGCTTTGCATCACCATTCTCTTTTGAAAGTGTGGTGAGTACGCATTACCAAGTGTTGGCCAAATAAAGAAAAGAAATAATTTCTCGGGTTTTATAAAAAATAGTTTTGTGAGGTTTTTTTTTTCACAGCTGCACTGAAAAACCCAAGAATGTTCAAATCTTTTTTCTCCCCAGCCAGAGATTGAAGAACTGGTCATTAGACATCTCTTCTGATGTTTCATTGATTGTTTATTCTTTGTTATCTCTAACATTTTTTTCTCCTGATCAGCAGAGTTTTGCACTGCAGGTCAGTCCGAGGCACAATCCCACCCACACAGGGAGGTGTGTATTTTTATATTAAAACCAACGTAAGCAGTATTTATACAAACTTACCAATATCTATAATTCATGTTGGAAAGTCAGTCTCTACTCTAAGCCAACTAGAATGTGCCACCTTCAGAGCAGAAAATGGGGCAGAGAAGAAGAAGGAAGAAGCCCAGAAACCACAAGGATCCTCCATCTTGTCTTCCCTGCTTACCATCCTAAAAATGACATATATCTAAAATTCTCACCCTGTGATAAAACTACACACTATTCTACTATCTAATACACATTCTTGAAAACTCTGCTTCATCCTAGAGCCTAAAAAGCCCTTTTTCCATGAACAAAGGTTAAAACCATTGTTTGTCAGAGATCTTAAAATCCCTTAAACATACAAAGAAATATTTCTCAGAATTCTCAATTCCCACAGTAATTTTCAGTGGGAAGTTGATTTTTCTGTCTCAGCTGTTTGGAAATTTCACATGAATGTTTTCTTAAAACAATCTCTACCTTATTCCTTCTTTATAAATGATTTCGTAAGGCAGAAAACAGAAATACGTGAGCATGAAAAACATTACAATTTTCATTTACATTCGATTACAATTTTTGTCACAATTTCCATGGCTGCTGGGTTCACAATACACTGGAGAAGATCCAGTTGCTAGGGCTGCTAAGTCAGAAGAAGCTCCTATACTAAAATCACTGTCAGCGTGGTAGAAACTACCTTGTGATCATTGGAATGGGCCCACCTGGGCCACCAAAAAAGGGTAGGGGGCAAGGGAGAAACTGACTTCATTCTGACAAGAATGTGTTTGTGTTTGTCCCTGAGGCAAACTCTGAGAATTTCTAGAGTTTTACCCTGTGCCCCTCCTTTTCAGGAGCCTTTTGGGCAGCAACTTTCAAGGGTGAGACTCTGTGCTAAAATAACCCAGCATAACTTCTTCAAGAGTATAGTCAGGAAATTCTGGGTGCAGTGGGAATGAAGAAAATATTATTTCTTTTTACATTGATGTACAGATTTTTTTTCCTTTGTACAGTGAAATGAAGAAGCTGAGTGGCACAGGAATAAGGTTAAATTCTTCACTTATTAATTCAGAGGAGAGAAACAATTAAATAGGAATCATGGGAAATGGAGTTTTCTGAAGTGCAGGAAACCAGCAAATCTCAGGCTGCCACTCTGAAGTGGAAGGATAAATTGTGCAGGGATATCAAATGTTGGTCACAAGTTAATCACATCTGCTTCAGTGGAGAGCAGGTGACAGTGAACAGGAGGCTCACAGCTGGACAAGCACTTCAAAAATTACTAAATCTGAGCAGGTACATCTGGGAAGAACAGCAGAAGGTCAGATGAGTGAATCAAATTGAAATATGCAAGTGAATAGCAACCAGGAAATGAAGGAACACTGCTTGTCTATGGGGAGAGATTGATTGCTTCCAAGACATGAATTCTGCTGTCAGCATTGAGACCTCCATACCAGCACAAATTAGGAATTCTGCAGCTAAAACAAAGTATTCATTGCTCCAGATGCTCTGTTTAGCTGGGATAATTAGCACACAGAAGGTTGTAGGTTTTTGAGTTTATTTTTTTTTTAAAAAAAGCAAAACAAAAATAAAAAAGGCAGCAATGTCAGAATACTTCAGTTTCACTGTGAGATGTGTCAACTTCAGCCAGATGTGCAGCACTGATTTTATAAACAGAAGTGTCTTGCTTTCACTATGCTTTACCACAGGAAAACAAAGGTGTATCAGTTACCCTGAGGTAAAAGAAAGGAAGAAAGCTAAGAAAAAAAAAGGCTGCTTCAGCCCTAGTGACAAGTAGTCACTTTAATTTATTGTAAGATAAGGAGAAAGGCTGTGCCTGGATAGGAATACAGCACTGGCCTCACATACCTAGCCAGAGGCAAGCACCTGAAGTGTCTGTCACCTTCCCCTAATGTATTTGTAGTGACATAATCCACACTTGTTAGCTTGCTCTAACAAGCTCATTTGTCTTGAGCAACAAAGGTAAAACCTTCTTCTTATCTTGGTATTGGGGTCAAAGGCAAAGCCTGGAGAAGGTTATTAACAGAATCAAACATATTCAGAATTCCTGGGGAAACATTCCATTCTATTAAAGGAATTTGGTTTGGTTTGGTTTTGTTCCAAAATTTCCAAGATTTTTTCTTTAGCTTTCAGTAGACATAAAGGCCCCATCACCATGTCTGTCAAGGCTGTCTTACCTCACCCTTGCCATCAACACAAACCAATATATCCATTCCCACATCCCACTCCAGATTGCTCTGGGAAGGAAGCTATTTATGCAGGATGAAATTTTTACCTTCCTCTGGCATCCTCTTTCCCCAGAAGCTTCTGGAAATGAATACGCCCAGAGAGCTGCAGTCAGCAATTTCAAAACCAGGTCATTTAAATTAAAGGGAAAAATCCAAACTTTATAGATTAAAATGGAGGCAAAGCCCTGAAATTAATATTCAATATAATGAAATCAGAATCAGCCTAAACCTTTGTTGTCACAAGTTGCCGATGAAGCAACCTTACCTAGCAGAAAGGCCAGCTTCTCAAATTCAGCACACAGTCTGTCAGGCATCTCCCCTGAAACTGTATAACCTTTTTCTTCCATTCTTTCAGGGGCCTTTATTTCTTCCATTCTTTCCGTGCTGTGGTAAGAGGACTGTATTATCAAGTGCGATGTGAGGAATATTCCAATTCTAACAGTTGTATGCACATAGACAGGATTGTCAGACCACAACATTTGCCTCCTGAGCCCATGGAGAACATTTCTGTGCGTTAAGGATATATTGTCACATTGAAGAATAAATTTAAACCTCTGCTAGGGACTGGAGAATTCATAATTGGCAAATGTTCCCTGGAACATTTGTTAATTATGAATTAACATAGACTGGAATGCTTTCCAACTGAACTGTCCATTGAGCCTGGACTCAGAAAACAAGATTTAGCTCCTGTACATACTGAGAACATTTCTGTGCATTAAGGGTACATTGTTGATGCCTTAAGTGTTAGCTTTTATATTTTTTAGATTCTCTGCTGTTTTGGTGGGTAGTTTTAGGTTTCATATTCAGTGCTACTGAGCTCTCTTCACACAGCAGACAAAACAATTCCTTCTCTAGTTTGATACCAAGAACAACTTTCAGCCCGAGAACAAAACCAAGGGTGAAGGGAGAAGGAAAACCAAGGAGGATGGAGCTTCCTAATCTGGAGCTGGAATTGCACAATGAACTCCAATGTGCTGATGGAGCAGAACTTATCAAAGTGTGAGCCCTGGTGCTCAGGTGTCCATTCTGTGCCCATTTTGGGGTCACCTTGGGTGTGTCCCAGCCGGGCTCTTGTGCTGCCCAGGTGTGCCCAGTGAGGCCTTTGAATAAATCCCTGCTTTCTCCTTTTGCTCTGGCTGGGATCTGCTCCAGGACAGCCTCCAGAAGGCATCATTGTCACATCAAAGAATAACTTTAAACCTCTGCTAGGGTCTGGAGAACTCATAAGTAACAAATGTTCCCTATCCAACTTTAAACTCTCAGAGTTACAAGCTGAGTGGCAGCATTCAGTTAACAGTAAGACCCGCAGGGATGCTCACAAGCTGGCCCACCTCTGCTGGTGCCATTATCCTTCCAGCCTTAGCTGAACCTCATTTAAAACAGATTATTGCTCTCCTGTTGAAAAGGTGGGATAAGTGCATCCCAACCAGAAGCTGTCACAATCTAAGCTAAATTTTTGAGGTGAGGGTGTGAAAGAACACAGGGATCCACAATATCAGGCATGACCATCACATGGAATGCAGGGGTCAAACCCTCGGTGGTCACAAAGTTTGCAGACCTCCCCCAAAACAATCAGGGGTGTCAAATGTTCAGGAGGGATGTGTGCCACAAAATACAGCAAATTAAAAATCAGTTCAACCAGTACAGCCTTCTTCTCAATTCTTTAGCACAAACAGTTCTTTGGGTACCTTTCTTGTGGTTCAGGCACCCTTGCTTCTCAGCCTTCATCTTTTACAACCCGAGGTTGTATTCCCTTCTTGTGGTTTCACTGATCTACAAGAGAATAGGTGAAGGACTTAGAGAAAAAAAAAACCAAACAAAATTAATTTACACCCAATTAAAAATACATTGGAATTAACAGGTGACCATTTATTTCACTCTTATTTTGATTGAAATTCAATCCATCTGTGCTCAGAAATGTACAGAGTATGATTTTCAATAGTGGCTCAATATTTTTCTAGCTTTAGCTGTAATCGGCCTCAGCAGGGTCAAAAAAAAAAAAAAAAAAAAAAAGAAAAAAAAAGAAGCAAGCAAGCCAAGGACCTCTAGAAAATTGCAGTTTGTGTCAGATAAGAACACTGATAAAATTTCCATTGAAATTGCTGTGTTTTGGAGCTTAATCCTGAGTACCAGCATGCAGCTGTATTGGCTAGTGACAGCAGCAATATGTGAGAGGCTCACAAAATCCCTGCCCAAACACACAGCAGCACCACAGTACCATACCAAGAGCTCTCCTTCATGTTATTGTCACTTGGAAGAGAGATAACCTGCTCAATCATTACACTGTGGTAAAAGGGAGAGACAGTAAATCCACTATTTTGTCTCTATCTAATAAAAAAATCTGGAAACAGACAGCAGAGTGAAGTTACCTCTTTTTTATTGGGAATTAAATCTACCTAAATGGTCCCTGGACTATCCTGGAATATCCTGGATGATAATGATCCTGGAATAGTTCAAAATAGTCCCAGTTCAAAACAGAAGCCTGGGAGAGTATCTCAAATGGGAAAGAAGATGGGCTGGTCTGGTTTATCAAATCATAAATCTGTGTCAGGAGGTCTGGGACAATCAAAGACATAGTTATTGACTGTTTCATTTAATGATTTGTACGATGAAAAAGATTCTTAATAAAAACCAACAGCCTACAAAACATAAAGATCCAAGACACCTAATTCAAACCTTACACTAACCCCGAGTATTTCAAGATAAATGATTATCCTCACTTGTATGCTCTTCACAATGTGGGCCTGAAGGTGTCACACAAGCCCAGGGAGGAGCAAGTCTCCTGCACTACACTGCCACATGTTCAAGGATCAGCTGTGCTTCTGCCCTCCCCAGGCAGTGCATCAGTGCTGAATCCATCACCTCTGATGGCAAACGAAGTCCTCCAGCACGGAATTGCTGCTTAGGAAAAGATGCAGAAATGCTCTGTGCCACCAGCAACGTGCCAGTGACAGAGCCTGTTGGGACCCTGGGCACAGAGGATTTCAGACTTTCTGTGCTGACAGGGAATGGCCTTCAGAGATACACTGCATTTGAGCTGAGGCCATGGGAGAGGCTTCCAAAATTGAGTGATAACACTGAGATGGTAGTGTGTAGTTGAATAGAAGTGTGTTTCTCACAGTGTGAAAAATTTAGAGTTCCTTCTCCTTCTCCTTCTTCTCCTCCTTCTCCTTCTCTTTCTTCTCCTTCTCCTTCTCTTTCTCCTTCTCTTTCTCCTTCTCTTTCTCTTTCTTCTCCTCCTTCTCCTTCTCCTTCTCCTTCTCCTTCTCCTTCTCCTTCTCCTTCTCCTTCTCCTTCTCCTTCTCCTTCTCCTTCTCCTTCTCCTTCTCCTTCTCCT
>CM031859.1:105985039-106012453 GCA_018697195.1 Certhia americana
CTCCTTCTCCTTCTCCTTCTCCTTCTCCTTCTCCTTCTCCTTCTCCTCCTCTGGTGATTTTGTGTGATTGGGTGAAAAAATCCGCCATGCAAGACATAAGTAATTAGTTATTGAATTAGGAAAAAAAAAAAAAAAAAAGTTGACATCTCATAATTGAGTAGTTCAAGCTTAAAGGACCTTGAAGATATTACTCTGTACTCCATTTCTGCTCTGTTAACTAAGAAGCACTCATGGTCAGTGAGGCTGTAAAGTAGATCAGAAATAATGAACAGCCAAGTCTGAAGAAGAATTCTGTCTCTTGTGCTTTTAATCCTGACCCTAAAAAACCCCAAACAAATAAAGCAAGAAATCTACATCATAAGAGACCTGCCTGTGTCCCAGATGTCTGCAGAACCCCCAGGACCCACTTCCCTCTCAGTGGGCTGGTGCTCAGCCTGAATTTAGGCAGTGCACAAACACCATCTGCCCCGGCAGTGAGCGCCTTACCCGCTCCTGCCTGGGCTGCAGGCAGCCTGCCCTGGCACTGGGAGCCAAACTGGGCTCTGTACAAGCCAACAGATGGCTGTCTTGCATTTCTTTCCATTAGCAACCACGTTTGCTACAGAGAAACAACAATCTTCTCTGGAATCTATTCCCCATCAGGATGCGACAAAATTTTGCAAAAAAGAAGGAGTAGGAAAGTCTCTAAACCATTCTACCCTGCACATAGAGAAATTTTTATTTTATGACCTGAGTGCTGCACTGTTTAAATATAAACATTCCTTTTTTCTTATTAGGCCTTATCAATTACTATGACTGATCGGTATTTGAAAATTTTATTTTAAACTTTTCAGTCTATCTCTATTCAGCAGAATTAAACCAATAAATGCACATGGATACAATCATCATCCAGCACAACTGGGGAAGAAAACCTGATCAATACTATCTAGGAAATCAGAAAAATGACCCAGTAGTTCTGCCTGGCCTTCAGAATCTCTAAGTCAGCAGTTATTTTTAAAACCTAGGCAGACTTGGCTGAATACCACAAAAAATAGGGAATAATTTTGTCATAAGCACTGTCAGCTCTTACAGTTATTATTTGTGGCTTATTATTAACAACTGCATATGCGTATCTTCATGACAAATGTTTTTTTGCTCTGAAGATGTTTATGAATCCTAAATACTCCACAAATAGTCAGTGAATAATTATTCATGTTGAAAAGTAATATTGCAAGTCATTATGGGTTAGATCTTTCTGGTGATTTTCTCATTTTAAGATTAAATTATCTAATCATAGTGTAGAAACAGAAGACTTGAGTAAGCCGACAAATCAAATACCTGAAAAAAAATTACCAGATTCTTAAAGAGCTAGTAGCAGGGGATTCATAAAAAGCCTTTTTAACAATTCCTTTTTTTTTCTTAAGTGAAAAATATTAGAATTTTTGAGCAATTAACACATTCATGGAGAACCTGATCAGTTCAGGAACAGAAGAAAATAAAATTAAAATAAAATAGTTCAGCAGTTCATCAAGAATAACTTTGAACACTGCTAGTCTATAATGGACTTAAAGATTTACAATAAGCCACCATTTTCAGAATGAAATTCTCAATCTACATAGAAAAATAGTTTCAAATCCACTATTCTGGGATAAAATCTAGAATCCCGATAGAAATGTTTATGGCTCAGCCATTAAGAGAACAGAAACACTGCCATAGTTTCAAATGAATTATTAGCTCCCCTGAACAGATATTGAAAGGAATTTATAGCTCAAAGGTGCCCAGGTAATCATTCTAAACACCACTGCTAATGTCAAAAGAGAAAGGAAAAGTTAAACTTACCAAATTTTCTGCTGTTCCTTACTTCCCTTGACACATCATTCTTCAGTATGCTAGGCTTACAAAACTGGGTTTCCAGAGGAAAGAGAGCAATAATGGTTAAGAAAAAGGTTTATTTTCTGTCTTAACAGAAAAAACAATCTACAGTTACTTACTCAGGGGAGAGTTCAAATCCCCATCTTGCCTTTTCCCTCAGTCTTGGGAAGGGTTCTTGGTGTGGTAGAAGTCAATCATGAGCATGAATTCAGAATCAGAAGAAGAGACAGATGATGATTTTGTAAAATGCCTTTGTGTGGAGTCTCACCAGAGCCCAACCTCCCAAAGTTGCCAAAGACTGTGAGGATGATGATGAGGAGTGTATTCACACGCTGGTGAACAAGAGCAGGCAGGACACCAGGGATGTGGCACTGATTACAGTCACAATACTCCTGGGGTCTTTTTGGTTCCATCCACGCTGACACTTCATCCTGCAACAACACTTGGACACAGGAGAGTGAGTGAGAAACTCACATTTCTTCTGCAAGTGAGCACAATTTTGTCTTTACTGTAGTGGATGCTTTGAAAGTGTGTACTGCACAGTAGATTTGTAATCTGCAGTAATCAAAGGGCAAGTATTTTTGTGTAGCATTAAAAGGAAAACAATGAGCAGGTTTTGTTTGGGTTTTTTTTTTCTGGAAAAATATGTAGTCCACATTTTTATATGACAGCAGAACGTATTAAAGAGCAGTATATCTGTGAAGTGAACCACCACAGGTAAATTGTTCCTGGCTTAGTACTTGACACAGCTTGCAGTGTCAGGCAAATTTTATGGTTTACACACTGGGGACTCACCAAGCAAACACCAACACCATCTCTGCTGAGAGCCAAGTTCTTTGCAGACTCTCAGCAACGCTTAAATCCCATGGTCTCCTTATCTTGCATACAGCAGATAGATTATCTGGCATACCACATGCTCTTTCTTGCAGGTTGTTATTTATATAAACAGAAGATAGTTTTCCAGAGCCAGGACACTGGGAATTTTCCAGATTGCTGGGTTCTGCTGAAGCTGCACAAATCCTTCACAGACACTCATCTCCACGTGTGGCTGATAGAGAGATTGACAGTCTCCTCAGAAGCTGAGTTATCACCCACAGAGGAACAGCCACAGCCAGGCCTCCTTAACATACTCCAAGGTATTAACATATATTTAACATATTCCAAGACATCTAGATGAAACTTAAAATCCTTAGCGGCCAAAAATAACTAGTGGCATTGGCAGTAGAGGAAAGAAACATCCTGTGAGTCTTGCCTGTGTGTTGGAAAGGGCACTGTGGAGTATTATCAACACCTCTATCAATATCAGTACCTTTACATTCCAGTCTTGATGGACATTATACACAGCTTCTGCTAATTTCATATTTACAGCTGATGCATTCATAATGGAGCTGTCAAGCCTGTCCTTGTTACTTTAATTTGCTTTCACATCACTTTTTAACTAGAACTTGTGATTCTTCCCCAGTCTCCATTCATTTTACCAAATTTCCTTCTGCTCCAGAATATTGTAACTTTTATGTTTCTGAATTGAAGCTAGTGAGACCTGCAAGTAAACAGACTAGCACTGCATTTCTGGGTATGGACAGAACATCTCATCCTACATCAAAGTTTTTAAGACAGTGCCCCTCACACCCAGAGCTCTTGAGTTTCTGCAGGCACCCACAGCCCTGCCCAGGAAATTTCCTCTTGGGAAATTTTTCACAATTTCTGATGCAGGGGATGCATTCCTTGACCTCCTCATCATGGTTTAGCTGTATTGACAGCCCAATGCCATTGAAGCTGACTTAAAAGACACAAAAGGGGCAACTGTGCTTTGACTCCACATCTGCACACTTATCCCTATGCTCATTTTAGGAGTGTTGATAAGATTAGGTTGCTATGAATAGATTCTCTCTACATGTACTTGTGCTTGGTTATTTCAGATTGACTGGCAAACCACAAGAATCTCATTCCTAGATAAAAAATGGCCTTGGAAGATTCTCATGGTGCCCACAATCCAGTAGGTCTTCAGCAATACCTCCATGGATGAAGATTGCATAGGTTAGTACAGAAATTGTGTAGCAGAGGGTCTGTGTGAAAGAAATAGTAACAGTTGCCACAGAAAAGAGGTAATTAGAGGAGCAGGAAGATCACACAGATCTACACCTAGTTAGGTTAATCTCATAAAACACTTATCCTTCCTTAAACATGGGAACAATTTTGGATCTCTGTTTTCATACCCTTCAGGAGAGGAAAATATTTATCATGGAGGAACCACTTAGAGAAGTAAAAACACAGCTGGAGAAAACATCCTGTTTTTCTAAATATTATATTCTTGAATATATGGAGTATATTCATAAAAATATCTTTAAGCAAGTCATACTTCGTAAAATGATACTAATGTTAAAAAACCCCAAACCTTTCATACTTTAAAAAAAAGAGAAAAATGTATGGAAGGAAAAAATAAATCACACACGACAGAAAAAAAATTGCAGTATTATCTTGAGGTTGGAGAAAATAATCATAATTTCCTTCTTCTTTCTCATTAATTTTTTGTCTTCTTTTACTATAATGTGCTTACTAATAGCATGTCTTTAAAAATGATTATGAATACCTGTCTCCATCCAGCCACTTACTGGAAAAGTTTATGAATGAATATTCTCAGTTTACAGACTGAGACAGCAAACTGACAAGGAAAAAAACTTAAATCTAACAGGTGCTGGTGCATATTCAGCCTAAGAATGATAAGAATAAAAATTAACCCCACAGAAGTAAACTAAAAATGTTTCCAATGGTCCCCAACACAAGCAGCACTCTCTAATAGCTTCTAGAAGAGATCTGATTAAAATGAAATCCAGAGATATCCCCAGCTAGAAACTGAGACACAGTGCTGGAGAAGCTTATTCACTCAATCAATATATATCCAGCAGTTTCTTGTCTTGTTATAGTTGGCTGTGTCCTCTGCTCTCTCTAAAATCAGTGACAAAGTACATATGGACTGCAATGGAGCAGAGCTGACCAAGCTATGGCACTGCCCTTTAGGAAACAGCACTCGTAAGTAATAAAACAAAGAATTAGGACAGAGAAGGTCTAGATTCATCTCATAACTCTTTCTTAAAGTTCCCGTTTGAGTGAAAAACCCCAAAATGCACGCCATCCTCTCTGTATCAGAGCTGCCAGATCAAAACCAGGGCAAAAAAACTTTACAATCCTTCACTTCTTGTCTTAGTCTAAAAGGGCTAAAGAAGATTTATCTCCATCTCTTACTCTTCTGAACACCATATTTGTAGAAACACAGAATCATAGAATGGTTTAGGTCAGAAGGGACCTTAAAGGTCATATAGTTCCAATCCCTTGCCATGAGCAGGGACAATTTCCACTAGAGCAGGTGGCTCAGAGCTCCATCCAACCTGGCCTTGAACACTGAAAACCTGTTCCAGTGTCTCAACAGCCTCTCAGTAAAGAATTTCTTCTGCACAGCTAACCTGTATCTCCCCTTTCAGTTGGAACTGCTTATTTACTTACTTACTTACCCTTTACTGCTTTGTCCCATCACTGCAGTTCCTGTGGAGTCACTCTCTGGCTGATTTGTGGATCCCCTTCAGATACTCAAAGGCTGCTTTGAGGTGTCCACACCACTTTCTCAGCCCGTCTATTGTAGCAGTCTGGGTGAATTTTTCCTCTGCTGCATCCAACCCAGTTTGGCTGGGAAAATGTGCCTGTAAAAAACGTGACAGTTACAATGGATGGGATATCCTTTAATCCATTGGAGTATCCAGGTGCTTTCCAGGCAGCACCCAGGCTGCATGGCCTGGAGCTGCTCCTCAGAGAACACCCTGGGGTCTGGGGGCTGCATCCAAACACCAGAAGGCATGGCTAACCTGGACAGATACAGGGTTTACCTGGGATGGGTGTCCAACTGTAGCTATGGGGCAGGGGCTTGGCTTTATAAGTCTAAGGTTCCAGCTCCTGCTTTCCAAGGTCCTAGCACATTCCTTGGTTCAAAGAATTTGGGCCAATTTTGATTTATCTCAGCTAACTGGGCTGCCACATCTGCCCCTTCTTCTTTAAATTGTAAAGGCCTCTTGGTAAAGGTTGACAAACTAAAAAACAGGGTAGCAACATAAACACAATAACAACAACTACAGAATAAGTAATCTTAATTTGACTAATTAGATAAGTTCTATTTCTGGAATGGTCCATGGAATTAGTTGCTGTCTTCTTCTGGTTGCAGTTTCTTGACTCTCTCTTCAAGGGATGGGCTGCTGTGGTTAGAAGGATCTCTGTAGCAGCTTGCAGCTTTATTTTTTGGGGTGACAAATGTGATACTGTTAATGTCTGTCAGTAGCTCACCCAGTGCCTGAGATGTGGCATTGGTTTGCTTAGTTAGCTAGACACCCTTAATATTTTAATGCTATTTCTACAGAAGCTTCAGGCTGCCAATGTGAAGGCTGCTAGTCTTTTTCCTTTACTCTGGAGTCCATAGAAGTGAAGTGCTCTGTGTGCACTGAGGTCCATGAGCACAAGCCCTAAAACTGCTGAGACTGACACCAAGCAAAGGGTTGTCTGAGCTCATGGGAGTTGGACACATCGCTCTGGGAGTCACCTCATCCTGCCCATTTGCACACTCACCCCTAGATTCAACACCCATGGGGCAAAAGCAGCTGAGCTATGACAGCAGAGGACTTTGAACAGGTTGCTGTAGTTTTTTCCCAAGAAACCAGTTGTGGTACCTCTGCTCTGTGCCGTGCCACTGATGTTTCCTTTGTTACAGGCAGGACATCGCTCGTCTCTCTGTCGTGGTTTGAACGCCAGGTGTCTGCTAAGGAAGGCAGGAGCCTCCCTTGGAATGGAGAATCTAAACCCCCTCCCTCTGAATTATTATAACTTTGAATTTAAGGGGCTAGGAATTGAATTTAAGGGGATAGGAATAACAGTTCTTTATTATAGGACCTAAAATAAACAAGAAAACAAAAACACATGCAGTATGACAAACAAACAAATAAACAAAACCCACTGACAGAGTCAGGATCCAACCTGCCCCCCTGTGGGTCAGGGTGTTGGTGGCAGTGCCATCCCATGGTGGCTGCAGTCCCAGTGGCAGATGTGGCTCTGTTGAAGTGATGCTCCTGGAGAAAGAGTGGAGTTTTTCACTGAAGGTTCAGTGGGGAGAGATGGGGCTGGTGTTCCTCTGGGAATCCAGTGGAAAATGCTGCCTTGGTGTTCCAACTCCCAGATTTTTATCTGGGTAGGAATACTTGGCTTCTCCCCCTGGCTGGAGCATTTCCCAGTGGGATGATGGAATTCTATCAGTGACACTCCCTGGCCCATGAGTGGAAGATCTCTCCCTGGAGGGAGGCTGGGTTATGGCAGTGATAAGAAAACTGCCCCAGCTGGTTTATTGACAGTTGGCCATGGACAGACAATTACAGCACCCCACACACAGCAGTTTGATCAGATGGTGATAGAATACACAGTTTTGGTTACATTTTTGCACTGCAATCCATGACACTCTCTCTGCCCAAGTACAAATGTCTTACAAGTCAATTCTGTGCCTAATGCAAGCTGACAAAAGGAAGGTTATGTACTGCACAACAATACTGCTGCCACTCACTCGAGCAGAAGATCTTTCAAGGGCAGCCTGCTCCTGTGTGACACAGCTACTGCTCTGCCAAACAGAGCAGATGACTTGCAGTGGTAATGCTGTTTTTTGCTTTGAGTCCCTCAGCTAGACTGTTAACTTCTCTCTTGTGGCAGATGTGCAGATTAATCGCTATCTCAGCCTGCAGTGGTCCAGCTAATTTAAACACAGATGCACTGTGGAGAGCACAGAGCCTGGAGGAAGAGGGAGGGGAAAGCTTTGAAGGAAGCACAGCCTGCTAATGTCTACAAAAAACTGAACAAGAAATAGATAAAACTAAATTAGTGATCTATTAAAAATAAATTAATGACATCTGCAAATGAAACTAAATCTAAAATAATCACTCTAATAGCAGGGTCTCTGGTGAGCGTTGGTGCTTAATTTTTTCTTGTATTTGATGAAGGCATCTATTAATTAAAAATATTTATACAAGGTGGAGGCTTGCTAGGAATACTCTGTGCAGCTGTTCTTAAGGGAGCTTCTTCTGTTAATCAGCTATTTTAGGAGAAAATGCCTCTAGTCTATGCAATGAAGGCAATAGTGTACTTCAATAAATCATATTTAAGGCCTGTGCTTTCTAAATATTCTCTGTAGCTAGAATTGGATGAACTAGGCTGCTTTCTATAGATGATATAATACACTTTCCTTTTCATTGTTTAGTTAGCTTGAACTGAAAAGAACCCTTCATCTTATCCTCCTCCTTTTTTACTCTGCTTTTATTGCTAACACCTTATTGAATTGTTGAACATCCAAGAACAAAAGAAAATGATCTGATACATTTGAATATATTGTACAAATGATGAGGACAAAACTAAACACACATTCAATAGCAGGTATGAAAATATTATCAGACATTGAGGCAGGGACAAACCAAGACCGTGTGTCATTAATGAGGCTATTCAAAGTAATTTTGATGAAGTTATGATTCTATTGTCATCCAGGACTGAAAAAGAATCACTTACCATTTGAAAAAAGAATTATTAATCATTATGCAGCTCTCTGGGGCACTAACTCTTTCAGGATTTTCTTCTTTGTCTCCTGTCTCCCCCCTTTTTCCTATTCTTTTTTCCCCTCTCATCTTTTCACTGCTATAACAACAGAGAGGATTAGAAGTTGTCCCTGACAACGTTTCACTGTAAGGTTGTTAGTTTTGTCTTTCAGCATCCATTAGTTTGAACTCTGTAAGAGGCACCTGTTGGGTGATGAGAATAAACCAACAGGAAGGTCACACACAGGTTGCTATTGTACTCTTGCCTTTTTAAGCCTGTTGGGAACTCACTTGTTGGGAATAAATGCTGGAAAGAGGGCAAACCAGACTGTTCAACATTAGTCCATTATGTGAATTATGTGTGAATGGTGAAGAAAAGTTAGGGTTAAATTCCTGTTGCTCATGTTGTCATAATTAACTCAGGCTAGTGAGGGCAGGAGTCTCAGGTCGTGACAGCAGTTAAGCAGCCCACAGCTCAGCTCACCTACCACAGCTTTTGTGGTGGAATAAACTCAGAGAAATCAGCTGGGGAGGTGATGGATGAATGCAGCTTCCTGAAAGCTCTGATGAAATGCCTGGCTGTGCAGTCCATCAGGCTTGCTAAGTCAAGGATGGGTGGCATAAATGCAAGTGATGAATGTGTTAAATTGCTAAAAATGGATTGGGGGTACAGCCTAGGGCTTGGACTTAATGATTTCTTTTGCTTATGCCAAGTGGGAACAGCAGAGCCCCCCTCAAACCCCCTCACTCTTTTAATCTGGGGGACAGAGCTGAAGTGAACTCTGGGGTAAAGAACATTTCTTTTAGAGAGGGAAATAAAATAAAATGCATTTTATTTCAGCACAGAATGTCCAGTTCCCCATGCCCTTTACAAACTACAGCTGGGCTTTACAAGAAGATCTGCTTCTCAGCAGCACTGTCCATTCCTTTAACGCTGCAGTATATCCATAACCCCACCTCCTGAAATATGGAACACCAAATCAATTCCCACTTTGGGATGGCGAGGGAAAGGGGTGCAACCCTCCCAAACCTAAAAGCTTTTCTCACCTGGCAGTCAGCTCCATAGGCACTCACTGCCTCATCCCAAGAAGGTGCATGAAAGGAGAATTCATGAAAGGACAGAGAAAGCCATAAAGAAGGAGCCCAGTCCCTGACTTAAGTCTTGCTTATTCATTTTGGTTAAACATAGCTAAGTATCTTAGACTTTTCTCATTTTCTCAAATGCCCAGGGAAAAAAAAAATCCTCCTTCCTTTCTTCTGTGTGACCCTCATAATCTTGATATTTTTTAAAATTATATTTTTTCTATTCTTAAAGATACATGCTATTGATTCATTTCACAGTATTTTTCATCTGCAGCCAGTTATATCTCCTTTTTCTTTCATTAGTAAAAAATACATTTAGACATTTATCTCTGGCGTTTTTAAAATCAGATTTGTTGTTTGATGAAATTTTTCTCTTTCTTATACGATTTCTTTTCCCCCATCCCTGCCACTTGGAACTCTAGCCAATGCCAAAGTCAAAGCACAGCCAGAACATCTTTTCATGTGCTAAGTGAAACCATTAAGAGTTGGAAGTTAAATTCATTCTTTTCAAAGCTCATGACAAAGCTTCTACTGGTTTCGCTGAATATAACAGTTTTCCAGGTTATTTCAACACATGAAGAGACAAATGTTGCAATGCAATCTACTTATAAAACTTTATAAACTTTATAAAACTTTAAGGAACATTCAAATTACAGGCAGCTATAAAAATCAGGCAAAACTCCCTCCATTTCTAATCCAGGAGGAAAGTTTCAAATGTTGGTAAATCAGATTACTTTTCCCCATAAACTCACGAATATTCCAATTTCAGTTTTACAGATACCATATGTACTAGCACGGTAGAAATACATATTTTTCAGCTTCAAGAGATTATTCCAGTAATAATCAATTAAGAACTCCCAAACCTGTAGCATTTGCCCATCATTAGGATGCAGCACAAATTGGCCTATTCCCCAGGCACTTCATTCAACAATAAATTCTGATGATACTGGCACATTAAGCATCAAAGAAAAATATACAATAGGGAAAATATGAACCATCATTCTAAGCATTAGTGAACTGGCACTATGAATGTTTTTTCCAGTTACACTGATGCACACAGCATGCAGTATGCCAGCTCAGTAGCTCATGCAATTTGTCATTTTTCTGACAAAGTGAATGGATCTGCGTACGTTTTCTCCCCAGGTGAGAGTGTGACCCAACATTTGGACGTGACATTGCTTAGATAAACTTGCAGTGGTAAGAGGATGGTGGCATGACAGGCAAAAGGCTCATTGGGAAGGCAGAAACAAAGACAGCTGCGGTCTGTCAGCACAGGTGAAAGAAGAGGGGCTGAGAAACAGAACAATAGTGATAAGCAGCAGAATTTTATTTCACTACCTAGAGAAGATCTGAGGGGTTTTGCTGGCCATTTTACAACTCCTTCACTTGACTTGTTTACTGATGGAAACGTTTGCCAAGGGACTTTGGAAAAATAGTGACATATGAACAATCTGTTGCGGCATATTGTAGTGGTGGTGTTTGTGCTGCTATAGTTACTAAGATTTTAGCATTTTTGTAATTTGTCTTGGAAAAACCTGGAATTTGGCACCAAGTTTCCGGGTACCTCCATGTTCAAGTCAGATGGTTTTCATGTTTTTTGCTACATTTCTTATGTGAAGAAAGGCCTGAAGATATGCTGTGTCAAGGAAAAGGAAAAAAATCATGCTCAGATGAGGAAAGAAGCAGAAGGTGGGGAAAAGAACGGAATGCATTGCAAGATGAGGAGGAGCAGGTGCAGTCTTCTCTTCAAGGTGAGAAGAGTACTTACAGGAGACTCACAGGTCTCATGGAACTGCAAAATGAATCAGGCTGTGCCAAAAATGCCTTGTGATCTCTTACTTTTCGTTTGATTTCTGATCTGACACCGATGTTGTAAGGTTGGTTTTCACTGCATGGTAAGCTCAGAGCAGAGCCTCATGTTCAAGTACTTGGAGTTCCACATGGCTCTGCTGTGGTGGGACACAGAACCACCCACCCGAAATGTGGCAGCACAAGCAAACATCTGTTAGAAAGAAGCCTGGAAAGGAACAGAAGAACAGGGAAAGAGCAAAAAAGGGAGCACAATGCAACAAAATTGTTGATGACTAACCAGACAATAAGAGGAGAAAATATCATATAAATGTTAGTCATGTCACAGGCTTTTTGATATTTTGATGATTCCCGAGATTTAGAAAGTCCTTTTCTCCCAGCCCCGTGATTGAAGAAATAGTCAAGAGTCGTCTCTTCTGTTTTCCAAGGTTGTTTATTTTTCCTTCTCTATTCCATTCTTTCCCTGACTAGCAGAGATCCTCTCAGCAAGTCAGTCCAAGGCACAATCCACCTCCCTCAGGGTGGTGTTTACTTTTATACTAAAAACTACATATACTTTATTTACAATAATTTTCCAATCCCTATCACCTATGTTAGACAGCCTGTCTCTACTCTCAACCAGCCAGAAAGTGTCACCATCACAGCAGGAGATGGAGGACAACCCATCTAAAAACCCCCATTCTAAAAAACCCCAGAATTCTACTTTTCACCCTGTGACAAATTAACTATTACTCCACTCAAACTCTTGTGGCCTGTAAATCCTCACACACAGATGGTCATTTCTCCCAAGGGCTAAAGTGGAAGGCACAGGTATTTTTGACTCCTTGCCAAGGTCTCTCAGCCCCCTGCCCAGGTCTGAAATCATCCAGACAGTCAGAGGAGTGTGCTGGGCTCTAACAGTCATGAGGGAAGCTGGGAAGGAAAAAGTGTGGTCAAAATACTGGTGTGCATTATTCCATTTGGGAGCCCTCCCAACACCTCCCAGGTCTCTGTGTATAGCTACTGCCTTTTACAGCTGGGGGCATATGAAATACTAATTTTCTGTCAGAAGAAGAATACTCTGCCTCCCTCTCCCTAAACCACAGAAGATCCTACACTCCTGCCAGGCAACATCTTAAACTCACAGAAAATCTTACCTGACACATGTAAGGTTAATAAGTCATTTAGCCAGTGTTATGGAAGTTTTCACTGCTTGCACGTCATGTCTTATCACAGTTCTGCAACAATTTTCTCGACACTTTGAACTTTCCAGAGGTCTTTCTGAGAGAGAATCAGGCTGAAAGAAGGGCATTACAGTGCTGTTAATGCACCTGTTAGCAATCATGCTTGCTCTGTACCCCTTGGGGAAGACAATATACAGATAATTCTGTTTGCTTTTAGCATTTTGCCTTTCCAAGTAGTTTAGCAGGTGGGTGCATAGAAAAGTTGACTACAGTAGAGTCAAAAATAAGTGCAAAATGATACAGTGTATGTTTAACCAGCAGAACAGATTAACTAAGGAATACATAGCAAGAGGTTTGGTGTGATTAAGTGGGATTAGACATGCACATGTACCATGAGATATAACCAACCAACATTTATATGGAGAGAATTAGGTTTACATGACCTGAAATACATATTCACATCCATATATAGATTCTGCAAGATATCAATGCATGTATTAGAAATAACTATGAGCCAAAAGAACAATGGCTAGCCCAGAGCTCACTGAAGGTTATTGGAAAGAAAATTTCCCTCTGGGAAGTTTATTTCACAATATATCTTCTAATCTACTCTTTAGGAGCTCACAGCAGCCACAGTTGTGTACTGGATATCTACTTACGACCCTCCAGTACTGTCCTGCAACATGACTCCTGTGTTCTGATGTTCTTCCCATCAATCCCTGTCCTGCTGTCTCCTATCATGAAGCACAAATTACCCATAAAAATGATAATTCTCTTATTAGTTTTAAAGGTCAAGTCAAATGATGTGGAAAATATGTGGTGGTGCGACATATAATTTGCATAATTGCCACAAAAACACTGCACTAAAGCTGTGTGAAAAAATAATAAATAAAATAAATCAAGGTCCACTCTGAGGAAAAGAGAATCAGCCAGATCTGTGGTGAGAGTAAATGGGGGCTGCACCACCAACATATGAACACCTGCAACCCAAAAATCCCTACCACATCCAGGTCTGAATTTATCCACCTCTTCTCCTTATTCCCCAAATATACACACACACACTCTGAAAAAGGGAAAATTAAACCTTTCCCACCAGTCCTGGATTGCAAACCCATTTGTTTCTAGGTGTGGAATGCCCTTCCCAATGTCTTTGTATAGCACACTACACTTGAGTGAAGGGGGAACACAGAGGTGGCACTGCCTGATGTCCCAGACGGGGCCACCTACAGGAGCTGATGAGGGGTGAACACATTCAGTGCTGGGGCCCTTTGCAGAATTTGCTGTTCCCTTGCCCAGGCTCTCAAATCTAGCAGCTAAAGGTCCTCCTTTGGCTTTTGGATGAAGGTGCTGTCGGCACTGCCCTTCTCTTCCAAGGCTTGGATCCTGCTTCTGCTCATGAGGAGAATTCATGTGGGAATAAGCAGGAGCTTCAAAAATGTGCAGGATCTCAGATCCCAATGGATCTCACAAAAGCCAAAGCAGCAGCCAATGTGCCTGTATAGGGAGAAATGGAACTCAGCTTGTAGCTTAATTAATCTAATTAACTTCCCAAAAGTGCTCGCTCACTGGAAACAGACCCTGGGTCAATACAGTCTGAATCCATTAAAGACAAAACCATCCCCCAAACACCACACTTCAAACAAAACCTGAGCTTCTTTAAAAGCAAGGTTTGGATTTCTTCTTATCTAATTCTTCTGATGCTGCTTGACTTCTTGAACTGATTAACATGGTGGCTGGGCTGTGCTTATGATTTTAGAGTTATTTTACGCAGGAATTAGACAACTCAAAAAAATCAGCAATAAGCTTGACATCTGCCTGTTTTTCTGAAATCTTAGGATGCATTCCTCTTCCTTCCTAGCACACCAATCATTAAACCAGCTTTCTGCTTGGTGCATCTGGCAGCCAACACAATGGTATTTATTTCTGAGATGAAGACACCAAGTTATCCCCCTTTGTGTCAAAGAAGCATAAACCCCAATTCTATACTTGGTTACTCTGACTCAGTTTTTTAGTATATCTTCTTGTGTTCTTATATCTGAATCTGTGTGTACTGTGTTTACAGATACAACTATTCTCCTTCTTTTTAAAAATTAACTATTAAAAAGACAGTCTTACTCTCCTTTGATTAATTAAGGTTGATCCTATCTTACAATAATTAAGCTGACAATAGGTGTCTATCTACACATTAGAAAAATGGAGTATGATGTTAAAGAAAAGGTGGGTTTATTACATTATGTCTACATTTTGGATTTATAGCTCAGTTCATTTCATATCATATATATTTATCATCTATGCTCTTAATAGAACTTTTTAATCAGCAGAAGTAAGAGAGATAATTTATTCATTTGACATATTACAAATTAATAAAAATGCAATGAATGAGCACCAGAAACTTTGCTGCTTCTGAAGTGCAAGGCTCTGTTATGAAATAGAAGAGCTAAAATTCTTTTAGCTATCAACGGGCATTCATCTAATTCACTGCATATATTAAAGGAATCCCCACAAGGTATCTATTCAAGGTCAAGTTATTTTACGTTTCCATAATATTAAATGGAGGAAAAAAAGTAATACAATGACACACTGAAAGAGGGCATTGGGTA
Source organism: Certhia americana (assembly GCA_018697195.1). Lineage (NCBI taxonomy): Eukaryota > Metazoa > Chordata > Aves > Passeriformes > Certhiidae > Certhia > Certhia americana. The sequence continues at coordinate 106,000,151 of CM031859.1, forward strand.
ATTAGATATGGAACATTTGTGATCTGGGCATTCAGAAAGCTTTAAATTAATTTTAGAAGTGAGCAATACTGCTCCTTTTTCTTTCTCTCTTTTTTTTTTATTTTTTTTTTTTTCCCCAGATCAGATTAACAGCAGCCTCAAAATATGGCTGAGCTGAATTAAACAAATGTCATCCTAAAAATCACTTGGCAAATGCCTACCAGAGTCAGCATAGGTGGGAAAAAATTCAGGCAATACTGATCAATTACTACAAAATTCTCACAGCTCTGAAACATTACCAGAAATTCATAGACATAAGAATTGAGTGAATTTCTGTTTTTTTCCTAAGCCTTCATAACATCAAATATATGTTGATGTGTATTAAAACTATTAAAGCTTAGCAAATGAACAGCCAAGTTCTGCATAATCAAAAGCCTAATTTTACTTCTTCATCCCACCTCAACCACAGGCTTTTGTTTTTCCTGGCTGTGTGCTCGACCTTTTGTCTGACAGCAAATTAGAAGGGTGAGAGCCATCACCCTTGTTCCTACAATTCCCAGCACAGGCAGGCCTACAGACGTTATATAATAAATAATAATAATAGGAATAATAGGAATAATAGGAATAATAGGAATAATAATAATAATAATAATAATAATAATAATAATAATAATAATAATAATAATAAAAATAATAATAATAATAATAATAATAATAATAATAATAATAATAATAATAATAATAATAATAATAATAATAAAAAAAAACAACTACATTTTTAAGGGTTACATCAAGCAAGGGAAATATTCTTTGGCCCAGCGCAGTTGGATCTCAAGTGATATCTGGGCAAACCTTCCTGCACTGACCATGAACATCCCCTGATGTCTTTTTGGAGAGCCCATGCTGGGAATGAGGAACTCAGCACTTTTCCCAGCTCGTGCCTTTCCCTGCTTTCCTTGACTGACACTACTCAGGGTACTTGTGTTGTGCTGAAACTATCCTATTATGACAGCTATTATTTAGCAAGTACTAGATTTCAGTCTGTCCAATTTGAGAAGAATAACATTTATAATTAGCTTCCCTTAACAGTAGGCTTCACAGATACTTCTATCCACAGATAGCGGGTTTAAATATGTGTCAATGCTGAAATGGCACAAAGCAACTTTAGTATGAATCTTGGTCACTGCCTGCTTCATTAATTGTGGTAATTACTGCATCTGATGCAGTTCCAGCCCAGCCAAGGAATGGGAGATGTGGGCAGCAGTTTTCCCCATGGCAGGTCCTGGGGGACAGAGCTGCATCCAAGACTGACCTGGTCACCTTACAGGTCTTGGGTGAGTGTTATACTACTAAGAAACTGTTTCTGGGTTCCATAACCTGATTTCTGCCTCTATTGTTGGATGAAAAATATTGGTAGAGGGTATGTGATAAGTGAAATCATTGGGCTTTTATTTCTGCTGTGACAATGAAGGAAGAAACACTTTTTATTCACATCTACTGCTTTCCTTCTCTGGTCTATTCTGTCCATTATCCTGGGCTGAAAGGTTTCAGGGACAGACATTGTCTCTGTGTGCTGTGCCAAACAACACAGCTCTAATCCTTACTGGGGGCTATGAAATACTACTGCAAAAATAAAAACAACATGGGCTTCTGGACAGCAGAAGAAGAGAATGAAAACTGCAAGGTCCCACTTGAGATTTGTGAATGTAACATGATACTGGCACAGAGCATCACAGCAGCAAATTGCTGAGGGGTCCAGCTGGGAGTTCTCATTCACAGCCCTGCAGTGCAGGTAGCTGCACCAGCCCACTTGAATGCCATACAAATGCTTTTTGTCACTTTCTTCCTTGTGTTTTGGAGAAAAACAGCATGGGGAAGTATAAACCGGACACAAAAGGCATTAAATATAAGTAAAAGTTGTGGCTTAAGACAGTTGGAAATAGTTACATTTCCACCAAATCTCAAGATCAGGCAAGATTTATTTTTCATTTGTAGCTTGGTTCAGTACAGAAGCTCATGAACACTGTAATCTGTCTATCATATAAGAGCTCCAGACTGGATTTAGGTGAGAGAATGCAACATTTCTAAGAAATGTCAGATGAGAAAAAACCCTGAAAAGACAGCAGAGCTATGCTACGAAATGGAAAGATTACATACACACCAGCTTATACATCATTACTGATTGCTGTCCTTAGACCAGAACAAGATTTTACCTGAAACGCTGTGTTGAGCCAAGAGAAAGGAAAAAGTAAGAAGTTGTAGACTTCTTTCACAGCGATTTGCTCAAATGTTACGAATCAGTTTGCCACAGTGAACTAACCACCACTGGCTGATCACAACATTGGTGTTTTCTCAGTAAGAGAAGAAAACACAGTAGTGATATAAACCTGCCAATTTCACACCAAGCAAAATTATTAGGAGTGTAATGTGGATGCATAATTTGTCTTTCTTAACGCAGTAATTCAAAGCCATTTTCTCCATTGCTTTACATCTTGCTTTATGCATTGAAGAAGCTACCAAGGGGTGAACCTTGTTATCTCCCTCCAAGGCTGATGGGCCAGAGGAACTGCAGTTCTCCTTGCCCCTCTGGAAGCTCAGTTGTCCACATCAAACTAAACCATGATCTCTTCTCACTGAAACCCCCTTTCCTGCATGATTGCAGGCAGCCAATTAGTTCCCAACATGACAAACTCTTGGGTTCATGCCATAAGCTCTCATGGTGAGACTGACTAGGATTGTCGTTGTTATTTATGAACAGAAAGACACAGACTCCAAATAAGTTCATCAAAAGGCTGAAAAGAGGAATTTTTATTAACAAATGGAGCACCTTATATAAGGTACTTGGCTAAATAAAAAGTGATTGGTGAATGGTAACACCACCTTCCCTATTACCATTGGCTAAGAAGAGAAACAATATATTCTATATTATGGAAAACAAGGATGAAAAAACACCACCTGTTGTTTTGAGAAAGAATATTGTTTAGAGAATATGTTTACACAATTTCTCTCAGGAAAGCAAGAAGCTTTTCCTAGGAAAGAAAGGATCCTGACAGGCCTTCAGCTCTGGAGTTTCAGAGACACAGAATTGTCAGCCCCACATCGGGATATCCGGAATAATGTTCTGCTCTATGCATAGGGTAACCCTTCCCAGTCAGACAGTGGGAGTAAGGAGGTTACACTGGGATTTGAGGTTGTGACAGGTGGGGATTGCCTTTAGTTCTAGGTTTGATTTGGATGAATAAAAACAATTTTTTATGAGAAATGGCAGATGAGACAACACACTGGAAATGTAGAAGAGAACAAACGTTTCCATGTGAACACACTGAATTTAGGTTTCAGGAAGAGCCTGAAAGGTCTGTATAGCAATGGACTCCTCCTGAAAAGCAGCAACCAAATGCTCCTAAATGCAAATTGCCTCTTCAGCCACCTTCCCTGCTGACAGTCAGTGTCATCATTTGGAGGCTGTGGGTGTAATAGTGGTGTTACTTGAAATGGTTTCAGTGGCGCAACAGCAGTGATTTGTCTACCTAAGGCTGGTCTTGACAGTAGCTGCTGAGACACCAGAGTCAGGCCAAGAAAACCATAATTATGGATTATTCTGACAGCCAGTCTGTCAGCAAATTATTGCCTAACCTACAACTACTCATGGCCCATTCCCAAAAATGAGTAAGGCTCAGAACAGATCATAAGCAAATGTATTCCAGTGCAAGAAGAGCCAATTTGCTGACCCCTCACCCCCTGCAGAAGACATGATGCAACATTGCTTATGCTTGAGCAGACTGACAGCAAGGAGGAGGAGCTTCAGATCTGGCATAAACAGCACCTCATCTCATAGGTATCAGCTGCTTGTCTAGAAGATGTCAAGGTAATGAGTCCTGAAGTGAGCTCTCTGAGGTATTTATCTTCTGATGACAACGCCGTCCTGTTTTGTGTGTGACTAAACCTTTTACTGGTTTGGAAACATCAATTTTTACTTTGTTTTCTTTTTATTCAGAAAGGAACCAAACAACAAGATCACAAACTAAGCCAGTGAATTGAATGGAGCCCTGTGAAGCACATTCACAGTCGTATTTCAAGAGCTGCTGTCTAGATTTTTGTAAGAGGTTTGGAAGCGTTTCCCTCAAATAAGCTCTGTGTGAACCAAGGTACAGATGAACAGAAAATTCAGAACAAATGACATCATGCTGATTTGGTGGGATTTCATCATGTACTCACTAGGGTTAACATGGAAGACTGTTCTGAGCCTTCTGTCACTGTGTTTTATAAGCAAGCTGCAGCAGGACTTCTGTCAGCAGAAGTTAAGTGTACCAATTGAGGGCAGTATATCATCTGCACAAGAACTTGCTGTGAAATGGAGTGTGTGCTTGCTCGGTAACGTTTTTTTCAGCCAACTAACTTTTCCTCCTCATCAGAATTTTTCCAGCCTGTTACAGAATGGATGTTATCACACACACACGCACACACACACACACACACAAATCCAGTCTGTTCTTGTCTGTACAGAACACAATATTGTTTTCTGGCTTAGCCTTCAGTGATCACCAAACAGTGCAGCAAATTATTGCTGCAGGAGGTCTGAAGCAATTTATGCAACTTTTTTTTTTTTTTTGTGAAGACCTACTGTTATTTCTCAGCAGTTCACAATAGAAAAACATATATCGAATACCTTATTGCTTTTTAGCATTCATAGAGTTTGTGGCAAACATGTTAGGAGCTGACAAGTGCAGATAGAGGCAAGGTTGCTGCACTCCATGTTCCCAGGTTCCACGAGTAGTGAGGCTGAGTGTCTAACCCTAATAGGTGCCCATAAAACACAGGAATATGACCAATAGATGTGCAGGCACTTGGCCAGCTATACAGCCACTGCAGGCAGAAACATCAAGCTTCCTCTTGTTTTCCTCTCTGGCTGAACAGGGTAAAAGTCTGTTCAGGGAAAATATTTGCACGCATACACACATATATTAGAAGTGATGGCCTCAGGCACTCAGCCTATCCAGCATCTTGCCCTTCATCCTGCCCTTCATCCTGTTGCCTCACAAAGAAACACTCACAAGCAAATGGATCCCACTAAGCTGACCTGACACACACACCTCCCCCAGTTATGGATCTTATGGTCTCCCATGCTGTGGGCTTCTGAGACACTACCAGAGCCAACCTGCAAACTCTCTGGGCTCACTGGTACCTGGCCCAGCCTCACAGGTGCCTTGATAGCCTGCTCAAAGGCCTCTTCCCCCACTCACTGGTAATCCAGCTTTACACTCACCAGCAATCATACACAGATGCACGCACTGCTGCTCTTATTGCTGTCATCACAAGCATAAGCCCCTGTTCTGTGGTCTGTCAGAACCCTGGGCACAGAGGATTTCAGGCTTTCTGTGCTGACAGGGATTGAGCCTCAATGATACACTGCATTTGAGCTGAGGCCTTAGGAAAGGCTCTTAAAACTGAGTGATAGCACTGAAATCATGAGTGTGCAGTTGAATAGAAGTGTGTTATCTCACAGGGTGAAAAATTTAGAGGTTTTGGGATAAAATAATATATATGTAACAAGATGGAGGTATTAGGGTATAGTCTTCTTCACAAGTTTGGGTGATTTTGTGAGATTGGTTGGAAAAAATCTGCAATACAGAACATGAGTGATTAGTTATTGGGTTAAAAGTAAAAATAAATTAGTTGGCATCTCATAATTGGGTGGTTTAGGTGTTAAAAGATCTTGAAGACAGAACTCTGTGCTCCATTTCTGCTCTGCTAACTTAACATGGAGAAGCAGTCAAGCTCAGTGAGGCTGTAACTAAGATAAGGAACAATAAACATCCAAGTCCCAACAAGAATTGTGTCTCTCTCATGCTTTTAATCCTGACACTGAGAAGAAGAACCAGATAAAGCCAAAGGGTTTGCCTCAGTGGTCCAACTTCACTTGCTGGCCATGAGACCCCCTTGCACACACAGATGCAGTCAGAAGAGAGCCCCTCACCCAGCAAGATCTGTAGAAATTGAGATAACTGAGAATGCAGGACAAATTGCAGTGATCAATAGACCAGTCCCCTTTCTATTTCTCCTTTCTGTTCCTTCCCAAAGCACCTTAGTACCTCTCCTTTCCTTTGTCTCCTCCCTTAAGTCAATAATCTCAACAGCAGATTCAAGACTAACTACCCAGTGCTCCATTTTTGCTGGAGAATGAAGCATTCCTCAGAGGCAGAGTGAATTAAGAAGTTATATTGTACTGCAGAAACACAAATAGATGTGGAGCTCAGCAATACATTTGCTATGCAACCAATTTAATCTACAAGTTAATACAAAATATTTCTGTTCTGCATTCTGATTTCGCTGTTACATGCTAGTGCTTTCTGGCTGTAAGCTTTACACAGATCTACAAAGATATGTGAAATCAGTATATTTCCATATTTCCTGTAGGATATTTTGAAAAAGGAACATTCATTTTGTTCCACTCTAACTTAAGCATAAGGTATAGAACACGTATATTTCTGCATAGATGATAAAAAAAGTACACACAAATCGAATTGAAACTCAAAGATCTTTGGATTGTTTGAAGCTGACAATGAGATGCTAAAGCTGAGGTATTACCAGCATACCAGTTTTGGGACTGATTGTACAGAAAAGGTTAATTTTAAACCCAGATCATGTAGTTTCCATGCAGATCTGTTTTGTCCCAACTACTTTCTCAGGATTTACTGTAAATGAACAACCTGGCATAAAAATGGCTTGCTCAAGATGGGAGGCAACAGCTCAACAGCTGAAACATGACCAAACAACAACCTAATTGCTTTAATGGCCTGAGATCTTGCTATTGATGTGGCAACAAAATCGACAGGGCAGTTTGACATGGAGCCTCCATCCCTGATGAATGGGACCAGAAACTCTCTGATGATCCCTAAATAGGAGCTTGCTGTCTGCAGCATTGAAGTGAAGGAAACCTTCAGCAGCTGAAAAGCTCAGAAGGAAGGGTAAAAAAAATCCCAATAAAACAAAAAAACCAACACCCCAACAACCTAGAAATCCAGGTACTTCCTAGCCCTGGGGCAGAAAGATATTGTCTTGTTTAAAAGGGCCAAGTGTCCTGCACAGACCAGACAATCCCACCCTGTGGGTCACCACGGGACAGGAAGTAACAGCAGATATGTACTGCCTTATTTCTGTGGGTTTTTAAAAGATACATGCCAGACTGCACACACCTTCATTTTTGGGGATTTCTGAGGCAGTCCTCTAACTCTGTCAGCTGGGATCTGGGTACTGTCTTGAAAGTAATCTCCCAATTGTCCTTACATGTTTTAATTCACCCCCCCTCCCTGCAACACAGGATTTTCTCAAAGTGAAGGAATTGCATCCCTTTGGGATGTACTGGGCTGGAAGATGATGCCTGAGAAAATGTCTAATACACTCCAGGTAACAGTGGCCAGTTCAGAGTCGTGCTACCACTAGAAAAAACAATGTTCAACTCCAGTGCAACATATCCTTTCAGAGAGAAGAACCTCAGCACCAGCTGTTTTACACTGCACAGCCCAGCCCAGCTTGGATCCCTCACTGATTATTGTGAATTTAGTATATACAACACAAAAGCAAACATCAAGGAAGCAGATAATGCCTACTCTGGTCTAGACAGGGCTGTCTAAACTAGAAGCGACATTTAGGACAGAGAAGGAATCCACAGCATTTTTAAAAAACAGCAGTGTGTAAAGTTAGGATTACACAGGATCATGAAGAAGCTGAAAACCTCCTGAAAGCTTGACAAAGAGTCAAAGCTACCCTGAAGCAGACACTAAACCTCTCAGAGCTTCTCAAGAGAGCTGTGTGAAGGTAACCCACCATCAGCTGCACCTCCCCAGGATCAGAGAGAGATGTCATATGGATCAGGCCCCATGTGAGCTCATCCCCTGAGAACCAGTCCATGACACACCTCTGAGGAGGGCACAGAGCAGCTCCAGAGCAGAGAAAAGCACCTGCAAGAAGTGACAATGAAAGGAAAAATCAGGAGTTCAGTCCTTCTGTGGTGTGTGTAATAGTGTTGACACAGGAAGGTGACACAACTAAAGACTGAAACCTGAAATAACTTTCTAAAAGGCCTGATTAGGTGCTGTTGGCAGTGAAGTAAATCAGTGGAGATTCACACTGCTTAAAAGGACACACGTGGACCCGAAACTTGGCATTAAAACTGCACAATCATTGTTCTGATATTTCTGCCTAGCCAATGTCTCAGGTGAGACAGGGGCAGCAGGAACATTAAATACCAAAGGGGAAACAGAAAAGGTGGCAGAAAGGCAGGGTTAGGAAAGGCAGTGTAGTGCAGACCAAGCTGCAAACACCTTTTTTCTCCCCATAGGAAAAGAAACTTTCTCTGGGTGCAGAGGAACAGCCAGCTGTTCCCCAACGTGAGGCAAAGATTTACCATCTAGCACACAGACTAGGCTCAGTGTTATTCAGCCAGGCTGTGACGCAGTTCTGGCTGTAGTTTGGGCATCTGTTGAAATGCTCTTTTGCATCATAACAAGCAATTCAAATGCTCTGCCCTTGGACAAATTGTGACTGTGATGGACTAGGCACTCAGTATGGACACCAAGAGTATGGAAAAGCACGGGAATGACTGGGCTTTTTTCCATAACCACAGAGCACCCAGTATTCTAAGAGCTCAGGAGATTAAGTGTTCAAGTTTTGGTTCAGTCTGTTGTGAAGAAAACAGATGCATATTTGTATTCAGCTGAACATCTCAAAAGTTTGAGATGGCTTAGTACGATTATAGTTTGTACCCATATCATCTTTGAAGACAAGAGATGAATCATCTGCAAAATTAGCTGCAGATGGAAGCTTAGGTCTTGGGAGGCTTGAAAGATTCCAGGCTGTTTGGAAAGGTTTCAATTTGTATCCATAGCCAGTTCAAAATGAAAGATGAACCAAACCAGCTAATACACATTGCAATAGACTGTGAAGATCTCTTTTGTCTGTCCCCTGGAGGAAACTTCTGGCTTAATAAAAGGCTGCTAAAAAGAAAAACACTATTTCTTTTCATATATTTTACCCACATTGGAGAAATCTCTTTATTGTTTTCCTGTACTGCTGTTGTGTGCCTGCCATAATTGAACAGCCTAATGCAAAAAGAAATATTATACAATCTGAACACAAACATAAAGGGTATTGAAAAACATCCCTGGCAATAGGCAGAAGTTAAACAAACAAACAGAAAAATTATCTTGCTGAGACACAGCATTTCCATTAAAGCAGGCAAAGAGATGAAATCCCTTTGTGTTTGAAAGCAAGACATTTCTCTGTATACTCATATATTCAACTCTAGCTAGTTGTACACTTTTGTTTCAGAAAATTTTTGTGATTTTGGAACATGGACATCTATCTCTGCTGCCCTGGATAAGACACCTTTGCTACTCAAACCTGTCACAAAGGTTTGGAGAGGAAGAAATGGAGCGAACTAAACTGGGAGCTGGGGTTTCTGCAGACCAACGCGATCACTCAAACACGGTCTTGCAAGGAATATTTTAATAGATTTTAGGTTAATGTGTTGGGTTGCACAAGGAAATTAAGCCCGCATGGTGCAGTGCTTAGAAGAATAACCAAGGGATATGAGATGTAGAGCCATCAAAAGCAAAGAAGACCAGTGTTTGTAGATTTGGTAGCATTGTTTTGGTTTAAAATCTGCTCATATCAAACAATATTAAAAAGCTTTATGTCTTTTTGTCTTCCCTTTTAGTTATTTAGACAAAACAACAAATTAACTGGTTTTGACAACAGTCTGGAGGACAAGCTGATGAGGAATGAGCTTTAAATCATGCAGGGATTTAATTAAAAAAGCAGATGTTGAAAAACCGAGAAAAGTGATCACTGATTGGAAATTCCAAGATATTAAAGAATGGCAAAGATGAAAATTAAATTAGCAGACAAACATATATCTTCCAAAAATTTAGGCAGGAACAGTAGCATTAAATCTGGAATTTTCTAAGTTCTACTAAGATATCTGCACCCATTGTTGCAACTCCAACCTCTGGCAAACAATATTAGTACTTTTTATTCTCACCACATCTGTGAGGGTGGCTGTCAGCTTCCTGCTAAAAATTTAATGTATTTCTTCCATATAATAATGCAATATAAAAATATATTCATATATATATTATACATACACACATCTATACATGAAATATATATACATATATGTACACACATGTACATATATATTTATATACATACACATACATACATCCATTACATTGCATACTTTTATGAAATATGTACATTTTTTCTCTACACCCTGCAGGCCACAGGGTGGCATGTACTTTGCTGGCTTTACAAGCATGACATCCCTCAATGATAACTTGAAATGAAAGAGATTAAATTGCATGTGAGTGTAGTATCAGCTCTAAACATGTCAGGGCCCTAGGCGCTTAACTGTAGGAATCTTTGGGAATATTCAAATATGCCCTTTTCAAAAAATACTGGAGAATAATGCTAATTAAGAACATTTTTCTTTGGGCAGTATTACGTTCTACCAATTCTTAATTGGCACACACATTTCTCCCAACAGTCCACTTGACAGAGCACAAGTTTTGCGAGTGAAAGATTCTCCTTATCTCCATTTTTCAGCATTTTAGTCTGTTATTTTGGGATCCTATAGCTGATATTGTGAAATTTATTTCTGGAATGAGAGATGGCAGATAGTATGGAAATTAATTAATCAAGCCCCATGGATGTCTATCAGCACATGCACATCTTAACTATTTCTCTACATAAAAAAGGACTTTTACAACTATGGCTGGGCTACTGAGTCCAACATAAGTCATGTGGAAACAAACTCCCTTGCTGGACCAAGGAGAACTGAAAATCCACACTATGGTATCTTCTGCTACAGTTCTTTCATACCAGTCCCATTTATTTAAATTCCTAAAACATGCAAAAGATTCTCTAATACTGTCACTGCCCCCAAGAAAGCTCTAAAAGAGTGAATAATTATCCAAGAGAACTATTCTGATACCTGAAGTTTCAGCTTTCATATTTTCCAGAATCTGTACTGCATTAGTGTGTGACTCTGAACTCCATATAAAGTCTCAGCAAGCTCTGATCACAGTGCAGTCAGACAAATCCTTTGCCAGCCCCAGAACCAAGGGTAGCTCTGCAGCTTTGGGCCCAAAAAGTGCAAACAGCAGAGAACTGAGGAGAGCAACCTGGGAGGGTGGGACTGCAGAACCTGGAGCTGGAATTGGACAATTAACCCCAATATGGAAATGGGTCAAAACTGATAGAAGTGTGAGAACTCCTGACTGGGATCCATATTGGGTGTAGCCCTGTCCAGGCTCTTGTACTGCCCAAAGAGAATCCTTTGAGGCCTTTTAACAAATCCTCACTTTATTCCTTTAACTCTGTCCAGCCTCTGCTCCAGGGAGCCTCTCAAGGCATCAATTCAAGCAAGAGTAGAAAAAAAGCTAATAAAGCTTTTAAAAAGCTTTTTTAATAAAGCTAATAAACAGCAAACACAAAGAGAGTTGTGCTGAAATGCTAAAAAGGAATCACCTTTTTAATAGTACCAGCACGAGTATCCCTGTTCATGCATTTCTCATTGGTTGAATGGGAACTGCAGTAATCCTGAACCCTGCTGTGACCACACAGGGCAGAAGTTCTCATTGGGGACCTCCAGGGAGGTGTCCTTCCTCTTTTTCAGAGGCACAGTTCTCATTCCCATCAGGAGCACCCTTGATTTTCTCCTACATAGGATGGCCACCACCTGAGAGAACTCCTGACATAAATAAATACTTACTGAAACTCCACAACACGCATCTGAGGACCCTGGTCAAAGCAGCAATCCTTCTAGAGGAAAATTTTATGGTCCAAATAAGGGCAGAAATCACGAAGTGCCTCCAAGTCTTGCTGATGGCTTTACAAACAAATGGCTCCAGTATAAGATGTCTAATTCTGATCAACACACGGATAAATAACAGCTGCCATGAAACCACCTCAGAACAGAAAATCTCTTAAGTAAAAAGGGCCCAAGCCACATTTTTTACTTAGTCAGGCTTCTGTTTGGCACTGAATTTCTGTAAGTGTGTGCACTCTTAATACATCAAAATGAAAGGCATATCCTTCCTGCCTTATGAGGATCAATATGTAAGTGTATTATACTGTCTATCAGACAATAATTGGTGCTGCATTCTGGAAGCACTGTGCTGACTGCTATGGAAAGCAACAGAGCTCCAGCTCAGCAAGTCACCAACAATGGGTTTTTGCTTAATAGTGCTTGATTAGTGTCTACTCCAAGTCCATGTCCAAGGTGATTGCAGATTGAGATCCAAAGATTAGGAATGGAAACTTTGG
>CM031859.1:106012463-106145306 GCA_018697195.1 Certhia americana
TGGAAACTTTGGTAAGGTGACTGGAACAGCAAAGGCGTATTAGCTGTGGCCTCAATTACTTTTGGGCTGTTCCACATTTTTCCTGTCAAGGGTTAATTTGGATTGTTCCCTTCCTTTCCAGAATCAGGATTTTCAGTGTGGTTTTTAGAGAGGAAATGTGCACAGTGCTGTCCTCAGGGTGAGAAACAGCACTCAAGACTGATCTAGTGAAAAAGTAATGGGAAGATGTCACAGAACTGGTGATTCTGTTCAGGCTCTCCTAATGTATTTGCTATCATGGTATCCAAGGGTTTCTCTTACTCTTGGCCATTTTCACCTCTTTCATGTCGCCCAGAAACTGTTGCTGGGCCATGTTGGCACAGGACAAGTAGGAACATTTCCAATGGTGCCATACAGACAGAGGTATGAAGTTTGTTGAGCATATTCCTTTAACATGGAAACCTTCAGATGCCTCTAGGAAACATTCAGGTGTATGTCACCATTTTGAACAGCTGGGATCAGGTGTCCTTTAAGACTGTAGGTCCAAGCAATCATGAAGAAGAAGCCAAAAGAGTATTCCAGTCAGAAACCCACTGCTCTCTGTGGCCAGCTGTGACAGGGCTCATCACATCTGTTGAAAGCAGTCAGAACCACACAAATGCATCCTTGAGGACAGCAGTAGGAATGGCAGAAAGAATTAGGGTTGATGAATTTGTGAGGGATAGATGGAGGGAAGATTGTTCATGAAAACTGCCTGTTCAGGAAACTCTCCCTCTTCCTGGCCACTCTGCTTGCTCACTGCTCTCCACTGATGCCTTCTGGAGGCTGGCCTGGAGCAGAGCCCAGCCAGAGCAAAAGGATAAAGGTGGATTTATTCAAAGACCTCACTGGGAACACCTGGGCAGCACAGGAGCCTGGCTGGGACACACCCAAGGTGACCCCAAAATGGGCACAGAATGGACACCTGAGCACCAGGGCTCACACTTTGATAAGTTCTGCTCCATCAGCACACTGGAGTTCATTGTGCAATTCCAGCTCCAGGTTAGGAAGCTCCATCCTCCTTGGTTTTCCCTTCTCAGTTCACCCTTGGTTTTGTTCTTGGGTCTGAAAGTTGTCCTTGGTGTCAAACTAGAGAAGGAATTGTTTTGTCTGTCTACTCTGTGAAGGGAGCTCAGTAGCACTGAATATGAAACCTAAAACTACCCACTAAAACAGCCCAGAATCTAAAAAATATAAAAGCTGAAACTTAAGGCATCACCACAAAACAAAGTGTTTCCTCCTTCCCTCTGCAGAAGCAGATGTGGTGGAGCAAGTGTCAGGAATAAAAAGGAATACTGCAGGATAAGTAGTAAACCCCTACAGAATATGTAATCCTTTATGAAAAAGTCTTTCAGAAATACTGTAAAAATATCTATTTATTGGCCGGGGGGGGGGGGGGAAGGGTCACAGACCATAAGCTTCCTATCAGTCAGCATGGACAAGCTTTAATTTGCTCTGAGACTTGGGACAAAAAAAAAATTTACCTTTCATTCAGGGCACTAAGACATTACCTATGCACAGAATATGTTTTTGTTTATGAAGTATTAAAGTTAATATGATTTCACCCCAAGTAAATAGGATGGTAGGTCTATTTCTGTACATGTGCTCTTAAGAACTAGTTTGAGGGAGCTAGTTTGAGCCCATGCACTGAATAATAAAGTAAACCCTAAATGAGGAGGAAAAAAAAATACCAAGAGCTTGAATTTAGAGTTAATTCTTTCAAGCTCCATAAATCTTCAGTGTCTGTCAAGGTGTACGCAAGGCATACCTGTATCTGAGCAGCAAAGATTAAAGTATAAGATCAATAGCTGTAATCAAAGTGTGTTTCTTTTTCTCCCTTCTTTCTCAAATGGTAGCTAAGAAAACCTGGAAAGATTTGAGAATATGTCTGCAAAAAACCAAATAAACTCCAGAGATACAATCTGTTCAAACAGAGACTGGTTAAACGTGTTACTGTTTGGTAGCAAGCACTGGAACTTTTCCAGCTCTCTGCAACTTGTGAAAAAAATTAAGAATAACCAAGGAGCTGATACTAGTATTCTCTGTGCTCAAATACACAAGGACAACACCATAGAGCCTGATCTAGAACTCACTGCAGACAAGGTTATAGTGATTTAGGGCAAGAAAGAAAAGAGCTTCTATTACAATTTTGCTTCTATATTTAACCCCAACTGCACCAGGAGTACCATTGACGCCTTAAGTTTTCGATTCTATATTTTTAGACACTGTGCTGTTTTGGTGGGGAGTTTCTGGTTTCGTATTCAGTTCTGCTAAACCTCTTCACAGGACAGGCAGACAAAACAATTCCTTCTCTAGTTTGATACCAAGGACAACTTTCAGGCCCAAGAACAAAACCAAGGGTGAAGTGAGAAGGGAAAACCAAGGAGGATGGAGCTTCATAACCTGAAACCATGGTTGGACAATTGATTCTAATATGCTGATGGACCAGAACTTATAAAAATTGCTCCATGAAGCTCCATCCTCTTTGGTTTTCCTTCTCCCTTCACCCTTGGTTTTGTTCTTGGGCATGAAAGTTGTTCTTCATATCAAACTAGAGAAGGAATTGTTTTGTCTGCCTACTCTGTGAAGAGGCTTAGTAGAACTGAACACAAAACCAGAAACTCCCCACCAAAACAGCACAGTGTCTAAAAAATATAGAATCGAAAACTTAATGCATCACCATAATCTTCTCCCAGAAAGGCAGAAAATTTTTTATTCCTTTTGTGGATAATTCTGCGCAAGGAATGAGAGAGATTTGATTTATCACACAACAAGGAAGTGACAGGTTTGCACATGCAGGTCCATGAGAGTAAGACAGCAGTTCCCTGTCTACACTGCCAACCTCTGGAGTCCAACACACGCCTCCAGAGAGCACCAGGGCAGTGCCAGGCTGTAAGCAGCTCAGTGTGCTCCACTTGAGCAAAGCTTTCCAAAAGTGCAGCTCAGCACCTAAACAGGTGCCAAGTTTTTGGGCTCTGATGCACGAAAAGGACCCAGTGCCTGTTAAAGTTAAGAGCTTTTTAGAGAGTGCCATAAAGAGCTTGGTGGAAGCAAAGAGACTGGGATGTGACAGCAAAGAGATAAAGTTCCATTTTGCCAGAAGGATGAGCATTAGCAGATTAATGGCCACATGGTAGTACAGTTCTTATCTACAAGGTTGAAGGATATTTTCTGGTGAACAATACCACAAGAACCAGTATCTAATAAGGGGGAAGAAGCGTTAATTAAATAATAAGCTTGAAAATGGACAGGTTGCCTGTGCCATGTCTTGGGACTGTCCGAGTTTGTAGAGTGCAATTATTTGCTTAAAGCACAAGAATGTCTAGAGCAGAAGCAGCCCAACATTAAAGAAACGTGCATGTTAATTTAAAACAAAGTTTTCCACATTTGCAAAGCCATATTTTGAAGGTAAACCTATTAACCTATCCTTAATCTCATCTAGCAAAAAATCTGACATTAAGTAACCCGACAAGCACGAAGTAGCCTGTACTTTTGTGGGTGGCAAATCTGTTCACTGACAAACCTCTAGAAAACCTGTCACACAGCAGGTTCTGGAAGTCCCCAAATCAGCAGGACAATCTGCTCCAGACCTGCCTGGGCCTTAGCTCTAGGTGCACAATACACACGACCATATTGTGGGACGTTTTTCTCTCTTGGCAAGCTGTGGTCAAGCATCTTTGGCAAATGGCAGGAGAGCAGGGAACAAAACTTAGAGGTCGTAAGGATCACCATCAAAATGGATTTATTGGCAAATGCCTGTTGCAAGACAAATAACTACAGAGAGGCAGGAGCCTCAGAAACACCAGTGTGCACCAACTGCCTTGCCAATCACTCCAAGCTGTCCATTTCCATGCCTGCAGCTCTGCACCAGAACACTCAAATCTTATTTCTTTGCTACACTGAGCATTTGTTGCTCCTGTATTATTGCTGAGCCACAAGGTATAAAGTCAAATTGTGTAACTCAATTATGTAAAAGTAGGCCTGTTTTAGTTTGAAAACAAATTGGTATACGAGCAGGCTTAGTTTTCCTGTCAAAGCTCCCTTTTTTTCCCATGCCAATCAATTTTGGGTAGAAACTACTTAAAACCTACCTCTGGATAGCAGTTGATCCAATTTAGAAAACCCAAGGCTAGTGATGATAAAATATAGCAGCAGTAAAATTAAGCTAAATTATCAAACCCATGTATTTATAAGGCATGAAAATTAGGAAAGTTCTCATAGTTAAAGGTGCAATCAAAAGGCAGCACCGCAAGAAAAAAAAAAGGAACAATCTATATATCCGAATGTGTCTGCACAATTTTGATCTAGTACTGCAGGTTAATCCATCCTAAACTACTATCAAACACTAATGACACCATTCATCATTCTTTTAACTGCAAGTAATGACAAGATCTCTAGTGCTGTGTGGGGAAACAGGAATTTTTGTTCCTCAAAGATACAGGAATTGGATTCTCTAAATTGAAGTGGAAAATGCATAAATTACACCAAATATTATGTATTTTTTAATCTAAAATATTATATGAATATTTAACAGGGCTATTTTAAAAAGTCAGTTTATTTCTTCAGACATTCAGATTATTTTTTTTTTTTTTTTAACTACATAAAAAAATTGAAACAAATCCATAAAAATCTCAAATTATACCCAGTGGAACCTTCAACAATTAATCATTTACTCTTCCACTATTCCAAGCTTATGCAGGAAGAAATTTATCTACTCCCCTCCTCCCCAGAGAGGCTTACTTGTTCATCAGGCATTTATTTAAAAATACTCTGCTAATTTCTGTGCACATTGCAGAGAAAAATAGATGCTTTTTATAGATTTATTTAATTCACAGATGCTATTTTAATTGGTCTCCATACGATTGTCTCTCACTGGGGATCTGGATAGCTCTGGGGAATTGGCAGCAACTTGCAGAGCTTTTCCAGGTCAGTGATTCAGATGCAACCAGCGTCACTGGTGGCTGAGAATTAATGTGGGGAAAACTATTTGATGGCCTACATGAAATAAAGTAATGATTGCACTCCAGTTGTGGTTTGACAGATTACCAGCAAAACTAATCAGTGCTCTCATGGATTTTTTTTGGAAACACACCCAGAAAATTAACTTCTGCAAATTATCTTTCCCATTAGGGCTGAAGGCAGCCTTTGGAGTCACAAGCACAAAGCCTTTATTATCAGTCCACCTTTTTCATGATTATTTATGAAGATTTCATGGTTTGTTTTGGATTTTTTTTCCCCAATTCTGTCACTTTAATGTTCTGGAAAGGGTTTGCCATGCTCTGCTTTAGACTAAGAAGGTCTTTAAGACTCATCTCTTGTCCTAGGACAGGTGGAAGGGAGAGAGAAAAGAGGGAAGGAGATGCTTGTCCTGCATTGTTCTGTACAGAACTTTCCTGAGGGAATTTGGAGCATTTTTCTGCAGTGATGGAGAGGCTGCCTTGGGCACGTAACATTTAGAAAGATAAAATTTGCTTTTGTAACCTTTTCCCTCATGTCCCTGCAAACACACTGCTAGTACTAGGCTAGATTGTCAGAAAATGTGTCAGACCATGAACTGGGATACAAACAGGTTAGCACAGCAGTAAGGACTTTATCCCTCATCAAATCTCCCAGTAAATCCTAACTGGACGTTTTGCTTACAATTGCTGGTAAGAATAGTCAGTTACCCACCTCACACTCCTGTTTGATTAGCACATTCTTGTTTTCTAACCAACAAGGCTTCCTCAAGAACAGGCTTTTAAAACAGTTAACACTGTTCTAACATTGTTAGAAGGCATAGCTCAGGCCTTGGCCTCATTGTTTTTTCTCACAGAAAGAATTCACAAAGGAAACTTGCATGTGTAGTGAAATATTCTTCTCACAGGCCACAAGATCCTGCAGTCTTCAAGGACTGGATGCACAGATTCAGCTAAAATTAACATATATACAACTAGGATGAAGATGCATATGTTCTTCAAATTCTTATATAACCTTTTCCATTATCTCATTAATTCTTACTTTAAAAAACCCAAACCAACCAAACCCCAAAAACAAGGAGATTCATTTAATTTCTTCCCATTTACTTTGGGTCTCAGTGGTGCACCAACACAGGGATATTTGGGCTGCCTTTCTTGTGAGGTTTGTAATGAATTGCCTCTGGTAACAAACTAATGAGGTTGTCAGAAGCTACAACAAAACAGTTTTGCAATTTATATGAGCAGGATAGGGTCTATTCAAAATATATAAAAAAGGTACAGAAAATCCATCTCTCCTCAGTGCCATACAGGGAAGAAAAGGCACAAACATCTTTGTTTAGTGCCATGTAAGTAAAAAGAGTAAAAAGGCAGAATGAGAAATGAAAAATCTCCCAGGAGAAAGAAGAAAAAAAATGCAGAAATAAGCCTAAAGACACATTTTGTCCATGGCAATGGAATTGGGAAGCAATATGCAGCTAAAGCCCAGACAGTAAGGTCTTGTCCAGTTTTAAAAGCAAAATTTTTCTGCTTCCTATTCATAACTTATTCAACAGCGTTTTGTGCCAGGAAAGAGAAGTTGTCTATGCCTAAAGATTTCTTCTCTGCTTCACATACTTTGGAGATCTGGAGTTAAGAAGTTCAAATTCAATTTGCAATTTTTGACTCCCATGAGAAGCTTAAAAATTCAAACTCACTAGAAAGAGGGAGGAAACCAAACTTCTGTTACTTCACACCAAAGGCAGAGGATGCTGGGCTTCTTTCTGTGCAACAGTGACAGCTGATTTTCTTCTCTTTTTTTTTTTCCTCCTGCTATTCAATGGTCAATTTGCAGCCAGCTTTATTACCTTCTGAAAGTGTCGATGGTTGGAAACAGCTGTTTGAAACCCACAGCAGTCCCCAATCCCATAGAAAAATTTAAATAGGTAAACTGCTGTGCAGTAATCCAGAAATTAGAAGGTATAATACATCATTTCTACTATGGCTGTCAGTTCTGGAAGGTCTTGGTTCAGTGCCAGTGTGCAGTCAGGCTGTACAGGAGGCTGCACACCACAGATCCTCCTGACAGCACAGTTCTGGTGACAGTCCCCAGGCTTCGAGGATCTGCCTGAGCATGGGAAAAAAAACAGCAGCAGAAGAGCATTTGCTCTGACAAGGGGTCACTCTAATTACCGGGGGCAAAGTAGTGTAGAGGTAGATAATTCCCAGTCACAGGAACTGGTATGATATTGATATCCATGATGCAGTAAGATATGAGCTGGTGAAAATCTCATGAATCAGTCAAAGGTACAGTTATTTAAGTAATCAGAGCACCCAGGCTTACTTTGTTAACCTAGTGAACAACATATATGCCTTGTCACACTGTGGGAGCATATGTGATAGCAGAATAACTCTGTGCCAGAGTATCACACAGTTCTCAATCCACACTTATCCTGGAGTGTGGGAGAACTTCTGGTCAGATGTGTGTCAGTTCTGGCTTTCTGAAGCTGTCTCCTGAGGAGACTGCATGTAAGGCATGCAGGTGACAAAGGGCACAGAGTTATCCACAGAGAACCCATGGATCCCTGGAGGAACATGTGGCTGAATACTCCAAGACCAAAGGATCAGGTCAGATCTAGTTCTGAAAACAGCTGCAAGAAGTCCAAGGAAGACAAGGCAGGAATGTGACAACACTTGGTCTAGACACCTCAGCAGTGGAGACATCTTTAGCCTGAGGTATTAATTCCTGCTCCCTCTCTTTTCCAGGCTCCCTGCTGCAGCTCACAGCTCCCTTCCCAAGGGAAAGGACACTGCTTTTCTCTCTCTCTCCCTGTACCAGGTGGAGGTGCAAAGCAGTTCAGCAGTAGCTACACAAGACACTGAGTCAATCCAGCAAGGCAGACAGCAGTGGGGTAGAATTCCCAACCAAAATGTCAGGAGTCCTTGCTTGCAAATAGGCTGTGCTGGACACACTGCAGTTGGTGGGGGACCAGAAGCACACGGTGCTGAAGGAGAGGAATCCATAGGCTGCAAATATAGAGGGGAATAGATATATGGTATTGCTATTCCACAACTGAGGTATCCCTTGAAGCCAAGTTGGGACCTGAACGTTCAGCTGAGGCTCCAAAAGGCTTGGGGGTTTACTAGCACCAGACCACAGTCAGAACCAGCTTTGAGGAAAAGCAGCCCAGACTTTGTTGTTGGTGTTGCTTGACTTTAGGTGACCCTAAGAAGCATCCCAAGTCACCCAGAATTTAGCTGGGAAGAGGTACTGGACCTGGGCTGTTGCTGCACCTTACACAGCAGCAGTCTTCACAGCCATTAAATTCCACTTCCATTAAATTCCAGCAGCATCATAGTAAACCAGCACAGAGAGGCAGGTAGTGGAAAGGATAACTTATTTCCAGTTACATGAATTTCCCCTGTGATGTGTGGACAAACGTAAGCTTTGCAGAAAAAATGCTGCACTCAAGGAGAGGCAGAGCTTGTAAGGAAGGGATAGGTTCATGTTCCCACCCATTGAAAGAAAGAGACCATAGTAATGACAGGAATTGAAGCTATTTGATAATTTGAATAATTATGCAATTGCCAGACTGCTTTCCTGCAATCTCTGCCAAATACCCATTTTCTGGCTAGAAGCAGCATTAGGCTGAATTTTGTAGGGAATGCAGAGCACAGGGTAGATGGAATAAAATATCAAATAAATTAGAAGTTATCAGCTTATGAGGCTAAAGAAATTGCATACTTACCTGTTGCTTTTCCTGGTGTTCAAGTGCACAAATTCTGATTGCTCCCTCCTGGAAGCAATGTGCTAAGGGGTACATCAGCCTATCTGCACACCTCTAACATTTGAACCCTCAGGGCTTCCTCACATCCAGGTGCTCACGAACCTCTTTGGGAGCACTGAGATATACAGAATATCTGTCACCTGTTGCATGACACCTGCTTTACTGCATGTGACTTTGGGGACTTACTGCTCTTGTCAAGCAGAAGCAGCAAAACAGCAGAGAGCAACATTTAGTCAGCAGCAATTTCCTGAGTAATTGATCTATTCAGGTAATTTTATTTCTATTTTTTAATAGAAAAAAAAAAATATGCTATAAAGTGTTAGCCTGTGCTTTAAAGAACCTGCCTGTGCTGTGTCTTTCTGCCACCAAACCCGTGCTCTTTCCAAGAACTGCGAAACAGGTTGTTGCTGGAATTTCTTGGCCATCCCCACGGAGAGTATCATGTTCACAGGAGAAACTCTGAAGTGGCAGCTGGAGAAGTTCAATGCCTGACAGTGTTATATCCCAGCAGCAGTGACTTCTTAACCCACAGTTTGAAACAGCTTCCAGGAACAGAGCTAGTTCTTACATACTGATTTTAAACTCCTTTACTACTCATGTAGCTGAAGCTAACAGAGCCCCTTTTGGTAAAATATTTTTCTACTCTGTTTTTCTATTGGTTTCTTGCATTTTTGTTTTGAAAATTACTGAATTATTCATTGTAAAAAGCAAGGAGTGCAATATAAGTAAGATTTTGAGACTCCAGGTATTTTTAATGTTCATTTCTATGTTTACATGCATAACAAGCTCTTGCCTGTTTTCCTGGAAAGAGGGTAGAAGTTGACTTTAACTTGAGAAAGGGGCCAAAGCCAACCTCTAGCTGGCTGCTCTAATTGCTGTGAAGAGAATCAGTGTGTATTTAACCTGCAATAAAAATAAAACACTGGATACAACCTCTGTTTCCTCCAATGGCTGTGACAGCAGCTAGATGAAGAAACTCAGTTTTAACCCTTGATTTGAAAGCTGATTATGAGTGTTAGGGAAAAAAACGATTCAGTTTTATTGCATTTGATTATGCTCATGGTCAAGCACAACCTGATCTTCTAAGGATCCTTTTCCCCACATTTACAGAGGCGAGCACTTCCAGAAGGGATTTTATTCTATAGCAGGGCATCATTCTCTAGGAGTGCTTATCTCTCTGTGTAAATCAGTTTAAACTAGCTCCTGACTTTAGGGTTGCAAAATGAAGTAAAATGAGTATCACACTATGTTTTCGTGTTCCTCATATAGACCATATTTGGTGCAAAATTAACAGCTACAATCACGTCATGACTGCTAAATACCTCAGTCCTAAAATACACGTTAAGGAAAGTTTCTTATTGGTGAGCAGATTAAGAGAATTTCAAATAAACCGTCAGTGAGATATTGATTCTTCTAGGTATAAATTCAAAATTATGTGAATCATCTTTGTAAAATGCTTGGGGGTCTTTTGGTTGGTTTGATTGGTTTTGTTTGTTTGGTTTGGGTTTTTTTTTGTTGTTGTTGGTTGGTTTGGGGTTCTTTAATGGGTCATTCAATCTGTAAGCTGCTTAAAATTTCTCCTAATTTAAGGGGCGTACAAACTCCAGTGGATCATCCTTATTGCTCTCTATATTACACAAATCATGAATATTTTCAGTGTAACTAAAAAAATTCGGGGTAGCGAAACTGCCCAGCAAACTCAATTCTTTTGCAGTCAATTCTTTGGGAAAAAATTCATTTAACACCACTAAAAGCATTGCACAGATGAGGCATGCACACATTCCAGGGACAGATGTTCCCTGCTCTACAGAGTATCCTAGGGGGCTGTTGTTAGCTAAGGAGAGCAGGCATCATTTTTACTGTTTCAGGAGGAAGCAATGAATACTTTCCATGCAGGCACTTTGGAAATGTGCCTGAGTGACACACAAGAAGACCAACTCAAGTCCCAGCCAAGAGGGAAAATTAAATGTGAACAGATGGGCTAATTCAGCATTTTCCAGGAGTGAAATTCAAACGTGAAAGAAACCTAGCCAGCTACAGATGACAAGGCCTGTCTCAGTTCAATCTTCAAGCTATAATAGCAGACTCTTGATTTTTTTTTTTTTTTTCCTCCACCAAATTAATCTTCTTGAGGAAGCTGGCATTTCAGTGGGTTTGAAGCAGTCTAATAACCTTCCCACTCCTGGGGATTCAATTTCAAATCAAAATTCAAGGTACCACTCACTCGACTTGTTGCTCTCAGTCAGTCAAGAAAAACCAAGTCCATCTGCACAGTTTGCTATTTAGGTCTGCCAACATCATCTGTTTGGAAAAGGTCAGGGTAGAAGAAAAGAAGTTTTCCTAAGTCAGCCTGGGAGTGCCCTACCAGAGGTACACACAGATAATGAAACAACTCATTTCAGTCTTGCCAGTTTCCAGCACAAGCTGGTGATCCACTACTTTTCTGAGCCCTGCATTTGGATAAATGACTACAAACACTCAGCTGAAAGAAAAGGAAAGGAGAAAGAACACCCACCAAGATCAATCTCACCTGCCAAAGTTCCCAGCCACACAAACCTCAGTTACTTGTAACCTACCAGTAGCACAGCGAACCATATGAGATGGGTTGTGGCACTGGATAACAGTAAGGATGTGGAAAAAATTGATTTTTTAAAAAGGGGAACAATGATTTGGGGTTTCTTAATACGGGGGGAAAAAGAGTTTTGGGGAATCTAAAGCACTTTGCTATTTCTATTTGACATGAGTAGAAAAGTTAAAAAACTGTTTTTAACTAAACTAAACCCCCCTTTTTCAGGTTTATGACTTGTAATATTTAGAAATATGTAATTTAAATTATTATAATTTAAAATTTCAGCAGCTGTTTTTTAGACGAATTGGCTTAGTCACTCTCGAATAGATAGCAATTCTCCTGTTAAGATTTTTAGTTCTCTTAAAAATGCAAAGCACTATGAATTTTGAGAGAGAACAATTTTTTTTCTTCCGGATTTCAGCTCTGTGACTAAATCAAAACCTGCAGGAATTTCCACAAAATGTTTTTTTTTTTGTTTTTTTTTTTTTTTTTTTTTTTAGCAAAGTCAGGTGGGCAATGCATGAAAGGAAGAACGTGAAGTAGAAGTAGCAACATTTTAAGGCTGTGAGAGAACCCAAACCTATCAGGTATAACTTATTCAGGTAATCCTGAATTCCACCAAGCACCTTGAAGCTTCCTATCTTCAGAAAGAAAACTTAATTCTCAATGTCATGCCATTATATTTCATCTGAAGTTTATAATCTATTCATATGAGCTCTCTGCCATTATAGATTATTAACACAAACCTAAAAAGGGAAAAGATCCATACTTGTTTACCCAATACGTTGCTGTTCGTTATTTATATCTCTTTCCAGGGATACATTTGGTTCCCCTTGGTTTGGATTGTTTATGGAACCAACACAGCTTGCTCCCCTCACAACTGCTGGAACAGTAGCTCTGAGCTGCTGGAATAACACAGATTCTCGGGTTTATAAAAAAATGGGTTTTGAGCGTTTTTCGTGATGTCCGAGAATGCAAAAGCCTTTTTCCTCCAGACAGAGATTGAAGAAATGGTCGTGAGCCATCTCTTCTGTTTTTCCAAGGCTGTTTATTCTTTCTTGTCTATTCCATTCTTTCCCTGATAGGCAGAGATCTGCTCAGCAGGTCAGTTCAAGGCACAATCCACCTCCCTCAAGGTGGTGTTTACTTTTATACTAAAAACTACATCCACAGTATTTACAATAATTTTCCAATCCCTATCATCCATGTTAGACAGTCTGTCTCTACTCTAAACCAACCACAAAGTGCCCCCATCACAGCAGGAGATGGGACAGATGAAGAAGAAGGAAGAAGCCTGAAAACCACGAGGTTCCTCCATCTTGTCTTCACCTGCCTGTCATTCTAAAAAACCCAGAAATCTAAAATTCTCACCCTGTGATAAACTACATATTATGCTACTATCTAATTTATATTCTTGAAAGTTCTGCTTCATCCCAGAGCCTAAGAAGCCCTTTTACCATAGTCAAATGTTAAAACCAGTGTTTGTTAGAGATTTTTCATCCCTTAAAACATGCACAGAAACATTTCTCAGAATTCCAGACTCCGACAAGAGATCAGGCTGAGAGCATCTCAGTCTCCAGACAGAAAATTGTTCAAGAGCCCTCTTCTACAGACTCTGGTCTGCAATGACCAGTGCCATATGCAATTAGGGATCCCATTTATGGTCCTCATTCTAGCTCTGGGTTTATCTGGTGGCTACCAGGAGAAATTTTTCATCGACCTGAAACAGCAATCTGTGATAAATGACAGTGGGAGACTGATCTGAGCTCTGGATTCCATCACTCAACAGCATGTGTATGCAAGCTGATCATATTTGAGAAAAAGAAGGTGAACAGGTTTTGAAGCTAAATGGAGCAGGAGCTTTTTATCCTACTTGGTATGTATAGATTAGAGAAGTTTCACTAAAATGTCACTCTTTCACAGTGATTTTCCATGATATACTAAGGAGCAAAGCTGAACTCCTTCCAGGAAAGTAAGTACACTGATGTATCGAGGGATAAAAAAGTAAATCTGGGAACCAGTGGCAACACTACAGACATACAAGTAAATGGCTGAGCATAGCAAATACATGGAAAAAAAAAAAAAAAAAAGCAAGGCAGAACAGCAATAAAAAAAGAGATGGTACTAGGAGTCAAAATATACCTGTACTAGGAAATGCGAAATCAGAGAATCATAACTATGCTATAACAGAATTACTTTTATTGTCAAGTGCATCCCAATTTAGCAACTGCATTGTAATTATTGCCAATAAAATTTAGATTGAATCACTGAAAATTAGATATTAATTAATAACTGAACCAAAGTATTTTAAATGGGGGAAATGCCACAGCAATATCTCATAAATTTGGTCAAATATCTTTAGTCAAAGACCTCTAGAGGATCACACTGTGGCTCTATCCAGCTCAAGTTCTCAATTTCAGAGTAACAGAATTAGAGAGTTACCAGTTTAGTTGCATAAATAAAACCACAATTCATCATCATCCACAATTTTGCAGCACCTTGAAAATCTAGAAATGCAGGAAAAAAATGCAAGAAAAGTTTGTGAAACATCCCTTATCCAATGGGGGCAAGCTCCTTCCTCTGACAGCCTTTACAGCACAGACAGTTTCACTGGAACAGGGAGGGAATTTTTCTCCAGAGAAATCTTCAAATTGGCTTCAGTCAGGCTATTACAACTTAGCAATAATAATACAGACTTTTGGAGATCCAGTTCTGTGTGAGCCAAGGAGGGGATGAGCCCTGCAAAAGTATCCTCTGGCTTTGCTTCTTTCCTTGCCAAAGTACCTTTTCCTCAGCCCTTGATCATCACACCACAGTTTGATCATTCTCCCCCATGTTCTGGCCTCAGCTGTTCAGTTTCCTACAAGTAACATGGCTGAGTAGAATAAAAGAACATAGGACATTGAAGTGACTCCTTTTAGTAATAACCTCCAAAGAAAGGAGACACCAAGTGAGATGGACTGGCTAAAACAAATTTTGACTTAGCTTTCAAAACCAGGAGCACGTAACCTTTCAGTTCTATTGATTCAGGTCTGCTTATCTTAGATCCCTCTTTTTTTCTAATCAGATAAGAAAAAGGCTTCTGCTGACAAGAGTTCTGTTTAGCTTCAATAAATATTAGTAGTGACGCCTTAAGTTTTAGCTTTTGTATTTTTTAGATTCTCTGCTGTTTTGGTGGGTAGTTTTAGGTTTCATATTCAGCTCTCCTCACACAGCAGATAGACAAAACAATTCCTTCTCTAGTTTGGGACCAAGGACAACTTTCAGACCCAAGAACAAAACCATGGGTGAAGGGAGAAGGAAAACCAAGGAGGATGGAGCTTCCTAACCTGGAGCTGGAATTGCACAATGAACGTCAATGTGCTGATGGAGCAGAACTTATCAAAGTGTGAGCACTGGTGCTTAGGTGTCCATTCTGTGCCCATTTTGGGGTCACCTTGGGTGTGGCCCAGCTGGGTTCTTGTGCTGCCCAGGTGTGCCCAGTGAGGCCTTTGAATAAATCCCTGCTTTATCATTTTGCTCTGGCTGGGCTCTGCTCCAGGCCAGCCTCCAGAAGATCAGTAGGTGTAAAATTAAAAAGTGGAAAAGGGGGAAGAGTATGGCCTTCCTTAGCTGGAGCCCTGCAGTAATTGTATTTGCTTTCATTAATTTTGATTATATAGCAATAGCCAGAGCTGCAAGGTAAACTCGCTTTGCAGGCAAACTAGTAAATACAGCATTGAGGTCTGTTGCAAAGGCAGGACCAAATCTGTCCACAGGTAAAATGGGCTCAGGTATTCTATTCACACAGGTTGCCTTAGCTTTCACTTAACTTGGTTTCTGCAAATCAAAATCACATCAATTTGTGTGTGCTGTTTCTCAGTAGGTTTAATTAAAAAATGCATTTTGTTGTGAGCTGTGTGTTTGTTTAGAAGCAGCAGCATGGGGGAAAAAAAAATCCAAGTAAGAAAACGATGCCTACAGAGATATTACCCTTCCAGGAATTGAAAAGGAAGCAGCTGCCTGCTTTTCTGGTAGTGTTCATTAGTCCACTGTCCCACACATTATGAATTAAAGACTCCCTGAAGATTAGGAAGGGAGACAGGAGATGGAGTGTGTGCATGTGCACAGAGATAACTTAAACTGAAGCTGTCACTGATTAAGGCTTCCACGAGCCCTTCACACAGCTGATGGTGTAAATAGAAAGACCATTAGGCTAAACTCAAAGGCTTTCTGCATTGGAGTAAAAGGTATTAAGGTGGGACAAAGGAAAGCTGAGTTGTAACTCTGGATCCGGCTGGGAAGTGTCATGAATATGTTTGTCACCTCCACGGTGCAGTGATTAGAGAATGAATCACAGTTAATTGTTAATCCTGAACAGTATTGCAGTACTGATCGATAAGCCTGACAATGTCTGGGCTTTGATGAGCAGGTGGGTAGAGTTTTGTAATGAGGAATTAATTGATTTGTCAAAAAACGCTTCAGCTTACTGAGCGCAGAAGGACATATGAAATCCGATTTACCTAACACAAAGCAAAAACTGCTCTGGTGATAAGCAAAAGTAAAATTTGCAAAATTAGATTTAAATAAATATTAGTTCTAAATGGAGCACTTCATTACAATTCTAAACCCCTTACTTTGTTAAAGAAAGTCTTTGAAAAAGCTAGTTCAGCTGAAAAAACCTCAAGCATTATTTTGAAAACAAAAAATAAAGCGTAGGCTATTCAGACTATTTATGTCCTCTTCTCTCCTTGCTTCCTTCCCTACAATGGAGACCAGTTCAATAACAATTACATTTGCCAAAAGCACTGCTGTCGCCAGATTAGGCCCTTTAAGAAGTTCTGATCAAAAATATCCCTAATCATTAATTTGCTTTGTTCTAGTCACTGCCACCTTTCTCTGGGCTCAGAAACTCCTGCTGCCTGGAACATGCCAGCCACATTCACTCAGCTATTTATGCTTTCATTAGGAACATATCACTACAGATATATTTTCAACCCTACAACCAGCAAAGCAGTTAAAGATAAATCAGTGGAGCTACAAAACCCAAGGGAGTTAAAACTGCTAAGCTCACAAATAGTAGATTACATTCCCCAAAATCACAATCAAACATCACTGTGCTCCTGATTTCAAACAGTCCTGTTCCAGCTGTGCTCATTATTCACTATTCATCACTTCCTTTTTTTTTTTTTAAGATTTTAGGGCCTGAAATTCTCACACTGGTATTTATAACTTCCCTAGGGAATACTAAGAACAGTTCCCTAACACTTGGTCCCAAGCACTGTTGGGTCAAAATCCACATAGACAAAGCACTTCTTCTCACACATGATGCTGTTAATCCATTATTGAAGATAACACAAAATAATTTTCAAAGCTCCAGAGCTTCCAATCACTAAGCAGCACTTCCAAATACCCTCGATCATGATCAATATCTTCCTGTATTGCTTCCAAAGTAAACCTGCACCACGCCTACCCACAACTGAACTGCCAGAACTACTGCACAAGTTCTTTGGCTCAGGCTCATGATGGACACCCAGGAAAACTCACAATTCAAGGCAGGTGTCTAATAACCCTGTTAAAAGCACAGTAAGACTTTAACACCTAAAAATGGATTAATAAGTCAGCACAGTGGAGGAGGAAGGGCTTGCTGGTAGCTGCCTAAACTATCCAATACACTGAAAAAGAAGTGAGTGTTTACAATTCAAGGACATTTTTCTCCCTACACCCCCAAGCCTGCTATACCTAGATGTAGTCTGAAGAAGACACATCTTGGACAAGAGCCCACAGATCCTCTTTGCACTTAACAGCTCCTGCCAGCTCTTTCTCTCTTTTAAACAGCATTTACTGCACTGCCCTTGGATTTTGGGAGAGCAGTGCTGTGTTTATGCCTAGCCCTTCCATTTCCACATCTGTCTCTGACCACCTGGTTATGACCTGAAGTGGAATATACCCTTGGGAACCAAGAAATCTGTTTAAGTACATCCTATATTATTGGCTTTTTGCAAATATTGAAATGAAGGCTGTGTGTATAATGTTGGAAAACTCTGCTGTGTGAATATAGTTTCTTTCATTTCTGCTATTAACAAAATTTGGGAATAATAGTGTGATAAATATATTTTTCTTGGGCTATAACATGGTAATGTAAAAAGCTTTTGTAACTAACTGAGAGAATCTTCACATTCTTGGATTATCCTATCTGGATGAAGATGATGGTCAACATCAGAGCCCCAGGGAAGGAATTTACTTATCATCTGTTATCAGAGGATCTTCGATGGAGTGGAGCCACAAGGAGAAATAAAAGCTGATTTACAGGTCGGGGGAACTCAAAGGAATATTTTTGAATAATGCATGAGGGTCTATGAATATGCAACAAGCTGGTGCATTTAAAGAAATGTGTTTTCTGAGTTAGGGGGTGCTCTTGGCTGAATGCCAAAAACACCTGGCCATCTAGCTTTTTGCTCTGTTGTCTTGTTTTTAATTGTCTTTTATTAAATTTTATCAGGAAAGTGGAACGTCGTTTTTCACAAATGTAAGTTTGAATCTCCTTCACCTGAAGGGGTTATTGATCCAGGACTCTTAATTCATGATCACCAAGTGCACTGATCTGATATTACACACCAGGTGGGTGGCCTGTCCTTTACCCCAACAGCCCTTCCTCTCCTCATGGAAACAAGTATTCCACCATTCAGAGCAGAGGAACAACCTGCTTTGAGGCTATCAAACTAGAATGCAATATGTTTAACCCAGCCTGTGCATTTTTACAGACTTCAAAGTAAGTTACAAACCACAGCAGGAAATAATATTTTTACCTAAACTACACTATCATAACCAACACACTTCTTTTTTATCACCTTAATACTTTAAAACAAACAAACAAACACCAAATTGCAGGCCTAACAAATCTTATTTCTGACTCTCAGCTGGACTTAAAATTATCTTATAGAAAATTAGGCTGATGGATACTAGCCATTAGTCCTTTCTAGCACAGAAAGTACTTTTCTCATCTGTCATGAAAAATTAACCATATTCTTTGAAAGAAGGAAGGACGTGAATAGCAAGCTGCTGTCAATCAGTCATGGGCATTAAGGAACAGCAGCAGCTACTCCTTGTGCTTAAACTCTGTTCATTGGACCCTTTTCCCCAGTACCAGCACTGACAGATCTTCACTGGATAATTTATTATCAGACACTGATGACTGTATTAGTAATTAGGACAAGATAATCAGCTATTAAAAAAAAAAAAACCCTCATTACAAAAAAAAAAAAAAAAAAAAAAAAAAAGGGTGCATGTGATAGAATGAGGAACAGAGATGAGATAAATGTGATGTACCTGGACAGGGATCAGCTCTTGAAGCATCCTCACATGCAATCATAACATGTGGATAAGACTCAAGTAACTAACACCAAAAAGAGCTTGCTCCCCAATATTTCATCTTGTTCTGAAGAGGAATTTTGTGGGGTGCTTTCAGGTGGGTGTTAAAACCAGTCACAGTCTAGAAGAGGAAAGACTGTGTCAGCAGAACCTTCACAAAAAAATAGGGATCACTGACTAATTAGGGGCATCCAGTTGCAGTTCAGACTTCTATGAAAGGATTTCAGAAGAAATCTGGTAACTTATTCACCAGGCCTCCTGTGAGCCTGGGTATTGCTTATCTATCAGGCAGTATGACTGAAGAATCCATGATTCCCCACAAAACAGGCAATCTTTGCCCTTGGAGACATTTGAAAAATAACAGCATGATCAAGCCTCTGCCAGGAATGAGAGACTCTTCTAATCCCATCTCTGGGCAGAAGACGGAAAAAATGACCTTCTGAGGCCCTAATAATCATATTTCTTGTGGAAAAAGCGACCATTTTCTGACCTGCCCAGCAGACAAAGTTCATGCTTTCCCTTCTCAATTCTCCTTTAGGCAGAGCAGGCTGCTGTTTAGACAAATACACTTGGAAAAACTGACCCTGAATAGAGAGATTGTCATCTGGAGAGAGCTGAGATTAGGAAGCATTCCTTTCCCCATTTTGTAGACTGCCTGTTAGACAGGAAGAAGAGAATCCTCAGGGAGGAAAAAGTTTAAGCTCTTATTCACAGCTGAAGCCTTGATACCCTCTTGACCCTACCTGCCTGGAGGCAGGTACTGGCTTAAATGCATTCTTAAATCAGGAACTGACAGAACAAATGACTCATTTAACTCAAGGGAATCTATGCTACAGCCAGAATTGGAATCCACATACACAAGTTGTTGGACTGTGAATCAGTGACAAATTTATCCTTTGCTTCTGCAGTGCTGCAAGAGGGAAACACTTGATGTTTATCTGATTTAACACAAGCCATGCTAAATACTGTACCTAAAATGGAACATATAAATGGTGGATGGGGAAGAGGAGGCAGGGAAATAGACTGGGAGAGGGAAGAATTAGGGATGACATTTTATGTCTTTTAAAAGTCTGACCTTTTGGAAATATCACTGTGTACGTTTTAAATATTAATAAAGGCAGTAGCTGTTAGGAGGCACAGGGCTGTTGTCAGGGGGTGACCTTTTATTGAAGTAAAAGAAAATTGACAGTTTTATTAGCCATAGACTACTGCAAACAGAAGCTACAGGAAAAAAGCAAGCAAGAAAGCTGTCATTGTAATTAGCTACATTCTGTAAATTAATCTGAGGATGTGTCTGTGCCTAAACATTGCTGCAGGTCCCTCTGTATCTTAGCCCAGACTTACTAAACAGCTTGAGAGTTAAGGAGAATAGCATATCCCATTTCAGTTTTTTAAACAGATATTGCTCCTGGAGAAAACAACCACAACACTGGGATCCTCATGACTCTGTGATCATCATTTCTGTGTCCCACTCTGTGCACCCCCCAGCTCTGAGCAAGAGAAGAATCCTTTTCAAGCATCACTGATAGGCACTAGATCAAGGATCAGACAGCAGTTACCTCAGATCTATTTTTGCGTTTCAGGACTAATTCATTAAAAGATGCTTCTTCAAATTACCTAGACTTAGACTAGAATTCTGATGCTACATGACTAGGAAAGAAACAACCACTCTGATTCTTCACCCCAAACCGTTTGGGTTTTTTTACCAGAAGTAAGCTGAATTAACTTCTTGTCTTCATTTTGCTAGCAGTAATCTCAAGGGTTCAGCTGTGAATAATCCAAGGCCAGTTGATATAGCACAACTGCGTAACCTTGACTCCAACTTCTGAGAAAATTGCTAAATTGTGAGAATGGGCTGTAAAAACCAAATCTAGTAGACCTTTCCAAGGTAAGAAAAGTCAAATTGTAGGCAGGGGTAAGATCGTTCACACAGGTGAGTGACTGTCAAGGACTTGAGAGGAAAAAAACAAAAAACCTTACCAACATGAAAATGTTTAAAGCCCTGCAGGAAAAAAAACACACCCAAAAGACACTTGGAAGCTGATGGTACATCATCAAGGATCTCTGTTCCAAAGAGGGACAGAGGTCATTCCTTCCTCACCTGGCTGCTGACTGCCTAGCCACTTTCTTTTATCCAAGGAAAACAGGTTTATGAAGAGTTAATTCAGACCCTTCAACTCCTAGTGGGAATGTGAGATCAGAGAAAGAATGAGAAACAAACGAGAGTTGTTGCTGGTTGCTTGTCCTTGGGGTATCCTTTAGTGACAAACAAGGCTCTGCTACACAACATTTTTGCACTTCACTACCATTTACCTAATGTGATAAAATAAGGTCTTTCATATGTTTCAGCTCCATTCAGTGTTTTTGTTTTTTGGGTTTTTTTTTTTTTTTTTGCTGTTTATAGTCCACTTCACAGAACAGGCTGGTTTATAAACTATATCTAGTGTAGTCATAGAGGGCAAAGTCTGCCCTCCTTCATGTCTCATTCTGCAGAAGGTATTTCAGTGCATGAGATTCAGAGTTGATGTGCACACCACAAAGCCAGCTGAATCTCTTCTTGAACTTCTCCCCAAGGCTAGTGGGAAGGAGGAGGGCTTAAAAATAGGGAGCAGCATGGGATTCACTTCAGAAGGCATCACCTCAGCTTGTCAGCAAGTCCCAGCACAAAAAGGACATGGATCTGCTTTGGGGAGTCCAAAGGAGGGCACCAAGTCAATCAGAGGGATGGAGCACCTCTGCTCTTGGGGCTTTCAGCCTGGAGAAGAGAAGGCTGAGGGGTGACCCAGTTGTGGCCTCCCAGGACTAGGAGGGGTCTACAACGGGGAGGGACTGCAGTGACAGGGCAAGGGGTGGTGACTTTAAACTGGCAGAGGGCAGGTTTAGGTAGGATATTAAGAAAAAATTCTTGCCTCTGAGGGTGATGAAGTGTCCAGGGATGCAGCTGTCCTGCCTCTGGTAGCATTCAAGGCCAGGCTGGATGGAGCTCTGAGTAACCTGGGATAGTGGAAGGTGTCACTGCCCAAGCTAGAGGGCTTGGAATTAGATGATCATTAAGGTCCTTTCCTACCCAAACCATTCTGTGGTGATTCATCTCTCAGCCAAGGACAAGCACAGCACACTTACCACCACAAACCAGCCTTGGTAAGCAGCCATTGGTGGCTAATCTGTAGGTCCTGGGTTTTCCTACTGCTCAAACACGCTGCAAATATGCACACAGAAGGATAACTAAAACTTTAGAAAAAGCTTTTTTTTTTTTTTAATGGAGGTGTAATTTTATTTCTGTTCCTTTTTCTTTTTTTCTTGAAGTTATGTTCTTTAGCTGACAAAACTCAAGCTGCATTTGTTTCTAAAAGCTAGCAGGATGGGAAAAGGTAAGCCTAAACCAAATATTTATTCTGAATGACAAACTTTAATTAGTTAATATTCACACAGAGACATCAATGTGAGCTCCAGAATGAGCTAAAAATATTGTCAGGAAGTCAGGTGTAAATCAAATAGGAGAGAAAAGACAGTGAAGTAATTGTAAGGAGATTTACAAGCCTATTGCCTGGACAAAATATTCCAGGTGCTGCTATTCTTTAAAGTACAGGAAGGTACTTTAGACAGAGAGAATGTCAACAGAAACAGTCTGAAAGCATCTACATCTCTTACTGTTTAATTCTATTGAGAAGAGCCAAATTTCTCCTTTTCCTTTCTCTTGGTATTGACAAAGTTTAGGATGCCTTGAGGGTATTTCTGTGTTACAATGCTATGGAACACCCAGGAAAAAGAGACCAGTCACTCCGTTGAAACTGAGGGCACAACCAGTGCATCCCAAGGAGGGCAGAGCTGGCACCTAGCACTGTTTAACTGCACACAGAAGGTCAGACACCCCTCTGGGACAGAAACTTCCATTAAAAGCAGAGTTAAGGAAAGTAATGCCTTCTGACATCAGTGGAAACAATTCTCTGTGACTTCACTGCCCCTTCTGCCTCACACCCCCAGCAGCACCCACGCCCAAGTTATCCAAAACCTGAAGGTTGTGTCAGCATTTACATATCTTAGAAAAGAAATATGTGTTATAAAAAAGACTAATTGCCAGCTAGAAGCTGAGATGTCATTTTGTGGTGGTATCACTAAACTCCTGCTGAATGAAACCTGTGTCCTCTCTCAAGGCAGAACAGTAAATACTCTGAAAGTTACTGAGTTTGCACAACTCCAGTGTGAATGACAGCGTTATTTAGGGATGTAAGGGAAGACCAGACTAAAGAGGAAACTGCTACAGTACATTTGCAACAACATGAATGAAAAACTTTACAAAACCAAGCTGTTAGAGCAAGTTTCCTTGATTAACTCATGGGACCCAAAAAAGAAGAATGCCTCATCCTTAGAGGTCTTGAAGACATTGAGTAGGCTGGGGAAGAGCTTTTTGCAGAGGGGATTGAACTTCTTTGGAATGATAGAAATGTTTCTGTTCTGAATCAACCAAATGCAGTCTGCCAATAACTAAGACTCTGTCCTTAGCTATGGGCAGGGAATCTTCTGAGCACCTTCCATCCCAATCTATTATATTTATACCGAAGTACAATAGCAAAACACAAAATAATGCCCTTTGATACTATGTTTTCTCTTGGTATCAGGAAAATGATTCAGTTTTGTGGTTTCCAGTCAGAGAGATGCAGACAACAACCAGAGGACAGGTAAATCAATTTTTCTCCTTTGCTTTCCAGAAACATTTTGCTTCTCCCCAATCCCTGGCATTTATAGCTGCCTTGAAGTTGAAAAGCATATTTCTGCTGAACCACAGCCTAAGGAAACTCCTTGGTGTACATGAAAAGCAAGTTACTCTCCAGGGAAATGGCAAGAGATTTCAGCTTTTTGTCCAGAGA
The DNA here is from genome assembly GCA_018697195.1 of Certhia americana. Classification (NCBI taxonomy): domain Eukaryota; kingdom Metazoa; phylum Chordata; class Aves; order Passeriformes; family Certhiidae; genus Certhia; species Certhia americana. Next base: position 106,035,988 of record CM031859.1, read on the forward strand.
TCTGAAGAGATGAAACATCAAATAGATATGAAACATTCAGATACAGCAAAGAATAAGAAACCCTTATACCCAGTCTGTGAGTAGTACCTTTTTAATGCACTCTTGTCTACAAAATCACTTCCTGTAAATCTATTTGTGCCTGTGCAGAGACCCTGCATTAGTCTTATAAACCACTAAATCCTTTGAATTACTTAGATGACCCAAAGTGAGAAAATTTTACTTCTGTGATGCTTAGCAGCTGGTATAAATCAGAATTACAATTTCAATCAAAGGGGAAGTCTAGACCAAAACACATCATCAATCAAAACCATACCTGGGATGCCTAAGGAGTGTGACAGGAAAATATGCATGTGCCAAATGACACACAACAGAAGACCACAATTATCTGCTGCAAGAAGATATTCTTTTGGAAAAAGAATGACTGGTACATATTCACACATTTATTTGTGTCTGCAGCTCGGCACACCAAAAGGCAAAGTAGGGCAAAGGCCTGGGTGGGTTTTTTTCCTCTCCCCTGGCTCTGAGGTCTTCCTCACAGTAGAAGAAGCAAGCTTATTTTCTGTGAAAACTAGTATTAAAATAGATTTGTGTCATAAAGATTATTTTTTTCACGCTGCTGTTTCAGCTAAAATATTATCTGGTCTCAGCAGAAGTGTTAATATTTGAATTATCCATTTTTTTTCCTTCTGAACTGCAAGGAAGTTACATGATACCAAACAACTGTGGCAGGGGGACAGAAGAAAGCAGTCCAGATAAACAGGAAGAGAGTAGAAAGCTTAAAGATGTGAGAAAGGGAAGGAGAAGTCTTTTTAGTTATTTTTAAAGAAATCACACGGTTAATATTTACAGAGCACTTTGCATCTGGAGGGATGTGCAGGTGTTTTGGTATATTCTAGAGATACCAGAAATATCCAGGCCAACGTTTGGAAGTCAACACAGGCATTTTAATCAACAGTCTAGTCTGTCTTTGAACACACATTTCCTGAGGGTGTTTCCTACCTCAACCAGAGCATGGCGCAAGCAGCTTGTGCTTGCACCAGGGAGATGAGTGGGGAAAATCATTATTTTTTTAAGCATATGGTAAGCTGGGCTGGCTCCGTGACAAATAAATTGTACATTACCCACTAATGGCAAGGATGAAGAAGAAACAGAAGATGTTCGGGTCTGTTGGCTCAAAAAGTTGTGGCCAGCTGTTCCCAGTCAAAGTTTGTTCATTTATTTAACATTCAATTTGCTGTAATTCTGTGGCCAGTGAATAAAAGCCTTAAATCCCCAGTGCTTTTAGTATAGCACCTCTCACAATAATGAAAATTCCCAGCTCTAGCCAGAGAGAAGGTTGACACTTTCTTCTCCCCTAAAACACTGGTCTCCACTGAGGTTACCAGCAGAACAACCACTCATTTTTTTTCAGCAGTAGATGGTTCTTTCATGTTCTATAGTTGTTTTTTTTGTTTTTTTTTTTAATGCAGCACTACCACATAGCAGTGCTTATATCACAATTCACTTTGATTAAGTGAGAAAGTCCAGTGACTTGGGCTAGAAATTTTCTGTATGATTGAAGCAATTAGAGTCTGGGGCCCTTGTTTTTCTTGATTTTTCTTTTAGATAACAACAGGCATACCTCGGCTAGGCCTGTAATTCTTCAAGGCTCCTTATATGCAGCAGAGAACAGGCTAAACTGTCTTAAGGCAGCGATCCCTGACAATTCTGGAAACTGTCTGGGATCTTTAAAGTTAAATGAGCAGCTGATGCTTCAGCTCCCAGGGTATAATATTCCTTTCCTACCCTTGAAAATAATACTTTAGAAACCACAATGCATCCAGACCCCATGGTCTTACAGGAATGTTGATAGTTTTGCAACAAGCCTTATAAAGGCTGTTCAGCATCATTAAGAACTACATGGAAGTCTGTGCTTAATTGCATTAAGTAGCAATTGTATGCTAGCTTGAAAATCTTTTTGAGTAGGATCACCCTGGAAAAACACAGCTCCTTCTTACAGAAAACTGTTAGGCAAATGCATCAGTTTTCCCTCTGCAGAGACAGAATTCTCCCCTAAAGATTTTTTTGCAGACAGTCTTTTAAGGCATCTCAGCAGCTTCAACCTCAAATGTCCCAGTTGTGGGTTTGCTTATGTGTAGATGTCTTTAGCTCAACTGGAGAGAGTACAGAGGAGAGTCAGTAGAACAATCAGAGACCTAGAAAACACAAGCTACTGAATTGGACTTGGAAGATCCTCATTAAAAAAAAAAAAAAAAAGAAAAAAAAAAAAAAAAAAAAAAAAAAAAAAAAAAAAGAAAGAAAGGTGGCACTTCCAAAGCATTCACAGGACAGGAGTCTAGACTGGTAGGACACAGAAAGAAGAAATTTGAATTGTAGCAGAGAAGATTCCTATCCAAAGTCCATGAGCACATTCCTCCTATCAATTCATTCAGGAACACATTCTCATTCTTCCACTGTTCAACCACTATAAAAGTACATATATCTTCCATTATTTTAGCTTTTGTATTTTACTGAGACTATTTTTATTGTGGCACGGATATGATTTCAGGGACATAGCTACAAACTCAAACATTTGTGTCCAGTGAGAATACTGAGGAATCAAATTTTCCTAGAGAGCAAGAAGCAATTTCAAACCAAATTTAGAGGAGTGAGCTATAATGGGAGGCCTTTACAAAGGTAGTTTCGAGGTTCTCATCATTTGTCTTAATTCAAGAAAAGATAAAACAAGACTGAAAAAATAAAATTTGTTTCCTGCCTAGACATTTCTCTGTGGGAACCTAAGCCACTGCTTTTAGCTCAGATATTTTTTCCCCCTACATCTGCTTTATTTTAGCACTTCCATCAAGTGCTTACCTGGAGCAATATGTGCACAGAACACACCTGTCTGTGTGACCACATGCAATCCCAGAAAGCTGCATGTGAGTGCAGAAGAGAGACTTTCCCATCCCATCCACACTGAGTACCTCCAAAAGGAAGAAGACGTGTCACAAGCACTTATATTGGTTGTACATTCAACTGTGAACTACTGGCAAGCAGCTGGTCTTCAAGGAAGAGGCTTAATGGACTTTGCCCAATGCTGCAAATTCCAGCAGCCATTCCAATATAAAATTAACCTGTTTGCTAAAATGTCAAAGGAATGGGGAGCAGGAAGAAGCAGACACCTATGAGGCTTTTTACTTGGTCTCCAGAGCTCCCTGATGGCTTTTTCAAAGCAGTATTTCCAGAAACTGATTAAAAACCAAGCTGCAAGTTTATGGAGAGTCATTTGTATAAAGATGCAACACGGGGAAAATCAGAATTGAGCAAGTTCATTTTTTTCCTGCTAGATAAAGAGGCTGGAAGTCAGCACTCAGCCATTCTGTGCAGTCCCAGAGGTACATAACTTCAAACCAGCTAACTCCTGTGTATGATGGTCACCTCATGAATTGAGAACTGTCTAGAGGCTTTGTGCATAAACCTGAACTCTGCTGTTACAAGAAACAGTGTTTCCCTTCAGCATAAATAAAACCTACATCTGGATTTCTGAATTCTTTGCTCACACTTCTATGCTATGATTGTTCCTGAGCAGTTTTCTCTTTCCCCAGAGAAAGCAAGAAAGTAGCTTAGCTAAGTCAAACAATACTGTTTGCTGTAAAAGAAGAGTGGCTGGCTGTCTCTCTGGCCAAATACTTTATCTTTGCTCTGCCAGAGCAGAGGGAACAGGGCACACTTGAGAGAACACCTGAGGACAGGGCTGCATCTGAGAGAGCTGATATACTGAGAAAGCCCAGGCAGAGGGAATGGAGGCTTGCTTCCCAATTCAAGAATACAGTGAATTTGTTCCCATGTGACCATGATAGATTCCAGACAGCTGCAAATGGGTGAGTGCAGAGCAAACTGGAACCTGGGCTAGTGCTGAGGTTCTCCTGTTCTCCTGTACACAACACTTACTGAAAGGTGTGGGAACTTGCATTTGGGTTTGGCTTTTGGGTCAACGGATAAAGTGTGCATCTGCCACTATGTGATACATGGGTTTTTCCTCCCCCCACAGAGCCCTTTGCCACTCCTTCCAAAACAATGAAAATGCTTTTGCCAGTTTTTTGGCTTCTTTGGGCAGTAAACATCATAAATACGTTCTACAATTAGTCACAATCTAATTGCACTTATCCATTAAGTTCCAGTTTCAGTTTCAGCACCACCACAAGCTGTAATATAATTATTAACACTTCTGACAAAACAGATTTCTGGAGCCTTTATTTACATGAGTGCTGTAGCACCCAAAATTCTTTATGCCTGCTCTCTGACAGGAAATCATGAGTGGGAGTTTAAAATAGGTTCAGCATGCAGCTCACACTGTTCCCATCTCTGACATCCATATGTGCTTTGGACAATCTGGAGCTTTCTTTGAAAGGCCTTGCTCTATTTTGCAAAATAAAGTTCTACATTTGCTGCATGTATTAGGCTCTGCAAGTTGAAGAGCTTTAAGATGTCACTAACACAATGAACAATGATGTTTATAAACAGACATATAAACAGACATGCACAGGATCAAATATTTGCCACACAAGCAATCAAACAAATTGATAAGCACGAAGAAAATGATTATAGAACTATAAATGTTCTATTATTAACCAGCAATCTGCACATCTACCTCCAATTAATGCCTCAAAAGGAGATGCGAGTCAGTTGAAACTTAATTACTGGTATAACACTTTGTTGATTGGAAATGCAGCAACAGTCATTGCTTCTACTCCATTTAAACAAGGCCCATAATAAGAAGCCAAGGCGTGTCAGTCACTGCTTTCCTGCCAGTAGTTTCTGCAGGAGCAGCAGCTCTTGGTGTAAATGCACTCCTCCACCCATGTCACTCAGCTCGGTAATTGCCTTGCCACTCACATAAAGAAAACAATTTCCGGCTTTGATGGGATTTTGTCGGCTGTGTGAAACTGCTCCTGCAATCTCTGCAGCGAGGTGTTAGGTGGGTTGCTTTGGTGGATCATAACACGAAACTAATCTTTAAGGAAGCAGGTGGAAAGCGAGAGAGGCTTATATGCTGGCAGGTGCTAGGAAAATGGTGCTTTCCATGTGACCAACGAAAGGGAAGTGTTCAATAAGGTGGAACTGAGACAAGAAGAAGGCAGAAGCAAAGGGAGAGAAATGCATTGCCATTTTCATACCATCAAGAATGCCTCTTAGTTCAGCAGATCTTTCAGAAGCTCTTATAAAACCATGGTATAGCATACGTAGCTGACCAACAGTCTAATTTCAGCTTGCTTCATTTGGTCCTCCTCACAAACTGCACCCTTATCACCATCATTTCATCATTCCCATCCTGAAGCTGCAGATGCAAAGGGGGTTCCTCTCAATACGTGACATGCAGCCTTCTCCTCACTTCACCACCCAGTGTTCAACATCTCATTCTGCATCTCACCACAGGTGAGCCCCCAGTCCAGCTCCAGGCTTCCCTGGGACACCTGAGAACATGGGACACTCTCCCCAAGCTCTCCATGCACTGACACACCTCTGCACGACCCCAGCTTGGCTAAGGACATGTGCAAGGACAACCTCTAGGATGGTAAGCAACAGCTAACCTTGTCTGCTTGCTCTCACAGCCAGAACTTGCAGCAACAGAGACACCACTTTCTTCTCCCCTGACCCTGGCCTCCCAGGTGGATTTATACTGAGGTTTTCATGCACAGGTATAAGAAGCATTCAATTTTATATCTCTCTCTTATGATAATTCAAAACATCACCTGTGGCAGTTCTTCCATTCCCACATGTCTCTCCCCTGATAGGGGAGGCCTTTTCCCAAGTCCTTGTTAAGTAAAAAGGCAAATTGGACTCTTGGTTGTTCTCGCTCTCCAGGTTGTTTATTATTTTCTGATAAGTAATTTCTGCACACCAGGCTTTACACAAGCTTGGCCTGAGGGAGAAAAGACACCAAAAAGCCTCCAACACACAGAATCAAGGATCTCTTAAAGATAATTCACCCAATTATCACCAAAACCAGACATTATTTCTATTTTTCTACCAATAACTAACTAAATCTCTATTCAGATGACACTACACTGCAGCAGATTGTGCCCAATGGTCCTGTGTCTCCAACACTGCAGAATATGGAGGAGATGAAGAAGGAGGAAAAAGCCTGAAACCCACAAGGATCCTCCAGCTTGTCTTCATCAACTTACCATCCTAACAAACCCAAAAATCTAAATTTCTCACCCTGTGATAAATTCCATATTATGCTACTATCTAATTTTCATTCCTGAAGGTTCAGCTACATCCCAGAGCCTAGGAAGCCCTTTCCATGGATGAAGGTCAAAAGTAGGATTTGTCAGAGGATTTGGATCCCTTAAAACATGCAGAGAAATATTCTCTGCATTCTGGGTTCCAACATTTATCAGAAATACAATTTGTGAGTAGCAAGTTGAGGACAGAGTAAATGGAAAGATTTATAGAAAAGTGTGTTTCAAGATTCCTTTTGGATGGAAAGCCATATCAAGAATAGGATAAGGAGGCTTAAAATTAAAGGAAAAAATGTAGCTGTCCCACAGTATCAGCCAGAGAACATCGCTAGTGTTATAATTCAAATTTTTCTTTGCAGGCAAAAGGGACAGAATGAAACAGCCAAGCTGTCCATGAATAGGCACAATATCTTTGCTTTTACATTTGTAAAAGAGCCAGAGTGAAGTATTACGTACAATTTATGCAAATTATTATAATTTACACATTTTTCCACCAGAAGAATTAAGCACAACTTACTGAAGTCCCAGAAATTGAGGACACAAGGAATTCCAAGGAGTATGGGAGCTAACCAACAGACATGCATGTTCCAACAGGGGACTTGTTCTAATATCTGAGAGGGAGAACATAATGAGCAAACCCATCTATTTTCGTTGTTCCCAATGAAGTTTTGGGTTTATTTCATATCTGCTGCTTTAATATTCAATACTGCCATCCCCAGATCCTCTGGCAGGACTAGAATTAACTGTCTTCAGCAAGCTTTCTATTTCTGAGCACTCTCCTGAGAGGGATGAGCCATGAAGATCTTAAATGCAGACCAGACTCGTTATCCCTTCAACGTCATAGCATTGTCTATGTCTTAACCACAGCACAAACTTCTAGTGAGTAAAAATATATTAAGTTAATGGGAAAAAGCCCTTTCATTCTTATCCCAAATGGTTCTACTTCAATTGCAGCATATTTCATCATAGCAATATTAATACACTTCCAAACCCACTCTTCCAGTTCAAGGAGGTAAAAAGGCCTATTTGCTTCAGGGGGGGACATAAAATCTAATCTTTTGATTGATTACAGCACTTTCATGTAGGAAAACTTGGATACACACAAACCATGGATTTAGGGAAACTAAAGCTCACTGGTTCTCCCTCTACCCTGCCCAAAAAAAGCATGGTAACTACTCTTACCTTCAGAAAAGGCATGACAGCTCTTGATGTACATCTTCAGAAGCCTCCAAAACCTCCAAAGCTGTCAGGATTTACACCTCTGTAAATTATAGAATAGCACAAAAGCAATACTTAAGGGTTACTTTTTTTTTTTTTTTCCAAAAAACACAGAATAAGAATAAAAAATGTTAAGAATAAAGTTCTTAATAGGATTATTCCTTCATGTTTTTATGTTGTTAATATTTGGGAAAAAAAAACATATTTAAAAAAATACCCTCCTTGGCAGGTAGCCTGACTTTGTATTGATAACTTCTTGTTCTTCACATATGGTGAAATGCTATTTTTAATGCTGACTACACACTAAATAAAGAGAGAGAAACACACAGGGTATATCCAAAATAACCCAGCTTATTATTATTGGGCTTTCCCATAAATGAGATTTCCAGCTGTACCCCAGAGTGGATTTGTGCCCTATTTTTGATACCCAGTATTTCATTAGCATAGCATACCTTAAAACCAATAAATAAACATAAAATCTACAAGCTTAAAATACAATCCAGGCAAAACCAATTCACAAAATACAAGGAACTGGTGAAGCAGAATTTCAAGTGTAATCACAAATTTAGTACAGTTTCCCACACATGCTCCTCTCCTCAAAGTTTCCAATAAATTTCTTACACTCTATTCCCAGTCTTTCTATTATTTTCCTCATATTTATGTTTCCTTCCAATCAAAAGCCACTTTCCTGCTTTTTTACTTAAAAATTGAGAAAAGAAATAAATTCTGTAGAATCACTATGTAGACAGATAAGAAACTACTCCATATTTCAAAGGGAAAGTTTCACACTCAGTATATTGAAAACCGAAATCAAATGTACACACCATTTCTGGAAAAAGCAGAAGAGGCTTCCAAGCAAATTTTTCAAACTGTAGGGATTTGCCCAGTACCTATTTGCTCTGATGAGCTTGTAAAAAAAAACCCCAAACTAAAACCACAAAATAATAATCACCATAACTGATAAGCAGCATCAGAGTGATGTTCTGCAAGACCTTCTCTGCACCACTTTTAATTTCACTCTTCATATGGTTTATTGTGCTTGTGCCTTTCAAGTGCATGAAACAGAGCAAGTTCTACTCAAGTGAATAACACATTTGGAACAAAATTACAAAATTACAAAATCGCCATCCAAACCCTTTGCACTTCCATCAGAAAAAGCAAACCATAGGGTCAGTCCAGGAAGAAAACAGAGGCATTTACAAAAAACAGAAAGGAAAGAAACTCTTTCATCAGCATAACAACAAATAGCAAAAAGAGGCAGCAATAAGTAAAAACAGTGATTACTGCAGGGATTTCAGCCTGTACCTCTCTAAGTGTTTAAACCTTGCTCCCTCTTGCAAACTCAGTTAATCTCCTCCCCTTTGTGTTTTTCCTGTTCCTGAGGTCCCTATTTGTTAATCACCTATCTCCGGAGCAGGTTGGCTAATTTAGCTCTGTCACTTATTAGTTGCCAGGCAACATGTGGCCCCAGCTTTTACACAAATATCTGTATTTACTCATTGTTCCTTTCACTTCTTTGGGGGGAAGATCATAAAGTCAGTATGCTGCAGACATGTAGAGAAGAAAGAACCTCAGATAACAGAAGAGAACACATCTCTCACGCTTAATTAATATCAAATTTATGAATATTCATACAAGGAACACCTAGGCCAAGATGGAGAAGGGTGTTTTGGAGAGAAGAAACAAATGCTGCTGATGATTAGCTTTGTAAAGGCATACATGAAAGCTGTCAGAGCTGTGACTGATTGCAAGAAAAAAATGTTTCATGTGTCCCAAAAGCCATTCTTAAAAGCAATGTGACACAAACTTTGGGATGTCTCTGTTTGGCAGAACAAACCCTGAAATACCTAGTGTGTAATATCATGGTCACTTGCGTGGTCACTGTAAAAGTGTCATGAAGCCAAAGGATGTAAATGTTGTGCAAGTATACCTGTGGGATTAAAAAAACATCGCACAATGGCTTCTAAATGCAGTCCAGCTCACCTTCTAAAGAGAACAGGAAAAGCTCAGCCCTTCAGCAACCTTCTTCACAAAGCAGACCTGTTGTGCTTCATGTTGAATCTTATGTGAACATGCAACACCCACGCCAAGGCTGCAGGGGAGCAGGAGGCCCTAAGTGAGCAAAGAGATCCTTCAAGCTCTGTTTGCATTCAACAGCAACAAGAAAACCCTTGCATATTAAACTTAATGGGAACACCAGTATGACAACCTACTCAGAAATCCAGCCCCATGGAGGGGTAACTTGGCTGAATTGGCCCCTCGACTTTGATAGCTGAGAGGAAAAACCCTAAGTGTCAGCTAGAACAAGAGGTTGTTGTTAGAGTCACTGTAGGTTTCCTAAATGTTTGGGGATTTTTGCTGTGCCTCTAAGTGCTTCCAAGGTTGTAATCAAGAGCTCAATCTTTTGTTGCTACACAATCAATTTGCTTTCTTGAGTTTACATTCTTGTTTGTGTAACCCTAGGGTAGCTCTGGCAAGCTGAGGTGTGTGATTTTTCCAGAGGACAATAAAAGAAATCAAAGAAGATCCCACAAAGAATCTGCAGAATGCCCCATCAAGAAAACTGAGTGCTCTGAAAACTGGTGTTATCAAGATACAGAACACAGGGGGAAAAAAATAGGGTTTGTGTTTTTTTTTTTTTTTTTTTGACAGATGACAGATACATTTCAGTGACCTGCAAGCAGGGGGAAGATATGTTTTATGACATGAGGGAATCCCAGAGTGTCTCAACTTGACGAAAGCAGAACCCAGGACCAGTGATCTGTAGGCTTAGAAGAAAACATGACTTTCATCCAGCAACCTGAATTTCAGAGGATATTTATATATTCACTAGCTCTTCAGGCTGCATTGGCAGTACTCTGTGTGTCAGTTTTAAGAGCTGCCTGATTATTAGCAGCTGTACCTGATTATGTGCCAATTAATACAAGAGCTCCCACAGTGTTAATATGAAGGGTTTCCTTTCCTCTGCTGTTCATTTTTATCTATAACTCTGAGAAAAATCTATTGATCACCCCATGCTAATGCAGTCATTTATTATGGTTATTAGGCTGTCATAAATCCTAGGGAACTTTGACATATCTTATAATTTTAGATAGTGGGTTTATAAGAAACGTTTGGCAAATCATTTGGAGGAACTAAATGTCCCATCTCTGAACCAGAAGCACCAGCTACTTGTGTCTCCTTTTCCAGTGTGCTGTGCAAAATGTTCCCCAGTCTCTCTGTTCTCCTACATGTTCCACCCTGGTGGACACAAACAGCCACAGAGGTGCATGGCTGAACTGACTGGGCACCAATTCCAGACACAGATGGATCAGCCACAGGGAGGGAAGGCCTGGGGCTGCCTCCAGGTCGCACGAGGTGACCAGAAGCCCTTGGCAGAGCAGGACACCCCATTTCCAAAGCCAGGCAGCCATCATGGCCAGCTCTGAGATTCACTCCAATAACATTTCCAGGAGACACCTTCTGTACACTCCAGCAGGTCCCTGCACTTGGAGCAAAACAAAACCAAACTGAGATGTTTCAAAAGCTCCTTAAGAGGCTTGTGGTTGGCAGGTAGCTTAGGTCAGCCCGCTGCTTTTGAAAACTCTTCTTGTCTGTGGTGTATTTCGGGTAAAACATTAGTGTAGAAATATTCTGAGGATTAATGCCTTCTGCTTCGTGGTGACTGCATAATGCTAAGAGAAATAATACCTAGAAATTACCACTGATTTGCAACTGTAAACTATTTATTCTCAGCCAGCTGGCTTGTGTTATGAGCGGCTCTATATTTAAAAGCATAGCTTTCTCTCTTGCTTGTCTCCATTTGGGTGATTTTCATGGTGCCTCTTTGCAAAGCTCTTTTACCTTTTTTTTTTTTTTTTAACCCTGATTTGCAGTTCACATCAGCCACCAGGCTCCTGCATTATGGCCTTATATTATAGATAATACAATTTAATATGCTGATTACAGAACGGTTCTGTGAAATAGGATGGAAACTTCTGCTGGTCTCTGGGGCTGTTTTGCTTCTCTTGAGGCATAAATGAGTTTATTTTGTCATCTCCTAAAGATCAGCCATATCCTCTGCAGCACACACACATATGATGTATTTTCTGCTAATCCTATGGTTATTACTCTGTCTTGTGGTAGCAGCCAGGGCTCAGAACCCAAGGAGATAAAAACAAGGTTTGAACTTAATACAGCCATGCAAGGGGTTTGTTTTTGCAGGTGACACCTCCATGGCTGGCTGTTCCCAAATGAGGCAACATTCAATGAAGTATAGAAAACAGCCAGACTAAATGATTAAAAAATAATAACCTTTCTGCAGTATGCACTATCTGTACAAGTGAATATATTAGTGTTATTAATAATAACCTCACATTAATGCAAAGCTGTGCTGTCACCTGCCACAGAACAGCCACTGTGTGTATGACTCCATTGGTTATTACATTACAAGGATGCCTGGAGCCTTATGCTGACATTAAGTGAAGCAAGCGTGGAATTTAATGCATTTAACTAAGTAAAAAAAAAAAATTTAAATCATACCTGTAATTTAATATATGCATGTTGTTCACTGTGGCAATTACCCACAAGTCCACAAAGAACAGGCTGGGCTTGAGGCTATCAGACAGTTTATTCAGGATTATTCTTACGGATGATAGCACTTCATGGCTTCCAAAACAAGCTTGTTCATTACATTGCTTTCTGCTAACTGTATTTCTGCAAGATGCCCCTTTCAAATATTTCTGGGGAGGTCTTTGAACCATGAAAAATACCAGGAAACTGACACAAGAGTGATTTAAGCAACATAAATAAAGCAAATATGCAAAACGTGAATTTTGTTCTGATGCTGTCTGCAGTCCTTTAATCAAGGAAAACATTTGTTCAGCCAGGAATGAATGAAAGGGAGTTGAAGGGGGGAAAAAACCTGTTCAGAATTGTTAACCTGATTTTCCAGTTTAATTTTTAGCACAAAGTAAAAACAATCAATCATCACCTTGTATAATTCTGTGGACTCAGTTATTCTCACCTAGGTGGAGCAGCCGAAGTTATGCTACCAGAAATTTATGCCTGTTGATTTATCTGAACCTGTAGCCTTGCAGAAGTTTGTTCCAAATTTCTGAATAAGACTGTGCAGCCTGGCCTGCTGAGGGCATCCAAATGCTCCGGTTGGATCATTCCCAGCCATTAGCAAACAGTTCCTTTGTCAGCATAGGCCAAGTCCCAGTTTCAAGTCACCATGTTTCTGACACACGAGATGTCTGAAAGGTTGAGCTGAAGTGCAAAGTTTACAAATTTAAGATTCCAGGGGCCATTTTTTGTTTGTTTATGTACCAAAACCTTAAGAAGTAAGAAACTTGGCCCCTTACTCTGTCATTCTCAGATAAGTTCTGAGTTTCTTCAGGTCAAGACAGATGTTTTCCAGTGGCCACGCCAGCAGTTTGTCTTACTTTTATTGTTCAGTTTGCTGAGGAGATAAGGGAATGAACACCATCAGAAACACCAGATTTGTTTAAGCATATTTGTCACCACAATCTCATTGCCATTGGCTTTTCCTATAAAGTAGTGTAGAACTCATAAAACCGTCCTTAAATATTGACCCATTTTATTTGCCTAGTTATCAGCTTGGTTCATTTTATTCTAAAATAATCAGTAACGTATTTACCTGGCAAAACATTTCACCAAACATTTTCTAACCATAGTATAAGATCAGTATTGAAAAGTCTGTTTTCTTCATTGCAGCTCTAAATTATGGTTTGTTTATATCAGAAAAAACACACAAGAAAGTATGGTCATATCTAGCAAGTGAGGTTCTAAAAGATTGTGCTTTTTGAAATTGTAATGGCTACGGATTGTTCCACTGAAATACACTTACACTGCAAAAGAAATTCTTGGAATGAAAAGCTCTGCTCTTTCAAAAATGTTTGGATTTCATTTAGGAAGTGAGATCAAAATATTTTGCCTCAGGATAAGTAAACTGGTATTGCAATATTTGGTTTGTGAGACAGAGTCAAAATATTAGCATCGTTGCGGCGATAACATGCAACTCTCTGACAAAACCCCTCAGCCTGCTGAGGAATTTCCCACAGGTCACTGCAAGAATTCAGTAACATAAGCCAGGATAAAGTGTTTCAGTGTGCAAACAGAAACTAATTTTTATGCAAAAAAGCTTAAATCACTTCAGTTTAAAGACCTGAAAGGTTGCATTTGCACACTACTGTTTCAAGAGTTTCTTTGAACTTTGGTTCCAGATTTAACTTTTGTTATGTTTTATGTGGATTTATTGTCAATATTATTATTTATTCTATAATCTTCCACAGTAAAATAAATTCTAAATTTTTAGGATTTCTAGTATCTGATTATGTTTATCCTAATTCAATAAACTAAACTACCTTAAACATAAAGTAAGCTAATTTGTCAGTCCAAATATATATTCACATGGCTTTAACAAGACTTAAGGGATGAAGGGCAATGTTTTGTTGTTAGAAGAAAAAAAGAGTCTGCCTATTGTTTTACCTGGCAAGAGTTTTCCAGTTTCTAAACAACATTGTATTCTGCAAAAGCTTCATAGCTTAGTATTTATTTCCATTTCTTGAAAGACACCAGACAGATGAACGTGTTACTCTCTCTGCTGTGCCCTCACTGAGGTGAGAGGGATTGTTCCGTCAGTGCTTTGAACCTCCTTTTTGGCATATAACGGACCCTGCTAACAGAAATAACACGTTCAAAGACGCGGTCAAGACCTTGCTTAGGCTCTGTGAGTTTTTATTGAGCACGGCAGCGCTAGGAGAACCCAGGGAAAGCAGGCAGAGGAGTAACACCCGTCACTCCAATCTGCTGCAGCAAACACCTCACTAAAGCTGGTGCCATCACCTGGGATTTGTAGTTACCCAACACTAGAAAAAACCACAGCAGACAAAAATTGAAAAAACTGCTGCTTTAGCATGTGACCATGGGACCCAAATGGGTGCTGAAGGCTCTGGAGAGGGCAAGGCGCCATGAGGTGTCATGAGGGGAGGTGGCGGCCATTTTCTGGAGGCCTTATGGGACATGGTGGCTCCCCTGTCCCTCCCTCTGCTGTCCCTGCTTTGATGCCTTCTGGAGGCTGGCCTAGAACAGAGACTAGACAGAACAAAAGGATGAAGTAGAGATTTATTCAAAGGCCTCACTGGGTACTCCTGGGGAGCACAAGAGTTCAGCCAGATCACACCCAAGATGCACCCAAAATGGGAACAAAATGGACACTTGATCACGAGGGCTCGCACTTTGATAAGTTCTGCTCCATCAGCACATTGGACTTCAGTGTCCAATTCCAGCTCCAGGTTAGGAAGCTCCATCCTCCTTGGTTTTCCTTCTCCCTTCACCCTTGTTTTTTTTCTTGGGCATGAAAGTTGTCCTTGGTCTCAAACTAGAGAAGAAATCGTTTTGTCTTCCTGTTCTGTGAAGGGAGCTAGGTAGCACTGAATATGAAACCTAAAACTACCCACCAAAACAGCAGAGAATCTAAAAAATATAAAAGCTAAAACCTAAGGCATCAGCTTCATTCCAACTGCCAGCTCCAACAGCCCGGGGCCATGCCAGGAGGGACAATACCTCACACAGCTGGCAAAACCCTCCTCGCAGGCTGGCAGCCATGCTGAGGAGAGGTAGCCATGGGGGCTGGCTGCCCTCTGTTATAAGTACATATTTTATCACTGGCTTTTTGTAAATATTAGAATTAATGCTATGTGTATAAGGTTGGAAAACTTTGCGGTATGAATATAGTTTCTTTTATTTCTGCTGCTAACAAAATTTAGAAATAGTAGTGGGATAAACACATATTTTTCTTGGGCTATAGCAAGGTGATGTGAAAAGCTTTTGTTCATGTAACTAACTCAGAAAATGGTAAAAGATTATCAGAAAATTCTTTACATTCTTGGATTACCCTACCTGGATGAAGATGGTGGTGACAGACACCAGAGCCCCAGGAAGTCCCAGGGAAAGACTTTATTGATCACCAATTATCAGAGTGTGGCACAGGATGGAGCCACAAGGAAAAATAAAAAGTGTTCATCTACAGGATGGAATGGGGGCAGGTTTGGGTAACTCAAAGGAATGTTTTTGAATAATGCATGAGGGTCTATGAATATACAACATATTGGTGCATTTAAAGAAGTGTTTCTGAGTTAGGGTGTGCTCTTGGCTGAATGCCAAGCACCCGGCCATACAATTTTTATTATCTTGTCTCTTATTGTCTTGTATTAAACTTTTTAAATTTTACCAGGAAAGTGGACCTTGTTTTCCACACCTCACCTCAGGCTGAGGTGGGAATGCCAGGTTGCAAAAGAGAGTGAGGAGATTTAGTTGTCTGACTTGGGGCACCCTGAAAGGGCAGTGCAGCCATGCCCTGAAGAAATGGTTTCATAAACACCCTCTCGGATCAGGGCCTTTGAAATTTAGGCAATCACAAGGAAAAAATTGGAACAGAAACAGCTGCTGAGGCCCAGCATCCCAGAAAACACATTCCTCCATGGATGTCTTATCCAGTCCAAGAGTACCACATAATTCTGTGCTGGGGCTGCTCACAAAGGGAAATCGATGGGATTTAATCCAAAAGAGACAAAGTTCTGATTTTAAGGGAGGTTAGTTGGGTTTCATTTCAATCCTTTTCCATATGTTCTGATCCAGAGTAAAAGTGCTACCATTATTTATTTTATGTCATTCCACTCTGATTCATTTCCCAAACTACAGCCATTGAAATGCAGAATTAAAATATGGCAAATTATAATTGATAGCATCAAACAATAGAGCAGGGGCAGAGGCATTCCACAGACTTCTATAAATTTTGGGGTTTCCTTTTTTTTTTTTTTTTAGTTCCTTGTGAAATTTTATTCTAAACAGCCAGTTTATAATTTAATTTCCATACTTCCCAATGCATCTTTCCCTATTACTCTACTAATAAATATTGCCACTTTGGTTTTGTCCTCCCCATCCAGCCCATCAGCAGGATCAATGCTCCAAAACGATTTTCACCTGTCTCACACTGGTATTGCTGGTACCAGCAACAGCCTCATCATTTAGTCTTTAGAAAGATGGGAAAAGTTCAGCCCTGGGTAAGTTTTCTGGCTCCTCACTGTAATAACTAGTGCCACTAACACAATAAAATTTTATATAATTTTTATTGCATCCCTCCTAGAGAATTATAGGCAGATCAGTGGCCTGTAGAGCAGATGTGTGAAGCTGCAGACAGAACTGCATCTGTTTCCTTTTGCCACAAATTGTTTTGTATAGATCCCTGTTGACTAGGAAATTTAACATTCTGTCGCTGTACATCACGTTTGTAATAAAATCATTGTTAGACAAACACATTATCCCCTTCTACTCTCCTCCCCCTTTTCTTTTTCTAATAAAAACCTGACTTTATTTTCCCTCCATCTCCTTCCTTCTCACTCCCCAAAATAGATTTTTCATTTGGCTCCAGTTCTACTTGGACCTGGGCCAAGTCCAGAAGTTTGATGTTGGCTTTTACAGCAGTCCTGAGAGTACAGGGAAGGTGGGGAAATGCCAGTAAGAATCTGCTGCTTCCCACTAAATCAAAACATATTTGTCACTCTATGTCTTAATGGGGCCTTTTTTTTTTTTTTTCATCCAAACCCTGCTTTCTATAAGAAGAAGAAAATTAAGTCACCATCCAGATCCAGATATGGAATTGAAAAGAAAAGCTGCCTCTGAGCTGCAGAAAGTTGCAGCATTTAATATCCAGGCTGGGGTGATGCCCTCCTTTTGCTGCAGCTACGAGTGCTTGGCAACCTCATCCTTCCCTGGGTCACTGCAGCTACTCCAGTTTTTTGGGCTGTGGAATAAACCTGCTCCGCTCGCTGATAAGCACACAAAGCAGAGGCCTCTGAGAGTGCATTGCCTTTTGCAAGCAAAAACAACCTAATTTTGTTCGTATTCCTAGAAGAGGGAGAGTGGTGCGTTAACACAAATCCTCCAAGATAACATACCTTTGGGAAATACGTGTTTTCTGAAGGATGGGGACATTCCAGCTGCAGCTACTCTGCTTCTTGGGGTTTGGTTTGTCGTGGGTTTTAGTGCAGGCTGTACCCAGCAGTGTGGATATTATCCCAGCTGCTGGAACTGGGGCAGGGCAGGGGCTGTGGAGTAACCCTCTGTCCATGGCCCAGCTGTTAAAAACCAGCTGGGGCAGGTTTCTTTATCTCTGCCACTACCCAGCCTCCCTCCAGGCAGAGATCTTCTGCTGATGGGCCAGGGAGTGTCACTGAGAGAATTCCATCAGCACATTGGGAGATGCTTCACCCAGGGCAGGAGACAAACATTCCTACCTGGATCCAATCTGGGGTTGGGAACACCAAACATTCCCACCTGGATCCAATCTGGCATTGGGAACACCAAACTTTCCTACCTAGATACAATCTGGCATTGGGAACACCAAACATTCCTACCTGGATCCAATCTGGGATGGGGAACACCAAGACAGCCTTTTCCATGCATTCTCAGAGGAACATCAGCCCCATCTCTCCCCACTGGACCTTCAGAGGAAATCTCCCCCTTTCTCCAGGATCCCTGCTCCAACACAGCCACATCTGCCACTGCAGGAGGGCTGCAGCTACCATGGGATGGCACTGCCACCAACACCCTGACCCACAGGGGACAGCTGGGACCCTGACTCTGTCAGGGGTTTGTTTGTTTGTATTACTGCATTTTTATTTTAATTCTCCTACTAAAGAACTGTTATTCCTGTCCTCATATCTTTGCCTGAGAGCCCCTTTATTTCAAAATTATAAAAATTCAAAGGGAGGGAGTTTTCATTCTCCATTCTAAGGGAGGCTCCTGCCTTCCTTAGCACACACCTGTCCTTAAAACCCAGAAAGGTTGCACAGTGGGGTCTGTGCCTCAGAAAACAGGGAAGCCAGACTCTGGCTGTGCCACCTCACATGGACATGGAGCAAAACCATCCAGGGCTGCTCGGGGCCATGGCTGCACATCATTCCCTGAACCAGCCATTCTCACAGAGAGCCACTGCCATGCCAAATATCTGGGTACAGTGCCAAGCTGGCAACACAGCTGACACAGGCAATAATGAGGGGAAACTGATGGGATTATGACTGAAAATCACAACAGTAATAAAATTGACAGAAGGAGTCACAAGCCCTTTAAGGGGTTCTGCCTTATTTGCATTTTCTTATGTTGCTTGGAAAACTTAATGAAGTTTATCTTCTGTCATTAAGATAAACCAGCTCTGTGGTGGTGCTGTCAGAGCTTCACTAATTAAAAGTCAGCCTCCAAGTGCTTAAAGCCTGTCTACACTTGAAAATTAATTCAGTTTGAGGTAGCATATACATTTAATTTGCAGCAGTTATATTACCTAAATTAGGATATCTATTTTGTAGGCAGTGTTTCTCTGAACTTGGCTCAAATTGAAAGTGAGCATTTGCTTCTTTGCCTTATCCTGAACTAAGAGATCTGTGTATAAGGAAGGATCCATGGAAACCTCCTGCCCAGTATCCCCATGCAGACACAAGACTTAGGGTGGCTGATCCACAGCACTTTCCTTTCTGAATGCTTCTCCCTGCCTTGTGTCACATCAGCTGAGGTAAGGCTGCAAGCAACAGATGATGCACGGCTGCAAACAAGGTGCTAAATTGATATAGTTATCATATTTGTACAGACCTGTAGTGCATATGCAAGGTTGCTATTACAGCACAGAGCCTAAAAAAGGGATTCTTAAACCTCAAATAAAACCTGACTAAAAATATTTTTAAGAAATGTTTTCTTAGTATTTTTATAAACAAGAAAGTTGGGAATAGAGAAAAAATACTATGAACATTTGGGATGACTTTTCTTTATGTGCGTTGTATGCATATAATGATCAATCAATTTAAGGAATTAATAGAAAATGAATACTAGGTAATATAAAAATAATTGTGTTACCATCAAGGGTGTTTCTCCATTTAAATTCCAGGAGTTTACAACATCCAAGACATTTGGAAATCTCAGAATACCTGAAGAGCATGAAGCAAAGTTCTTAGTCCTCCTTCCTTTCAAATCCTGCTCTCTCAGATACTTGTTCAAGACTGAAAGTTTTGCTAATGCTTGCTAGTGGAATAGATCCAAGACAAGGACTAGAGAGCAATGCAGCATCCACAGCTTGACCCTCTCCATCTAATCTGGATGTTGTCCAGAAGGTAGAAAGATGCTGTTTGAAGGGAAAGGCTGTCCCCACTCAAAGGAACACAAATGGGGGAAAATAAAGGCTGTTTCAGGTGCTCTTTTTCAGATCTCTTTGTAGAGCTTACAGAGCATAATACAGCTCCTGGATGGTCTTGAGGCATTTGGCAAATCCAGGCAGGAAAACAAGTCCCATTGGGAGTTTTATTCAGGATCTTAAATGAAGAATCATTCATCACCTTTGTGAGGGAAATGATCACGGTGCTTCCCACCCATTTTAAGCAGAGACTTTTGAGAATGTTGAAGGAAAATGGTAGATGGAGAGCCATGTTTAGCAAAAAAAGTGTTTGTCCTATGGAAAGAAACAATTTGGCAGTCTTTGCAAGGGTATCTGACCCTTCAGCTTCACCCATCTGACCAGTTGAAAATAACATAATTTTCCCTCTTCTACATGAAAAAGAAAGAAAATTTGCTGTTAAAAACTCTTTAAATCTAAAACTCTTTAATCATCTACTCCCTACAAGATTTTTGCTGATTTTCTGCTTGGTGCCATCTATATTTGGTGGGAGACCTCCAGCAATTTCTTTTGGATGTCTGCAATGGTTTCCCCCTGAGCAACTGACTGATGGTTCCAGTAATGCCACCTTCCTATGACAAAAAATGGGAACCTCTGCTCAGGTGGGACACTGGTAAAACAAGAGCTGCCCTCCACTCAGTTATTATTTTCTCCCAGATAATAAGAAATGGCCTCAAGTTGTTACAAAGGATGTTAAGATTGGCTGTTGAGAAAAATTTCTTTGTTGAAAAAGTTGTCAAACCCTGGAACAGGCCACCCAGGGAAGAGGTTGCCACCATCTCAGAGGTATTTAACAGACACGTGGATGTGGCACTGACATGTTGGTTATGTGGAAAGTTGGGCAGTACTGGGTTTATGGTCAGACTTTAAAGGTTTAAAGGTATTTTCCAACCTAAATGATTCTGTAATTATGGTGCAATATTCTCAGAGAGAGATATTGAATGCTAATAAACAAAGTCCTAGAAATACCACAATAAGAAAACTCCCATGTATCCCATTATTTTCTTTTGTTCTATCCCTCCCTTCATTTTCTTACATTTTCCTCATATAAGATGTTTATTACCCTGGATAGTCTGGGATGGACAGTGCCTGAGGTCACTGTGGTACTGGCACTGCAGGACTGCTGGGCCTCTGATGAGTTGATGGACCCCCAGGAAAGGATATCATCCTTCTGTAAAGCTAAGAAATCTCAGGTGATGGTTTTCTGAGGTGAACTCCTTGTTTTATCTGGTTCTTCTTCTCAGGGCCAGGATTAAAAGTGTGAGAGAGACAGAATTCTTGTTGGGACTTGGATATTTATTATTTCTTATCTACTTTACAGCCTCACTGACTCTGAGTGCTTCTACATGCTGAGTTTACAGAGCAGAAATGGAGCACAGAGTTATGCCTTCAAGGTCTTTTTAAGCCTAAAGTACCCAATTATGAAATGCCAGTTAATTTATTTTAACTTCTAACCCAATAACTAATCACTCATGTTCTGCACTGCAGATTTTTCCAACCAATCACACAAAATCACCCAAACTTGTGAAGAAGAAGAAGAAGACTACAACCTGAACCTTCCATCTTGTTACATATATATTACTATATCTCAAAACCCCAAATTCTAAATCTTTCACCCTGTGAGATAACACACTTCTATTCAACTACACACTCACAGACTCAGTGCTATCACTCAGTTTTGGAAGCCTTTTCCATGGCCTCAGGTCAAATGCAGTGTATCTCTGAGGATTGTTCCCTGTCAGCACAGAGAGCCTGAAATTCTCTGTGTCCAGGGTTCCGACAGTTTTCCTTCCTCACAACACAGCCACAAAAGTTTCCTGTGTTGTGAAATTAACTGGGGGGAGTGGAGGGGTGGAGCACCAAATACTGGTACCCAAAAAATATTCGGGAGGACTCCTGCCTTTGCCAGGACAGGGGTAGGGACATGTGTACATGCGTACATGTGCAAATACTCAGAACAGGGCCATGCATTGGTTTCCTGAAGATAACCTGAAGGATAATAGAGGATGCAATTGGCAGTGGCCATCCAGCTGGGATGAGGTATTCCTCCTGCTGGTATCCAACTGCTTGCTTGGAAATGAAACACTTGGCAGTAGAAATGCACCACAGCTGGAAAACACAAACGAGTCAAAGCAAATAAACAATCCCCAAATTAGGCTTAAACCAGAGAATAAAAATCAAACGTCATTTGAAAGCGTACTAAAATTGGCTGGTGTCTGAGAGAGCATTTAGTGGCTCAGCACTTCTCTGCTGCACTTCAAAAATTAAAGAGAGAAACAGAGAAACAGTCTTAGATGAAGCAATAAATAATGGACACTTTCAACACATAATTTGCATTTGAATTAACTAGTCTGGCTAAATTAATTCATCCATTATGAAAGGAGAATTTTACTGTCTATATTTTCAGGCTCCCTAGTGTGCTAAGTTAAATGGGTATTGAGGCAGGGACTACTGGCTTCCTAGAAAATGCTAGTAAATTACTTTCTTCCCAATTACTATCTAGTTCACACAGTTTGGAAGCCTAATGATGACAAAAGCAATTGTACCAGGGCCTTGTCTTTTCTCCACTGTTCGGATTGTGAGGGTGAACAGCTACAGCAGCACTTTGGGATAATCCAGGCCCCACTCAGGTTTTTGTCTGAAACATTTTTCAGGCCTCCTACCACAGAAGGGTTAAATCACCCAACCAAAGTTATTTTGAATTCCACATAAATTTAAAATTTTTTGAGGCTGAGGGGTGATTTCTTTGCAACATTATTTGAATTGCTTCCCTGAGAAAATTTCAGATAACCTTAAAATAGATAGTTGCTGCAATATATGACAATAGGTTATTATTTATATAGCTTAGAGCATCAAGAACTAACTGGAGGAAGATATAAGCTTGGAAACATATGGAATAATCAATATATTACATTGTTCTTAACAATGCATTGCGTTTGCAACTACAAACACAAGTTATATCTTCATGAACTATACCATCAGGGTTTTCAAAACCATGCTCAAAAATTCCAAAGGCATTTGAAGAAAGGGGAAAGAGAAATTGTCATCTCCCCATTGCAAACAAGCAGTGGGAGAGGAGGAAACCAGGTTGTAATTCAAAGCACGTTCAGAGTCGGGATACATCCCTCTGCCATGTCAGGAGAGATCCTCCACAGTAACCTCCAAGTGCACCCCAGGCTTCCCAAGGGACACACTGTGGGATAAGGGAGAGGATCTGAGCAGCAAGGCTTTGACAGGAGCACGGTTCACCAGCAAAATCTGTTTAAATTACTGACACTCCTGCCAGTGTCTGGAGAAAACTTGTTCTGGCTGGGGAACAGGAGCAAGCAAGAGATGGATGGGCACCTGGCAGCACTGCCCTTTGCTAGCAAAGCTTTTAACACCTTCTCTGGAGTCAGGGAGCACAGAGGAGCTTTACCACATTGCTCAATCCACACAGCCAGGTCAGGACAGGATGGATTTTGGCAGAATAGTGACACTCTCCCAAAACAGCTAGGTTGTGAAGCAGATGTGCCTGCTGCTCACACTTTTCCAAGCTTTGTGTCCCACATCCTGGTCTACCTTTCCCAAGGGAAAGATCATGCATTCCAGCATCACTATTTCTTTTCTTGATTGTTTTTGTAATGGAGGGAAAAATCATAGCAACCCTTGCTGTGCCACAATATTACTCCATCAGAATTTCTTCCCTCCTCATGGACCATAACAATGGTGTGAGGAGAAGGAAGGAAGGAAGGAAGGAATGCGCGGAAGGAAGGAATGCGCGGAAGGAAGGAAGGAAGGCGCGGAAGGAAGGAAGGCGCGGAAGGAAGGAAGGCGCGGAAGGAAGGCGCGGAAGGAAGGCATGGAAGGCGCGGGGAAGGAAGGCAGGAAGGGAGGAGGGAGGGAATGGAGGGAGGAGGGAGTGGAGGGAGGGAGAAGGAAGGAAGAAGGAAGGAAGGAAGAAGGAAGGAAGAAGGACAGGGAAGGAAGGAAGGAAGAAGGAAGGAAGGAAGGAAGGAAGGAACGAGAAGGAAGGAAGAAGGGGAATGAAGGAAGTACGGAAGGAAGGACAGGAAGGAAGGAAGGAGGAAGGAAGGAAGAAGGAAGGAAGGAAGGAAGGAAGGAAGGAAGGACGGAAGGAAGGAAGGGAAGGAGAAGGAAAGGAAGGAAAAGGAAGAAGAAGGAAGGAAGGAAAGGAAGGAAGGAAGGAAGCAGAAAGAGAAAGAAAGAAAGAAAGAAAGAAAAGAGAAAGAAAGAAAGAAAGAAAAGAAAGAAAGAAAGAAAGGGAAAGAAAGAAAGAAAAGAAAGAAAGTAAAAGACAAGAAAGAAAGAAAGAATAGAAAAGAAAGAAAGAAAGAAGAAAGAAAAAGAAAGAAAGATAGAAAGAGAAAGAAAAGAAAGAAAAGAAAGAAATGAAGAAAGAAGAACGAAAGAAAGAAGAAGAAAGAGAAAGAAAATAGAAAGAAAGCAAAGAAACAGGAAGCAATAACTCAATGCTACAGCTTGTAAAGGCACTATGATCGCTATCTGAGAGAGAGCTTGCACAAAAACTGAAGAGTTAGGAATCATATAATTCTTTAGGCGCCATTGATGAAACAAGCTGAATGAATTGTTGCTGCAAAAGGTGCATCAAATTTCCCACTCTCCTTCCTCACTGTCTATGATTTCTTCGGTGCAGAAAGCAAACCACATTGCAGCAGAAAGTGGCATTGTTACAGAGAGTACAAGAGACTTTCCTTCCCTGTGCTTTCACACTGAGAAGATGGAACAGAACTTTGTGACAGTCTGTCACTTGCTGCCTTTGTCACTCAATCTAAAGATTCTGTATACATTTCTTCGCATTAAACTCAGAGGCAAGCTAGTTGTCCCGTAACCACATCCTCAAGATACAAATCCATTTACAGAACTGTTAAGGTGTCTTTACTTTGCTCTGAGCTCCAGAGAAGATTAAAAAATTACATCTAACAGAGTGGAATCTGAAGACGGTAACAGGCTGGGACTCTAAATAGATTTGTTTGTTAGTGGAATAACTACGAACAAAGCACCTACCGCCAGCAGAGCAAGGGTAAGCAGACATCCTCTGTGAGCAGATAACGACTGGAAAGTACAGGATAACTTTTAAAAGCATTCACTAAGCAAGGGAGCATAGGAAAATTATCGTGGTGAATCCATTAAGCTGCACTGAAATGACTGGCATAATGACTCCACTCATGCAAGGCATCTTTACAACCAAGCGCAAACTCTACCTGCACTGAGGGTGGAAAATGGACAGAGCAGTCACCACTAAAGGAGTGTGTGCCTTCCCAGCCAAGGGACTGAAGGGGATAAAAGGGGATGTTAGACACTCACAGGGACAAAGTGATTTTTAAACTTTTTGTGAAGATGATACAAATCAAGGGGCCTGAGGGAAGCATTCAAGTCTGAGCAATTCAATATCAAAGATAGGAACAATAACAGTATCTCGCAAATCACAATTATGAGGGACAGGATTTCCAAGATTCATTCAATTTCAAAGGTTCGTATACAGTATATATTAAATATGATTTAGTGCATTCCTTGAGCCTTCTACATCGAGGAACGAATCCCATTTCCTAAGTAATGTGAATAGGGGTAGTTTCTTCAATACAGAAGGATTCAGAAAATAATTCTGTATCTCGAAAAGGTCATTTATTCAAGTGATGAGTGAAAGGTAGACACAAACTTACTTGTATGCCTGTTCAGCTCAAGTGACCAAAGAAAATCAATCGCAGTGTGGTCAAGTGTAATTACCTGCCAGAGCAGTATCCATCGCTTGCATTTGCTATTTAACAATGCCTACGACACACAAATTCAACAGCAATTTTGTATACTGTGAGGTCATACACTGTCTCCTTCCCAAGTGCTATTTCTCCTGGAGTTCGCGACATGGTTTTACAGATAGAATAAGTTTAATTAGTATTTGTACTGTGATAGCAATTACTCCAGTTTGAAGAACAAATATGAGCGCCCAGTGCTAGATAGCAGGATTAAGTTTTAGAGGGAAGGGGAAAAGGCTGTGTTTTTCTAAGATGTGCATGTATTGCTAGGAGCTGGAAGTGCTCACAGGACTCGACTGCTCTTTCTTTCCATTGCCTGCAAAACTTTTTTTCATTTTTACTAAAGAATACAGACATTGTGGGTGAGCTACTTTCACTAAGCTCCTGATTATCTGTGGTTATAAAAGGACTTCAGCACTTACTGCTATGCTCTAAGTGTCATTCAAGGACCTAAACGTTGCGCACCTCAACATTTAGGATGAATAATTGATGGTAGAATAGATCTTCACTTCCTAAAATAAGTTTGGCATTCTTTCATGAACAAGTTAATCGAAAACGACATACTTCCCAAAAGCCTCCCTTAAATTTTGTTAGGTTGGGTTTTCTTGGGGAATCCTGATATCTTTAACAGACGTTTTTTATCTCTTCAAATTAAAAAGAAGAACAAGATGTGAAATGGTATGGAATTCAATATAAAGTCAAATTCAGTATATTCTGTCTATATGATGTCTAAAAAGTCTGGGAAAAAAAAAGAGAAGGTTATAGATTATAAAAGATTGATGGAAAGCAGCCAAAAACGTCGGCCAGATTAGGCCTCGTATTTACAATACACACAAAACAGTCAATCACAAAATAGGAAGGTAACTGATCATTTGGCAGGAGAATTCAGAGGCACCATTTGACAGATGAATGTCTACTAGCCGTAAGCACAATCGTGTGGTTAAACAGTTAATGCTTATTTGTCACTTTTGTTTTCCTACGTGTTGGCAAAAGTGTTCTGGTTCGCCAAAGGAGGATAAATTATGAGTTAATAAGAAGAAAACCAATTAGAAATGCAAGATAACTCACGAAGACCGAAAAATTATATGCAACACCAGCTAAACCAAATCAAGAAGACGACTCGTGGCATCATTGCTAAATACCTCCCAGCAGGCACAAAATTAACTGTGTGCCCACAGTTTCCTGGAGCTTTTCCAGAGATCAGAATCCACCACAGTTTCCCAATGAGTCCTAGGATCAGGTAATTTGGTGGTGCGTTCAGAATAAGACTGTAAAGAGCCGAGGATATTAATTCGTTACAAACGCCATTTGTCTCTTTTGTAAGGTCTGTGAAGTCTGGCTCTCAAGGTAGTGCAGTCAAAAATCAATTCTCCACCTCCATTCATCGTGCCTCAGGGAGGAATCGGATGCACTCGTGTGCCACATCCATGAGAGCTGCTTCCCATTATTCTCCAATACACCCAAAAACCAAGTGTAATTCAATTGACTTTTCTCTGTGCTTCCCAGAAGTTACAAAGGACAAACAATAGTGCAAACGAAAGAGATCAGCACCCTCCTGCAGGAACCTCCAAAAGCAGCAGGACGTGCGGGAGAAGCTTGAGTTAGGCGGAGTATGGATCATACCCAGGGATCCTGGAGAATGGGGGCTGTTAAAGATCTGCCTTCCTAAAATTCTGGCAAATGCAATGCCAAAGGAAGATGCGTCAGTGTTGCGTCTCTGCCAGTAATGACATGCTGACTTCCTTTGTTCAACACAATGTTTCGTGGACTCTTCAGGAATAACTTTATTATTGCTCAGCATGAGATACTCTAAAATCACAAGGAGCCTTGACGGGACCCCAGGAGCCTGCCTATTTTTACAATCTACTGGCAACAATGAAAATTTCTGTAATATAATTTTGCCATCAGATTAATGGGTGTCACTAGAAAATACAAGCTATGGGGAAAATCCATGAGTATTTTTATCTTCCATCAAGAGTACCCAAATGAAGAGCCTAATTCAAAGCCTGGATTTGAACATGATTTGTTTGTTCTTTATTTAAAATGTAATACTTACAGCTCTTGGGGCATAAAAGCCAAAACAAAACAAACTTGCTGTTACTGAATTCATGTTTTTCTTTAGATGTCAGCATTTACACAATGGGACAAAACACATTTTTGTTCTGATCTAAATGAAAGAATATGAATAAATCCACACGGATCTAATCGAGTGTATGACCACAAGGTCTACATGTTCCTCAAAATTTGCTTATTCAGTCCACATAAAAATAGAACTTGCCTGCCTTCACAGGATATGTGGCTTACTGGGAAATGTCTCACACACTGGGATTAACCAGTGCACGTAGACCAGGGTCTACACTTAGTTGTGCCAATTAACAGCATGGGCTCCTTAATTTACAAGCAAACACCAGAGTGGATATTGTTTGTGCCATTTGTTGGAAGAAATTTTTTATCTTCTGTGACACAGTTATCAAGTTTCCTTGAAACTGTACACACAAACCACACACACACACACACCACCACAAACCACACACCACACACACAACAACATGTATACACACAGTACATACAATATAAAATTCTCCTTCATTTTCAGAAACCAATTTTCTGGCATCATAATGTATCAGCCAGTTACCGTTTATCGGACGAGGATACCAGGAGTCTCACCCTACCCTTGTGACAGGTCCATCTAATAGATCCCCTTGAATAACATGAAGCAGCTTCCTCAGGAGGGCACAGGAAGGATGCCCTGTTCATTTACCTTTATCAGAATTTTCAACTGTGTGGCCACTGAAGTATGCAGGTTCAGGTTCTTGCTGTGCATCTGCAAACGGGCACAGAGCCAAAAGCTTTGCTCCCATGAGCCGACCAAACCTTTGCAGCCGTGCAACAAGGCTCAGAGCTCCTCTGCATCATTGGGCTGCTTGCGTCCCTGCCGAGGGGATGGAATTCCTCTCCTTACCCATAATTCTGCATGTGAGCCGGGTGAACTTGTGAGAAACGAGGTTCACTTTCCTGGTAACGTTTTTAAAAGTTTAATAAATTACAAATAAAAAGACAAGACCAAAAGCAAAGTTATGGACGGGCAAACACTAACTCAGGAAAACACTTCTAAATGCAACAGATCATTGCATATTACTAGGTCATCATGCATTATCAAAAATTCCTTTGAATTCCCCAAACTGCCCGTTCCCCATTCAACTTTTATTTCTCCTCGTGGCTCCATCTGATGCCACCACTCTTTGATAATGGATGTAAAATAAATCACCTTACCTGGGGCTCTGGTGTCCATTCACCACCACCTCATCCCGCTAAGGACAAACCAAGAAGTGAAGAATTCACAATATCTTTTACCATTCTCTTGTTAGTTACAAAAGCATTTATATCACATGCTTAGCCCAAGAGAAAAATCATCTATTTATCCCGCTACTTTTTCCAGTTTGTTAGTAGCAGAAATGAAAGAAACTCTATTTCATACAGCAAAGTTTTCAAACATTTACACAGAACCATTCCTTCATATTTACAAAAGCCAATAAGGTGAATTAATTGGCACATGAACCTGTGATCTGCTGTGCAAAGCCACGTCACCTTTCGAAGGGCCAGGACATTCCTCAGAGTGCCTGACCAAAGTGAAACGTCCCTATTTGCCTCTTTTGAAACAGATCTAAGCATACATTGCTTACAGGAACACACAACCCCAAATAGTGGTACGACTTAATAAAAATTAATCAAAGACTTCATCCCCAGTGAGATTTTACTGAAAGTAATCTCAAATTTCAATTTCCTTCTCAAAATGAAAAGACCAGAGAGGGTAGAAGCACCCACGTTTAAATAGCCAGAGTAACAACAAGCTAACCATACATTTAATGGCCTAATCGCTGAGCTTTGCTATCTTGGTAAGGAGGTCACTGTGATGGCAAGAGCAGCACTACTTCCCTCTCACCGCTTGATACCTCTAAATTGAGAAAATCCCGCAACCCTCACCACCAGCCCAGCCCGGGATGATTTTCAGTTGGCTTTTGTAACCTCCTTAAATCTAGGAACTGGCTTCTTGACAGAGGTTCAATTGAGAGCTAAGCGCTCAAGAGAGCTCTTCTAGCAGGGAGAGTCAGGAGAGTCCTTAGTCACAAAAATCTGATGCCAGTTGTGAGCCTTGACCTTCGACATCCTGCCACCAGCACTTTTTCTTAATTGAGCACTGTCTCTGGCAAGAATGAACAAGGGGCAAGCAGCTGGATCTGTTTACAGTGGGCTTGCCAATAAGGTAAGTAAATGCGGAGCGTGTTAAATAAGTTTGGTGCCATTATTTTATCTCCCGAACCTATTAAGAGCCACTGGTAAAGCTGGAGACATTCTCTGGAGAAAACTGACGAACCAAGGCAGGTTTCAGCTGCTTGAAGCGCCTGTGTGGCATGGGGGCATCACACATGTTGGCAGCAGAACTTGCTGGGACGACTGTGGTTATTCCTAAACTTGAAGGGGAGGGCTAAAAATAGGACATGACTGGGAAAATTAATTTGCCCTTGCTCCACAATCAAAACATGGCCTGCTCACTTGCTCAGGGAAAGACCATGGTGAATACAGCAACCAGGTTCAGCACCACAACAATTCCTTTTAGACCCTTTGGAAAGTGCTGAGGGTCAGCAGAGGAAGAGAAAGTATATTTGATGGCTGGGCAGAGAGACTGGTGGAGAAGCCGCAGCTCTAATGCTGAGCAGCCGTTGCCATCAGAGCTACACAGGGCAATAAATTGGTGAGAAAGCCAATAAGGAATGAGATAGATTTGTGTCTGTAGCAAGTGAAAGCATTTTGTGAGAAGATTGAGTCCAATTCGGCAAAAGGGAGGCCCTATTTTGTAGAATTGCAGGTCTTAGCTTTTCTTCTGACTTAGTGGGCTCCCTGGTGCTGGCTGAAAGCACATGCTTCCATTATCATTATCATTTTGGTATTATTCCCCTGTAAAGCTGATGGCACCCATCACAGGGAAATGGTAAAAGCACATCACTTTATCACATAACTTAGAAACTGGAGGTAGTTTTTTTAACCAAAAACCAATTACACCAGGTCAAGTAAGGTGTTAGGAAAAAAAATTTTTAAAATAATTTATTTTATAACAAAAAAAAAAAAACACCAAACTAGCGGGCAAAGTTCTACTGAACCTGTTCCATGCCTATCAAAATAGAGCTGTTTTGCTGAAAAGTTTAGATTTTTATTTTTATCATTCCATACACGAAGAGGAGAAAAGCAGATGTGGACTGAGTGACAGCCTGGGGAGAAGGCCACCTCACTCCAAGGCCATAGTACCTTCTTCTCCAAGGAAGGGAAATTTGACATCTTGAAGACAGATCTGCTGCAGATAGGACATTCCTATTACAGTAGAAAGAGGCCCCTGCACACCTTGGGTCCCCTAGGTTTTCTGATTAAATGATGGAAAATGAGTAAATTTTTTTTTGTTACTCAAGCGGATTTGTTTAGGGTTTCATCTGTAGACACCAAAAGTCTGATGTTACTTAGTCAAAAAGCACCATATCACCAGGCTCAGCTTGCCCCTTACGTTTCTACAAATTACAAATACTCCTTTCAGACCATAAAACTTTAGTTCAGCTATCCTGCCCAAAAATGCGAGTTAAGTTCTGCAACAACCTCTACTTTCTGGTTAGGGACTTGCCAAACTTGATTATTGCTCGCCACTCCTAGCTTAATGAAACATGCCAGTATAGCAGACAGACACTCCCACAACGACTCCACCATGAACAAAGTGTCGTGCAGTACATCCTCCACACACACGACATACCGAAAGAGTTTTGCCCGTTGGGAACTCACGGCGTGGGCTTTTCAAATCCCAACTGGTTAAAATAGCCCGCGATCGTACCCCAGCTCGCGCCCACTCACTGAGGCTATTCATCCTCACACGTCCCGTTTCAAGTGATCAGGAGGTACAGGGTGTGTTCGTGGGCGGTTTATATTTTAAAAGCCAAGGGTCCCCGACATCTTTGTTCTAGCTAATGAAATTGGTTTCTTTAGGACCAGTCTTCTTACACCAATTCTCCCATAGAATTTCGTTTTACAGCGTGGAGACAACTTTGCAAGGCCTAGCTCAGTTACCCAGCAGCCGCTAAGTACTAACACAGAAAAGTGGCCAAGAGCACTGCTTAAAACAGCTCCCCGTCGCCCACCCTCTACTGTTAATTTCTCAGCTACCAACATCTATAGCGCCGAAGGGCTACGTGTACTTCAGAGAAAGAATTCTTTCGAGAAAGGGCTACCCTCAGGAATAGCTCTCACAGAGCCGATCAGACGTGTCTCGTGTTGTATTCTCAAGTCACTGTACTCCACATTCCCACTGTCTCGGTTCAAGGTCGCGCAAGCTACGGGATTTGTGCAGGCAACTCTGTGCTTTCCACGCAAAACATGTAAACACAGGTGGGGCTCTCCTGGAAAAAAATAGACACGCGCCTTGGACTCGCGTTATAGCCCTTGCTTGTCCGCTTGGTTGGATTTTATCCAATGACCCCGATTAGTTGTCATACCTGTCCAAAACCAGCTGTCCAGCTCCTGGCTGTAGTAGGAATGCTGTTGCGCACCGCAGTCAAAGGGATTGACAAAACTGTAACTCTGTTGGGGCTTCACTGTTCTCCCCGCAAAGACAACTGCGGGGTGCTAGAGCTACTGGGAAACATTCTCCCAGTCAAACTGCCGTGCCTAACCCCTGCTGGACCACTCCGACCAAAAACATGCCCCACCTCAACACCGCCCAAAACTAACTTTGGGAAGAAATGCGCTACAGGTTGGCGCCATGCTTATGTATTCAGTGCAGAGCACTAAATATCAACAGACTCTTAACACCAAAAACACACTCCCCTCCGCGGGAGTACTCACGAGCCTCCAACAAATTGAAACCACCCGTGAGTTTTGCCTGTGCGCAAACACCCTCTGCCATGTTTATTCTTCCTTGCCACTTCTCCCAGGCTCCTAAATCGATCACGCTCACCTTCGGCAGTTTTAACTTCCTCGATCCCATGCATCTACTTCACATGGACGCGCCAGCCATCCACAAAATGTGCATGTCTTCTTTCCTCTAGCTTCTTCGTCTGTCTTCAATAGCGCTAACATACATACAATATCACCCCAAGCCAGCAGGGTGAACTCATGATGTGCAGTGGATCTGCATCATAATCACACCGGCCTACTAACTTAGAACAGATTGGTGAACCACTGCTCCACGATACCATCCTAATGCAGACACTACGATTGTTCTATGCACCAAGACAAAATGCTGTTGTCGGGCGTCTCTTCTTGACTAGGACTATGCTAGCACTCTTCTGAGCCCCCTCAAGACTCTCCCCAATCCCGTGCAACAGGTGTCGGCACTGTCCATCGAAGGGTCTGGGCAGGGTTAGCCCCAAAGTCCTCACACCAGAGTGACAAACCATGCGCGTCTGTCATGCATCCACTTGCGACCAACAATATTCCGGCTTAGGCCCTATACACTAAACATTCGGCACCTGCCAAGGTGGAACCACAAAGTGTTTTCTTACCTGGTGAAAAAGAGCCTTCTGTGATAAATGTATGGAAGTGGAAAACACAAAACAACACACCATGAACACACAACCGAGCTCAGTCCAGGAACGCCCGGCTGGCCAAACTCCGAACGTGCGGGGATATCAACCTCATGAGCCACAATGTGTCCTGGGGTTCAGACAAGCGCACGCGAGCGTGAACCCAGCCCCACGAGACGGATCTATCCCACGATGATGGAAAAGAGCGGGCAGGGCACGGGCGGTAGGGCTCCAGTAACCCCCCTCCCGTCATCCCAGCTGTTAAAAACCAGCTCTAGTATCCGGGGCCGTTCTTTATCTCCTGCCCACAACACAGCCTCCCTCAAGGCAGAGCTCTTCTGCTGATGGGCCAGGGAGAGGGCACTGAGAGAATTCATCAGCACACTGGGCGATGCTGCACCCAGGGCAGAGTAAAACATTCCCTACACTGGATAATCTGGGATGGGAACACAAACCTTCCTGGATTCCATGTGGGGCTGGGCAACACCAACATTCCTACCTGGATCCAGTTTGGATTGGGGAACACCAAACATTTAACTGGATCCAATTGGGGGATTGCGGAACACCACAGCATTCGTACTGGGACAAACCAATCTGGCAACGTGTAGAGGAAACACCAACAGGCAAGCCTTTTCAGCTTCCCAGCAAGGAACACCAGCCCCATCTCTCCCCACTGGACCTTCAGAGGAAATCTCCCCCTTTTCTCCAGGATCCCTGCTCCACCAGAACCACATCTGCCACTGCAGGAGGGCTGCAGCCACCATGGGATGGCACTGCCACCAACACCCTGACCCACAGGGGACAGCTGGGACCCTGACTCTGTCAGGGGTTTGGTTTCCTTGTAATACTGCAATTTTTAGTTTTGTTTTGTTTTATTTTAGTTCTTCTAATAAAGAACTGTTATTCCTATTCCCATGCCTGAGAGCCCCTTAATTTCAAAATGATAATAATTGGGAGGGAAGGGGTTTGCATTCTCCATTCCAAGGGAGGCTCCTGCCTTCCTTAGCAGACAGCTCTCATTCAAACCATGACACACACCTTGCTTCTCCCACCACTTCTAAGCACAGCATCATGTGTGGAAGAAAGGTGGGAAAAAGAACAAAAGTGGGGAAAAGCAGTTGTTTTGGGAAGCATGGCTTGCATTTTGCCTACGGTCATCCAGTAGCACGTGCTGCTCACTGGGAACAGCTTTGCCAGGAGACAGCTGATCCAGCTCCTGAATACTGCCTTTAATTTCTAAAGTGGCCCTCATGAGCTGTACAGTTAATTCTTCTACATAAACCATTTCCACTTCCATGCACAGAATGCTGCCTGTGATTTATTATTGTCCCTCAGAGGGCACACCCAGTGCAGGCAAAGAGAGCACCCAGCACATCCACTGTGGGCAAAGGACACTAAACAGCCTGCAAACAGCTCCAAGCACCCCAAGGCTGGACTGCTTGAAACAGTTGTGGAGGATATCTCAAACTGCTTCCAAAAGGAATTGTTGGAGTTCTTCTCTCCCACATGTCTCTCCCCTGATAGGGGAGGCCATTTTCCCAAATCCTTGTTCAGTAAAAAGGCAAACTGGACTCTCGGTGTTTCTCATTCTCCAGGTTGTTTGTCATTTTCTGATAAGTAATTTCTGCACACCAGGCTTTACGCAAGCTTGCAAGAGGAAGAAAAGACACCAAAAAGCCTCCAACACACAGAATCAAGGATCTCTTAAAGATAATTCACCCAATTATCACCAAGAACAGACATTATTTCTACTTTTCTACCAATAACTAACTAAATTTCTATTCACATGACACTGTGGCAAATTGTGCCCAAGGTCGTGTGTCCCCAACACATCAGAATATGGAGCAGATGAAGGAGAAAGAAGCCTAAAACCCACAAGGATCCTCCAGCTTGTCTTCATCAACTTACCTAACAAACCCAAAAATCTAAATTTCTCACCCTGTGATAAATTACATATTATGCTATTATCTAATTTACATTCTTGAAAGTCTGTTTCATCCCAGAGCCTAGGAAGCCCTTTCCACGGACAAAGGTTAAAATTAGGATTTGTCAGAGGGTTTGGATCCCTTAAAACATGCAGAGAAATCTCTGCATTCTGGGTTCCAACAGGAATGTCCCCTCTCAGCACTGAAATCCAGCATACAACACCCCTGGGCTTCATCCAGAGGAGTGCAGTCAGGATATGCATTTTTGCCTGTGTGCTCACAGTTGGGATTGAATTCTTATCCATGAAAAGCATTTTGGGGTTCTTCCTGGTGTTAGGAAAATTAATCCACAAACACCAGAGGTCCAGAAAAGAGACAGAGGAGTCCTGTTACTTTATTTGAATAAAGAGAGAGGCCATGGGGCATTCCCCTGGGGTCTTTCCAATTTTTAGAGGATGCAGCCTCCTTTTTATCCCAATTTCCTGACTGCATTTCCCTCTCTCTTTCCACACTGGCTGAGGGACTTGAGAGGTACAGACTGCCCAGAACACCTGATACCTAAGATTCCCCTCTAATGTACAACCCTTCCTTTTAATTTTTAATTCTTATGGAATTTATAGTTTCTCCCCATTGTTTCTTTCATCTTTCAATATCCAGTTTCATTCATCAGCAAACCTACAGTTTGTTTGCAAAGGCAATTTTTTTTTTTTTTTTCCAATTCATCAATCAGTGGAAGCCTTCCCATTGTTTCTTTTATGTCTGAGTGCTGGTTTAATCTACCAGCAGACCCACAGCTTGTGTGTAAAGACAAATCCCTCATTCCTCTCACTGGCCTTTGAGAAAGGACCATCTCACAGTGCCTCTGCAGTCAGGGAGCACTTGCAGAGGTAGGCACATCTTTCTGCTCTTCTCTGACTCCAAGCAAGACAGATCAAGTGACCCAAAACTTCAGACAGAGGTTTTGTAGTCTGTGGCTGGCAGAACTGGAATCAAAGGCAGCCTTTCATTTGTCAAATGAGACCTCCCTGTGATGCTACCAAGCATTATGGCTCCTGAAGAAAGAATGGAGGTGTGGTGACATGCACAGACCAACATGTTATGTTGGTTTGCACAAAGAAATGGTAATGACAAATGGTTTCTTAACACCATTCTGAAGATCAGAGTAAAGCTCTGTCCCTCTTTTAAAGGACAAACACATCACCTCCATGATTTCTTGCTCCAAGTGCAGTCCTCTGGTGATGTACAACTTGCTTGGGAATTGCCCTGTTGGGGTTTCTTTTATCAGCAAATAACACCACTCACAAACAATACTCCTTTAAACAGTCCTAAGGTTACTAAAACAAAGTCCACGAAACAAATGCAACACCAGAATTATGACAGGCCTGGATGGATGGGTTTAACCTACTCAGAAGCAGTAGTCTGTAATTTTGTCACTCCTCAATAAATACACTCTAGTCAGGACATGCCAGCACCTCCATCCTCTCCCCCAGCTTTCCGCCCTCACCTCCTCAGGTACAGCAGGATTAGGAAATACCACACAGCTCCTGCTCTCCCCATGTCCAGCCACTCTGGTACTGGGCCTTCCCATATTTTCATCTTCTGTGTTCACCCTCAGCCTGCTTCCCTTCCTCACCCATGCAAGAGTAAAGTAATTAACTCTTAAAATCAGTTTACTACAAAGGCAGAGAGTCCTCTCTCTTCCATACCTTGATTTTTTGGGGATGCATCTGTCTGCCATCTCCAAAGAGCTCTCCAAAGAGCAAAGTCATCTCCAAAGAGCTCAACCCCAGGTGGATTTTGGGCATGGAAAATACCAGGTCAGACATGGAGAGCTACAAAGAGCAGTGACGTCCAGAGGCAGAGACAAGTAATTCCCATGTAATATCGAGAAATATCAGTCTTAGCTACTTCTTACACAAAATAATAAATATTGCAAGGAAGTGTGCTGGCTTGAGCAAACGTTGTCATTTTGCAGTTGATTTAAGAGCACCAAATTGAATTTGAAAATGTTATTATGAGAAAGGTTAAAAAAATAAATAAATTTGAGTAGATATAGCCTTAGGGGCTATTTCAATTTTCTCTGGGCCAGCTTGCTCACTCCTCAGAGTCAATGTAGATCAAAAGAATAATTTATAAGCTTTAATGAGAATATTGATTTTTAAGGTTCATTCTATTCATGTGAGCTGGGAGGGGGGTGATGGAGGAAGGA
Organism: Certhia americana; assembly: GCA_018697195.1. Lineage (NCBI taxonomy): Eukaryota > Metazoa > Chordata > Aves > Passeriformes > Certhiidae > Certhia > Certhia americana. The sequence continues at coordinate 106,073,120 of CM031859.1, forward strand.
GCCCTGCAGGCTGTGCTCAGAGCCTTGTTGGAGGCTATAAACCTTCCTGGGACACAGAGAGCCCATGCTGGGATGGGGAAGGTTCTGGATTGCAGCACAGACCCTGCTGCCAGAAAAGACAGGCATCAGTGTTTCCAAACAACTCACCGCCTAATTTGTACTTATGCAAAAGAGCTGTCCCACAACACAAATCATCGAGCAATTAACATGCAACACTCCAGCACAACTCTCCATTGCTTGTTGTTGAACTATCTTCAATGCCATTAATGAGAGCTAATTAAATCAATCAAGTCCCCCCGCCATACCCAAGCACGACTGGAGCGCTATCAGATCGGGAGCGCTTTCTCAGGCACTGGAAGCATCAAGACACACATTTATCATGCTGTCCTCCCAGCATACATCTGCTCTTACTGCTGTGTGTCTCATTTATCACGTGTTGTCACCGTCCCTGCCCTCAGTACATCTCGGTGTCAATTAATTCTCCCCCATGTGGCCTGGGCGCATCGCGCAGAATGATCTCCGTCTTAATCTCCATCCCCACCCTGCAGCCCCCAGCCACCTCCCCCAAAATTACCTGGCTATGGCCACAACCTCTCTGTGTCTTTATTGCAAGTTATTAAACCCCCAAACCACCTTTTCAGAGGAAGCAGTGGAGGTTTGTGTTTCTTTCTCCCTCTCTTCCCTCAGGCTTGATGGGATATTTGCAAGGCAATTCACCAAAATAAACTTTCCCTGAGAAGAGTTTCCAGGAAAACCCCTGGAGTGGATAACCGCTGTGGACCTTCAAAATGCGTTTTGTAGTTGATGAACATTCAAATAACAGATTTCTCTCCACGTTTTCAGTACTAGACAATGGCATTTCTGGTGTACCAGCAGCCCATGTGCCTCCTGCTCCATTACCATGAGCGTGCAGGGGAAGGAAAGCCTTTCTTTAAACAGGAGCCTCGTCTCTCATTATATTTTAACATTTGGTCTCTATTTATGTTTCTGCGCTATCTGGCTAACTCTCCCTTTTATTTACAAATCAGCTAAATTAATGTGTTTTAATTTCAACACTCGTTGTTTATTTTAGAGATGGATCAGTTGGCGAAGAGAAGAAACCCTGCTTAAACAGAAAGCAGCACCAGCTCCAACACCACATACACACTTGTCCTTATTCAATAGCAGACCTAAAATTAGTGGATTTTTGACTTCACAGACGTACCTTGTGGCATTTTGTATTTTTAATTGTAAAAATACTGACTTGCAGGTCAGAGGAGGAGCAGATAACTAATGCAGAGTTAATTTCATGCCAGCCCTTGGCCATGGAAGCGCATCCCCTGCCAGGTCATCATGGAGAAGAGAGATAGGTTAAAGTTTCCCAGACAGAAGGACATGGAGGGAGCACATGCATGGAAGTTGGGAGCCCCTGGGAAGAGCCATGCTGAGAATCTGTGTGGAGTCCCACTCCAAAACAAAAACAGCTACAAAAAGGACACCTCGTAAAGGTAACAGCAGTGAGCCACAAGCCAGAAATTTCTACAAGAGGTGTAAATGCCCAGATGAATTTGCAGGTGGCTTTATCCTGGCTCTGTCCACACAAGGAGTAATAGGCATATAAATAACCCTTATGGTTGATTTCTCCAAACCCAGCACTCTGGGGAAAAAAAAAAATCAAAGTAATGCTCCAAATAAACTGCCTTACACTGGCATGAGACAGACTCAAGGCTAAACAGGGGATCAGTTCTTACCCCTCTGTGCAAAAGGCTTTCAGAGCCTCACCACTGTCACACAGCCAGGAATAATAATTTGGGTGATTATTATTAATTATTATAGCTGTATGCAGGCTCCCAGCAGAGATGAAGGCCTTGGGATCCCTTTTCACCCATCATCCAGCTGCAGAGAGGAGGTCAAGGCTTTCTATGGCAGAAGACATGACACCATAGCATTAGGAATCATCACAGAGGAAAGCAAGCAGCGTTTTCAGACCTCTCTGGGTACAAAGAATGAAAGAAAAAAGGCATTTTCTTTCCTTCCTCCATACCCAATTCCTCCCACCACTGAGCACACAAAATTAGAGGTGCTGCAGAGGAGATGAACAGAGCATTTCCCTGCTTTAGCATTGCTACTCAAAGAGGAGCAGCCAAGCATTCCTTAGGAAAACATTCAAGGGAGCTGACCACAAAGCAGAAAATCTCAAAAAAACAGGTGGAAACACCAATACATTTGCAGAATTTGCTTATTCTGGTTTTTGCAGGTTGTCATCCTTCCTCCCCCATCTGAAAATATTAACTTTTTGCCAATCCCAGGTTTTCTGTTGAGAAAGTCATATGGGGACTGAAGCCTCACTTCTTGGGGTAATGACCACAGAGACCTGACATCCAAACACCAAGTTCCCCATTGTGCTACATCTCACAGAGAAACTTCAGTCCTGATCCCACCATATCAGTTTGCTCATCTAATGCATCCCTGCACCTCTGTGTTCTGCTGCAGCAAATTTAAGGCTATGGCAGACTTGTTCATCGAATAAATTCGTTTGACTGCACAGGTCTGTCCAGCTTCAGAGAGGATCAATGAAATTCTTTCCTTGGAGGAAGGAGTTTGATGAAATTCTTGGTTCAATCCTCCTAATATCATTTAGTTGAGTAAATTTATGTGACTAAAAGGATTCTGTCAGTTGAAGGCATTTCATCAGGTGCACACACATAATTCTAGTGACAAAGTGATTTTTTGTCAACAAAACGCTGCCTGGCACACGTACAGAAGTTTGTGTAGCAGTGAGAGAGTACACAGTAAAGGCAGGAATCAGATCATGAAGATTATGCTGTTATAAAGAGAAAAGAAGGAGAGGAGAATTATCTGTTTGGTGCCAGACTGTGGGAAGTAGTTTACATGAAAGGAAAAGGAGTTTACAAGGCAGCATCAGCTTCCTATGGGCCTTTACCGCCAGCATAAATCAAATCACCGACACAAAGCCACGGTCACATCGCATGGGGGTTTCGCTTCCTACTCTGCTTTTGATCCTGCAGTTGGTAGATCTGTTTAATGTGCTAATTGCAAACTCCTCTGGTCTTTATCCAATATTTTTTTTCCATTCATTGGTGTGTCTGGCATCAGAAACGCGCGAATAGGGCGGCGGAACTCTTCCGCCTGTTGCGTAGCGTCACGCCTTCATCTAGCCGGCTTTGAAAAAAAGCACCAGGAGTTGAACCTCAGCCCCAAGTCTGAAAACTCATGGGTATTGCAAGTAGAACCCTCTGGGCTGAGTGTCTGGGGCCCAGCAGCCACAGCACCATAGAATGGTTTGGATTGGAAGGGACCTTTAAAGGCCCTCCTGCCCAACCCTCTTCCAACAGGCAGGGAAAATTTCCACTGGACCAGGTTGGACAGAGCCGTGTGCAGCCTGGCCTTGAGTGTTTCATGGGATAGGTCTTTGGCCAGGACAGGGCACAGAGGGCAGGCAGCTGTATCAAGTAATTCAGAAGCACAGGGAAAAGGAGAAAAAGTGGGGAGAGAGGATTTAGGTGCTCAGTTCTAAGGAAGTGAGGATGCAAGGGGCAATAAGAAGCAAGGAAAGGAGTTTCTTACAGCAAAAATGGAGTTCACACACATTAAAAAAACCCCCAAAAACCCCACACAAAAGCAGCTGTGAAGTTAGCAGCAGAGAACAGAACTATTAAACATCACCTGTACTCAAAGATGCTGGCAGGCAGAGGAAGGAGGAAATCTCAGAGCAGATTTATTTATCTGATGGAAGTGCTTTTGATTTCCCATTCGTGCAGGAGCACCAGCAGGAACGCCCAGCTGGGGAGAGGCCAAGCAGTGCACGTCAGTGTTTGCACATCCACAGCAGGGTGAAGCAGCTTCTCCTGAGCCTTCCGGGTGCTACAGAAACCTTTTCCTTTCCTGATCCTGGAGGGCAACAGAGCAGCAAGGGAGAGGGCTCCAGAGCTCCGTGGTCAAGTCTTATTTGTGACATGAAAGGACATGAGGTTTCTGCAGGACTTAGGAGCTGAGATTTGTCTACCTCCTGCTGAGGTTTCCTGCATTCCCCAGCCCTTGCCATTTCCTCCTCTGCCTCACAGTGCCATGCAGCAACTCTAACTCACTGACCCATCTCTTCCAGCATACCCTCTCTCCAAGTTACCCTGTAAAGCTCTTCACTGCTACAGTACTTCTGAAGCCTTTAAGCTGTACTTGGGAATTTGCAAGGGGAACTGAAATCTTGTGATAGGAGGAGCTTAACAAAAAAGCCCTGGTTTCACATCTGGCAAGCAGGGTTTACATATCTAGGTAAGTATCATCCAGGAGAGAAATTAAATCAGTTGCATCCTTCTCCCTCCACTTCAGCTGAAGCAGTAATGAAGAAAAATCCTCACAAACTAGCCACTGGCAACAGGAATCACTTGTCTGCTATTGATCCACAGTTGGATTTAATGGGGTGGAAAAGCAGGCATAGGTCCCTCTCTAGGTTTGGAAAATCTCACCTCATCCTTATAGGTTCTGCTGACCCTCTCCTGCTTCCATGTGCATGCCCAGCTGCCTGTGTATTTCAGCTCCAGGTGCCCTGAGGGGGTGGCTATACCCCGAGAGGCAGAACTACTCACGAGAGAGAAAAGTCCTCAGGACTTGTGAGGAGGGGAGTTTGTTCAGTTCTGTGCTCAGTCGCTGAACCCAAGAGCCTGCAGGTTTAATCTCAGTCTGCCACAAAATGGGTAGACATTCAGAATTCATCGAGCAATTTTTGCAGACTCTCACACGCAAACATTTGCTTTGGAAAAGGAGTTGCTCCTTGCTCTGCTTGCTGACATTTGCATCTCTACACCAATAATTGAAAGCTGCAGCCTCACCACAAAACACCTTGAAATTTACGACTATTGTCATCGACAGGAACTGCAAAATTAAAATCCAAGACCCTCCCTCCCATAGGTTTTTTCACCCACAAGCCCAGCTCTGCCTAAATCATGCAAGAGCCATAAACGGGAGCCACACGCACTGACCCATAAATCCCAGCTGTCCTGTCTCCCCAGCTTAATGCCAAGTGATAAAGATGCCCCAGAGTTTATGTGGCTCCCCATTTTGTTGATTGTACACATAAATAAAACCACAGTGATCTCATTTGAGTCCCTTAACCAGCAGAAGCAGGAGCTGGGAGCCCCAGCCAGTCTGGCTGCAATGACTCTGGGTGATTTTTGATTGAAGCTGACTATTAGTGGATACAATTAAGATGCTGCTGCGGTTTAAAGATGAATTGGCCATGCAGCAACAAATTGTGAATGCTTATTGCTGCCATGCTGAGGCAGGTAATCAGGGAATGAAGCTGTAATTGTGGCACCTCTTGTTTTGCTCCTGCTGGAGCACGGAACGCGAGATTCAATTTAACAAACAATTTGCCACACAGCTCATCCCTGCTGGGTGGGAAAGCAAGGCTTGCTGGTGAGGTTTCCTTGGAGTTCTGCTCCTTTTTAAACTGTTATGAGCAAAACTGGACCTTGCTTTAACCTTTGCACCAAAGCAGAAAGGAAGAGCAGAAGCCCCAGAGTATTGCTGACGGTGTATTTGAGAATTTATCTTGGGCTTCATCCAGAGAGGATAAAAAAAGAAACCTCATGTACTGGAAAGTATCATCATCTTTTTTGATACTTTTTGGGTCTTTCTGAGCTTCTCTGGAGAAACCAGAGGCTCCATTTGGAGCAGCAAATGCCAGCTTGGGCAAGTGGGGAGGCCTTTATATACACCCAGAGCTGCTCTGCTGCTGCAGGAGACTCAGGTTACAGCCCCTGGATGATCTTGAAGCCAAATATCCTCTTTTTAACCCCCACAAGGGAGGGAAGGACCAATTGAAGCAGCAGCTCCTCAGCAGCTGGCTCTCATCCTGCTTCAAGGGAAAGAGTGCCGAGATGCTCTGCAGGGCTCAAGGGGCTATCATTTAAAGGACTCAAAAAATAATTAAACCAGAGATCTCTTGGGTCAAACTCACAGAGCAGAGCTTCCTTAGCTTTGTTTACCCCTCTTTGGGATCCATCCTTACACACAACCACTGTCTCCAAGTTCCTAGTTCAAACCTGACTTCTCCAACAAAGCCAGTTCCATGGAGGAGATACAGTCAGGCCTTACAAACCCTTCCTGTTTCACTGTTGTTAGAGAATCATAACCACACAAGTAACTTCCTTAAACCCCCAAATCTCAGGGATTTTATTGTGTTTCTTTAAGGCTAAACATGTTTGGAAATCTCAGAGCCAACCAGGACCAGCTGCTGTCGTTACTTTAGGATGTAGACATTGGCATTGCCTTTTTTGTCAAAGGAAGGACAAAGAAAGTTGTTCCCTAATTGCTAATCTGACCTTGAAAATGAGGGCATCAGCTGTACAGAGAGGCCTCTCTGTTTATCAGTTTGCAAGTGGCTCAGTTTTTCCTCCTCACAAACATGCAGGGGTCCCAGAAATCAGAGAGCACACGGGAATGCTCAGTGGTTGGCAACTACAGAGGCTCTGATGGAAGCCTTAAAGAAAAGAAAAATGAAAAAAACCCAAAAACCATCTTCTCTTTTCCTTCTGTTTTTTTTTTTTTTTTTTTAGTTTTTGTTTTTTTGTTTTTTTTTTTTTTTTTTCTCTAAGTACTGCTGTTTGTGGTCTGCAGAGGACATCTTGCCTACAAGCATTTTGTGGGACCCAGCATCACCTGGATCCTGCTCTTCACCCCTTATCAGCCTCAGAAAAGCCCCAGGGCAGTCAACACTACAATTTGATGGTACTTCAGGTGCAAAGGAGTGAAAAACTCATCTAATTAAAATTTATCGTTTGTATGGAGGCAAGAGCTGTGTGTTCTGACAAAGCAGGCAGCAAAGAAGCACAAAATGTTTTGCAATTTGTGTGTGAGCAGTGCTGGATAGCTGGGGGGGAATGAGGGTGGTTTTCTTTTAAGAGAATGATCTGGACTTTGAGAATGCTCCTCTCCAACATCTCCCAGGCAGAGCTTTCCCTTGCCCAAATGTCTTGTAAGAGACCAAGCCCTGGCCCAGATGTGGTATCCATTACTGAGGCAAGATAATGCCTCCTTCTTAACTCTTTAATTAAATAGCCACCATTGCAGGTAGCTATGAGGTTTCCTTTGTTGCTGTGTTGTTACAAAAACCCCTTTTTTTTGTTTTTTTATACTTACTCTTAAGTAGCTATTGGCCTCTCCCAAGTGACAATAAATAAATAAACATATCCTTTCCACCTTCAATTAGTTAGTCTGCATCTTAGGGAATTTTTGCACACAGGTTCCAAGCAAAAGAGGCCTCTGTGTCCCGAAAGGCTCCCATCTTTGATACCCCGAGCTGGCTAGGGACAGACACTGCACATCTATCCTTCCTTTCTGACACAGGTGGGTCATGTTCAGCACTCTGCTGTACAGCCAGGCAGGGAAATCAGGCAGAGCAAGGTCGAACGGCTCACCTTGTAAACGCTGGCATGAATACTTAATCTCTCTCCTGTGAGTAGTCTCTCCAGCTTCAATACAGCTGGGGATGTTTAATCAAGAGGAGAGATCTTTAACCCTCTGCCTGCCTCCAAGGGGAGGGAGGCAGAGAGCACGGTCCTCCCCCTGAGCCACCCCCCAGCTGCAGCAGCACAACTCCAGCACCAACCTCACCACCACCACCACCACATTTTTAGTTTTTTAGTTACACAGAGCCCTCAGCAGAGCTGAGTCTTGCTGCTTTTCACATGCAGAAGGTTGCAGTCACATTTCCTGGCAAATCACTCCCGTTTTCCCAAGCCCTAGACACAGCAGTTAACGTTCTCCAGTTCAATAAACCATCAATTCTACCACCACAAAAGGAAACACTCTAAAAAAACCCCCAAAACAACAACAAACCTCAAAACAACCTCACACAATAAAAAGCAAAAAAAAACCCCACCCCAAAGCCCCTTTACCCCTTCAGGCTTGCTCTCTGCAACATGGGTGAGTTGCCAGGCTCTGCAGAGATGTCACAGGTCTCCCACCCAGGATAAAACTCATGGGTTCCCCAACCTGAAGCCACTGCAGATCAGGCAACACTAAGTCCATCCCCACCTCCAGCTCCCCCCAGCCTGGGCCAACTACTGAGTGATTTAGGGACCCCTCCTTTTCTTCCTCCTCCTCGTTCTCCTCCTCATCATTGTGCAGCCTTGCCCCAAACCAGCCATTGCTTCTGAAAGTAGCAGGTGACCTCCTTAAGGACACCTTCCTGTGCTGCCCCTTCAAGACACAGAGGGGGCCCCAGGGCTGAGCTTCAGTAAGAATCACTAAAAATAGAATTTGTGCCCTAGTTAGAGCTGAGGAAAAGCAATTCCCAAGTCAAGCTGCTCAGGTTCATCATATGGAAACACAAGCCCTGCTGAATCATAATCCACCGGTTTTATCTTCTTGGGGCAGGAGACAAAGTTACACTAAAAATGTTGTCTGCAGACATCTCTATTTGGAAACAAATGCATATGTTGCTGCACTAAATTGTCTCAGCTAAAGGAGATGGAAATTAGATCATTTAAAAGCAGAGAGCTCTCCCGTATTGTTTCAGCAAAATCATCTCTTACATAGCCAGGCAAGGGGCTCATTTTTGGGGAAAACAAACACATCTTTTACGATTATGGCCACTCAAAGCTGTTTCTTGCACACTAAATTGTCACACGTGAAGGATCAATGGCGTTCTCAGATGATGATTTAATTAAAAACTACTCCTTTCTCCAAGTTAGATCTGCAAAATCTCTCTGAATGGCTGATGGATGATTTGCTATTACCTTGCCTGCTTTCTTTCTAATATTTTTTTCAGAATTTTAATTGCTGCCATTTGAGGATTATTGATTACCTGTAATTGCTCCTTTTCTCAGGCATCTCCCTCGTTATCTGCAGCTATGTGATCTCTGCAGAAGACAAAAGCAGAGTGCTTCAGGACCTAATGGTTTTCCTTGGCTGTTAATGAACCCTGTTAAGTTGATACCTGGACGCTGCAGTGGCCTGAACTTTGAAAGTGGACGAGTCAGAAAATTCCTTTTCCTTAAGAAAAAACACTAAAAGCACCAAAAGACCTTTTCATATGCCAGTCACATTAAACAGAAACTAGACCAATGATGCCTTTACAGCACGGGACACTCCTGAGTAGGAAATAAAATCCCCCTCTGCTTTCCAGAGCAGGATTCACTTCACACTGATGCCATTCCCACAGGCATCGAGGGATGCAAGGGACACCCACCAGATCCAGAGGAACTGAACCAAAGGGGGTTTTATTTTTTAAACTCCTAATTCTGTCTGCTCACATCAGCCCATTAGACAAATAGATTTGCTCAATTTACCAGTGCTCAGCTCACAACCTGCAGAGAGCTCGGACCTGGTTCTGGATTCTGCAGGAGCTGGAGACACAGGGTTGTTTCCCACCCCTTTGTCTTATTTACAAATCAAATTCCATGGAAATATTTAAAACATACAGCAGAATCACCCAGTGCAAAGCTCATTTTCTTCCTTAGGTCTTTTTCTTTGCATTTCAGGTACATTTAAAAGCCCACACCTTTCAAAATGCAGGGTCAAAAATGCTGTTACACAGGGAGCATCAAATGCAACAAGCATGAAGCTGCCCTTTGATGAAGGTTTAAGGTAATACTTTCAGTTTAGTCTGGGAATTATGATCTCAGACTATCAGCAAATGATCCTGCTAGGGTTGCTCTGATAATTCTGGTGTGCTTTAATATAAAGATAGTGTGATTAAACAAAAAAAAACCACCCTGCGTCATTAATTCCAGAGCAATTATTTTTAGAAATTGATCATCATCTAGGTGGGAGCTCATTACCAGATTTCATCTAGAAATAAGTTTTTGACAGTGTGTACCTGCCCACAAGACTTAAATAACAAAAATCTATGAAAAGGGATGGTAGAAATTTGAGAACTTTTCCCTTTAATTTTTTTTTTTTCCCCCCAGTGTGCCTTGACACTGACCTGCAGCCCAGTGGGGAGAGCAACACCACACTCAGCTCTGCCCTGGCCCTGGCCCTGTGCCAATGCAGTGTCCCCAACACAGGTACCACCGTGCCAAGGGAAATCCCTCTCATCCACAGACTGCATGAACATCCCTCTCTGCCCTGGGAAGATTGGAGACAAGGAGCTGGGAGCAGGTGGAGGCTGCAGAAGAGTGACAGTTCTCTCACTCCCACGTGTCTCTCCCCCAATAGGGGAGGCCTTTTCCCAAGTCCTTTTTAAGTAAAAAGGCAAACTGGACTCTTGGTTGTTCTCGTTCTCCAGGTTGTTTATTATTTTCTGATCAGCAATTTCTGCACACCAGGCTTTATACCAGCTTGGAGCACAGAAGAAAAGGCAGCAAAAAGCCTCCAACACACAGAACCAAGGATCTCTTAAAGATAATTCACCCAATTATCACCAAAACCAGACATTATTTCTATTTTTCTACCACTAACTAACTAGATCTCTATTCAGATGACACTACACTGCAGCAGATTGTGCCCAATAGTCCTGTGTCTCCAACACTGCAGAATTTGGAGGAGATGAAGGAGGAAGAAGCCTAAAACCCCACAAGGATCCTCCAGCTTGTCTTCATCAACTTACCATCCTAACAAACCCAAAAATCTAAAATTCTCACCCTATGATAAATTCCATATTATGCTATTATCTAATTTACATTCTTAAAATTTCTGCTACATGCCAGAGCCTAGGGAGCCCTTTCCATGGATGAAGGTTAAAAACAGTGTTTGTCAGAGGGTTTGGATCCTTCAAAACGTGCAGAGGAATATTCTCTGCATTCTGGATTCCAACACAACACTTTTGCCTTTTCATGGCTTGACACTGCCCCGATGCCAGGCACCCTTGAAAGCCACTCATTCACTCACTCTCCCCTGCCACAGCTGGGCAAAGGAGAGGGAAAAAAAAAAATTAACAAAGGGTTCATGAGTGAGATAAGGACCAGGAGAAAACACTGCAAGGGCCAAACAAGCTCAACTTAGATTGCAAAGTGGATTTGTTACTACCAGAGTCAGAGGAGGATAATAGGAAGTAAAATAAGCCTTTCTTTAAAAGACCTTCAGCCCCCCAGCCTCTCCCTCCTTCCCACTGACAGCTCTGGGAGACAGGGCAGGGAGGTTTGGGTCAGTTCATCACTGAGATTTCCTTCAGCTGCCCAGGGAGAGGAATCCTTCCCCTGTGAGGCCATGGATTCCTCCCAAGGGAGACAGTTCTCCATGAACTTCCCTGGCATGGCTCCACTCTCACAGCAGCAGCCAAACTGCCCCTGCTGCAGCGTGAGCCCCTCCTAGGGACACACAGTTCCCCCAAAACTGCTGGGGTGGGGGTTCTCTGCTGCCAAGGGCTGCAGCACTCCAAGGTCAGTCTGCTCCAGCCTGGGAGCAGGGAACCCCCTCTCCACTGGGTCTCCCACTGGGTCACAGCCTCCCCCAGGCACCCACTGCTCTGGTGTGGGTGTCCTCCAGGGGCTGGGGGGATCTCTGCATTCCCAAGGATCCCTACAGAAGATCCAGAGTGGATCTTTGCATCCTCATGGATCCCAAGGGGCTGTGGGTGGATCTCTGCATCCCCCATGGATCCCCAGGGGCTATGGCTGGATCTCTGCATCCCCCACGGATCCCCAGGGGCTATGGCTGGATCTCTGCATCCCCCATGGATCCCCAGGGGCTGTGGCTGGATCTCTGCATCCCCAGGGGCTGTGGGTGGATCTCTGCATCCCTGTGCATCCCCATGGCTGCAGGGCACAGCTTCCTCACCATGATCTCACCACAGGCTGCAGTGGAATCCCAGCTCTGGTTTCTGGAGCACCTCCTGCCCCTCCTTCTCCACTGCCCCTGGTGTCTCCACATTGTTTCCCTCAGATATTCTCACCTCCTCCTCTTCTCTGGCTAGAAAAACACCTGTGTGCCCTTTGTTTTGACTTTTTTTTTTCCTTAAATATGTAATCTCAGATGCATTACCAACATCACTAATTGTCCCAATCTTGGCCAGCAGTGTGTCCATCTTCAGAGCCATCAAGGATTGGTTCTGCTGGACACGGTGGAAGCTTCCAGCAGCTTCTCACATGGAGCCACCTCTGTGGCCCCCCCAGCCACCAAAACCCATTCTGTACAAACCCAACACATCCCTGCAATGGGCTCCCAGATCCAGCAAACCTTCCCGTGGCACAACCACTTGTAAAGGATGCTGGAGATGCAAATGGAAGTGGAGCAGGCGGCAGGGACACGTGTGAAGAGAATCTTGGATCTCTGATCCAGTTGGAAAAGACAGCTGGGGTAGGCAGCTAATTGGGAGCCATGGGAAAAGCTTTCCCAGCTGCAGGCAGCAAGCAGCTCAGGGAGAAAGGAGCTACAGGTTTTCTGCAAGGAAAAGCTGACTGTTAAATTGAGTGTAGTACTGGTGGTAAATGCATTTCATCGCCAAATTACGTATCTATAAAAAAGTACAACAGAGGAAAATAAGAAGAAAAGTATGTGTCAAGCTTTTTGGGCCTTTTTTTCACTTCTCTAGGGTAAATTTTCTTCTAGTACATTGGCAGATACAGCACAGGTGGGAATATTTTCACCTAAATAACTCCCAGTAGGCTGAAGCAATTAATTTTCTTTTTTTCTTTCTTTTTTTTCAATAAATACTGAGACTTATTTAGTAAAAATGATGGTCAGGACAATGGTTTTGTTTCATAACAATGTGATGATTTTTTTTTTAATACACATAGAACCAATTCTTATAGTTCTACATCCTGAAAAAGAGTTGTTTATTCTGTAGAGAAAGATAAAGATTAACCATTAATTTCTGGTGTGACCTTCATTATTAAATCTCTGCTCTGCAGAGAGCAGCAGACACTCTTAAGGCATGTGCTGGCAACTTCAGCTGCCTTTACTCTTGAGTGCTTCAGTCCCACAAAGCAAGACTGACATCAAAACCAAGGAAAAAAAGACCATGAAAGGAATGAAGAAGTTCTTCTGGGTACAGACATCACCTTAAAAAGCTGGGCCCTCCAGTCAGTGTGGGTCATGCATTTAACAACTGAAGTGACTTAAAGAATTAAGTGGGGACAGATTCCACTTATTTTCACAATAAAGCAACATTTGGAAAGTTATAACAGAGCAAAACGTGGCATAGAAATAGAGGGGCAAAGAAGGAAGGAAGGGTTGGAAGGAAGGAAGCAACAGAGGATTTCACAGTGGTCTCCTTGAAGGCTCACTGTAAATATTACCCCTGTCCACCTTGGGGAATTTTCTTGCAGTGCTTTGGCAAATCATCTTTTTTTTTTTTGTTGTCATCAAAATATGTTTCAAAGGATTTATTTTTTATTTTTATTTCATGTGATTCCAACTCAAAATCTTGGTTTGAACCCTACTTCTTTGGAAGGCAATCAGAATTTATTTTTGCCTTCAGTCAGGCCAGCGTTGGGCTGACAGGAAAGTGGATGGACAATGAGTAGGGGTATTGTGCACACCTCTGTATGGAGAGCAGAGGAGATAAAAGTCACTCCTGTGACTGCCATTGGGGATTTAGTGAGGCTTGAGATGGTCCCACAGGGAGGGACAGGGAGGGCCTTGTTCACATCATCTCATGTGCCCAAATTAAGAGGCAGACACAGGGAGGTTGTTGATGTCTTCTCCCAGGTAAAAAGTGCTGGGACAAGAGGAAATGGCTTCAAGATGCATCAGGGGATCTTCAGCTTGGGTATCAGGAAAAATTTCTCCACTGATATAGTTGTTAAGCATTGACCCAGGCTGCCCAAGGAAGGAGTGGAGTCACCAGCCCTGGAGGTATTTAAAAGCCATGTAGATGTGGTGTCTGGGGACACCAGTTAGTCGTGAGCCTGGCTGGGCTGGACTCTGATGATCTTAGGATTCCAACCCAAACCATTCCTTGATTGTGTAAGAAAGAGGAGTGATGCAGAACACTCACACTGGAGAGCTGGCTGTACTAGACAGGCATCTATATTTGATGCACAAATTCAAATGATGTTGATGCCTTAACTTTTAGCTTTTTTTTTTAGGGTTTTTTTTTTTTTTTTGTGTGTGTGTGTGTGTGTTTTGTTGTTTTGGGTTTTTTTGTTTTTTGTTTTTTTTCCTTAGTTATATTTTTTACACTCTGGGCTGTTTTGGTGGGTAGTTTTAGGTTTCATATTCAGTGCTACTGAGCTCTCTTCACACAGCAGACAGACAAAACAATTCCTTCTCTACTTTGACACCAAGGACAACTTTCAGGCCCAAGAACAAAACCAAGGGTGAAGTGAGAAGGAAAACCAAGGAGGATGGAGCTTCCTAACCTGGAGCTGGAATTGCACAATGAACTCCAATGTGCTGATGGAGCAGAACTTATCAAAGTGTGAGCCCTGGTGCTGAGGTGTCCATTCTGTGCCCATTTTGGGGTCACTTTGGGTGTGTCCCAGCTGGGGTCTTGTGCTGCCCAGGTGTGCCCAGTGAGGCCTTTGAATAAATCCCTGCTTTATCCTTTTGCTCTGGCTGGGCTCTGATCTAGGCTAGCCTCCAGAAGACATTACTGTGAACATGAAACCTGTCCCTGGTGTGACACAGTTAAGGCAAGGGCACACATTTGACCACCTGACTGAGCAATGCGGAAGCACATCCACTGCTAACTGAAGTAATACATCAAGCCTTGGCTTGATTTACCAATAACCTGGAAAAAAATCACCTTGTGGGATGGGAGAGCAGCCACTAGGTGGGATAACAGCCTAGCAGGCAATGTGCCTGGGAGATGCATACATCCAGCCTTGGGCTCACAGGGGTCCCACAAATAAATCCCTGTGCTCTGTGTCAAACCTGCCTAGGGCAGGGAGTAGGTTTAGGAGACCTCAACATGCCTTGAAATATTCATACATGTCCTCTGTTGCTGCTTTGTTCACATTCAAGTGTTTTTATAGCTGTACTATTGCACAGTTCCATAACTGAACTTGCCACATTTTCAAACATCCTAGCAGGGCTGTTTCAGGGTTTGAGCAGAAACTGTAATGCCACAGTAAAAGAAATGGACAAAAAACCTGAAATCAAAGTATCTGGTTTAATTTGCATCAGAAGGAATATGACCTGTATATTTTTCTCCTATGCTTAATAAGTAGTAAGGAGGAAAAAAAAGTGATAGTCCCACTTTAATATTTACAAGACATCTTTCATGAAGCCTTAATGACATTGTTTATAAAAAATGCATTAACTGCTCTGTTTTGCTTCAGGCAGGGGGGATTCTTTACAGGATAGGCAGCTTAATTTGGGTCTTAACAATGACAACCTTCCAGGAATTAACGTATCTGGGAGACGAACTCCCAAGCAAAGATGTACGAGCAGGAGCTTGGCCTTTGCACGTGACTGTTCTTAGGGAGAAAGGAAGAGGTTTTATTTCTCCTTACAGTTTTAAGCAGATGAGAAAGCTTCCCAAAAGAGCAGGAGGGAAGCCACCTGCTAAGTAGGGCATGTAGTGACAGGACAAAAGGGAGTGGCTTCTACTGTCAGAGGGCAGGGTCAGATTAAATATTAGGAAGGAATTCTTTCCTGTGAGGGTGGGGAGACCCTGGAACAGGCTGCCAGAGAAGCTGTGGTTGCCCCATCCCTGGATGGGATGGAGCACATCCCTGGAAGTGTTGATGGCCATGCTGGATGAGGCTTGGAGCACCCTGGGATAGTGGAAGGTGTCCCTGCAGGGCAGGGGGTTGAAACTGAATGGTCCTCAAGGTCCATTCCAAACCAAACCATTCTATGATTCTATGACATAGATAAAATAAGACTTGATAAACCCCACCATCTTACACACACACACACACACACACACACACACACACACACACACATACACACACACACACATACAGAGTTTTTGTATGTTTTGGGTTTTCTTTCCTCCTTTTTAATATACGGAATTGTTGCATTCCCCTTATTTCTCTTTTCACATGAAGGCTTTGTATAAGAGGATAGGGATTGGGCTGCCCCAATCCCACTTGCAGGCCAAATCATCAATTACCCTCACATTTATTCCCTCCCAGAAGCTTCTATGACACTGCAAACCCTGCTTCCATTGACAGGTTGCCTTTAAAAAAACCAACATATTGGCCATTAGAGTCCATATAAGAAAGAGCCTTGTACCGGGGCTTTCACTAGACTTTGAAAAAATCACTTTAAAGTGATTTCTGCAGGTCAGCAACTTAGTGATATGCATGTATGTATGCAATCCACAGTTGTGCACCCATAGTACTTTGAAAACAGTGAAGATGCTCACTTGGCAGGAAGAGGCTTGAATATGAGGATCAAGGATCTGTAATCCTAAGGAAAATGCAGGAGTGAAATATTAATAAATCCCAGGCAAATCCCAAACAAGCAGCACAATACCAAGGCAAGCACATTTCTTTCAGCCACAATCCTGTTCTGCAAACTCAGCCTGAGGATATAGGGGTTGTTTAAGATGTCAGGGGGGTGGGAATAGATCACTCTGACGACTAAATTAAAGATGAAAAATATTTTTGGGCATCACAACATTGATTTCCCTTCCAATGAGAGCCTCACCTGCCTCTGACTCTCTAATAGCAAAGATTATGGATCAGCATGGCAAGAATATTGTGGATGATCCAATGCACCTTCCAGTGTGCAGAAGAATGAATTTGTTTCATAGCATTTTGAAAAGGATTTAGAATTACAAAACTAAATCAGAAATATTTTTGCGTATGAAGCAATAAAAAATGAGAGATACCCTACCAAGCCTGGATTGCCAACGTCCTCGTTAGAAAACAACCATGTACTAACAATTTCCAAATATAGAGCCACAGCGAGGTAAGTGCAGCAGGAAGGAGTCATCATAACATTTCAGAAACTGCTTCAGCAGCACTGGCTGCTGTAATTTTTCACTTGTAACAATCAGGCTTTATAAGGGAACTGCACTTTGGAAAGAACCAGCTCTGTCTCTTACGCCGTGACAAGTCAGGCTCAGCTAAAAACAGCAACCAGCAAGGAAAAGAAAATAAATGCCTCCCATGCCACCCTTTGGAAAGCTCTTTGGTCCCCATTAATTTCAGCTGAAGGTGCCCACAGAGCCATACACAGACCCCACAAGGGACCTCCATGCTTGCAGACCATGGGGGCTGATGATTAAAGGAAAAGCTGCAGTCGTTGAGCAGTGGGCACAAACTCAACCTCCCTGTGCCCTCTCCTCAGAGCCACCTCTGCTCCTCGGTCTGGGTTTCAGTGCAGGCTGTTCCCAGCAGTGTGGATTCTATCCCAGCTGCTGGAACTGGGGCAGGAGAGGGGCTGTGGGGTAACCCTCTGTCCATGGCCCAGCTGTTAAAAACCAGCTGGGGCAGTTTTCTTTACCTCTGCCACAACCCAGCCTCCCTCCAGGCAGAGATCTTCTGCTGATGGGCCAGGGAGTGTCACTGAGAGAATTCCATCAGCACATTGGGAGATGCTGCACCCAGGGCAGGAGTCAAACATTCCTACCTGGATCCAATCTGGGATTGGGAACACCAAATATTCCTACCTGGATCCAATCTGGCATTGGGAACACCAAGGCAGCCTTTTCCACTGCATTCCCAGAGGAACACCAGCCCCAATTCTCCCCACTGGACCTTCAGAGGAAATCTCCCCCTTTCTCCAGGATCCCTGCTCCAACACAGCCACATCTGCCACTGCAGGAGGGCTGCAGCCACCATGGGATGCAGGTGCACCAACACCCTGACCCACAGGGGACAGCTGGGATCCTGACTCTGTCAGTGAGTTTTTGGGGTTTTTTTGTATACTGCATTTTTATCTTAATTCTCCTACTAAAGAACTGTTATTCCTATCCCCATGTCTTTGCCTAGAGCTCCTTAATTTCAAAATCATAATGATTGGGAGGGAAGGGGTTTGCATTCTCCATTCCTGCCTTCCTTGGCAGACAAGGAAGCAGTACAAGACATCCTCCTTCCCCCCTTGAACCTTCATTTTCTCACAAGATCAGTTTGGGGTGCACAGTTCAAGAGCTCAGGTACAGTGAATTCTTTTGTTTCACTAGGTTCTTTTTAGGGTTAGGATTAGAAGTGAGAGAGAGAGAATTTTTGTTTTGGATTTGGCTGTTTGTTGTCTTTTATCTACGTTATAGTCAGACTGATTTTGAATGTTTTTACATTCTAAGATAATGGAGTAAAAATGGAGCATGTTTTCAGGGTTTTTTTTTTAAGCTTAAATCACTCAATTATGAGATGCCAACTAATTTATTTTAACTTTTAACTTAATAATTAATTATCTATGTCTCGTACTGCAGATTTTTCTAACTAATCACACAAAATCACCTAAACTTTTGAAGAAGGAGAAGACTATGCCCTAAAACTTGTATTTTGTTACATATATATTATTGAAACCCACCACCTTAGATTCTAAATTTCTCACCCTGTGATATATATTATATTATATATAATATACAATATACATAATTCAACTACACACTCATAGTTTCAGTGCTATCACTCAGTTTTTTTCAGCTCAAACACAGTGTATCTCTGAGGATCATTCATTGTCAGCACAGAAATCCTGAAATCCTCTGTGCCCAGGGTCCCAACCCTCAGGATTTCGGGGCTATGAGAGCAAAGCGTGGCAGCAGGCTGAGAAGGGACGTGCACGTGTCACAAAAAATCAGACTCAGACACAAGACCTGAGCCCTGATGTGCTCACATCGCCAATGCTCATTTTATTCCTCCTCAGCACCAAGAGAGAGATGCCACTCCCACAGCCAAAGGGCACAGGAGAGCCACGGGAAGGAGAACCCTCCCTCGACGGTGGCAAGGTTTCATGCTGTTTCTTTAATTTTTTTGTCTGGCAAGTGAAATGCATTTCACCAGAAGGTGGGAAAGGACTTGGAACAAAATTGATCTTGGCTGAGCAAACATTTGACAACGTTCTGTGGGAAACAACCATCTGTCTTGGGAGATATCAACTCCAGGAGATATTGATGGCACTAAAAATATCTGCTTTAGTCCACAGTCCCACGGCATTCAGTTTTCAAGCGTGGAAAGCTTCAATCCTTCAGCAGCAAACCTTTCTATTTGTTTTTATTTTTGGAGTGTTGACTTACCAGGTGGGGAATGAAAGGCTCTGGTTTGTTCAAGATGCAGCCACACAAGTTTCTGGTGCCTGGGATGAGTGGAAACTAGAGAGGAGCTGCAGAGAGATAATTAATATGGATTAAATGGAAAAAGGGCTTTGTGCTCTGCTTCACAAGTACAGACCGTACACAGAGATGGATGTCTCTATCTCAGAAGAACTTCCTGGAGCAGTTTGGCAGGCTGGTTTCTTCTGAGAAACATGAGAGGAAAGAAAAAAAAAAAGTACTCTTTGAAAGAAACTTTAAAAACACACCATGAATTCAAAACAGCTCTTCCCTCCTCACTGACAAAGAGGCTAACAGATTTATTGAAGCTGACAAACAGTCCCCATCCCATGAATCATTAAGATTTTGACCATTTCACCTTCCACGAGTCACTAAAAATCAAGATAATCCAAAGCTTTCCAAGGGAAAATAGAAGATGGGGCAAGTTAACCTCACCAGTGGATGTTCTGCACAGACATTGTCATGTCCATTTTTGTACCTCTGATTTGCTGGTCTCCTGCTGCTCAGGCAGGTGCTTTTCCATGGGCCTGTGAAGTAAGTAATAGTTATTTTTACCACAAACTGGAGATGTCACTCCAGGACATATTCCTTTTTTTAGCAAAGGCAGTCTCTTGGCCATCAGGGAATGAGAGGATTACAGGCAAAAGCCTTGAGTTGTTCTTCCATACCTGCTCCAGTATCTCTCACTCACTCCACCTGTGATTTGTGCCAACTGCCCACCACAGTCACACCAACACCCACATCTCCTCACAAAGAGCTCCAGCTGCAGCAAGAACAAGATCCTCGCTCCACAGCAACAACCTGCACTTTGCTCTTTAAATCCCTGCCGCATCATAGACCCTGGGATAACTTTTAAGTTTGGTCATTTCATGGGTTTTGTGGTTTTTTTTCATTTTATGGTGGTTTTTCTCCTTCTGGGAGGGTGTCTGAGTTGGGTTTAGGGTTGTTGCCCATGAGAACCAATAACAAGTGCCATGCACTCCTGCCAAGAGCAAAGACATATGATCCTTCCCTGTCTGCAGTGACTCCCACCATGGACCCTGGAGCTGGATCTGCCTTCTCCATCTTTAGCGTCTGCCAGAGAGGATCTCTGCTCTGTGGCCAGCATGGCAATCCCATAGGAATCTGTTGGAACCTGGGACACAGAGAATTTCAGGCTTTCTGTGCTGACAGGGATTGACCCTCAAAGATACACTGCATTTGACCTGAGGCTTTTGGAAAGGCTTCCAAAACTGAGTGACAGCACTGAAATTATGAGTTTTTAGTTGAATAAAGTGAAAGATCTAGAATTTAAGGTGGTGGTTTAAAATAATATATATGTAACATGATTAGGGCATAGTCTTCTTCTTCACAATTTTGGGTGATTTTGTGTGATCAGTTGGGAAAATCAGCAGTGCAGGACATGGGTGACTAGTTATTGGGTTAAAAGTTAAAAAAAATTAGTTGGCATCTCATAATTGGGTAGTTTACACTTAAAAGGACCTTGAAGCTTCTTTCTGTGCTCCATTTCTGCTCTGTTAACTCAACATGTAGAAGCACTCACCGCCAGTGAGGCTGGAACTGAGATAAGAAATAATAAACACTGAAGTCCGAACACAAATTCCGTCTCTCTGGTGCTTTTAATCCTGACCCTGAGAAGAAGAACCTGGTAAAGCTAAGGGGTTTGCAACAGGAAACCACACAGATAGCCTTGCAGAAGGATGACTGCTCAGTACACTCACCTGATAAAAGAAATAATGCTACATTCAGTCAGATACTGCAGTAATGGGGGAAGAAAATGCAGTGACTGCTTCATTCAGATACACTCAGGTGGGTAAAGGGAAGGGGGTGCCCCAGTACAGGGACAGAAAAGGAGAATTCTCACTTCTGGAGTAGTTTAGGGAAAAAAAACCTCAAAATAAAACACTTCAGGAAACAGTAGCTTCACGACATAGTGAATACTACACGTCAGGGGAAAGGGTTTGTTTCCTGGGCAACTGGGGAACCACAAAGATACTGGACCACAGTCAGGAAAGAAGTGGAAACACCTGAAACAGAAGGGACTTATTCCTGCAGATACAACATGAGAAGGAGAAAAAAGGTTGATAGGATGCATGCTTTTTAATGTGTTTTGTTTTTTTTAAGTTGGGTTTATTTGCGTGACAGCTCTGAAACAGGACAAAGTACAGAGAAGGGCAATGCTGCATAATGTGAAGGAGGAAAGGGAACTGTTTGGCTTTTTCATTTAAATGCATGAAAATCTCTGTGAGGTCTGTGTGTGTTGAGAGGAAGGACATGAATCTAGAAAAATTATGCTGAAGTAAACGATGACTCCATTGAGAGAACAAACTCAAGCTGAAGGCTCATAAGCACAGCTGAAATTAGGAACTGTGCTAATAGTCCCAAGCTGTGTTTCAGGTTGATGCTGAGTGGGGCACTCAACAAACACGTCAACAAGACAGAATTTAACACCAGAAAATCCTTCCTCTGTAGTTCTTTGGGGATGAAATATGAGAGCACAGTCACAGGACCTGGCTGCAGGGGTGGGATGGGTGCAATTGCTGTGGAAGGCACCTGCCCATCCCCAGGGATCTCCTGACCCCACTGAGGTGGGTCTCCATTAGGGGTGAGATGCCAAACTGTCTTTAAGAGCCTCATCCTGCTGATCCTCTCTGCCTGCCCCATCCCACTCCTTTTCCCTGATACCAGCATTGCCCTGCAAGGGAAGGATGCACACTGCCAAAGTGATTTATTGGGGAAATGAAAACCAGAGGAGTGGAAAAAACAGTGAATTCGGGCCTGGCCATACCCATGCAGGGGACAGGCACCCCAAAGTGAAGGGTCTTGGAGGCTTGGTGGTGGGAGAGAAGAGCATGTGCTTGGCTTCCTGCTTAGTGGTGACACAGACCCCTCAATCTGTCCCACACCACCAGGGCTGGCTGCCACCTGAGCTCTGGCTGCCTTCCTCCATCCTTTGTTGTGCTGGGGTCCCCTGTAAGAGAAACTTTGAGGGTGACACACAGGGAGAAAACATTTGAGAGACGCTGGACTGCTGCTCAAGACCAGAAGATATTGGTGGTGCCTTACCAACAGGAGATCTTGCTGGCTTTGTACCATCTTCCCCTGATGTCCAAACACAAACAGGTTTCCTTTTAACATCTAGTGAAGATCATGACTCACAAAGGCTGGTGTGAAAACAAAGGACAGGAAAAGCATGGAGTCAAAGAATGGCCTGGGTTAGAAGGGATCCTAAAGATTATCCCATGCCAGTCCTCTGCTATAGTCAAGAACACCTTCCACTAAATCATGTTTGCTCAGAGCTCCATCCAACCTGGCCTTGAACACTTCCACAGATGGGGCATCCACAGCTTCCCTGGGCAATCTGTTTCAGTGCCTCACCACCCCCCCAGTGAATTTCTTCCCAATACCTAATCCCTAGATAACTCCTTACTCCCAAATCTCCAAAAAACCAAATCCAGATGAAGGCAATTAATGTGAAGAACCTCATATGGTCACTAATAATACTTGGATTTCAGTTGTCCTGGTCAAACCAAAGTATTTTTGCCACATCACATACATCCTGTCTGTGCATTCTTTATTCAGTAATGATTTGTTTATACATGGCTGTGGTGCACTCTGAAATGGGCAGCTTACTAATTAACTCAGAGCCACCTGGGATGGCAATTAGCACAACAAAACCTGGAGCAAATCCACGAGACTGGTCATGGGTTGTACATGCTTGAATTACTGAAAAGAGGCAGCCTCAATTTTTTTTTAAGGAGAAAACATGCAAAACCAAGTTGAGTGCTGGGACGCTGCTCAGGACTGACACCATAGGAGAGATCAGGCTCTGGTTGTGCAGGGAGCTGCAGGCTCAAGTTCTCCAGCCTTCAAGTTGGTTCTGTGGTCAGCACAAGGATCTGCCTTTCAATACCACATCAAAGAGCTGGAACTCCTTTATCCCATGGAAGAATGATTGTCCAGTGCTGTCCCTCAAAGTTATCCCACCAACAGACCACAAACTGGAAGTTTTGAAATGAAGAACTGATGAAGAACTACAGATCTGCCTGGGACCACTGAACCAAAGCAGAGACAAGCTAAATTTGGGTGAATTGAAGCTAAATTGAAAGACTTCACAC
This sequence comes from Certhia americana, assembly GCA_018697195.1. Classification (NCBI taxonomy): domain Eukaryota; kingdom Metazoa; phylum Chordata; class Aves; order Passeriformes; family Certhiidae; genus Certhia; species Certhia americana. The sequence goes on from CM031859.1 coordinate 106,096,301, forward strand.
TGTGCACTTGCAGAAGGGCTGCAAAATTGGTACAAAGCTTTCTTTACTGGGTCTGAGGCTCTTGGGAGTTCAGTGCCTTCCCTCCTTTGCTTCCATGGAAAAATTGCATTGACTGGGCACTGCTTGTGCAGCTCCACACTGTGCATTTGCTGCTGATGGGTGAATTTAATCCTGCTGGAAATGCAGAGGTGCGCTGCAAAGGATGAACTGTTTCCTGTCAGCATTTAAGCTCCTTCGTGCCTGTTCAGGGGCTTTGCCTACAATCAGTGACAACCTGCCCACTTCCATACCTAATTGTCATAAACATGTGAAAACAGACCACAGCACATTTAGCAATTCTTCCTTCATTATCCCAGTGTGCTTCTCATAGCAGAATCATGACCAGCAGACATGTCATTCTCCTCTCACCATTTAAATTTTGCAAGTTTAGCTTCTTTTTCCACAAGTAAGGATTAAAAAAAGAAAAGAAAGAAACAACATAAACCACCACCTTTTGAAGGCTGAGTCTGTGACAAACAGCCCCTGACCTGCAGAACCAGCCTTTGCAGTAGCCAACACCACCAGAAATAAAATGGTTTGAAAAAAAAACTTGGTGCCCATCACAGGCAGCTCAGAGTCTGCATTTCATCAAGGGCCACTTTTCAGTAGGATTAGTTAACCAGCCACTTCCTTCCTCGCTGGCTTTTAACCATTTATTGTTTATAGTGCAGCTGGAAAGCTCTGCAATAGACACTAAAGCATTTAGGAGAAGCAGCAGGAGTTGCTCTACAGGAGTCAGTTAAAGCTCAGCATGTGCCCTTGAGCTGGAAATCATAAAGCACCCCTGGAAACGTGGTAGCTGAGCCCTGAGCTGGAAGACAGAAAACAAGAGGGCACCTTTCCTCCTCCCCATGGAGTGAGCTGCCAACTGCCAACCATGACCTGTTCATTCCAGGTGATATAAATGCAGACATTTTTGCTAATCTTATGCTAAGTGTGATTTCTAATTTTGCTTTTGCCTGCATAGCCTTTTATTCACTCCTCTCTCTCCTCCCTGTCTTTGAAGGCTGCCTGCCCTTGGGAGTCTCTTCCTCCTTTCTCTATCCAAAAACATTTTCATTCTTCCTCAAAATGTTGCTGATACAGTCTCCTATCCCATCATCCCCCAGTTGCCCATCATTGCCTGCTTTTTGAGGAATAAAAAATAAAGCAAATTCAGGATGTTGATAAAACTTATGATCCAGAGACAATATTTGCTTTGGCTATTGTACAGAGCATGTAAGAAGCTGGGATTGCCTAGTTTTAAGAATTAAAGAGCTGTTTTACACAGTACACTGCTTTTTTTGTAGAACTGATCAGAAGATGCTGGTCTGAAGTCTGGAGTGTTTATTCCAGGACTAGAGAGTACCAGCAGCTGTGTGTGAAGTTTTGAAATGGACAAAGGACGTTTGTAATTCCTGTCCAGTTCATTTTGTAAAGCAGCTTTGAATTTAGGCATGAGTCCAAGTAAGTTTGTGCACTCTTGCCCATTTTACAGGACAGCAAAGCCAGTGGCTGAGTGACACCTCTGGGGACTGGAGCATTGACTCCTGTGCCAGACAGCAGTGAAGCTGGTGGAGATGAGGATAGCCAGGATTCCAGGGCTTCTCATTGCCAGTCATTGAAGGCCTGGCCACTTCCCATGGGCAGCAAAGGCAAATACCCAACAGTGGTTTAGTATCAATTTACCAAAACGCCCCTGTCCTCTGGCAAATCGAGTCAATTTTCAGGACACCTTAACTATTTGTGCCTCCATCTGGTCTGTTTGGTGCTGTTAAATTCCAGCTCAAAATTGAGTCTGTTTTGGAGCAGCAGCACTGGAAATAGATAGTGTCATGGGTTGTAGTGCAGGCTGTTCCCAGCAGTGTCGATTCTATCCCAGCTGCTGGAACTGGGGCAGGGCAGGGGCTGTGGGGTAACCCTCTGTCCATGGCCCAGCTGTTAAAAACCAGCTGGGGCAGGTTTCTTTATCTCTGCCACAACCCAGCCTCCCTCCAGGCAGAGATCTTCTGCTAATGGGCCAGGGAGTGGCACTGAGAAAATTCCATCAGCACATTGGGAGATGCTGCAGCCAGGGCAGGAGTCAAACATTCCTACCTGGATCCAATCTGGGATTGGGAACACCAAGCATTCCTACCTGGATCCAATCTGGGATTGGGAACACCAAACATTCCTACCTGGATCCAATCTGGCATTGGGAACACCAAACATTCCTACCTGGATCCAATCTGAGGTTGGGAACACCAAACATTCCTACCTGGATAAAAATCTGGGGTCGGGAACACCAAACATTCCTACCTGGATCCAGTCTGGGAGTTGGAACACCAAGGCAGCCTTTTCCACTGGATTCCCAGAGGAAGACCAGGCCTATCTCTCACCACTGGACCTTCAGTGAAAAATTCCACTCTTCATCCAGGAGCATCACTTCAACAGAGCCACATCTGCCACTGGGACTGCAGCCACCATGGGATGGCACTGCCACCAACACCCTGACACACAGGGTGTGACTTGCCACACAAGTCAGCTTGGATTCTGACTCTGTCAGTGGGGTTGTTTTTCTGTATTACTACATTTTTTAAAATTTTAATTCTCCTACTAAAGAGCTGTTATTCCTATTCCCATATCTTTGCCTGAGAGCCCCTTAAGTTCAAAATGACAATAATTCTGAGAGAAGAAGTTTACATTCTCCATCCAAGGGAGGCTCCTGCCTTCCTTAGCAGACACCTGCCATTCAAACCCAGAGAGATACAAAGGCCCTGTAAGATGACCACAGTTAGAAATGCAGATGAAGTCTAGCAGAAGGGCTGTACATTTGAGTTGGATTTCCAGCTCTCTCCAAGCTGAAGCCCTCCTCACACAGGGATCAGCAGTCCCAGGACAGTGTCGTGCTTGCCACCTCTCCACCAGAAAAATCTCACTTTGCACAGTCTGTGAATAGGTGTCAATCCAAGTCCAAAGCTCTGACCCTGCAGTTTCCAGGAGGGACCCTTCGTCTCATCACCTGCCCTGGCCAGGGGTGCTCCTGTGCTCCAAGGGACTTGAGGCTGGAATCCAGCCAGCTGCCACTCCACTTCCTGCCATCTAGCAATGAGCCCTGTGCTCTCAGCAAAGTCCAGCTCTGCTTCTCTCCCACACCAAAAAATCCCAGCATGATCAGCAATTCCCCCAGCTTGGTCTGAGGAAGGTGAGCATCACCCACCCACAAATATTTCTGCCCACCACTCCAAGAGCTCTGCACGTTTCTTCCTTGCCTTGCCTTTCCTCACTGGGATTCAGAAGAATCCATCTGGCTTAAAAAGACCTCAAACCAATTTCATACAGAGAAACCTGACCAAAACTGGCCACACCACTGCCTTTTCCCCAGAGGGGAGGATCCAAAAAGCAAACAAAATGTGGCAGATGTTTGTCATGGTGTTTAATGCGCTGCTGGAAGGGGTTCAGATCCTGTTATGGTGAGAGCTCAGAAAGCTACGGTGCAGAAGCCAAACACTTCAAGATGAGCTTTTTTGTTTTGAAATACTTCCAGATGATGCGTCACAGAACTAATTTAGGCAAGAATAGATTTCCCTAAGCAACACAATGACAGGCCATCTCACTTTGCAGTGATGCTGAAACATCACTACCTGAAAAGGCAATTCCTCACCTGAAACAGAGTAACAAAATAATTTCATTTCTTCATCAAAGTGCAGAAAAGATGAAGGAAAGCCTTCAGATGAAGGTAACAGGCTGTTCAGCATATACAGATCTTTGGAAATTACAAGTGGTCTTCCTATTTTCCAATAATTTTGAGTTAATACCTACCTACTTACCTCAGCTTGTATCTAAATTGCAGTGACACACATGGTTAAATTCTTAGCGGTATTAAAAAAACCATGAGTGAATGAAAAGAAAAAACACCCCAGCTCACAGTTTGTACATGTTGCATTATATCTTCATTTGACTTTAGGATGCTGGAATTTGTTTTATGGGAATTTGACACTATCTACTTGATTCAAACATACAAAAAAATGTAATAAAATCACCAAAAATGTCATCCCTGTGAGCTTTAAAGCAGCACAAAGCTTGGCTGCTTTAACACCTTTTTTACTCTTAAAGGAACTGCTTACCCATTGATTCAGCCTGTTCACCTAGGATCATTCTGTCACCGTCACTCTGAGTTTCAATACATTTCTCTCTATGCAGTAATTGAGAAAAAAAAATAAAATATATATATATATATATATGTAAACCACAAAATTTCATGGCCTCTGGTTCAGGCACCAGAGCTTCTTTGTGCTCATTTCATCACAGCTCATTAAAAATGCATCATGCTAATAAGAAAGCAGCAGCCTGCTGGCCAGAACAGGTCTGCAAAGGTGTGGGGCACTTCACTGAGGGAAAAATTCTGTCCTAGGGAAAGCAGGGACAGAAACTGCTTCGGACCTCTGGCCTCAAGGTTTTGATCCAAGCATGGTGTCACAACCGATGTACCTCTGACTGCTCCTCCCAGTAGGGGTTGTTACGTCCCCAGGGAGGGAATTTTCACCCTGGAAGATGGGCAGTTGTTGTCTGGCACCTCTTGCACAGTGCTCCACTAGAAAAAAACCTCAACAAACTCCCTGGCAAATGTGGGGCCACGTCCAACCTGTGACAGGAACATCCTGGAATGGCACCTGGGATAGCAGGAGCAGGACCAGGGTGGGTATACCTACAATTCTCTACAATAATGTCACCAGTTGTGGGAAAATTTTCCCAGAGGAGAGGGCCAACATCACCCTGAAATCCCACTCCTGTTGTAGCAACATTCCCCACAGCCAAGTGCAATTCCAGAATAGAAACCATCCCTTGCCAAAGCAACGAAACTCAACACATTGTGAGACAAGTCGCCAAAGCCCAGGATGTTACTTAGATACAAAAGGATTTAAAAAAATTTGTTATGTGCCTTCTCTTACTGATACCTTTAGATTTTGAATGTTCCAGCTTTTCTCTGTGAGCAGGGAGGCAGAGAAACTTGCCCTTTCTTCATTTTCTTTCATGGAAGGAAATATGCCTTCTCTCCAGGTCATATATTGCATAAGATATTTTGGAGATTGTATAAGGTGTTCTGGAAATCAGCAGGCAGATCTACAGTAGCATTCAGGTTCCTTCTTCATGTTGAATTTAGGATCCAGAGATTCAGGTATAATTTCATTAAAAAAATTAAAGAAAGTAAAGATAAACAGTCAAAATTTGCATGCAAAGTAGAAGCAGTGTTTTTTTCTGTGCAAATATTAATTTTATAGAAAAGTAAAAGCTGTATTCTTAATAAAACAGTTTTTCCTTTTAACCAAAGACTATTAAAATAAAAAGTTCTTTGAAAAAAAAGTCCTAATCAAATATATCTGACAAAATATCCAAGTCTTTCTTCTTTCCCTGCTTTTCCCCCCTTCCTCCCCCCATTTTTTTTTCTTTAAGGGAATTGTTTTATTTTCTATTCTTTTGTTGTCACATCTGGGAGACCATTTGTGTTGTTTCCATCAATATATTTCAGGCAACCTGGCAGCAGATGTATTACAAAGCAAATTAAGATGCAGGCAGCCAATGGGAAAGGCTAAAACAAGTTACAGCAAATCCAGTAAAATATGGGACAGCAGCTGGAGTCAGAGCTGCTGCTTGGGAGCATCTCTAAGGGTGCAGGGTCAGATCTTTGCTGGTCCCCTACCTTATCTGGGGGCAGGTTCATCATCCCCTGTGTCACCAGGGGTTCTGCCCACCCACCCTGTCACCCACCCAGGGCCTCTGGGCTCTGTTTGGAGCAAGAAGCACCCTGTGGGTCAGGGTGTTGGTGGCAGTGCCATCCCATGGTGGCTACAGTCCCAGTGGCAGATGTGGCTCTGTTGGAGCAGGGATCCTGGAGAAAGGGGGAGATTTCCTCTGAAGGTCCAGTGGGGAGAGATGGGGCTGATGAGGTGGGGCTTTTCCAGTTCCTCTGGAAATCCATGGAAAAGGCTGCCTTGGTGTTCCCAATGCCAGATTGGATCCAGGTAGGAATATTTGGTGTTCCCAATCCCAGATTGGATCCAGGTAGGAATGTTTGTCTCCTGCCCTGGCTGCAGCATCTCCCAATGTGCTGATGGAATTTTCTCAGTGCCACTCCCTGGCCCATTAGCAGAAGATCTCTGCCTGGAGGGAGGCTGGGTTGTGGCAGAGATAAAGAAAACTGCCCCAGCTGGTTTTTAACAGCTGGGCCATGGACAGAGGGTTACCCCACAGCCCCTGCCCTGCCCCAGTTCCAGCAGCTGGGATAGAATCCACACTGCTGGGTACAGCCTGCACTGAAACCCAAGACACATCCACGGCAAAATGTACCAAAAAAAGCTTTTTTTCCTCCTCTTGTCCATGCTGCCTTCCAAAGTATCAGTGGAGTGGGAACACGTTAAATAGACTGTATTGTACCAAGTGGCACATGGCATCATTAAACTGCAGATGTGCCAGCAAATAATTTAGCTAAAGACCAAGAGGCATATAAGTGTTATCAGCTATGGCTCCGGCTCCAAGGATGACAGGCTGTTACCACCGTTTCCTAAGAGGCTGCATCCGTGAACTCCAAACACCCTTTTAACATTTTTTTTTTGCCCTCCCATTCAGCAACCTTCAGAAACTGGAGTTTAAGTCTCTTTTAAGTTGCTGTGGTACAAAGGAACCAAAAGGAAGCCTCAAGGGCTTCATATTGGCTGCAGCTATTTGATCCAGGTTTTTATGTTGCTATTCTATACCCAATTCTGAGAAAAAATAAATCCCTTTATCCTCCTATTCCCCACCTAAGCAAAACTAGGCCATTTTACCCAAATAGCCAAGCCACGTTGCTTAACACCCATCCTGATTTCAGCCCCCTGGGAGTCAGATCTGAGAGATTTTCCTTTGAAGGACTAGTCAGAAAGGAGAGTAATTTGGCTGTCGTTGCTCTTAAGAAGCTCTGCCTTAGCCACAAAATGTTACCCTCCCCATAAGGGAAACAGCAGCGTGAGCCTAGACAAGCATCCAGGAACCTTCAGGACTGGAGCAGCCTCCTTTAAAGAAAAAATGGATCCATCCTCACCTTTGGTTGTTTTTGGTAGCCTTAGCAATGTTTGTCAAACACTAGGCTAAAAATATCTTTCAGCACCTGCAGCTGTATTCTAGTTCTCAAGGGTTTGGCTTTTTTTCCTCCTAAGTGCATGCATAGCCATAGGAAAGCAAAACCAACAGATGAAACAAGAGCATTACTGATGATGATTACATAGGAATAATGAGTTAATGAACTTGTAGCACACGTTACTTTCTTGGCTTAGCATCCCGTTCCCACATCAGATCCCTTTTCCTTTAAAAACACCAATAATTTCTGAAATTCACGAGAACACCTCCTGTGCCTGAGCAGCAGAGTCACCACTGGGGCTGCTGTGGCAAATAAGCTGTCCCATCAGTCAGGAAAGGAAAGTGCTGTATGATAATAATGGATGTAATTCCTCAGAGCACTAGAGCAAGGTGAAAACCCAAAGCCAGAGAAATGCAGAGAAATGCAGAGAAATGCAAAAAAAACAGAGAAATGCAGCCAAACCCCCTTTCCACAGTTCATGGAGACCTGCCACTGCAGCACATTCAAATTTATTACTTCTTCCAGGAGCTACTCTTATGGGTGAAAATGCAAATTGTACTTTTACTCACACTGGAGTGAAGGCCAAGAGAGGGGATTCTGCCCTTCTGCCCCATTCATGTGAGACCCCACCTGCAGGGCTGTGTCCAGATCTGGGGTCCCCAGCACAGGAGGGACATGCAGCTGATGGAGGGAGGCCAGAAGAAGGCACCAAGATGTTCAGAGGGATGGAGCAATTTTACTTAAGGAAAGGCTGAGAGATTTGGGATTGTTCAGCCTGGAGTACAGAAGGCTCAGGGGTGACCTGACTGTGGCCTTCCAATGCCTGAAGGGAGCCCACAAGAAATGTGGAGAAGGACAATTCACTAGAGCATGGAGTGACAGGACAGGGGGGAATGGCTTCAAGCTGACAGAGAGGAGGTTCAGATTGGATCCTAGGAATGAATTCTTTCCTTTGAGAATAGTTACACCCTGTATACACAAGTTGGGCAGAGAAGTTGGATGTCCCTGGACCCCTGGAAGTGTTCAAAGCCAGGTTGGATGGGGCTTGGAGCACCCTGGGATAGGGGAAGGTGTCCCTGCCCAGCTTTGGGGGATTGGAACCAGATGATCTTTGAGGTGCCTTCCAACCCAAAGCAGTCTGTGATTCCATGAAATACAAATCCACTGGAGTGACTTCAGTGATATTACCCAGTCTGCCTTAGCCTGGACTGTAATCATTCTCCTCACTGCACACTGCCACAGCTGCCCCTCACACTGCCCCTCTGGAACTCACCACATCCACACGTGTACCTTATGTTTTTAAAACGTCTTTGACCAAATAATCTTTTCACCCCACTACACAAAAGCCACCCCATAGTTTTCAAGACACTCAACTTTCCAGCCAAGCTCTTAGATTCCTTTCTGAAACTTATACTGGAACAGCTGACTCCCAACAGAGTGCCATGTGTGAGAACATTGGGCAGAATCGTTTGTCTGCCCATTATTTGGGAGGGTTTTTCTTCCTCACACCTTTTCTCACCTGTACATCATGCAAGTGCTCAGCCTGTGGGTCTACAGGGCAGCATAAAGTCAGTGTGCCACACTGCGCAGCCAAAAGAACTAAATGGTGACTGGTGAAATCCTCATCTAAAACGACCATTTCTGACAGGTCCCCCAGGGGGACTGGGCCTATGCTGCTCAGTGTCTCTGTCCATGATTTGGGGAGGAAAAAGAGCAGAGACAAGTAACCGCCAGTGATGTGTCACACATGATATATGACACACATTCATGCAGTGACACAGGGATTAGTAGGACAATAAACAACAACAATACCCAGCCAAGTGAAAAAAAGAGAAAGGCAGCTGCTTAGTGGAAACACCTTTGAAGCTGCTCCGTTGAATTCATGGCTAAAAGAAGCTCCTGAGGATTTCCAGCCTGGTGGCTGAGGAGAGACCCTGCTACCTCTCCTTGTCAAAGAGGGGCTCAGCTGTCTGCTGCTGTGCTGTGCTTAACTCCCACCCCATGGCCTGGAGACACCAAAACCAAGGGAGAACTTCAGAGCAGCGAGCCAGGCAAAGGAGATCAAGTGAGGAGACTGGTGGGTGGTAGATAAAAGAGGAGAAATCCCAGGAAGAGAGGAGAGACTTTTCATAGCTCCATCAGAAGGTCAGAGGGGTGTCTAAGGACACTGAAGCAAATGGTGTAACCAGATTAGGGTTTTTTTTAAAATTAGCACTCAAAACCAAAACAAAGCAGAATTTTCCCCATCATTAAATTAAAAGTATTATTACATTAAATTTTTTCTATTGCTGAGAAAATGTTTGCAATTGATTTCATTAGCCCATTCCTAGCTGTCAGAAGTTCCTTCTGATGGCTGTGCCTGTTTAAAGGCTGCAACCAATCATTACAATACATAGCTTATTCCATGAAATCTTCCATGTAAACCTCCCAGTCTGCTGTGGACTATTGGACATGCAAAAACAAACTCTCAACCTTATTGAGACCAACAATTAACTATAATTAATTGACAGGCTCATCCTTGCTATATTTACAAATTGACAAAAAGTCAATTTTTTTCTTCCTCGTGGCTGTCATTTCTCACTGCAGACAAAGTGATGCCTCAGCTTCTTAAAAACCCAGGCATGTTTTTGATACTGTTCCTGTAAACTTTTAACTATTAACATTGGAAAGAATTTAATAAACCAAAGTTTCACAGTCTTGTTACCTCATTATGGTTGTGCCTCAGCTGCTAAGACATTTCTCATCACTACATAATTTTCAGGCTACTCCTCCCAATTTCATAGATGACAAAGCAGAAGGCTGCACAGCTCATGGAAATCCCTGTACACCTAAGGTCCCACCAAAAGTCTGCTGCTGAATCACAAATCAAACACCAGCCCTGCCAAGACTCACTCTCTCCCACTCTAAGGTGTATTGGAATAACAGAGGATCATTAGGTTTGGGAGGGACCTCTGGAGAGCATCCAGTCCAACCTCCTGCTGAATTGGGACCACCTGGAGCAGGTGACACAGAGACACATTCAGGTGGGTTTGGAATGTCTCCAGAGAGGGAGACTCCATGACTTTTTTTGGCAGCTTTTCCAGTGCTCTGCTGCCCTCAGCATAAATAAGCTCTCCCTCATGCTGAGTGAAATTTCTTGTGGCCTAGTTTATGGCTATAAACTAACCATAACATGAAGGTGTGTCCATCTGTCTGATCACAGACATTTGTCCTCTTTCCCTTTTCTGAGCACCCCAAACAGCCACAAATCAAAGGTCCTTTTATGACCCATTTCTGGGGACAGAAATGCAAATTTCAGGCCTTTCATAGCTCAGAGAGAGAGAGTGAGCACACATGTGCACAAGCTGGCACGTACACATGCCCAGAGAGTATTTGCAATAAAGCACAGACTCCCAGAACCACACTGAAACCTCAGTGCCTGCTAGATACAACTTCCAGTTGTGCTCATCCTACTTCTTATGATGCTTGTCCAGGGAAACAGAAGCTGTTTTGTGGAAGACAGAACACAGCTGAAAACCTCCAGGCTGCCCTGAATGGTCCCTCCCCAGCTGCCAAGAGGTGGGCAGACCATCAGAGAGAGTTGTGGCAACTTTTTACAATGTGGCTTAGAAGTGTCACCTGTGTGGCACAACAAGGGGCCCTCTGAACCTGCCCTCCCAAAGTGGCCTTGGGTTCACCTCCTGTTCCAGGAGCACCATTCCCTGGAGTCCTCTGCCCTGCACAGCACAAGGCCCCTTCTAGCCTTACCAAAGCAAATTCAGCCTGGCCAAATTAAAATTTCTTCACGTTCTCATTGTCCAAGCACACTTTGAACTTCCCACCCCGTTTTCCATGTACCCTCCTCTCCAGCTCTTTAAACTTTGCAGCTACAACACCAAAACTTCCCAAACATTTCCTTGCATGCCTTTCCACTGGTCTGAAATGCTAATGTATTGTGTAACTCTGCCGTGTGCCCAGGGACCCTTTACATTATTTAAAGGGTGTCAGTCAGGTGTGAACATTTCCATTGATTTACCATTCACTTCTCATCCTCTCCTGGATGCATTAGGCAGCTGCAGCCCTGCCACTGGTGTTGAAGAATAACAATTCCATTTGTTTGTGCCTGACTTAGAGCCACTCGCTTTTGCAGCCCATATAATTCTCCTTACTGCGGTTTGTGTGACATTAATGACAAAATAAATAATTCAGCGTGGTTTTCACCCAAATGTAGCCTTGTCAGAGACTAATATACAATCTTTGCTAGCTTATTTAACAAAACAAGCCCACTGAATGATGCTTTTAAAGGCTGAAACTCTCATTTTAATGGAATTTGGTGGCAAATCTCCCCCGAGACCCAGCGGTAACTAACAGGCACAATCTTCCCACTCTTGTTCCTGTCAACCCACCTTCTCATTTAGCCCTGGTATTTACGCTCTGCACCCACCCAGCAGGCCTATGCCTTCTTACCCTGCACATCTTAGGCTGGCTTTTTATGGAGCTGCACTTTACTTGAAGGGGTGATAAACTGAAGCTGAACAGCACCAGGGATGTCTGCACAGGGCAATTAGGAGAAAAGAGAACATTTAGCTCCCTAATGAGAGCTGACAGCAAGGCTTCAGGATTGAAACCACTCCTGTTCTTGCTCTCAGGGTGGTGGGTTTAGTGACACACCAAGTCACTCCATTTCAGGAGGGCTGCTTGGCTACAGGAGCTCTGTAACAGGATCACTATTAAAAAACCCCCAAACAAACAAACAAAAAAAACCACAACAAAAAATATCACCCAATTTTTGGCCATTTATAAGGTTTCCAGTACCTTCACTGAGTCTGGGATATGCTTCTCAATACCCACTCCCTCAGTCCCAAATCTACAGCATGCTTTTTCTCCATTTCTCATAGTCTCATTCCTACTTGTCCTGTGTTCATTAATGCTGTCCCTGAGCTGCTGTGCTAAAACTGGCATCAATAGCTGCAGAATTTATGTACAAAGGAACACTCCTACCAAGAAAAATCTTGCATCTTTCCCTTAAAGCAGTGCTGCTTTCCCTCAGAAGTGTATTGGTTCCAAAATGATCTCAGGGTTGACTTGGGAGTAAGACCCTTATTTCCTCACGACTTTATGTTCACCTCCTTTCCTTTTTTTCCCCCAGGAAAACCACTTAGCTTGTCTGTAAGCAACACATTTGGAGACAGCATATACATCATGCCAAATTATTCTCCCCTGGAGCAAGGTCAATTTGATATTCATATTGGCTTTTCATTCATCCTGGGGCTGCAAATTGGTTTGGTTTTCTTTCAGCTTCAATTTACCTAACTATGGGTATCTGATTTTTGATTTTGCAAACTAGACTGCTATCCAGGGTGTTTTTTCCTCATGTCCACGGAGTCTGTTTTTCCTGTTATGCAACTGCAGCTGCTGTTTGCAGAGACCACAGTGTGCATCGGGTAGATGATGAAATAAAGCCTAATGAATTCTCACGGAGAGAGGAATCATTAAAGTTTGTGATTTCAAAATAACGAATTTCCCATTTCCTTCAAAATAGGACAGTAATGAATAGATGATACATTTCAAAGTGTGTTCTAAGGACAAGGGCTAACGGTTTCCTTGGAGCTGGAAATTATGCTCCAGGAAAGGGATGCATCTGGCCCCAAAAAGCAACTGAGATTGTGAAGGAGTGAGAGACAAGCAATGCATCCTTTTGGGTTTTCTTCCCCAACAATAATACACTGACCACAAAGTTTCTGACAACCCAGGCCCCTTGGCAGCCCACACCTTCCCTGAGAATCCCTTCACAGCCCCACTCCACCACGCTTTAGCCCCTTCCTTGTGCACCCTGCATGAATCCTAACCCTAAAAATAACCGTAACTCAACCATAAACATAAAGTAACTCCTGGTTCATCTTGCCAAGAGGTGTGTCCAAAAAATACTGGCTCCCCAACAAAAATAGCCTGGTTTAAAGTCCTGATTAGCTAAACTGTGGTGTTAGTTCAGATGCTGATGAGTTATTAAGCCAAAAGCTGAAATGTGAAGAGTCTTAGTTGTGAGTGACATTAAGGTTACCTGCTAGGTAGTGATTTTATTCCCATCATCAACATCAGCACAACCAGGAATGAGCAGACAGAGGGGCTCAGAAAATTTCCTTTAAATCAAAGGAAATGACACAGTCAGGATACCAGCACTGGTCTCATAATGCATCCAATATTGAAAGAAAAAATCAAAGTGGCCTTTTTGTATAAATGATCCAAAAAACCCAGTGCATCCAGCAGAGAACACCTGATGGCACAGTGGAGCTCTTGCAAAGGGTTCTATTCCTGCCTATACACACAGTTTGCAGCCTGATCTGCTCAGTAGCAGCTTTAGTTTAGCTGTTCATTTCGCCTGAATTGCACGCAATACTTACAGAAGCATACGTGGGATTGACACAAATACAAATGAGTTACTCAGATCTGGAGTTATGACAATGACACCAGGAAATGAACCCTCAGGAGCTTTAAAAGAGGAGAAAGAGAAAACCAGGGGAAAAAAAAAAAAAACACTGTTGCCTTTTATTTGAGTTTCTGATATTTTCAGCTTCTGAAAACATTACCTCAGTTAACTCTCTGCACTAAACTTTTTTTATGGTTGGAATAAAGTTCTTTTTTTTACAAATAAAAAAGCATTTGTCCCGACACAGCAGCATATGAAAGGCACCTCCCAGGGTAGAGCTCATCCAGACTAGAGAGGATTTTCTTTGGAACCACAGGCTGGATTGCACTTTTCATTTCCATGCACCATGGCAGACAGGAGCAGCTGGCTGGGATCCTTCAGGAGCAGTGCTGTGCTAGTAAGTGGATTGACTGCACTCAGCAATGCAGCAATTCCCAGTGGTCCCATCCAGTCTGCAGCCCAGCAAACTCATGTCAGTGCCTGATCTCGTTTAGCACACACACTGCTAAACAAGGTGCTGACTTCCCCTCACACCTTGCTCCCCTCAGGAAAGGGCCACAACGAAGGGAGGGAGAGGTGGAGCTCACTGCAGGCACCAGCTCCTTGGAGCAAGGACTGCTTTGTCCCTCTGAAACAATCACTGTGGGGGCTTTGGAGGCTGAACTCTGCTGGGACTTAAGCCTGACAGTGAGAAGAATTTTGCTGCTTTGCTCCTGGCTCTCCCACCCAGCTGGGACATCAGCACCCCACATTTTCCTCTTCCTATCTGTCCTGGGTTGCAGTGCAGGCTGTACGAAGCAGTGTGGATTCTATCCCAGCTACTGGAACTGGGGTAGGGCAGGGGGTGTGGGGTAACCCTCTGTCCATGGCCCAGCTGTTAAAAACCAGCTGGGGCAGTTTTCTTTATCTCTGCCACAACCCAGCCTTCCTCCAGGCAGAGATCTTCTGCTGATGGGCCAGAGAGTATCACTGAGAAAATTCCATCAGCACATGGGGAGATGCTGCAGCCAGGGCAGGAGACAAACATTCCTACCTAGATCCAGTCTGGGGTTGGGAACACCAAACATTCCTACATGCATCCAATCTGGCATTGGGAACACCAAACATTCCTACCTGCATCCAATCTGGCATTGGGAACACCAAGGCAGCCTTTTCCATGCATTCCTAGAGGAACACCAGCCCCATCTCTCCCCACTGAACCTTCAGAGGAAATCTCCCCTTTTCTCCAGGATCCCTGCTCCACCAGAGCCACATCTGCCACTGCAGGAGGGCTGCAGCTACCATGGGATGGCACTGCCACCAACACCCTGACCCTCAGGGGACAGCTGGGATCCTGACTCTGTCAGTGGGCTTGGTTTTTTGTATTACTGCATTTTTATTTTAATTCTCCTACTAAAGAACTGTTATTCCTACTGCCATGTCTTTGCCTGAGAGCCCCTTAATTTCAAAATTATAATAATTCAGAAGGAGGGGGTTTGCATTCTCCATTCCCAGGGAAACTCCTGCCTTCCTTAGCAGACACCTGTCCTTCAAATTCAGACAATGTCTCACCTTTCCTAGGCAGTCAGCTTTGGGGCTGGAGAGGAGGGTGAAGTTGCTTTTCACCCTGTGCTGTCTTGATCACTGAGATCAGGGTGATGGCGTGGAAAGGCTTGGCTCCCTTGAGAAGATGCTCTTTAAACCCAGCATCCCTGGCAGCAGCTGAGAGATGAGGCACTCACAGTGCAGTGCTCTTGTCCCATGGCAGGTGAGTCACAGCCCCCGCGCTCCCCAGCAGAGCCAGGAGCCAGTGCTCCTGCCAAACCCACGCACAGCCTTCTGCCACACCTTGGGGACACCTGGGGTGCTCTTGTCAGCGATGCCCTCTGTTTTAGCTTTTATGTTTTTCAGATTCTCTGCTGCTTGATAGGTAATTCTGAAACTTCATATTAGGTGTGAGTTCTATTTGCAGGATGGTTGGACAAAACAATCCCTTCACAGCTAGAGAATCCAGGACAGCTGTTACCCCAAAAGGATAAACAACAGTGAAAGGAAGGGGGCAAGCCAGGGGGTTGAGACTTCCTAACCTGAAGCTATAATTGGACAATTAACAATTAATTAATATGTAGATGAATAAAACCTTATAAAAGTGTAAAAACTTGTGGCCAGGGTCCATCTTGGATCCAACCTGGGTGTAGCCCTGGCCAGGCTCTTGCACTGCCCAAGGTGTGTCCTTATAAGGCCTTTCAATAAATAAATATTTTGTTCATTTTGCTCTGTCTAGTCTCTGTTCCAGGTCAGCCTTTCTAGGCATCAGTCCTGGCACCCCAAATGGGACAGCCAGGCGTCTGGAAAACCCTGGACCAGAGGAACATCCAGCTCCTGCTCCCCCCACCCCTGCCAGCACTCCCAGGGGGGCCCAGCTGTGGTCCAGAAGGTATCAGAGCCCAAGAACCCCTGGGACTGGTACAGAGACATGTGAGTAACTGGATAAAAGTGGTATATACAGATACTGTCAAGGACAGCAAAGAGCAGCCAGCACAGCCAGTCCTGCTCTAAATGCTGCCAAAATACTCATAACCTGAGTGCTCTGCCCAGGGAGCTGCAGCCTAATTTAGGCTCTTTTTTTCCTGCTTACTTTCCTCTCCTCAAACACATGATTGTTTTCTGTCATTAATCTTCAGACTCTCATACTTCCAGTGTCCTGAACTTGTATTTCTCTTTGTAGGCACCTCATTCTGCATGGAGCAGCTGACCTGGTCACCTTTCCTGACAACACTCACAGTTCCATGGGATCAGGCCTAGGACAAGGAATAAATCATTCCCAGGTGTCTGGAACACTCAAACAAGGTTCAGAGAAGTAGCCCCAGCTGCATCCTCCCATTTTGGTTTCAGAGTGATTTCCAAAATTATTCCTACTCTTTCAGTCATTTTCACCAGACCAGAAGTCAGTCCTGCTCTGCACAAGTGATCGTGCTGCTCTTTTCTTCCTCCCCAAGCTCAGCCTGTGTAGTTCTGTGCCCTGGCAAAGATATTAAATGGAAAGGGATTTTAGGAAGTAAACTGGCAGCTGTGAAGCTGTGGCAAAGGATTTTTCAGCAAAATCAGCCCCACACTTGAAGCAACATAAAAGTCCTGACAGGGGCAGGCATACTGAACAGGGGTAAGTGGAATGCTGCAGGATGGCATTTTGTTAATAAAATCCCCAAAAACAAAGCTTCCTGACTGAAACCCCTGACCCTGGAATGACTGACACTGGAATGGAAAAGTTATCAAACTGTTTTCATTTTATATTTCAAATTATAACTCAAGCCTAATTAAAGGTATTTAAAAAACAGATATTGAAAAGCCCTCAACAGTACTAACAAAAATCAAGGACTTTTAGTTTTACCAGCTAACAAATAATTCAATTACTCACCCAGCACAAACGTGAGGGCAAAGAACCGGGGCGCTCCCTGCCATCAGCACGGGGGAGATTTAGGTGGGTAATTCCATTAGCACTCTGGAAGTCCCTTCACATAAATCTTTGTGGCATTAATGAGGAAATGAAGCATCAATAATATAGGAAATTTGGTTTCTTAGCTTGACTTGAGGATCTCAAGCAAGGGCGTCTCAGGTTCCCCACCTCTGCTGCTGATGCCTTAATTTTTAGCGTTTATATTTTTTACACTCTGTGCTGTCTTGGTGGGTAGTTTTAGGTTTCATATTCAGTGCTACTGAGCTCTCTTCACACAGCAGACAGACAAAACAATTCCTTCTCTACTTTGACACCAAGGACAACTTTCAGGCCCAAGAAAAAAAACAAGGGTGAAGGGAGAAGGAAAACCAAGGAGGATGGAGCTTCCTAACCTGGAGCTGGAATTGCACAATGAACTCCAATGTGCTGATGGAGCAGAACTTATCAAAGTGTGAGCCCTGGTGCTGAGGTGTCCATTCTGTGCCCATTTTGGGGTCACCTTGGGTGTGACCAAGCCGGGCTCTTGTGCTGCCCAGGTGTTCCCAGTGAGGCCTTTTAATAAATCCCTGCTTTATCCTTTTGCTCTGTCTGGGCTCTGCTCCAGGCCAGCCTCCAGAAGGCATCACTGCCAGGCTCAGCTTAGGCATCCCTAAATCTTCACACTCAGCTCTGGGCCTGGGCTTCACTGCAGTGGTTCACAGGCCTCACAGTGTCCCTGGAAGAGAGGCAATGCAAATCTTTGCAAGTGACAAGAAACACAAAAAAGTGCCATTTCCCTAGCGTGCACGAATTCAGATACTCTTACAAGCTGCGGAGCCAAAAGGGAAGGGAAGGAGTTAAGCATTCCGGAGCGAGCAGATCTGCTCCGTGCAGCGAAGGCACAGAGCTCCTGACTATGCCACATCCTCATCGAGTGATTGTGAGCAGGCTTTGGGCGTCGCAGCCATTGTTTCATCTCCTTATCGGCACCACGCAGCGCCGCCGGGCTCCCCCCGGGATGCTCAGGATGCTCACACACACACACAGCCCCAGCAGGATGAAAGCACTCCCAGTCTCTGCCCAGCTTCCTGCAGGCTCTCTCCCCCCGCAGACTCGCACAATGAGGAGAAAAGGTTTTGCTTTTAAGTTAGAGAAGTAGCATGGCTGCTGGGGGGGGGCGTGAAAAAAAGAAGAGAAGGGAAAAAAAAATCTGGATGCTGTGTCTTCCCAGGAAAGCTTGGTCTGATAGACCTAGAGAGAGATAGGACCTGCCAGATGAAATACTTCATGTTTCCCAGCATCTGCAGCTACATGATCACAGATTGAAATCACAAATTATTCCAAATATTAGTCTTATTTAAAAACGATGACCTCTCTCCAGTGCCTCAAAGGGTGAGTAAAATAGCAGCTACCTGAATGACAGAAACCACTTTCCTGAAATTTCTGTGTGCAGAAGTCCACCTCCCATGGGAAGCTAGCAGCTGAAAGAAAGGACAGCAGACAGCCAGGGCTAACGGGAGGGGGCCACAGGACCCTGCACATATTCTTTTCTTCAATATCTGGAAAGATTTATTGTTCCTGATTGTGAAGAGAAAGGAATGTTGTGGTGGCTAGATGAGGTTTTGGTTTTACAATGAACTCTCTGCTTTTTTCAAAGGTACTGGGGGAAAAAAACCAGACCAAAATAGCAAGTTTAGCTCTTTATGTTTCTTCCTTCTGATTTACCAATTCTCCTCACTTGGGACTTCCACAATTTCAAATGAACTTCTGATTGTGCTTCAAGCCTTCAGGAGCAAATTAAGGGAAGACAGACCTGGACATGTGGATCACAGATCCAGCACTGTTCTTCTGGGCTGCTTGTTTTAAATTTTGATCCCCTCCTCAGCAGCTAACAAGAGCACATCTCTCTCCCCTCCCAACCAAACCCTCAGCTCTTTCCTGCTGGTTGGATACGAGTCCACATCTCAACCTGGCAGGCACAACTTCCCCCATGTTGTGCTACCATCACTGCACTACGCCAAGTAACTGGAAGAAAAGTTGGCACAATGCACTCCTTTTCCCCTCAGCTGAGTTTGGACGGTGGAGACACATTAGGAGCATTTATTTTTTGCCTTCCCAGTGCTGCTAATGCTTGGGACGAAAAGCACTGCAATAAGCTCAACCTTTGCAAGAGGCCCAGAAGAAGCAACTGAAGCTTTCCTGGTCCATCCTTCCATCTCCTAGCCAGGATGGATTAACACAAACCCATCAGCAATTAAAGGGCCATGCCTTCACACAGGAGATGTGGAAGTGCTATGGCTGCAGCTGTCCTGGCCCCAGCCTGGCTAAAGGCTTGGCTAGACCTGGTTTGAGCAGTGCTGTGCCTCTCACCAAACATCCAGAGCTCTGCTGGAGCAGGAGCTGGAGCAGCTCACGCCACCCCAGAGCTTCCTCTCCCAATGTTTTTATCCTTTGAGGCTCTATTATCCATTTTTGCAACTGCGTTGGCAGCTCGAGAATTTAATTGCCTGTCTCATGGTATTGGGTGGTGGTTTTAATGAAACATGGGGCTCCTGGGGAATGAAGGAATCCCAGGGTTCATAAAAAACCAATTAAGTCTTCTAACTGGGGCTGCAACCTGAGAACACCCAGCAAGGAAATCCTCAAGGATAGAAATCTGAAGGTAAATAAAAAGACCCTCTTCCTTCCCTGTGCAATTTTTGTGTAAGAAAATGCTCTCAGGGTTTTCAAGCTAATGACATGGGAGGCCTGAGTCACATGTACAAAGGTTCAGCTTAGAAATACTAATATTAATATAGAACAGGCTGGCAGGGAGAGAAGATAACAATGGCTTTAAGAATTAATAATGGCTTATTTCCTGCTAATAATGAGATTAAAGCATTTGGAAGCAGGTAAAACACATACCTTGTCAGCAGCCATTGGAAATAGTGTGACACGAGGCAGTTTAACAGCCAGGCAGAATTACCAGTTGCATTCCTTTGACACTGATATATCACCAGAGTGTGAGTTCAGCAGGATCCAGGGATTAAGGGCAGCTCTGGAGTATCTGGAATAGAGGAAAAAAACACACCTGAAGTTTAAATGACAACTAGAGCACTGTAACTTATGTCAAGTTTTGCTCTGGAAATGCATATCCCACCCTTTCCTAAATCTTGGAGCCTAGGAGTCAGTAAGGAATAAAATCTGCAGTGTTTATGATTTAATGGGAGAGGGTTTGTCTGTTTTCACAAATCCAGCTGGCTTGCAGAGGAAGGGAATAAAGATGGCCAGAGTCTCATATTCTAATTAAATGATGATTCCTTTCCCCCATTGTTTTCTGGTTATTAAATTCAAGTTGAAAAGGCAGTTTTCCTTGTGTGTACACACCCACACAGTTAATTGGAAGTAAAAAGATGTCTGTTTATGGCCAGAAGTGCTACCCCTGTTTGGCTGAAACAGGTTATTGTGCAAAATTCATGTAATTGGTTTCCATAGCCCAAAGCATATCAGGAAAAATTTCTTACAGCAGAGGAGCAGATTTATGCTGAAGTGTCCCTCGAAATTTCTCATTCAAAGGCTGATGGCTCTAATGACTGCCTTCAAATTGCTCTCAGTAAAAGTCTATGCAAAAATGAAATTCAGCGTTGAGAGGAATGAGGGATTTGTCTTTACACACAAGCTGTGGGTTTGCTGGTAGATTAAACCAGCACTGAGAGATAAAAGAAATAATGGGAAGGATTCCACTGATTGATGAATGGGGGAAAAAAAAGATATTTGCCTTTACAAACAAACTGTAGGTTTGCTGACAGATGAAATTGGATATTGAAAGATGAAAGAAACAATGGGGAGAAACCATAAATTCCATAAGAATTAAAAATTAAAGGGGAGGGTTGTACATTAGAAAGGAATCTGAGGTATCAGGTGTTCTGGGCAGTCTGTACCTCTCAAGTCCCTCAGCCAGTGTGGAGAGAGCGAGGAAAATGAGGCCAGGAAATCGGGATAAAAGGGTGGGAAATTGGGATAAAAGGGAGGCTGCTTCCTCCAAAAATTGGAGAGACCCCAGGTGAATGCCTCATGGCCTCTCCCTTTATTTGAATAAAGTCACAGGACACCCCTGTCTCCTTTTTGGACACAAACCTCTGGTGTTTGTGGATTAATCTTCACAAGATTAATGGCAAGCTGCTTCCAAGGCCTGGGAGAGCCCCCCTCTCCCCAGGCAGCCAGCATTTCTTCTGGTGGGTTCCCTGTCAGCCCAGAGCCTCCAGGATGGTGGGGCAGGACTCAGGGAATGCCCTGCTCCTCCATTCAACCTTCCCTTGGGGACTGATGCCTTAGGTTTTTGCTGTTACATTTTTCAGATTCTGTGCTGTTTTGGTGAGTAGTTTTAGGTTTCATATTCAGTGCTACTGAGCTCTCTTCACGCAGCAGACAGACAAAACAATTCCTTCTCTAGTTTGATACCAAGGACAACTTTCAGGACCAGGAATGAAACCAATGGTGAAGTGAGAAGAAAAAACATGGAGGATGGAGCTTCATAACCTGAAGCTGTAATTGGACAATTGATTTTAATATGCTGATGGAGCAGAACTTATCAAAATGTGAGCCCTCATGATCAGGTGTCCATTTTTTGTGACCACTTTGGGTGCATATTGGGTGTGGTCCATCTGGACTCTTGTGTGGCCCAAGAGTACCCATTGAGATCTTTAATAAATCCCTACTTTATCCTTTTTCCCTGTCTAGTTCCTCTGTTCCTCTAGTTTCTCTGTTCCAAGTCATCAGGACGAGCCGCCCGCATTCTGTGCCAGGAGCCGCCTCTGATGAAATCCAATGTCTGTGTTTGCGAGACGATTTGACCATCAAATAATTTTCCCTGTCAGATTGAGACATGGCAGCGATGATAACTCAGATTTCCCCAGTCAAATGGCTTTGGAAAGCTTTCCTGCCATTACAGGCCGTGAATGTCAACGGGTTTAACTAAGTGCAACCAAAGACTGATGGCAGCACTTTCTGCATCTCCTCTTCCCACCAGAGAGCTCTCTGTAATGCTGCCTGGTGGGTCTGCCTGGGGAAAGGAGGAAGGAAGACACTGGATATTATTCTTACTGAATTTATCTTGGCTTTGCCCATTAAAAACAGGTTGCAGAAGACACTCCTATGAGTTAAACACTGAATTAATTTCCTTCTGAAAAGAGAGATCTCCCTGGAATGCTGAGGTGTCTAAACAATTGAAATATACTTCCAGAGGAAGTAATGACACTACTATTAAAAGAAAATTCAAAACAACATCGTTAGAAAACATAAAACCCTGTAACAGAGTTACAACCCATTGAAGTAAATGAGTGAATGTAAATCCTGATTTTGAGTCTTGTTTATCGGCCTGCTGTTTCTGCAACAGGAGCCCCAAAATTCCTCTGCTACCTTTGTGGGAAAGCCCAGGAGCTTGCCACTGCTGCCACATTTAGCCTGCACCATCCACAAACAGCTTTGAGCTACATTTTGAAGCCTTGCTTTGCAAACATAAAAGATTGAACTGGCTGTTTTTGCTGTTTGAACCCTTTCATCCATCTATAAAATTGAGAGAATGTGGCAGCTCTTGCACAAAGCAACAAAACAGGTGAGGAGAGCTCAGACACAATGTTGAACTAACATCCATCACTCCATATCTTTGCCTTCCTGTTTTTGTAAGTATGGCTGTACTGCCTCCTTCTGTGGCTCCTTCTCTGCTTATTTTCTTTCCAGGGAGGAAATGAGGAAAGCAGAAGGGGAAAATGAAGAAAAGGCACAGCACAGAACACTCCTCTGCATGGAAGGAGGAGGCAGGGGGAGAAAGAGGAAGAAAACCTGGGAAAGAGCACAAGGCTGAATAATGCACTGGGAAAAAAAACCCCAAAAACCCAAACAAACCAGCAGCTGGATTTGCTGGGTGAGAAAAGAATATAACAGCAAACTGAAAAGTATCCCCGAAAGACAATTCCTAGAGGAATTTAATGGAAATATGAGCAAAATATATATTGGTAAGAAAACAAGGTAAGTAAAGCAACAGGGTAAACAGGTAGAGCTACAGTGAAAGAACACAAATCATTCTCCTTATTAAAAAAGACAACGATTTTGCTGGAGGAAAGTAGCAAAGACTATTGACAGAGCAGTTTCAACTAGAAGTCACTGAAACCACTGGAAGCTCTTGCAGTGTCTTAAACAGACTCTGTACCAGACCCTCAGCCCTTCTTGAGCAAATAATTTGTGGGATGAGCCAGGTGTGCAAGCAGCCATGGGCTGCTCTTATGTTATCTTCAACAATGCAAAAATAGTCCACAAGTTAGAACTTCAGATGCCTCATTCATGCCTAGTAACCACCACATTTATTTGAAACGAAAACTGGTCCAAAAACTGGCCCTGCTTTGTAGTCAGGAAATTGAGAGTTGGAACCAATGCTTACCCAAGCAATAAGACTTGTTGCAAAGATGGAAAACTGTGGCAAACCTCTTTGGCTTTACCAGGTCCTTCCTCTCAGGATCAGGATTAAAAGCACAAGAGACAGAATTCTTGTTCAGACTTGGATGTTTATTGTTATCTAAGTTACAGCCTCAGTACTGTGAGCCTTTCTCCATGCTAAGTTAACAAAGCAAAAACGGAGCACAGAGTTCTGTCTTCAAGGTCTTTTAAGCCTAAACTACCCAATTATGAGATGCCAACTAATTTATTTTAACTCTTAACCCAATAACTAATCACCCATGTTCTGCACTGTGGAATTTCTCAACCAATCACACAAAATCACCCAAACTTGTGAAGAAGAAGACTACAACCTGAACCTTCCATCTTGTAACATATATATTACTATATCTCAAAACCCCAAATTCTAAATCTTTCACCCTGTGAGATAACACACTTCTATTCAACTACGCACTCATGATTTCAGTGCTGTCACTCAGTTTTGGAAGCCTTCCCCAAGACCTCAGCTCAAATGCAGTGTATCTTTGAGGGTCATTCCCTGTCAGCACAGAAAGCCTGAAATCCCCTGTGCCCAGGGTTCCAACAGAAAACCTTAGAGAAGTCCAGGTATCTGGATGTCTCCATCACTGAGGTGTCAGGGGAGGCACTTTGCTTTCATTCCCTCTCCAGCATGTGCCTGGACAGAACAGGCCCCCAAGAGAGGAGCTCCTTGGCAGGAGGGGCAGGGACAGCTGATCAAATTCTAGACATTTTGGGCAGGTGAAGGACTGCTGAAGATACCAAGCTGAGTTGGTGACGGCTGAAAAATGTGCTACTCTTTGGTAGCCACCACTTAGCAAAACATCCCCGCTTTGGTCTAAGCGTGTGCAAGCAAAACCCTTCAGATGAGGCACCTTCCTCAGGTACCTTCTATCTGTAGTCAGCAGGAGTTTCCTCTCACCCCCACCACAGCACCTGCCCTTATCTGCTACAAAAAAGGTCTGACACAGGGGGACCTACTAAACAAAACGTTTGTACCAAGAGAGAAATGCAATCGTGCCTACTGCAGACTAAAGAGGGTGAAATGATTTTCTGCATCTGGGGAATTCACCACTGTATCCTGTTGTTGCAGTTTCCCCCATTCTAATAATAATCTGTTATCCCACAGGCACTAGCACCACTGCTACAGTCTTATTTTTTACAAAGAATTTAAAAAAAAGAAAGCTTCTTTGCTGTAATATTTCACTAACAGCAAATGCACTTATGATGATACAGTAAGAAAATTCCCCAAGTGCGTCCAGAGCCAGAGAGATTGATAGACTTTGCCATGGTCTGTGGGAACTTAGCCTTCATTAAGGTCAAGCTAAATTACCTTACAAATAACTTAGCCTTAACTGATAGATTATGCAGCCATTAATCAGCTCCAGGTCTGGCCTTTGCTTGTGACTTTCAGAAGGTAAACTTATTCCACGCTGTTCCTCTTACTGGGTTTCTCAGATATGTTTGTATTCGTAAAATAAAAAAGAAAAAAAAACTCATTCCCTGCTAAGCACTGATGATTCCTCACGCTTTGTGAAAGATTGAATACACCTTTTAATAAATTTGTTTGCAATGCACCAATTTAATTTTGCCTCCTCTCCCAAGGAAGTAGATTTCAATTTGATGGGCTGGAAGACACGAGAGATTATTTATGGCTGTATGTCTGGGTCTGTAGTCAGCTGCAGAGCCATAAATTTGGAATACAACACAGTAACTGATCTTCAGTTAATTTCCTGGAAAGTCTGAAAACTTTGTCCTGGCTGATCGCTGATAAAGATATAATAACAATAAAATGACCCAAGATGGCCAAACCCAGTTTAATAGTTTCCATAAAGATCATTTTTATCAGAGCTCTGTAGGACTGATCCAATACTACTCCCTACATATAAAAAATTCATTTTCATACCCAAATCAGATTTGTTTGGCCTGGACTCCTGTAGCTGTATTTAGCTTTCAAATGCATGTCTTTAACAAAAAATACCTTCATAACCAAGGGCTGAATTTCTCCCAGAGATTGTTCAATGAGGTTTCATTTTGAGAGATGATCAAAGGCCATGGCCTTATCACTCAGTTCTGCTCCAGCTCCCCACAGATGGTGGGTATACACTTGAAAAAAAGTTCTGACTTTCCATCGCTGTCATAAAATGAGTCATAAAAGAACCACCCTTTTTTCATTTGTCTTAATTAAAAATATGTCTTCTGGCTCATGGAGGAAACAAAAAAAAAGAAAACTCCTATCCATAGGTGATTAATGAACCTGCAGATATAATCAATAAAGATTTAATCATTTCTTTCTACCCAAAGTCCTGCTTCATTTGCTGCCCTTTGTATTAACAAATGTTGTGATTTCTACATTAAGCCTAAAGTATCTGGCATGGATACAGAAAGAGAATTTGGGTATTTTCTAGAGGACCAGCTTTCTGCAGGACAAATGGAAAAACATTTTATGGATATTTCCCGTAATGGATTAAAGAGTTTGGCATGAAAACTGCAAAAAATAGTATTTCAATTTCACATTTCTTAGCAAATATTTCTTGTTCTGTTTTACTTCAAAAAAATCAAAACGCAAGTAAGACAATATTAATTCCAGCTGTTTTCTCTTCCTGTTCATGGGTAATTTTCATAATAATAAGTGAAACATTATCATTTGGTTCTTGCCCTTCCCCAATTAGTCTTTTCTTTATTAGACCCAGCTCTAGCCTCATGAGAGCCTTATTGTTTTCTAAAAATACATCTCACCCAATTCACATTGGGGGAAACCTCAAGCATTTAAAGCTAAAACCAGAAGACAAAAGACAAAAAAGGAGCAAGAAGGATAAAGCTTGCTATTCTGTTTTTTCTGCTTGTTTGGGTTTGCTGTGGGATTTTTTGTTTGTTTTCAAATGCCACTGCTGTCATTCCTGGGGAGAAGCAGACGACAGTGCTTGTTTTGTGGTTGTACAGCACCGACTACTTTCACCCAAACTTGCATCATTTGAGTGCTCAGCAGCTTGAACATGGCTCAAGCAGCCCTAGAGCCATGGGTGTGCATTACAGATCTGTCTCTCTCTGCCTGAACATATCTCCAAGTGTCTTCTACCTGTGTGCAAAGCAAAAGTAGATTTTCAAAACATTTTTCCAGAGAACGTCCACTCCATTTGGAGGAACTCCATAACCAATAGATTTTTAAAAATTTTTTTTGGTTTTTTTAGCACTCAGCAGCACTTTCTGGGATATCTCTGGCCAGGCTGTCAAAGCTGTTTAGCACCCAAAAGAGTCAGCTGGCCTAGAAGCTCCACTGCTAATTTTAGTGGCTAAATGAGAGCCGACCTCAATCATGCCAGCAAGCTCTTTGGGAAAGTCTGGCCACGAAGCTTTCATCTCAACTGACTGCTCCTCAAACAAGCAGTAAATGTCTTCTGACATTGTCCTCCTACTTCTGTGCCCTAACATATGCACTCTGCTTATTTATAGAATGTGTGAGCTTCACACAGAGCAGGCTGAGTCCCTTGGGACCGAAGTCGCGCTCTGTTTTGTGCAGTGCAGCCAAAGGCTCTCCTGGGCTCTGAGAGAAGAGGCTTGCTTGGCCCTCCTGCTAGGCAGGAGAGGGCAACAGCTCCCAGCCAACCCAGATTCAGAAATATTTCTGGAAACAGCACATCTCAGAATCCATGAATTCCTCACCTTATTAACCCATAGAGCAAACTGGGTAACTGCCACAGTAGCCTCAGTTATGGGACCCATGTTTAGATAAGGGCCTGCAAATGGGAGAAATAGAGCCACAAAGACATGCCACCCAAACCAAGGTAAGCTAGACCACATGGAGGTCTAGAAACCTAACGAGGTTCCTATATCCAGCACACAAAAAAAATAGGTTTCCCAAGAACTGTTATTCCTTTATCTATCAACGTCCTCAAGCCACACATAGGGCGCCAAAATCTGTCTGGGTTTGAAGGACAGGTGTCTGCTAAGGAAGGCAGGAGCCTCCCTTAGAATGGAGAGTGCAGACCCCCTCCCCCTGAATTGTTATAATTATGAAATTAAGGGGCTCTCAGGCAAAGATATGAGGACAGGAATAGCAGTTCTTTAGTAGGAGAACTAAAATAAAAATGCAGTAATACAAAAAAACCCAAAACTCACTGACATAGTCAGGATCCCAGCTGTCCCCCTGAGGGTCAGGGTGTTGGTGGCAGTGCCATCCCATGGTGGCTGCAGCCCTCCTGAAGTGGCAGATGTGGCTCTGGTGGAGCAGGGATTCTGAAAAGGGGAAATTTCCTCTGAAGGTCCAGTGGGGAGAGATGGGGCTGGTCTTCCTCTAGGAATGCAGTGGAAAAGGCTGCCTTGGTGTTCCCAATGCCAGATTGGATCCAGGTAGGAATGTTTGGTGTTCCCAATCCCAGACTGGATCCAGGTAGGAATGTTTGGTGTTCCCCATCCCAGATTGGATCCAGGTAGGAATGTTTGGTGTTCCCAATCCCAGATTGGATCCAAATAGGAATGTTTTTCTCCTGCCCTGGGTGCAGCATCTCCCAATGTGCTGATGGAATTTTCTCAGTGCCACTCCCTGGCCCATCAGCAGAAGATCTCTGCCTGGAGGGAGGCTGGGTTGTGGCAGAGATAAAGAAACCTGCCCCAGCTGGTTTTTAACAGCTGGGCCGTGGACAGAGGGTTACCCCACAGCCCCTGCCCTGCCCCAGTTCCAGTAGCTGGGATAGAATCCACACTTCTGGGTACAGCTTGTAACCCAAGACACAGAAACAACTAACAAGAGTAGGAGGGGAGAGGCTGATGAGCTGAAGATCTCCAGGCCCACCATGCAGGAAGGGGAGCAGAGGGAAAATCACACCATGTCTGCTGCAGAAACCATCCTGCAGACACCTGCAAGGACTGCATAATTAGGGAAGCTCTGCAATGCATTCCTGCCTTGCTCGAGGGCTGGGAGATGCCAGGCCAGAACAGCAGGGCCTATCACCAAAATACAGGATTTTTAGTGTTGGAAACACAGCCTTAAGTCCTATGTCAAACAAAACTCCACCTGTGCTCAAACAGTAAAACCGCAACAAATGCCAAATGAAACCCACACCCACATCACAAAGCAATTTTGCCCAGTTGGTTTAGTGGAACTAACCAATAATTCAGCAGAAATTTGATCTTACTATTTACCCATAAACCTAAGTTTACAGTTAGAGATTAGTGAAAAAAGAAGTTTCTTCTTTTAGAGCTATTTGTAATTTCTTTTTGTGTTCTATGTGCAGTGACTTAAATTGGTATAGGCAAACCCCCTGAGACGATGCACCAGCCTCCATGCAAGGACAGACACTGCTTTTTGCAGATGCAAACAGTTGAACTGAGGTGTTCAACTACAGAGAAGAGAACCCATCATCATGCAAGTATCCTTCTTGATCAGATACGGGCAGGCAAGAAAATTCCCTTTGTCTAAAGCCACACTGCATTCCGGTGGGCATCAAGCTCTCAGGCTGCTCAATCATCACATAAATAAGCCCTAATTTGCATTCCCAAATGTTTTGAAATTGTATTGCCTGCTGCTGGCACTCCAAAAGTTATGCCTCTGGAGATATCAGGGGGAAAAAAAAAAAATCATCAAAGATCATTTGCATTGAGGTGCAACAACCCCACACCCAGCTGGTGTGTGCTGAGGGGTAAAAAGAGCATCGACCTGAATGGCAAGTGCCTTTTTGGTTTTTTTGTCAGGAATTGAACATGCAGCACCAAGTGAGGGGTTATTACAGGCTCTGATCAGCAAAGCAGATAATCATTTGCCTCATTACCGTGCTGCCTGCCTATGTGAGCAGCATCAAACCACCATTAAAAGGCACCCTGCTTGCCCCCGAAGGGAACACGGGGTGGCCAGCATCTGAAAACCTCCTTGTTAGCAGGCTAACCTTGGAGTCTGGTGAGAAGGCAAGGAGGCATTTACCAGCCACTCCATCAATAATTATGGGAAGGAAAATCCCAGCTCACCTAGGTCTGCCCCAGTGTGGGGAGATAAATAAGGCAGGCTTGGGGAGGGCAGCACTTCCATGGGGTGGGCAGCTCCCAGCCACAGGCAACAGCTGCCAAAAAGGCAACCATCCATGGAGCTGCTCCATCCAGGGATGATGTGTGCTTGCAAACTACCCCAAAGCCCTTCTGTTGGTTATAGCAGTCTCTGTGGCACACATCCCCCTGCTCAGGGACCCTGAAATACCCTGGTGAACAGCAACCTGGAAGGCCCCATGCATGGGTGGTCAGCTGTATTCTATACCAGGGCTGAAGTCTCAAACACCATGATTTTTTGTTCCCTTTGATGTTTCCCCAAAGCCCTTGGAACACGTAGAGATAGGGACCTAGCTTTAAGCAGAAGGTAGTTATTCAATTCCCTATTTTTAATATTTCTCTCTCCTGTGCTACCCAGGAGGATTTAAAAAAAACTAATTATGCTTCAGCATGCAGCCACCCACCTTTGTTACAAGCCTAAATCCTGTTCCCATTTATAGCCAAGAACTCCATTTTGTCTCCAGCTTCATTGCAAGGAAGGAGGGAGGGCCCACCTGAGCCAGACTCCCTGGGGGTTGCTATCCTACTCCAGCTCAGCTTTTGCATGAAACCACCAGTTATCTTTTCAATTAATTGTGGGTATCATAGTGGTTGACAGGACAACCTTACTAGCAAGGGATAATTTAATATGACTAGACCGTAATCAAAGTGTTAATAGCCTCAAAATTTAATCTGTGCAGAAGTAGGATTTATAAAAGGGAAAGGATAACCAGGGCCCAGATGAATAATGTTAGTTGTAACATTACAGCTAGTTGTAATAAAATAATTAGTTGTGATATCCAGAAATAAAAATTACCCTGCTTTGAGTTCCAGGACGTGTGCCAAAAAGGGGCCGTTAGTCACAGCGATGAGGAGCAGACACACAGTCCATTATCTCATGAACTGCAAGGCCCAGAAATGAATCCTGCATGTCACATGAACATGGAGAACTCTGCATTTTCAGCAATACACAGCTTTTCATTTTAGCCCTCAGACCAGATCCTTTCGCACTATTGGAATGATGTGCCTTTTGGAGAAAGGTATCCTCAGAAGCCCTCCTGGCTGAGCTTCACTTCCCCTTTGGGCACAGTCCCAGCTTCTCCCTCCTGTGGCAGATGAAGCTCACCCCTGGCATCCCCACCTGCTCCTTTCCTCCATCCTCACCAGTCTTGTGGAGGAAAAAAAAAAAAAAAAGCTCCAATTACATTAAATCCCAGCCTTATTCTGTTTTTTTTTCCTTGCAGGGCAAGCATGCTGGGTGGTGGTTTGGCTGCCTTTTTCAACAGGTGCTGCATCCTCATGGGGTTAGGCAGCCCCTGCTGCTCCCTGGCTCAGTGTTCAGGGCCAAATGCTTTAATCATAGAATGAAAGAGTTTGTTAGGTTGGAAGGGAGCTTAAAGCTCATCTTGTTCCAACCTCCCTGCCAGGGGCAGGGATGCATTCCACCAGACCAGGTTGCTGAGAGCCCCAGCCAATCTAATCCCCTCTAATCTAACAACACACTTCTGAACCCAAAGTGCACAAGGCAGCAATAAAGCTGGTGTTCAGCATCATAGTGAGAAAGCAAGCAGCTGTACAAAAGCAGAAACTGATGTGATCAATTTCTTTTTTTTAAAATTATGATGCCAGCCAGTTTTTACCACCTTATTGTTACTCCTCATTCACTTGCATGACAGACACAGAAAGAATTTCTTGGCCTAGTAGGCACTTAAAAAAAAAGTACTTTGAATGACCTCTATATCACAAAAATTAATTTAAAGCTATTTTCTTCTTTTTAGGTAGCTATACAGAAAATAAATACTTTTTTGGGTTGTACTTATACCTTTCTCCTTCATTTCCTCCGACATACTTTCTTTTCTTCTTCCTCTTGCAGTGCCAAAAAGAAAAAAATAAGCGTGCCTGTGAAGGAGGAAAATTGGTAAAGAAAAGATAACTCTCTCTAGGGAAAACAGGCAGGAAAAAAAGAGACTAGAAGCTGTGATTTTTAAATTATTTTTAAAGACAAATCACCCGGGCTTAAAACAACTGAAACTTTTGTCTCCTTCTCACACACACACACATCCCCTCACCGCTTTTTCTTCCTGGTCCTGTCTGGCTTGCACCTTCTGGCAGGCACGTAGATGCTTGTTTTGCTGTTGCTCCACAGGATGGAGTCACCAGAGACGATGCTCCCAGGAGATGTTTTGTGCAGGGATAATGTGAGGAACAAAGCTGTGCTCTGCTGGCCCTTTCCTGGCACACACAGCCAGGGCAGTCCTGCTCCTGCCCCAGCCCCCCTGGGCTGTGTTTTGGGAAAGACACCCCTTAACACATCTGGGGAAGTGCTTCCCCCCCACGGGCACCAGAGCCCTGGCTCAGAGGCAGTGAAACACATGCTCACACACCTATCTCTTGTGGCTGGCACTGAACAAATGCTGCTCTCAGACAGCCAATTTTACAATTTCTGTTTTTCCAGCAATGATGCCTCAGGCCAGGCCTGTGTGGCCCAGAAAGGAAAAAGGTTAACTTTTTCTGGAATTCCCTGAACCTGCTTATCTGCTTCTTCTGCCTAACCATCTGCCAGTTTCAGACACCTGTTATAATTTATCAGTTTGTCTTGTGCTGGTTCCTGGAGTCTATCAACAACCCGAGCAATTAGTGCTGTCAGCAAATCATTCATTAACTGAACTATTCAGTTTTAGCTAACTTAAGGCTAATTGTGTATTTAATTCTTATCTAGCAAGATCAAATCAATTAAAAAAAAAAAAAAAAGGGACCATGGGTAAATATCAAAGATCAATAGGTAACAAATGAAAACCTTAATTAAAGTCTTATCTGAATGCCAACAAAAAAACCCAGCAAGTAGAGCAGAGGAGATTATTTCATAACAGGTCATTCTGATTATCCTCCTGCTGCCTGCCCAGTTCAACTCTGGTGTTACTCAAATACTTGATGAAAAGGCTGGAGTACATTTTTGGCCTCATGAGAGAGCCTCTCTCCCTCCCCACCTGGCAGAGACCCCATGCAGGCAGTTCAATGCCACTTCCAGGGTAAAGAGTGACCTCACAAAAATGATATTTTCCTGCCCACTTTCCCCTGTGAATTGGGAGCTGCAGCTACTGACCTTACTGGCAAGGGGACAATTTTGCTGCTTGCGCAGAAGCATCACGCTATTAAAGAGGGAGCAGGAGGCTGTTCCCTCCCATGTGTCCTCAGCAGAGGTAAATAACATCTCTGCATCTCTGCAGTGCAAGCCAGAGAGTAATTAGGGGGATCTACAGAGGCTTTTGTGTTGATGGGGTGATGATCTGTTCCTGCCCTTCAAGGCTCAAGCCCCACTGTTGTCCCTGATCCCTGCGACAATTTTGGCACTGTCAGGCCAAGGAAAACGTGAGACAAGGGAAGCAAAAGCACTACAGCTGACTTTAAATTGTGCTCAGGTACATCACCTCCAACAAAATCAAACAGATACATCAATAAGTTAAGCTCTGTTGAGGTCAGGAAAGAAAAAGAGGGAAAAAAAAAAACCCAACAAGCCAATAAATTTGTCTTATCAGATCAATACCTGTGATCTTGGTGAGATCCATGTTTTGTTGGCAGGGAAGATCATGGGCTCAGCCTGGAGAAGGAAATACCACTCACTTCAGAATGCTGCCAAGAGACCTGGAACAGCAGAACCCCCTCCCCAACATGCTGCAGCCAGGCACTGCTGCCCTGCTCACAGGCACTGAGATAACACACCTGTAACAAGGAGGACACCTTGGTGGGGAGCACAGACAGGAATGGGAAGGACAACAGAAATTCCTGCTAGCTTTCCTACCCTCCTACTCCCTTTCCCCACACCCCATTTATGCCATCACCTGCCAGTCACTTCCCTCTGGCTGTTCCTCTCACCTGAGGGCTCCTTTCCCCACCTGAATTCTGTTTTCTGCATTAGTTCCTCCATTAGTCACCACAAATGTGCCTTGGCAACCCTAAATGTAAGCATCTCTAAACTGAAAAAAACATCTTTATATCCAAATTTACTGAGCTGGACCCCTCACAACACACGTGCATTGATGGGATCTGCTGCCCTGTGCTCTTCAATCAGTGCAAATAAATATCAGCTTGGTTACAGCAACTGGGCTTCTCCCACAAATAAACAAACCCACCCAAAAAATTTACTGTAATAGCTTCTGGTTTAGTACAAAGCTCTAAGTCAGAAGCTTGTTTTGTGTGAAAAAATAAAAATAAGTGACCTACCTACAAGTGTGGTACAATGAGAGCTTTCACCATGATGGAGTGTGCATTCTTGACATGTGCTCTCCTGTTGATGCCATATTTCTCCCACAGCCAGGGAGGACACACAGGAATCTCTCTGATCAGAGCTGGTTGTGAGGCCAGAAGTGGGTGGCACCTGCACAGGAGGTTGCAGAGTCTCTGAAGCTTCATCACCAAGCAGGGTGTACAAGTACCAAGGCTTGACTCAGCTGCTAGACAGCAGGTTTGGCTCCAGGCACCCACCTGTGTCTCTGTTTCTGCAGTGGCAAAACTGCCTTTTACACTGAGTTGAGCAGGATGTGGGGGCTGCTGCAGCCTCTGGCTTGGAAAATGGCACATGGGTGTGCTGCCTGCGTCCTGAGCCCATCCTTTGTTTTTGGGACTTATCATGAGACCATCAATTCTACTTCATGCGCGTGCATGACATATCCCAGCTCATTGAGCATCCTCTGCACTCTCCCCCTCCAGATCCTGATGCTTCTCACTGACATGAGCTATCCCAGCTCCTTGAGCATCCCCTGCACTCTCCCCCTCCAGATCCTGATGATTCTCACTGAGCCAGCCTGAAGCCAGACAGGAGGCAGTCCTGTGCACATCTCCCTTTTTTTTTAAAGCTGCTTCCCACTGCACTGGGATGGAAACTGCCAGCAGAGCAAAAGAAGGAGGGCAGAGACAACAGCATTTTCTGCACATCTGTCCCACTGCCCAGCTCAGCCATGGGTGAGGCTGAAGCCAAAAGACCTAATGAAGCAGAGAAGAACAGCTACACTCCTGACATAAAAGGCATGCCAAGCTTTCATCTTCTGAGAGGTTAAAAATAAACAGTTTAGCTTTCAGCAAAGTGGTCTGATTAGAGGCAAAGAAAACTACACTGATTTCCATGGAAATGGAATATTTTGTTGCTGCTACTTGATCTCGTTGAAATGTATTAAGAACACAAAAGAGTGCAATTTCAATATCTGGAGAGTGGTAGTATACTTTAAAAATTTAAATTAAATTGATTTCTTTTAAAAGAAAGCTGGCTGGTTTTAGTTTCTTAATTAGTTCATTACCACTGCAAATGTAGCCTGTTCTTATAAGCCTATAGAAGGATATTACAGAAACAGCTGCAATCCGCAACAGAAGAGATACAGACATAGCCAATATCTGTACATAAAAATCAGAGACTTAAAGATCCTCTTAGGCCCTCTGTATCCTCTCTAAAACCAGCAAAGAATTGTTCTTTAACTCGTAAGTCTTTCTAAATTTAAACCCATTACAAAACAGATCCTAGTTTCTATGGAAGAAGGCTCAATCCCTAAATTTTGTTTGCTTTTTTTAAAGGTGTAGGAACACTTCCTAAGAAGGAAACCTGCCTACACATGCTCTGGAAGTAAAATAACCCAATTAGCTCGAGTTCTCATCCCATTACTGCGGTAGGGATCTCCAGGGGGAGGTTTCCTGGGAATGAGCTGTGTCCCATTTCGGTTTAACCCAGATAGTAACAAAATAATCACTCAAAATGGGCCATGACCTTCACTGTGACAAATACCAAGTACAGGTGTGAAGGAAAAGCTGCTCCACTGACACAGTTGTTCTCTTTGCAGATGTGCCCCCAGGGTAGGACCAACTCCAACATTTCCACACACACCACTGGGACATCGCCGCAGCATGGCCCAACTGAAATTCTTCATCAAACAAATGTCCAAAATAGCCAAAATCTTTCTTCCTAGCTAAAGTAACACATTGTGATGGTAACAAGAAAAAAAAATAATAATTCCTTCTCCTCTTCCATTTCCTCAAAGCGAAATTTTGACGGAAACAATAATCCCTTTAGGTTTTTATTTTGGCACTGTGACATCTTTTTGACGTGAATTTTATATTGTTGTAATTTTAGGTGACAGAGTGACTTGAGCTTCTAACCAAAAGGCCGCTGTATTTTTATCTGTGCATTATGTTTTTCCCACATGCTTGCAACTGGCATGTGCTCTCCTCCCAGCAGTGATGACCCAGGGAAGAAAGCAGAGCCAGGAAAGATTTGCCCACAAACCACCAGAGCCCTGACTGAGGACAGATTTCCACTGCTGACAAGTCACATTAGATATTGGTCAGTATAAATATCATCGATACTGTTGCTCAAGGGGACCTTGCCCTGCCTTTTCTTTTTTTTTCTTTTTCTCATGAAATCAGTTTCCCTTGCATTAGGTTGCAGACTGTTTGGCTAAGGCTTCCTATACATTTAATATGAAAGATTGCCCATGGATACCCTTAGGAGTGGATCCACAGGAGAGGCAGCTGCTGAAACACCTGATTTCCAGTGCCTGCTAATTTTCAGAGCCCTGGTGAAGGAGTTAGAACTTTCTATGGAATATGCATGGAAAACCACAGAAGGCAGCAGGATGGCAGCTACTAAGTCAGAAATACTGATGAGAAGAGTGGGATGTAAGTCCCATTCCAGGATGTAATTAGGTGGCTGTGGCTCAGGAGAAATCAGAGGAGCCCATTAACAGAGGAGCCTGGTGAGTACAGGTGATGGGGGAATTGTTGGCAAACAACCACCTGAGTAAGGGTGTAGGTACCTCATTATGGCCATTACACAATTCTCCCTTTTTTGTTATTTCTCTTCTGCTTACAGACACCTTTTTCTTTGCCATTTCCTGACTCTCTCTTCTCAAATAGCTGAATACTGCAGTTTGATAGGCTGGGTCAGCTAAAAGCTCCTCAGTGTTTGGTACTTGCAGCCACACAGATTCAGTGTGCAGACTTAATTGTAGTAAGGACTGGCTTAAGAGCAGCAGATCAATGCCCTGGAGAGTTGTTAGGGTGAAATACAGAGATCTCATCCCCAGATAAAAGGAAGAACACTACCAATAATGACAGAAAAGGCACTCATCAGCTATATTTTCACTCATTGTGCTGCACCCAGAAAAAAAAAAATATTGGTGTATTCAGTTCCCCACTTTAGTAATTTTGCTTTTAACAATATGTGACTTCGTATTCACTCAGCAGGCTCTATTACATGAAGCATTTTTTTGGACACCTGGTGGTTTTGCCTACACTCACAGCCTTCTGTTCCTGGACAAACACATTTCTGCTTCAGTGCCCGCAGCCAGATCACCCGAGGAGGGCAGAGCAGAGCCTGCCAGCCCCACGCTTCCCCAAACAAAGCATTAGCTATGCATCAGCAACTTTTGTGCACAGACCTTCCTCACAGATCACTTTTCTCCCCCTCTGTATCACCTGTGCAGGCATGCTGCATTTTGCCTGCCTGGTCTGGCATTGCCCACTTTGTGCAGCTCAGTGTGTTGGTGGCTCCTGGGAAGCTTTTACATTTCACAGTTCCTGTCCAGCTGAAGGGCACTGCCACTTGGGTGGTGCTAAACAGGATCCTCCTTGCAAATCTGAACAGAATGTGGGGAAAATTGTAATGAGGCTCTCAGGCACCCTGCTCGCACAGACAGCTTAACCAGCAAACCACTTCTTTGCTGTGTTGGGTTTTTTCTTAAAAAGCTAAAGCCCTTTTGAAATAAGCCTGTGCTTATTTCTCCCCAAGTAATGATAATTGATTCAGACCTTCCTGAAATGAATTCGAGCTCAATAACAGTTGTGGCCTAGGGAAGAGCTGCACCTTCACTGAATGCAGAGGAATCCAGCTTGCTTAGGAGCCTGTGAAAACCACGGCTCTGCAGGTGGGAGGTTAATTTCCAACAGCCTGATCCAGCAATAAAGCAATAAATACAAAATCCTCCTCAGACCTTTCAGACACCAGCACTTGAGAAGCAGTGAGAACAGCTAAGCACCCTTCTTTTAACAGAAACCTCAAATCCCTCTAGTTTGCCCAAATCAGCCTCAGGATTTGACTGCACTTGTGCAGGACAGAGCTATTTATATATTTATTTATAATATAGTGTGGATGCTGCCATTATATTTATAATATAGCAGGCCATGGTTAAAAGTGGGGCACAGATTTTGGGGGTGTTCCTTCATGGCCAGTCACAGTCAGGGTCCCATGGGAGGGAACAGTTTGCAGCTGCCCTGCTCTCTTCTACCCCTGAGGCAGGAAGGGGCTGAGCAATGGGTGATTCTCCTGGGACACTGCCTTTCTCTGCCTTTTCTCCCAGGATTTGGGAGGCAGGAGGGAAAGGGCTTCTCTTAACTAGAGAGCAGTAAGTGTCCCTTTCTGCTGACACTCCCAAAAAAAGCAGGAGCAAACTTGGCTTCCTATTTCTAACTATTCTCAGAGAAGGCAGGCTGCAAACAAGCAGTATTTAGGTCAGCAGGATCACATTTATAAGCCATAAATCAAATCCAGCAGACCTTGAACGCTTATTTGTAGTTCATAGGCTACAACTTTGAACGTCCTGTGAATCCTGATGGCGAGCTGTTGGATTTGGTTTCCACGGCATTTAGGAGGCAGAGCAACAAACCTCAGCAGCCCCAGAGGGGTCTGTCACCTGCCACGGGGACCTGCAGCGTGCTAACACCAGCAGCAAAGAGCACATGCAGCATTTTGCTCACAAAACCCCAGCTTTCTGTCACATTAAACTGTGTTAAGCAGATGACAGTGCTGAGCTGCTGCTGTTGTGCAGGACTCCTGGTCTTCTGCACCTGAGGCTGGCGTTGTGTCTTACATCCCTAAGTTTTGTCCTCACTTTACTGTCTGCATTGCCCTTCCCTTTGAATCCCTCATCTTACATGATGGAATCTGATGGGTACCTTTCCAGTTAGGGCAAAGAATTCCCCTTCCTGTGCCTCATCAGGTTCTCGAAATAGAAACAAAATTAAGTTTCTACATGAACTACAAAGCAATCTCCCTGTGTGAGAAATAGTAATTCCCATGAAAGAAAGAATGATAAACTGGCCATGTTCCCTTAAAATATTTGTCCTCTGGTTAGCAGAGGAGGGGATGTGTTTGAAACACATTACTGGCCTAAAACAAACTTTCCAAAGGAGTGCACTGATACACAAATGCTTATGTTCAGGAACAGATATTACTCAAAAATGGCACTGTGCTCACAGCCATCCCATTTGGCATAGTCAACAGGCACTGGAGCTGCTCCCATTTGAAGGCAAACACGACCTGCAGATCTTTCCCTCTCACGTGGTTTCCCCCTCTGCACAGCACTGTTTATGTCTGGGCTCCTCTCACTGCAGGCTCTTGGCAGTTTGAAGAGAACAGTAATTGCTACTTCAGTGATAGAGGGGGAAATAAAAGGGGCACCCTGCCTCTTGTTTGCACAATTCTTTCCCTTTAAATGGAACGAGGAGATTGGGTGAATGTCTGCCTTTGAAGGACAGGAGCCCTCTGACACAATGAAGCTGTGTCAGCCACCCCCAGCCCTCCTTCACTGCTGCTTTTACGTGGCTCTTGTCCCTGCTGGCTGCTCCACGTGGGAAAGCCACCGAGCTCTGGGTGTAGGCAAGTAGGGCTGGGATTCTCTCTGTCAGTTCCTTGATTTTCCAGCTGTTTGTTTATTGTGACAGGGAAGGACAGGGCTGACTCTCAAACCATCTCACAGGAGAGCTTTGCTGTGTCTGCCTGACGATCAAAGGAAGGATTTGTAGCTGCCTGGGGTTCATGAGGATCCTGGTCCGTGGTGACAGGTGGCCTGGCTGAGATACAGATAAGAGAAATGTGCTTGTTTAGCCACCTGTGACTTTAAAGCTCTCAGCCTGTGGAGAAAGGCCAGGTTCACATCCAGCACTCCTCCAGGCAGGGGCAAGATCTTCTCCAGAGACACAAGGGAAAGAAGAAAACTGTGTTCTTGGGAAGTATCTGGAAATTTTACAAAGCTTCCCTGCTCTGTACTGCCTAAAATATTCACAAGACATGTGAAGATCAAGTAACAGAGACACTACGTGATGGAGAGACACAAACATCCCAGGTGATACCCCAATGTCAGACAGAGAAAAAACCACTGAAAAATCCACATCCTCTTCAAATGAAAATGTGTGGAAAATGGGCAGTCCTTGCAGGCATTTCTATGCTGAAATGCACCAGAGGGGTCACAAAGTATGAGCCTGTCCTGGTACCCTTCCCCCAACACCCATGTCACCAGCATCCTTAAAAGAGAGGAGAAAAAGAAAACAAAAACAAAAAAATAAAAGCCCTGCTATGCTCTGTGGGATATCATCCAGGATAATACTAAAATGGCCCCAAGTGCAGATAGTAATTACAAGAAAGGACAATATTCCTCCCTCCTTTTCCTGTAAGCCTGCTCGTGGCTCACCAGCTGGGGAGCTGCAGAGGTTTGGGAAGGAAGAATGTCATCTCCCATGAAGTCACAGCACCTGCCTTCTTGGAAGAGTAGTGGATTTTTTATCACACAGAGATATAGGTAATTTTCTCGTCCCTTCATATGGCATGTAGGCTCTTGCCTTAATAAATTACTGCTGTTCCTGATAACATATCCAACAGGAGTTACACTGGGTCTTTCACTGACAGTTTCAGGTCAAAGTTGTCTCACTAAGTTTGTGCTCTGGAAAATCTGTTTTCAGCAAAGAAGACACCCACCTCTCAAAGGAAGGTTCCTGGGACTCCTACATCCCTCACAGGGCAGCTGGAAAATTGGGCTTGGCAAAGCTGTGTTTTTCGGCATTGCAGGTAAACTCTGCTGAGCTGTGGGGTGAGGCTGCAGTACAGGGGGGGATGGTGGAATGTGAATGCAGGCTGTGGGGCACACACTGAGACAGTGGCTCTGCTGTCTGTAATTGCATAATCAGCTTCTCAAAAGAATGGGGAGACATACTCCAGGAGATTTGCTACCTGAGGTTATGGAGATAACCAGAAATGATTCAGAAATCAGCGCCACTGCCAGAAAATAGAGTGGAAAAACTCCCCTATGGAAGCTAGAGGAGGCAAAGGCAGGAATGTTGGGACAGTGAGAAAACAGAGTGATGAAAAAGATGGATAAATGGCAGGAGAAGACTCCTTTCATAAAACAATCTGCTGTGGGGAATGTGAAAATTATGTTGGCTCCTAGAAATGAGGAATCCCACCCAAAGCTG
Source organism: Certhia americana (assembly GCA_018697195.1). Classification (NCBI taxonomy): domain Eukaryota; kingdom Metazoa; phylum Chordata; class Aves; order Passeriformes; family Certhiidae; genus Certhia; species Certhia americana. The sequence continues at coordinate 106,136,921 of CM031859.1, forward strand.
CTTTTCTGGGGATGGGGATTATCTTGGCTTTGGTTCCCTACCATTTTTAAATGCACAGGCAATTTAATTAAGCATTGCTACTTTCCTAATTATTGAGGCTATTCTCAGAGGCTCCCAAGATTTTCCAGGCTCTGCAGTGTTGGCCTGGAGTAGGGATTGCTCAATTAAAAGAAAGATACGGCAAGCAGTGAGATCTTGGACTCAGTGCCCTGGTCAAATAGGAATTCTGTCAGTTTATAAAACACTGACGTAATTCTGCTGAGATGGAGCCAGGAAAGGGATTTATTTTGCCTGTTCTGCTCCTGCAGATTCACCTGGATTTTTCCAGAGGATATGAACACAGTCTTTGCTTGCTCTGTACCACAAGCCCTCCTGAAGTGCTGCTCTGTGCTCTGCTCTGCAGAGACCACGTTTCACGGGCTATGTGAAATTGCATCTCAACCTTGAAGTCAGAGGGCACACTCTGCCAGCTCATAGTTCCAACAGATTTCAACAGCATCTCTGATGGAAGAAACCCCTGTACCAACAACTAAAACTAGCCTGACCCCATCTGTAGGGTTACAGTCCATTCAGAATCCCAAAAACTTGTGTTTGGAGCACCACTAGTCTCTTCCTGGGATCTACAGTTGCACATTGCAATACATAAAGTGCATCTGATTTTTCACAGGTGTGACTTCAAATTGTAAAAAATAAAGCTGAGCGTAAGGGCTCAGAGGTTCTAGGGCTTGTTAAAACAGTCTAGCCTTGAAATCACATAAAGAAGGGGAAACAAGAAAACCCCAACAATTAACCCCCCTTTAGCTTTATTGTAAGCTTTTACAATTTCCCTACTCGGAAGTTCAGTCAAGAGAGCAGCGCAAAACAACCAGGGAACTGAGATGAGCAAATAATGCAATATTCCTGTGGCAAGATGCAAGCCTTACCCTCCCTCCCCTGCTCCCCAGCTCTGAGTGTCCTTCTGACGCACAGGCATTTAATTTTTCAACAGAATACTCGACTTCTGGGCTCCAGATAGGAAACAAAACATCCACGCCAGGGATTTCATCGCATCTGGCACCTTCTGCCACAGCTCTGACTCTCCTTTGGGCAGCGCATCGGCCTGGGGACGAGGCTAAGCAGGCAGATATCCTGCCACACGACCATGGGGGGTAAGTTAGCAGGCTGTTGACGCCCAGACAGCCAGTGCCACCCTGCCCAGAGGGGACAGGACCCCAAACCACGGCACAGCAGTCGGCGTGCAGTGCTCGCCCTCCAAAGCGAGCTCGGAGCAGAGATGTGCTGGGGTTCGTATGCCCCAGCTGGTGCCCACATCTAACAGCTGGCTCAGAGGCGTGTGCCTCAGCCAGGCAGGGCTGGGGAATGGCACAGGACTGTCTCTGGATGCCTCACCCTGAAGAAACGTCAACACTGCCCACCAGGACCAGCACTGGGAACCTGACTTTGATACACCCTCACCAGATGGGATCTTTGTTTTTGTGAGCCACCAGACTCTCCTTGTTGAGTCCTTCTCCTCCATACTTTTATCTGCTTACTCACCACTGTGAGGCAAACCCCTTGGTTCTATCTGGTTCTTCTTCTCAGGGTCAGGATTAAAGGTGCAAGAGACAGAATTCTTGTTGGGACTTGGATGTTTATTATTTATCTCAGTTCCAGCCTCACTGACTGTGAGTGCTTCTCCATGCTGAGTTAACAGAGCAGAAATGGAGCAGAGTTCTGTCTTCAAGATCTTTCTAAGCCTAGACCACCCAATTATGAGATGCCAGCTAATTTATTTTTACTTTTAACCCAATAACTAATCACTCATGTTCCACACTGTGGATTTTTCACCCAATCACACAAAATCACCCAAACTTGTGAAGAAGGAGAAGGAGAAGGAGAAGAAGGAGAAGAAGGAAGAAGGAAAGATACGAAGGAAGAATAGAAGGAAAGAAGAAGAAAGAATAAGAAGAAGAAGGAAAGAAGAAGAAGAAGAAGAAGAAGGAGGAGGAGAAGCAGGAGGAGGAGAAGAAGAAGAAGGAAGAGGAGAAGAAGAAGAAGAAGAAGAAGTAGAAGAAGAAGGAGGAGGAGAAGAAGAAGAAGAAGAAGGAGGAGAAGAAGAAGAAGAAGAAAGAAGAAGGAGGAGAAGAAGAAGGAGGAGAAGAAGAAGAAGAAGAAAGAAGAAGCAGAAGGACTACACCCTAAACCCTCCACCTTGTTAAACATATGTATTACTACACCCCCAACCCCCAAACTCTGAATTTCTCTGTGAGATAACACACTTCTATTTACTACACACTCATAATTTCAGTGCTGTCAGTTTTGGAAGCCTTTTCCATGGCCTCAGCTCAAATGCAGTGTATCTCTGAGGATCATTCCCTGTCAGCACAGAAAGTCTGAAAATCTCTGTGCCCGGGGTTCCCACATTATTCCTCTAAAATGACCCAACAACCTGTAGCAACTGTTTGGAATAAAAATTTTTGCTGGAACAGTAGATTTGTTCCAAGACAAATGCTAAGGGATGGAGAGTGTTAGACAGCTACAGGCATCCCTGCAAGCCCTTCTGATAACAACACATTCAGACCAGTGTATCGTGTCTTGCACACGTGTCTATATTAATAGCTTGGATCTCTTCTGGGAGTTGGCAGAGATCTAAAGTTGTATTAATGTCTTTTTCTTGCCTCCTCAATAAAAAAAAAACAAATTAACAACTACCTTTAAAGAGAGGTCCTAAGCTGTCATGAATTCTTACTAGACATGCTGTAGTTGCTATTCCAAAAAGGGCAAAGTGCAGAGGCAACAACTGCAGAAATAGAAAAGTGAAGTTGTTTTGGAGATTTAAAGCTACCAATACCTGTGCTATGTTCTCTCCCTTCCAGATGGCTTGTGTCTGAATGGCTTTCTGCTACCATTTCTTTTTAATTTTTTTCTTTTTTTATATAAGTAACTTAATGATTTTTTTATGGCATGACATGATGAAATCTGAACAGATGTGACATTTCACTAATGTACAGCTCCCTTGAGCCAGTATCAATTTTTGTCTATGATGGCTTTGCAAGGGCAGAGGTTAGCTGAGGGGCTGTCCCACACAACCTCTGGAGTTTCCAGGACACTTATAAATAAATCAGATGCTCACATTTCAAGCAGGGAGTCAGATTCTGAAGAGTAATTCCTGACCCATGAAAAGCAATTTTTACTTGAACGATACTTCAATCAAAACTGATCAAGGATGACCTGACCAGGTCCTTGAATATGAGTAGATATAAAATCTGTTGAGGGTGCAGTGGAACTGAACCCACTGCAGTCTGTGCATGTGCAACTCCTAACCCAGGGCTCCTTCAGCTGCTGCTCCTGCCATCAGACTCCTTGGGGACTGTGTGCCACAGGCCAGGGGACACCTCTTCCAGCACAGGGACCTGCCATAAAGACACTGCTCAGGGGACACCAAACCCCACACGCTGAGTCTGCAGATTTAGGGTGTTCCTCCCCTGCTGGACTCCTTCTCCCATTTTTGGCACTATGACTTGGGACCTTCTGGGAGAGACTTTGCTGCTGTAACAAACCCTCCTGCGTCCCAAGAGGAAGGATGTGTTTCCCAGAGCCCACCCAGGATGAGAGCCCTCCCAGGGGCACTTTTAGCATTTTAGTGTCACCACAGGAAAGGCTGTGGCTCCTTGGCAACTGAGACCAGCTTCCCTGGAAGGATCACAGCTCAGGACCAAAACCCACAAATCAATTTCTGTCACTTGTTTGGATGAGTGCAATTGGTCCATGTCTTCAGCAATATGAACTTGGAATTGTTTGACTGTCGTAGAAAAACCTCCTGTTTTACAAATACAGGGCAGACTAATCTGTGAAAATCCCTAATTATTACTATTATCGCTATTATCACTATTATTTTTTTTTTTTTTTCTTTTTACTAAGTCTGTCTGGGGTTTCACACTTCCCCAAACCCTTAGCTGAGCCCACCGAAATTCTGTCACCTGAGGTGGTGTTTTCCCTATAAAGAATCTTCTAGTTCATCCCTAATAATGCACAATTTTCATTTTTTTTTTCTGGCTGAAGCCTTCCTGCTTCCTGCCTGTGATGAAGCAAAAATCATCCTCTGGAGGCAGGGTTCAGAAAGGGTTGTTTGTCAGGGCAGGGGAAAATGAAGATTTGCTCTTTGGCTGTCACCAGTGCCACCAACCGCCTGAGTCCCCCTTTCCTTTGCAGCTGACAGCTCCCTCCCGCACCCCTCTGCGTTTGTGTTGGGTTAAATCAGTGTGTGCACCAAGCACATCGAGGACTTGCAGGCAGTTACAGATGCAAAATACTGCATTTCACACCCAGAGCCACCCAGGGAGGTCCCAGCAGGGTTCCTGGGGTTCCACTTGCACTGGGGTGGGTTGGAGAGCCATCCTGTCCTGCTTCCTGCCCCAAAACAAGGAGGCTGGAACCTTCTGCTAATCAACACTTTGTTCACCAGAACCAGGGGGTCCAGAAGGGCATGATGGCTCTTGGTAGTAGGGAGAAAAATCCAACAACAAAGTCTGCATTTTCCTGGTTTCCTCTCTCCTCCTCTGTAATTACTCAGCTCTAAAATGTCATGAAAACAACTTCTTTTTTTTTTTTCTTCCCCCTTTTTTAGCTTTTTCCACAGCCATACTTACTAGGTAATACTTCAGCTTCAAATGTCTTATCTCACAAAGAAGAATGGAGCAGTGGGACTGACCTTGACCTTAAGCTTAAATGATCCTAAATTTAAATGCCAGATCTCCAAGAGACCCAAACCACATCACTCAGGCTCTGGGGAGATAAAAGGAAAAACCAGTAACTTTCTACTCCTCTTACAAACTGTGAGGATTAAGATACTATGGATTATGAGTTTCTCAGTTCTTCAGTAATGTCTTCCTTCATCAGCAAGATCTGGCAAGATTAGGTGATTAATTTAGTTGCTGATGTGAGAAATGTTCGAGTTCAGAGGATTTTTCTTGTCCTTACCTGAACTCTCCCTGATGAGAAATTTTTCAACTCAGTAGCGATTCACTCCATTCCAAGTTATATGTCTCAAGGGAAGGATATTTAGAGTTTTAAATCTCTACAGTCACTTCTAATTCCTCGGTGAAAGATGCAATGACACCACAAGAATGAAATCGGTTACTTAGATGGAAAACAAGCTTAAAATCTGTCATAAAGAACAGCTAAAAAAAAAAAAAAAAAAGGTGGTTAAAGGGACAACATAAAAGAAAATGAAGTAGACACATAAAGTAGAAACCAACCCAGCAGCCGAGAAAAAGGAAGGAAAAAACCCCAAACACATAAAGTCACAGATCTGTGGGATTCATTTATCTGATAGTTTTTTCCACTTTATTTTGGGGTCAGATAGCTTGCATCAGGCTTGTTTCCCTTGATCCCTGAGGGTTTTGAGTTATAAGGCTGGGTAACAATCTCCAGCCCTTGAGAGGTTTCAGCACAGCCACGAGAGCCCTCTGTGGGTTCCACCACCAGTGGGACTGGTTCCAGTCTGCAGAGCTCACTTAAAACCAGAGGCCTGGAACATCTCTGGGAGTTCCTGACAGCCTCTTCTGAGTTCTAGCGTTGTTCAGCTTGAGGACACTTCCTTTACGGGATTCTTTAAATGGAATTTCCTTGGGAAATTCCAACAGCAATTCTAATTGCTCAGGTAACGTCCTGGAAGCCATGGAGGAAACCTGAAACCACAAAATATCTTTCTCCCATTCCATGATTGAGCATCTGCACTGAGCAGGAAACTAATGGTCCTTCTCGAGTAATAGCTTCTCTGGAGGGGAAGTAATTAGTCATACTCTCTAATATTGCAAATGTAATAAGTCTGATAAGAAATCCAATATGGAAATACTGCTCCAGAGCAATTCCTTCTAATATCCCAAGACACTGGACTGGGGCTGGGTGTTTCTTAGTTTCTCAGCCCATGTGTAAAGGATGAACCACCTGCAATTATCACCAAGCAGCATGCATGCCTGCATGGCCCAGAGTGCTCTGTGGGGCTCAGAGGCACCTTCCTGGCTTTTATAAAAAAGTATTTTTTTAAATGGTGTTTTTTCACAGTGCACCAAGAAACCCAAGAATGTAAAAGTGTTTTTCCTCCTCCAGCCAGAGATTCAAGAAATGGTCGTGAGCTGTCTCTTCTGTTTTTTCATGATTGTTTATTCTTTCTTACCTATAACATTCTTTTTCCTGACCCACAGAGATCGGTGCAGCAGGTCAGTTTCAGGCACTCTCTCCCTCCCCTCAGTGTGGTGTGTTCCTTTATACCAGAAACCCCATAATCAGTATTTATAAAAACTTACCGGTATCTATTATTCATGTTAGAAAGTCAGACTCTATTCTAAACCAATTAGAAAGTGCCACCATCATGGCAGAAGATGGAGCAGATGAAGAAGAAGGAGGAAGCCTAAAAAACACGAGGTTCCTCTATCTTGTCTTCTTCTGCTTACCATCCTAAAACCCCCAGAAATCTGAAATTTTCATCCTGTGATAAACTACACACTATGCTACTATCTAATACACATTCTTGAAAGTTCTTGCTTCATTCCAAAGCCTAAAAAGCCCTTTTTCCATGAACAAAAGTTAAAAAAATTGTTTGTCAGAGGTTTTAAAATCCCTTAAACATGCAAAGAAATATTTCTCAGAATTTCTAATTCCCACAGCACCTGGCAGAGGTGGCCCCTCTCCCCATGCACCACGTCCCTGCTGCTGCTCCCTTCTCCATCCCTTCTCACAACATCTTTCCCAAGCACATTCCTGGCAAGCACCTCCAAATGAATGCTGCCCAGTGCAGGTGGAAGCCACTCCAGAGTGGTGCTGGGAGGTTGGTACTCAGTTTCAGAATGGATTTGGGCTGGCACCCAAGGGCATGTTTGAATGCCAAGCACCCACTTGGTGGAAGGGCCTCAGTGCCTGAAGCTGTGAACCCCTGGAGCACCCCCCAAGGCTGCAGAGGATGCCAGGTGTGGACCCTCTGTCACTGTGGAGCTCTCACACAGCTGGGTGGGTGAGCTGCTCTCACAAGAAACTCTGTGCCCTTCTGCATTATTCCTCTCTGAATAAGACTTCCACCCAATCCCAAATTCTCTCTCTGCGAAGATGAATCACGCTCCCGTGCCTTCTCTTTTGTTGCCAGAGCTCGTTTTCCCTATTGTTCTTCTGCAGATTAGGGTAATTCATTCAGAAATGAAATGCAGCCCTATACAACGGCCTTGGCAAAACCAAATATTGTTGAAGAGAGCATGGGGCATGACAATCCTTCCAAAAAGAGGGAATTTCATTGTAACTTCTTTTAGCCAAGTTCTATCATTCATTTTCACAGGAGCTCTTTAGAAACGCAGGCTCTGTGCTTTACTCCACCTTAATTATATAAAAAAAATGCAAACCTTTTTATTTATGGCCTCCTTTTCCATGCTTATTTTTTTCCAATTGTTAATAATTTTAATTAACACCAGAGTTTCTCAGCAGCACGTCATCTCCTTTTTCATTACAAGTGTTAATTGCAGACTCAAATAAAGGTGAAGAAGAAACTGAGGTAAACATCAAAAGAAGCTCAAACACTGTTGGATGGGCAGAAGAACTATTACTTGCACAGTTGTTTTATTATGACTTTAGTTGATTAATAAGAAAGCTTTAAAACCAATTTTGTATTTCCTTCTACCTCTATGTATTTTTTTAAAACAATATATACACATCTAGCTCTTTTCTTCTTTCCCAAAGAAATACTTTTTACCCAGCTGCATCTTGCTCAGAACAGCTCACAGAGATGAAGCACACTCAGAACCTAAGCTCTGATCTAGATTTTTATTTCCAGTTCTTATTTTGAAAGATTTTATCAGTAAGTGGTAGTACTAATACCAAATATTGAGGGCTTCTAAAGTCTTGACCTGACGAGAGTCATTTATCTCCACATGCAGGTAGAGATACAGGGCATGTACTTACGGGCACAGCAACACTTCCCACCAAAACAAAGGGCACCTTGGACAAGGAAAGGAGTCAGGTGGTCCCTCTGAAGGTCACCTGTAGCATCCAATCCTATGGCAAATCCCTTTGATTAACCAGGTTCTTTTTCTCAGGGTCAGGATTAAAAGCATGAGAGAGACAGAATTTGTGTTGGACTTGGATGTTTATTATTTCTTATCTACTTTACAGCCTCACTGACTCTGAGTGCTTCTATATGCTGAGTTAACAGAGCAGAAATGGAGCAGAGAGTAAAGTCTTCAAGGTCTTTTTAAGCCTAAACCACCCAATTATGAGATGCCAACTAATTTATTTTAACTCTTAACCCAATAACTAATCACTCGTCCCACACTGCAGACTTTCTAACCAATCCCACAAAACCACCCAAACTTGTGAAGAAGAAAGAAGAAAGAAGAAAGAAGAAAGAAGAAAGAAGAAAGAA
>CM031859.1:106145992-106185125 GCA_018697195.1 Certhia americana
TTGGGAACACCAAACATTCCTACCTGGATCCAGTCTGGGATTGGGAACACCCAACATTGCTACCTGGATCCAATCTGGGATGGGGAACACCAAGGCAGCCTTTTCCATGCATTCCCAGAGGAACACCAGCCCCATCTCTCCCCACTGGACCTTCAGAGGAAATCTCCCCCTTTCTCCAGGATCCCTGCTCCAACAGAGCCACGTCTGCCACTGCAGGAGGGCTGCAGCCACCATGGGATGGCACTGCCACCAACCCCTGACCCACAGGGGGACAGCTGGGAGCCTGACTGTCAGTGAATTTTTGTTTTTTGTTTTTTGGGTTTTTTTTTAATTACTGCATTTTTATTTTAGTTCTCCTAATAAATATCTGTTATTCCTACCCCCATGTCTTTGCCTGAGAGCCCCTTAATTTCAAATTTATGATCATTGGGAGGAAGGGGGTTCCATTCTCCATTCCCAGGGAGGCTCCTGCCTTCTTAGCAGACACCTGTCCTTCAAACCAAGACAAACATCTGCAGCTGCAGCTGAGTCCTCAGGTGGGTGTAGAGGCACGGGGGGAGCCCTCCTGGCTCAGTCCTGCACATGGACATGGACAAGCCAACGTGACAGAGAAGTGGAGCTGACAGCTTGAGAAGGAGATCTCTAATTCTCCCACCTTCACCTGCCAGAGCTCACGAGTCAGAATATCCCACCCTTGTCCTCGTGTCACACCAAAAACAGCACCACAGAAAAGCGTGTGGCTGCCTGTCTAATCTGCCCTCACAGTGCAGAGCGTTCCTGATGCCACCCTTCCCTGCTTTCCCCCAAAGCTCATTTGCTACATTCTAGGCCAGGGAGGCACTCCTGAACAATCACCTCTCCTGGACAATCACCTCTCCTGGACCAGCACCCCTCTAGCCCAGCAGTGCTGCTCAGGAGCCATTTAACATGTGCTGCTTGAGCCCTTGGTGCCCTCCTGGATTCACATGGGATTTGCCCAACCCTGGGGTTACCAATCCTTTAACACCTGGAATTTTCCTGCATTTTGGATTCAGGCTTAGGCTACAGAGAAAGGATATGTCACTCTAGGTGCCTTTTTATCACTGAATCTCCCCTAAAATATACATCCCTTTCCATTTTCCAGGTTAAGTTTCTTAACAATTTGAATGTATTCTCTGTTCCTTCTGTGGTTTTATCACAGAAAATCCTGATCAGGATGATCCTTACATCCTGATTTGTCATATCCAACATCAGTATCAACTTGGCTTTTATGAAGTTTTTGCCTCATTAATGAGGGTTTTCCATTAAAAAAAAAAAAGAAAGAAAAAAGAAAGGCTATTGCTATCCTCCCCATCACCTTCAACCAGTAAAGAGAAAGAACAACATCAAATTCTTGGAATTTTTTTCCCCTGAATGGGCGCAGAGAGTCTGTCTGGGATGGGGTGTTTGAGGCAAATCCCAGCAGCTCCAGCAGCCACTTAGAGCACAAGGATGAAATTCCCTGTTTTGCTCACCCTTGGTTCTCTCAGCACTGTGACTTCTCAAGTTTTTCTCTTTTGTTGCTTCCCCTATTTCCCTGCCAACCTTCCTCAGCTCCCAGCACTTGCTCTCTCTTTCAACTCTTATGCACTCCCCTGTGGAATGCCTCTCTCCTCTCTTGTGGATTTTCTTCTTCCTCAGGGTTTCTTTTCTTTTTTTTTTTTGCTCTCTTTCTAATTTTTCCAAAAGGAAATAGGACCTGTTCTGCTTTAATTACTGCTCCAGTTAGCATCCTCCAGCCTTCTACCAACCCCTTTCATTTTCACTGCTTCCTCCCAGTGGACCTGGCCCACTCAATTTCACAATTCCCTAAAATTTACTTTCCTAAATGTAGTTCTTTGTGCATAGTTCATCCAGAAACTGGATTTGTTTCCTACTGGGACAATCAAACAATCTTCCATAGGGTTGTTTTGGGGTTTTTTTCACACCTGTTATTATTTTTTTCCTTGCAGGTAATCATAAACAAAAAAAGTTACATATGTGGGGCAGAAAAGCAGGAGAAATGCTTCAAAATCCACAGTTCCCTCTCCTTACTGAGACTACCCCTTCTTCCCATAACCAAATACATTCATTTAATTCAACAGGGATGACATTCCCAAGCAAAGTGAAGTAGACATTGCTTTACGGCAAAATGTGAGTTAGGCAGAGCCAGACCTTGAGCTGATGTTAATCAGAACAGACCTATTGTCTTGAGAGAAAATGCATCATTTTCTGGGGAAAGAACCAAATTTTAAAAGGTCTGCTGGAGCTGTGCAGATATAACACAGCTGAGAATCTACCTTTAAATCTGTTGGGTTTTCTCTTTTCTTGTTTTCCTTTCTCTTAAAGCAGGAGCTGGCTGACTTAGCACATTATTTTTTGAGCCATTAATAGCGTGGAGTGTAATTTGGAAGCAAAGCTAACGCCCAGGAAAAACCAAGCAGCACAGATGACAAAATTATCACACCTTCCCTGGCACTGGCAAGGAGAATGAGGGCTGAAGGCTTACACATGTGGCTGACTCGCATTAGTGTGAAAACTGGTGTGCTTTGGGGGGGGGGAAAATGTATTTTATTATTCAAATCGGGTTCTTTTTTCGTATCAATTTATGATGTGACATCCATTTTTGTGAGCCTTTCCTGTCAGGAGGGGAATGTGCTCCCACCTATCTTCAATATGGGTTTATTTGTCAAATTATCACAGGACAAACCGTGATGAATAACATCCATACAAATGTGCTGCCTTTATATGTGCTTACTTCACAGTGAGTGAGAAAAGAGAGAAAACCAACCCAAACAGATAGAAAACACACAGAGCATGACTATTTGTAACATATATGCAAAGAGTTTCACGCAGCAGAGACACGTCCCCGGGCTCCTTGCTGCTCTTATAATACAAATAAGAAATATATAAAATACCTCATAAACCAGCTTGTTGGATTTTATTGCCAGAAATCCATCAGGCATCATATTACTACAGATATCCTCTTATTGCATTGTCTGACAGCAGCAATTCAAATAAAAAATAAAATTAAGTTTAAAAAAATATGTAAAAAACCTTAACAACCTGGGAATAAATTCCCTCTTTCATGTGTGCCAGCAGCTCCCATTAACAGCAGCAGGAGTTTCTCTGCAGGGGCTTGTCAAGGTGAGAATAGAATGCCCACCCTTCTCCCCTGTTCACAGACTGAGTGCTGAATTGATGCAGATATGTTTCTGATTTTTTTCATGGAGAGATCAAAGAAGAAAGCTGGGAAAAAAAGATATTAAAAAAAAACCCCAAGCCCTAAACAACCCAGTAATGAAGACAGTTCCAAAGAGGAAAGGTACAGTATTATATACACTCTTGCTCTTTGACGTTCTCCAGGATTAGTGAGGCAAACCCCACACACACACTTTTCTCTGCCTTGCAGCTTTCAGAAAGTGCCCATCTGTCCACATGTGGGGAGTAGGGCAGAGCTGAAGCTTGTAAATAGAATATGTTGGAAAATATTACAAAACTCCATTAATTCTTCTTCATCATATCCTCAAAAACTGGATGAAAAATTGCTAATATTTTCCTCCAGTACAAACTTTCACCAAAGAGGTTTCTTCCAAATTCTGTACTTAAATCAGAAGCAGCCAACACCAAACAGCTTCAGAGGTGAAGGTTGGTTGTGGTCCTTGCTCTCTCTTTTAGCCAGAAGTCTTTCTAGGAGCAGAGAATGCCTGTCAACTTTGAGCCCCATCACTTAAGTATTAGATGAAACACCAACTCTAGAGGTCCCCTGACTTCTAAATAAACCAAAAAAAGAGATTATATTCTTTTTCATATTTTGGAGTTTCCCTCTGCTGCTGCTTGAGAGACCTGAAAGGATGTGGTTGAATTTCAGCCTGAAGAAGGCAGCTTTTAATTTCGCTGAATCCCATTTTCCAAGGGGATGGAAGGGCTCAATCCTATATTACCTCCCCCTTTCCCTACCAGAAAAACAGCTACAAAGTGGGGTTGCTTTCCAGAAATACAGCTGAGGGGAAGCAGTGGAGGAAGGACACCTTGCTGCCCCTCTGGAGTGCTCATGGGGTCAGGGATAAGTGCAGGGAGGCTTTGCTGTCAAGTGCTCTGCAGGCTCGAGCTGCTTTTGGGAAATTCATCCTTTCAGCAGTGTCGAGGAGATAAAAGACAAAGTTAAAGTGTGGCATAAGAGATAAGGAAGTTAAATGGTGCATAAACAAATCTGATGCTGTGTTTGACCTCTGGGGGGGAAGGGAAGAGCTGGGTGCTGTACTGCATGCTGTGCAGCTTCTGGGAGACAAATGGATGGGTGGTTGGGAACTTGTTCATATACTTCATAGGCTTCTGCCATTCACTAAATGTGAGGTAATAAACCTTATCAGATTTCATATTTTGTGGGAAATTACTCTTTCATAGCTTTGTCCCCTTAATGGGCACTCATTTAAGAGAGCACTATATGGCCTTTATTGCATCAAAAGGAATAAAAGGTTTTAAATGAATCCTAATGCTTTCTCAAAGTGCTGGAGTTGGGAACTTCTAGCTAAATTCAGAGTTAGAAGCAGAATTTTTCATAAGCTTTTTAATGGACAGAAGGAAAACTTTGGGGATTAAAGTATTTTATTTTATTTAACAAGCCCTAAGTCTCATTTCTCTTCTGATTTTTATAGATAGTCTCTTTCATCTCTCTTAAGTTTTCCTCATCTTCAACCTCCTTACTCTACTTCTGCTTTTCCCCCACTCCTCTTCCCTTCTGGACAGCACACCTGTTCCCCCCCAAAATACACAGTTTTTGTCTCCACCTAGTTCAGAGTTGACTCCTGGAGCATTCTGATCCTGTTGTTTTTATGCACTGTTCCCCTCTTCCACCCCACAGGCCTTTTATTGACACATCTGGGAATCATAAAATAAGACGGTCTCATTTCTGGCATTATTGTTCCTGAACAGTGAAAATGCCATAAAGGGCAAGGAAAGCCTCCTTGCTTTCTGTGGGAGATCTCCCACTCCCATATGTCTCTCCTGATAAGGGAGGCCTTTTCAGGAGTCCTTGTTAAGTAAAAAGGCAAACTGGACTCTTGGTTGTTCTCGCTCTCCGGGTTGTTTATTATTTTCTGATCAGCAATTTCTGCACACCAGGCTTTACACCAGCTTGGTGTGAGGGAGAAAAGGCACCAAAAAGCCCTGAACACACAGAATCAAGGATCTCTTAAAGATAATTCACCCAATTATCACCAAGAACTACATTATTTCTCTTTGTCTTCCAATAACTAACTAAATCTCTATTTACGTGACACTACACTCTGGCAAATTGTGCCCAATGGTCCTGCGTCCCCCTGTGTCCCCAACACTGCAGAATGTGGAAGAGATGAAGAAGGAGGAAGCAGCCTAAAAACCACAAGGATCTTTCATCTTGTCTTCATCTATTTCCCATGCTAACAAAGCCAGAAATCAAAATTTCTCATCCTGTGATAAATTCCATATTATGCTGCTATCTAATTCACATTTCTGAAGGTTCTGCTATATCCCAGAGCCTAGGAAGTTCTTTTCATGGATGAAGGTTAAAAGCAGTGTTTGTCAGAGGGTATGGATCCCTTGAAACATACAGAGGAATATTCCCTGCATTCTGAATTACAGCACTTTCTGAGGTTCAGGACTAGCTACTGCACTGGAGCAAGTCAATCTCACAAAGATTTCCCACAGGTCTGAAGACAGGAGCTGCTCTAATACTGCAAAGGCACTCCTGGCACCCAGCACTTATTTGTCTGTTTGTTACAACCTCACTTTCTGTGTCAATTTTACACAGAGGGCTACTTTCCTCCACATCCATCCCTGTCACACCTGGGGAAAGCCCAGCTATCAACACCAAGGCACCTGTCCAGAGGGTGCATATTCCTCTCGACTGTCCTCTTTCCTGTTTCTGACCCCGTGCTATTTGGAATTCATTCTCCATTTCTTCTGCAAGTTTTCCTTCAGGAAATTCAGTTGTGATGACAACAGCCCCAGCCCCCTCCTATGTCCCTCTGGAGGCAGACCATGGAAGACAGATCTGCCAGCACTTCTGAGACGCACTGTCTAGGATGATGCACAGTTCTGGAGAGCACAATCTTTCCATTAATTTCAATTTCTCAGGCCTGGAGTGTGATAGTATGACATGAATTAATCAGATGGGAGCATACCCAGCTCCTTGTAGAGCTGGAACTGGCTGTAGTAAAAAAAAATCTCTGAACATGCGCAACACCCCTGGGATTAAATCCCACGAAATGGCATTTTTCTGTTTTGAGGCAGGGGAAAGCACCAGTCACCGTGTGCTAGACAAGCCCTGTCTGCCAGCTGAGCTGCTCTTTGAGTTCACTCCGTGGTGGAATAAAACAACTTGGCTTAAACCACTGTCAAGCGCAGGTTCATAGCAGGCAGCTCTTCCTGCATATAAAAACTCCACAGCTCAGCTGGTTTAAGTGGCTCAAGCAGGCAGCAAGCAATCAGCCTCCAGCTAGTGATGGAGCTGCCGATTTCTGTTCTCATTCAAATCTTTTTAATTCCAATTCTGTAATAAACTTCCCTTTCAATGACTCAGGGAATGATTTGCTTTGTCTCACGTATCTCAGCATCTAAAGAAGCTTTGACAGGAGCATACCTAGAGCTTCTGAGATAAATATATAATAAATCTAATGTTGTCAAGCATGGTGGCATTTTTATTTTATTTTCAAAGAGAATTTAATCTAACTTCCCGGGGGATTCTTCTCTTGTGTCATAACAAAGTCTGGCTTGTAATGGATTTCCCATTTTTCTTTCTATCTTGTATAATGACAAAATTGCTGCAAAGAGAAGCAGCGTTCTATAATGTCACAAAACACAAGCGGGGAGTGACAGTCGTCTTCGAAAGGTTGGGCTTAGCCCAAACCCTGATTTCTGGAATCACAGGCACCAAATTACTTCACATGGTCCCACAAATCAGTTTCCAGCCAGGTTGAGGTACAGGGAAGGTCCATATGTGACATGAACTCCCCCTCTCCCCAAATAAAACAGACAATGAGGGGAGAATAATAATAAAAAAACCCCAAATCAATAAATAGCACTTTAGGGCCAAACTTTCAACTGATGGAATATTGATACAAAATAATATAAATATAAATGATGCTAATATAACATAAATTTAATATTAACCAGTCAAGAATCTGTTTCATACATATCCATCTCTACATGTCATCCTAAATAAAAAACTCTAAATATTAAATTTATGGCAAGTAATGGGATGCAATGGAATTCATATCTCCTTTGAGGAAAAATGCCTCTATTACACTGCATTATACATCTTTATGTATCAAAAGACTAAAAGCCACTACTCTTCAAGGCCATAATTTTCTTCAACAAATTCTAGAACCCTCTTATTGTTAGTGAGCATCCTCATAAAAGACTTAATATTTACAACTGTGCTTTGGATGCTTCCATGTTGCTTGCTTGAAAATTGCATTGTTGGCAGAAAGAGCTGGTGCTCAGTGTACACAGTCACTGTACACATTTGCTGAGCGCATACACATACGCTCAGTGTACACATTTGCCACTTCAAAAGAGAATTAAAGGCATTTTTTCTGGGATGTTTTACATCTCAGACTTCAGGCAAGAAGTTCAGAGCACAGTAATTAGCGGGTGAGCCACCTTGGGCTTACAGGTAGGATGTGTTCTGTAACATTTATAGTAGGGCAAAGTTGTAATGGAAAGCCCAGGGGGCAATTGTGCTGCTCACATTTCATCGTGCAATTACACAAATGCTGATTTGCTGTGCTGGCCTCGCCCTTCCACAGCACAAGATTCTCATTTAGGAGAGGCCATTCCCTATCAAGACCTGAGGTGCCTCACCTGTCCCACCCCGAGGCTGCTGTCCTTTCTCCCCTCCTCACCTTGATCATTCCTGCTGGTCTTTCCACAGCTGATGCCATATGGATCATCATGAAGAGGTTGAGCCAGAAGCAGTTTTGGCTGCCCAAACTGTGCCACGTGCTGCTGACTAAGTGTTATAAATACATATTGTAAAATTGGCTTTTTACAAATATTGAAATGAATGCTGTGCGTATAATGTTGGAAAACCCTGCTGTATTGATATAGTTTCTTTTATTGCTGTTATTAATGTATATCTCTTTCTTGGGTTATAACATGGCAATGTAAAATGGCTTTTGCAATCAACTCATAGAATGACAATCAGGAAATTCTTTACATTCTTGGATTATCCTATCTGGATGAAGATGGTGGTAATGGGCATAAGAAGCCCAGGGAAGGAATTTATTGATCTTCTGTTATCAGACAATCTGTGACACTGAAACCACCAAGAAAGATAAAATGGAATGAAGAGGGGCAGGTTGAAGGGGGCAGGGGAACTCAAAGGAATGTTTTTGAATAATGCATGAGGGTCTCTGAATATGCAACATATTGGTGCATTTAAAGAAGTGTCTTCTGAGTTAGGGGATGCTCTTGGCTAAATGCCAAAGACACCTGGCCACATATTTTTGCTTTATTGTCTTGTCCTTATTGTCTTTTATTATTTTTTTTTAAATTTTACCAAGAAAGTGGACCTCGTTTTCCACACTAAGGGACAGGCAGAACTCAAGTCCCTCAAAGACTTAGACATCTGCCCCAACAGTGACAGAGACTTTCTCCAAAGGCTTTGGTGACCACCTCCCAAGCCTTAAAAATTTCTAGCCTGTGGACCCTATAAATCATGTCTTATTCCTTCCTTAGCTGGACTGTGGCTTCCACTGCACAGCTCCCCTCCTCTCTGCAGGTTTCAGTCCTTCCAGCCCAGTACAGAGGCTCGGGGACACCGTGGGGTGCCCCAGCTCTGCAGGCTGGCAGGACAGAGGTGGATGAGGTGGATGGTGCTGAGGATCATCAGCCTCACAGCTGAGCTGCTCTTGAGCAGGGAGGGCAGGAGAGGGAGTTGTGTAATGTTCTGAAAGCCTGCCAAGCAGCTCATTTACAGAATTAAACAGTCTGTAGTATAATTAACACAAGGAAAAACTGTATGGCCTTTTGTTACTCGCCACACAAAGTAGCTCGTTTCCTCATGCTAACATGACAGGAGGAATGGGATCATGTGTATAGGTCACTGACCAAATGCACCTGGGCCTCTGCTCTGTTCTTCAGGAATATTTGTATTGCTTGTAGAGATGCCCAAAATCGAGGCAGAGAATTTGTGGGGTTCTGAAATACAAAGGAGGATCTAGGATTGCACAGCTGGCCACCACAAGACCCAGATTCAACATGACTTGGTGCCATCATCCTGGTTTAAGAGTCCAGCCTCCCTTTTACTATGCCTTCCAAGATCTTCCCCCCTTCAAGCACCTCTTGAGCCATCAATAGCAACAGCCCTGGGCCAGGTTCAGAAACTTTCAGTTTTCAGTGTGTCCATCTGGGATGTTTGTGGCAGATTTTTGCCCTGTCCTGAACAGCACCAAGTCCTATTGCAAATCCAATGATCCCAAAGTTTTCTCACTCCCAGCTGCTACAAGATCTGATATAAAAAGTACACAAGGGAAATCTCTGTAGCCTTTGGTGAGTGCTGAGCCACTCTCTGAGCTCCTCCATGCCCACCACTCCTCTTCAGAGGAGATCTGCTGGAAGAAGGAGGAAGGGAAGCCGACTTTATGGAAAAGGCCTCCCACCAACATGCTCCACAATAATGCTGCAAAGGGAATTGTCTCTATATAAAGCCTCACATTCACCATGACACAGTAAATCCTTTGCTTCCTCCTGCTCCTACTCCTGTATGCCCTCCTTAGTTGCTCATCTCCCTTTGCTGGGCATCCAGCAGGGCAGAAGCCCCTCTTGCCAGGGGCTGCTGGAAGACGCTGCACCAGGGGTTTCAAACCCCCCTCCTCCTATCTCTCCCACCCCCACACACCACTTTCTCTTTTTATTTTTGAGAGGCTGGAATATCACAGGATAAAGAGACTGCAGCTGTGTTGGGGAAGAAAAAAACAACCCACAGTCACGCCTCAGCAATTTATGGACAATTTCCCATTAATAAGAGATAATGGAGTGCAGCTCAATGGATTTGTGATTGTACACTCACTCTTTGAGAATATGGAGGGGAATCTGACAGCAGTTTGCTCCTCTCAGCAGTGGCATTACCATGATTTTGTATATCCCCCTCTACACAGGGAGATTTGGACAGTTTGAAATGGTTTTACAGCCCGTTAGGAAAAGCATGGGAGTTATTGAAATGACCTCAAATACTGTCACTACAAGGGAAACATCTGAGAGAAATTAACCATGGGCTCCTCAGTGGCCAGCAGTGGGTCTGATGGGTTGTGAAAATACAAGACCCAGCTCAATTCCCCTTGCACAGGAGACTAGGAAAAGCCATGCTGGGATGCTGCAGAACATGTTTGCACGCGTGTTTCTCAGCAGATCAGCTTCCTTGACTCCCACACATCCCACAAAAGCTGCAGAGATCACAGGCCCTCACTGCACCATCCCCATGGTGGCCTGAAGCTACAGTGCTACTGCACGCTGCTAACCAGTGAAGGAACAAGGAGACAGCTCCTGCAGGGAGGCAGAGCCCTTCGGGGTGACAAACACGGGGGTACAGAACCCCAAAATAATCAGTTTGTGCAGGAGTTTGTCACTGAGCGCTTGAGTCACTGCCTGCAGTCCTGCAGAAGCAGGGAGCGAAGGTGAGCAGATATATCTGGCAGCTAAGGAAGAGGTTATTCCTCCTCAGAGTTTCTCTGCACTTGCATATGCACTCCTGGAGAGTCACATTGGTTAATGGTGCAGACAGTTCCTCTCAATTTCAATTTGTTGGCCCCCAGTGTAATTGACTCCCTCTTAATACCTTACGAGCAAGGGCAGCCAGAAGTGCACCTTCCCCGTTACTCATATTCCTACACGCACCCTGACACAGCTCCAGCTTAAAAGTGACTTTCCCATCACTGAGGCTAAAGACAAGCAGAAAATTTCCATTTAAAATCCACATCCCTAGATCCTCTCTTGTTCTGTAGCCCAGTGCTGTTTTGGAGATAATAGAGCTTGGGCTCCCAATGAAGATGTATCATCAGTTATTTTACAAGGGGGTGATTATACCTCGTGTTTTCTTCTAGTCTCTCACTCTACTGACATTTTGTTTGCTGCAGCTACATGATTGCTAAAGCATTTCAAGCATCACTCGGAAGTGACAGCACTGAAGTGCAAGACCTACACACTGCTTTTTTTCTGCTACATACTGATAAAGCAGTTGCTTGCAGAGACAAGGGTGCATCACAGCAAATGCTGCTGTCCAAGAGAAATGAGCTCCTGCTTTCCCTCCCAGCCTGGACTAATTGCATTGACAGATTCCAGCTCATCCATTACATTTTTAATGAACTGTAAAAAATGAGTTTCAAGTCACAAGCTTCCATAGGGAATCTACATTTTACCAAAGTTTCCAGGCCAGAGGTTTTTTTGCCAGATACTTTAGCATCAATTACTAATTTATATATGTATTTATATATATATGTCTACATTTTGCCAAAGTTTCCAGGCCAGAGTTTTTGCCAAATTCTTTAGACTTAATTACTAATTTCTATACATATTTATGTATATATTAGTAATTCCTATATATATTCTTTATATATATGTATATATACACATGTATGTATATATATACACACACATGTATACATATATACAGACACACACACATATATATATATATATATATATACACACACACACACACACCATATGAGAGGAAAGGTATCTTGGGTACCAGTACTGAGGAAATACACCAATTCTCTAAAGGATTTCCATAAGAAATCCATCACAGACACCTTTCCAGATCCAGGTATAAGTCGAGGCCCATGAATTCAGCACGTATTAACACAAAACATTAATTTGAAATCTTTTCTGAAAGCTCAGGACAGATTCTCTTTACAGCTTCCCAAGATGATCCAAGCTCACAGCAGAGGCTAAATTAGTCTCACTTGACATGGTTTCCAGTTTTAGTGCAGGTCTCTCACACTGACAGGCTTTTCCAAAGGATGCAGATTCTGGGCTGTGCCACAAACACCCATGTGCACCTCCTGTGATGCCTGAACCTTAAAAGTGAAAACCCAATGCTTCTCTAGAAATGTTACTTTCCACTGGAGAAGGAAATAGCCATCAATATGTCCACTTTCTCCAAAGGGACAAGCTCCCCTCCTTCTTCTGCCTCCAGAAACCATGGCAGCACTGCTCAGCCAGAGTGGGAAGCAGATTGATTCTCCCAAAGCTCTCATTTTCAAGGGAGACAGACTAATGTGAAACACAAAGTTACAGTTCGTGTTGGATAAATAAAAATAATTGGTGTAATTGTGATTGTGAAATATGTGGAATACAGCCATGGGACAGTTATAAAAATGAGTTATAATAAACATGGAAAGCAAAGCATGGAAGAAGACCTTTGAACTAATCCTTTGTTCACAATTAACTACTATAGATCATAAGATCTATATATATATAGATCATAACTACTATAGATCATTGTTTTGTAGTAAGAATATGTGAATTATAACTTTAGATGTTGCTTTTTTGACAAATACTTTCTGCTTGTAATTAAGCCTTAAACTGTTTTGTAGTAAGAATTTCTGAATCATAATTGTAGAATATTGCTTCGTACCAAGGATTTTTAAAACTGTAGCTGTAGAATGTATATCAAAAGAAAGAAGCAGGTCTATCTCAAATTCATAACAAAATGGTGGGAAAAAACAGCCTGAGAAAGAAAGATGGGCAAGAACTCCTGACTAATGGTTTCAAAAAAGGGAAGCTAGACAACACTATTATGGATTAATGGTCCTAGAAAATAGAAGCTGGACACCATACCTGGAAGCTGCGCCCCACCATCTGGAATAACAAATCCCAGAGTGTATATTCTGAGAAAAATAGATCACAATCAAGTATAGAAATTATAAAGAACCCAGCTATCACTATCATTGATTTACATCCTGAAGTATGCATCCTGGGAGGAATGGATCACAATGGATATAGAAATTGTGAAGAAACCAGCTATCTGAGGTATAGAATTGTGATGTAAAAACTGGAATCAGAAACTGCTGAGGAGGCCTACAGATATACATATAAATACCAGCAGACCTCAGCATTTGGTGTGCAGTTGGATGGAGAGATCCCACTTCTGCACCCAGCACTGCTTTGCTTACATTTTACCATATTAATTAATAAATTGAATACTGCTTGATATATTGGCAGAGTCAAGCTCCTCATTTTTAACACGAAGAATAGCAGTGTTATTTGCCATGGGTTCAACAGAGCAGTTTAGTGATCCAGGCTGGGGGTCCTCCTTCACTTTGGAGAATGACCCCTGCCTTTCTCCCAGCCCCTCCTTTCCTCATGGAGAAGGGACATTTAGGAGTAGACTGGGACACTAAGGCTCCCCAGTAATGCAGGTGCAACAGCGTTGCTTTCTTCCAATCTAAAAAATCACCTAGCATGCACCAGAGCACAAAATAAAAGCCAGACAGGCTGGAGTTGACTGGGGGGAAAAGATGTGTTTTGCATTCCATACCATACCAAATAACCTCTCGTCTACCTTAAAAATCACCAGAATTTCAGGAGGTATCTTTTTGGAGCCGTTTTAAATAGCTCAGCTGAAAACCCAATTCTCCTAATGAAAAACAATAGCAAATTACTTAGTTATTATTAATCACATGCACAGAAGCAATTATTTCCCAATTGAGGCTTTTGCCTAAAAAAATAGTCTTATAGATTATTTTGGAAAGATGACAAGTCTCCTTCTCAGCTGCTGTGTTTTAATTTGCATAAATATGACATTAAAACCTGAAAGAATAATTTAAAAAAAAAAAAAAAACAAAAACAATTACTCCATCAACAAAACCTGACAGTGCAGAACTCAATGGCACCGCAGAGATCACCTCGGTAAGAAAAGATAATCTTTCCCTTTTGCTGACATTAAAACACCTCTTGCTTTAAACAGGACTGCAGTTCAGATTTAGGTTTTAGAATCCTTTAATAATTGAACACGTGTAAATACCATTATTTTTAGATGCACTGCGGCAGGGAGCAAAGGAATAAAAATCCCACACTGAGCACCTTGACAGGGCTGTTCCACCCAAGGGAGGAAGGGTTATACAAGATCTTGCCACGCCGAGAAGACAAAAATGAGACACCTTCCTATTATCATGCCGTGCCTGTCTCTGGGAGCTTTTGTTCCATTAAAAACTTGTTAATTGCTGCCTTAGTAACAAAAGAACAACATGCTGTGGTGGGACTATTAGGAATCTACAGGGCTGGCTCACCCTTAGGGAGGCAGAGGGGTTTAATTGGCTCTGTGTTCTTAGAAGATGCAATAAAGAAGGAATAATCAATTGGTGTCAACGTGTAATAATGGAGACTCTTTACGAAATGGAAGAGAAAATCCAAACC
Organism: Certhia americana; assembly: GCA_018697195.1. Taxonomy (NCBI): domain Eukaryota; kingdom Metazoa; phylum Chordata; class Aves; order Passeriformes; family Certhiidae; genus Certhia; species Certhia americana. Next base: position 106,160,390 of record CM031859.1, read on the forward strand.
CTACTTAATTGAAAGCTATGGCATCTGGGGCTGCAAAAAAAATGAGCTGGATGTAAAATTTATGAAGTGTTTATGCTTAGCCAAGAAAGGAAAATGCTGAGAATTTCTGAGAGGCCATCATCACTTCGTCTCTCTGATGGAGCTGTGCCTTCAGCTCTCCAGAAAGCAGGTCTGCAAACTCCCATGCAAGCCAGCAAATTATAAGTCAGAACACCCAGTGATCATCTGGCTAATAAATAATTCCCTTGCTACAGCAGTGCCAGCACTGAAACGCTTCTTCAGTCCTCCTTGGCAAACCAGGATTTTCCTGTAGAACTCTTCTTTTACCTCATGCAATATATTCATGCAAATTATCCAGAACTGCTACTTGGTTCTCCCTTTAATCTCCTTAAGGATACACCATACTCCCGAAGAATTAGTTTTATAGCAAGGTTTTTATGAAAAGAAATTAAATGGATGCCTAGTGTGGCCAGTTTACATAAGGACTGAAGTCTCAAGAGGTTTCCTCATGAAAATTCAACTCTACATCCCAACGGTATCGACTCCAAGCAGTGCATACCAAGACTAGTTTCCTGTTTTCCATGAAAATAAAGTGGGGCTATAATGGCAGGAATAAACTTGCATACATGAGAATAATTAGTTTCAGCATTTTTCTAAAAAAAAAAAAAAAAAAAACCCAAACAAAACCTAAAAAACAAGCAACCAAAAAAACACTTCACTTTAAAAGCAACCAATAAGCTTTTCTCCAGGGGAGACAGCAGATCTCACTGCCTTTTCCCCACTCTCACAGTAAGCATCCTCAGAGAACTGTCAGAACTCAGAATTCATCCTCACCTTAAACAAAGACCCTTTGTTTACTGACAAGTGGACTCTCTTCTGTCTGTATGTGCTCTCCAGTGTTTGGCAGGAGGCAGAGAAGCAGAAAGGGACAGAGATAGTCACAAGGACTTCTTCTCCCACCACACAGCCCCTCTGAGCAGAGTAAATGCCAGCTGTAACAGCAGTTGTGATCACAGCTTGCTTGTGAACCCCCTTTTCCCCTCTCAGGTTTTGATGATTTTGATGGTTCCCAAGATATTAGAAAGTCATTTTCTCCCAGCCCCATGACCAAAGAAGAGGTTGAGATCCATCAGTTCTGCTTTCCAATCTTGTTTTTTTTTCCTTATCTGTTCCATTCCTTCTCTGACCTGCTGAGCTCTGTTCTGCAGGTTGGGTTGAGGCACAGTCTCAGCCCTCAGGGTGGTGTTAACTTTTTATACTAAGAACTACATGTACATTATTTACAATAATTTTCCAATCCCTATCACCTATATTAGACATTCTGTCTCTGCTCTAAACCAGCCAGAAAGTGTCACCATCACAGCAGGAGATAGAGGACAAGAAGAAGAAGAAGGACAGGACACACCCAGATTCCTCCATCTTTCCTCTTGAACCCCCATTCTAAAACCCCAAAATTCTCCCTTTTCACCCTGTGACAAATTAACTATCACTCTATTCAAACTCTTGTGGCCTGTAAATCCTCACACAGAGATGGTAATTTCTTCCATTGGCTAAAATGGAAGGCACAGGAGTTTTTTACTCTGTGCCAAGGTCTCTGAGCCCCTTGCCAGGGTCTGGAATCATCCAGGACATCCAGAGGAATGTGCTGGGCTCTGACATTCCCACCTCCCAGAGCCCCCAGGGTACAAATCCAGCTGCAAGAGAGGCACTCCCAGCTGGAGAGACTCCAGGAGGACCAGAGGTACTTACTGTGAAAAAATCCAAATGTCTTTGGGTGCAAAACAAGGGCAGGCTACAGATTTACCCCGTGGACCTCAGGCCTGGCACTTGCCAGGCATTGCTAAATGGAAGGAACATTTTCTGCTTGTGTCCTCATATTAATTCAACTCAGTAATGAAGTTGGGAGCATCAAAAGGTTTTAGTGGTACACAGGATTAGACCAGGCTTAGATAACTGAATAAATGAACTGACTTAATTAGCTCTCCTGAAACAAATTATTACACAGTGCTCATTTCCAACTCTCATATGAACCCCAAAGAGTTCTAGAAATGCATTAATTCCTTGAATAATAAATCTTATATTTTTGCATACCTACTGCAATTATGATGGATAATGAGATTTTAATTAATCAGACCCAGATTTTTTAAAGCTTTTGAAGAATGTAGATACATTAGGGACCTATTTATTGAGTAAATCTTGGAAGGAAAAAAATCAAAGGAGCAGCAGTCAACAGGAAGAGCAACAAAAAAAATCCCTGTGTTAAATAAACTCATATCTAACAGGCATCTCAAGAACATCCATCCCACAAACACCCTGTCTTGAATATGAGCTCTGCAAACTGTCAAATCCTGGTCAAAGTATTGTCTTCAGTACCTCTCTAGGGGCAAAATACAATTATTGTATATTATGCTGCATGGAAAACATTCTTGATTTTACTCAGATAAAAAGGTTTTTCCTACTGTAATTTAAACGCTCAATGTACAAAGATTATTTTCTTGCTCATACACTCTGTGCTTCCAGGTACTGCTGAGTGAGAGCCACTTACTATTAACATGGCAAAGCAGCCATTAAACCTTTCTGTCATACTTTTCTATTTTTTTCAACCCCTTCTGAGGAGGCAGCTCAAGATCTCTCTCATGGAAAAGTGGTGGCATTGCAGTTGTCATTAATTATAAATCAGTTTCTAATATGACTGAGAGCACAAAGATTGTAGGGGGCCTTGTTAACATGAGATTAAAATTCTCTTGAAGTGTAATTATTTTGCAAGAAGGTATTGGACTGGATTTATGACAACATCTCTGCACTTACTGCATTGATGGGAGAGATTTTGATAGTCATGGGGAGAGCATCAGTGCACACCACTTCCTTTGGAGAAACCCTAGCACTTGCAAGGAAAAAACGTGAAGGAGAGGGGATTTCAAATCCTAATTACAGATTTCTAGCAAGCCCCCTTTCAGTCTCAGCTCCTTTTTTGACCAAAGTCAAGTCGTTGCTGGAGAGCACCAAGAATGTCAAGAGTACAACACCCCAGCAGGGCAAGGTCAGCTCTCACACATGTTTGGAATAGGAAAAAAAAGGCAGTTTAAAGCTTCCAATTTAAACAAAACTGAATTTTTAAGCTTTACTGCGAAACTTCCAATTTTTTTTGCCCTTCTTCAATGAGCCTCACTGGATTTGACATGGTAAATAGGTTTGGCTTTCCTTTTTCTGCCCCTTAAAAGAACTCAACCATCTCCTCTGGAAAAGCCATTTTTCCTTGGAAAAATATGGAGAAAGAATTTTTTTTTTTTTTTTTAATTAAACCAAGCAACTGGCAGTAGCATATTCAGGCTTCTTTTCCCTCTGTTTGAATTGCTAATCTTTGCACTAAAAAAATTGTAATCCTTACTGAGCCACAGAGCACGGAAGGAGGGGTAGCAGACCCCTCCACAGCTGCAGTAATCTGGTTTTAAAGTCAGAATTTACTGAAGCAGTTAGGTGCAGGAGTCCCTCTGGCTTAAGGAATTAGGAAGCCAAGTACTCCAACCTTGAGAGGATTTTCCAATCTGTACATTTGGGCTCGTGCATAACTTTGCAAATCTGGGCCCTGCAAGTGCCTCGTAGAATGTGGCCAGATGTGCCCTCCCTCCCTGGCACTTTTCTGGGGAGAGCTCAGAGAACAGATTTCCTTCTGTTCCTCATGTGCACAGAACTGCTCAGGAAGGAGCACCAGCAGCTCCTTGCTGCATTGAGTGGGTGCCTGGTTTCAGGAGCAGCCCCCAAGCCCTGAGCTGCTACTCCCTTCCCCAGGCTGGCCCTCTGTGCTGCTCCTGCTGTTGCAGCAAAGCTCTCCTTAAGGGTATCAACGAGCCAAGGGACATCCTCTCATTTAACAACGTGCAAAGGGCCCTAGTTTATTCTCCTTTCCAGCTCTGCGCCCCTGGCTCTGACTGCAGCCAGCTCCTGCTGGAGGCTCCAGCTGCAGACTCTGGCTGCTGGTTATCTCCTGCTGCACTGGCACTGCAAGGAGCAGTTTGCAGCCTCTGACCACCACAGGCTCTTACCTGGCTGCACTGGCACTGCAGTTCCAACCCATCACAGCCAGAGTGACCCCACAGCTGAGATTTTACAGCAGCAACTCTGCTCCCTGGCTCCTTCTTCTTTCTGTCCCTAGGGAGTGTTCCTGGTCCCTCAGGGCTCCTCTACCTCCTCAGGGCTCTCTTATTCCAGGATCCCCCTGAGCAGCCAACCCACCCCTTTTACCCCACCCATCTTTATTAGTCACAGCTGAGACCAATTAAGGGCAAGGCTGTTCCTCTGCTTTGGTAACTTGATACACCTGTGTCTTGTTAGGGGCGAGGTCACCTGTGGTCCCTTCTTCCACACCACAGCATCCCACACCAAAAGGCCTGCTTTAACAGGGGGCCAGAGCACCAGGGTTACAGAGGATGCTAAATTCCACCTGACCCAGAGCAACCCAGGCCACAGTGGTCAAATATTGCCAGGAATTTTTTGTCTGTATTTACAGAAACATGAAACTCAATACAAAAAGGCACCTGGCCCAAGACAGAGCATGTGTTTGCTCAGGCCTTTATGGGAAGAAACTCACCGTTTATAATCAGCATCAGTGCTGCCTCAATCCACCTTGGCAATGCAGAAATTCATTTAGAAGCTGCTTTGATATGTTGCACTCAGCTCTTTGAGCAATAAAACGCTTTTTTGTGCTGTTTCCCCCACTCCCTGAGTTTGGTTGCCCTCCCCACCACCAATCTAAATTCGCTTTTATGTGCTAGGAAAACAAAAAAAAAAAAGTGTGAATTTACCACTTCTGAACATCTTGTCCTCCTAATTTGTACAGAGCTGGTTTGTTCAGCACAGAAACAGTACTAGGAGCAGAATAAATTTAGCTGGGAGGTGGGGGGGGGGGGGCAGGGAGGGGATAGCAGAGCCAGAGGAGGAGCAGAGAGAGGCTCTGCAATGGTGCTGCTCTTCTTGTGCTGTTCTGTGAACAGGTCTCCTCATGCCCTTGCCTTCCTGCAACCTTGTTCCTGCCAGCTGCAGTCTGGTTGGAAATGCCACATCCATGCAAAGCCTCTCCATCACTTTATTTTCCTCTTTTCCTCACAAGTCTGCCTTTCTTCAAATTAATTGTCTGAGTTTCAGGGTTTCATATTTTAAATCTTTCCTCTCCTCCTGCCAGGTCTCAATTTCCTGGATACCCCATTCCCTCTCAGGGTCTCTCACCCTCCTTTGGCACACTATGTTCTCTTCCCAGCCCTGCTCCTCCATGGGCACCACTCCTTTGCTCCCCCACTTTCTGTCACTTTCTCCCAGACTCTTCCCTTCCCAGTTCTACCGGCTCTATCCCAGTTGCCTCCCCAGAGTCCCCCATTTCTCCCCTGCTACAATACATGCACGAGGACACAGCCAAGGATGTCACTGAGCCTTCAGATCAGCATTGGTGAGAATGTGTAATGAAAAGACGTGCCAAGAGCCAGTCAGGAAAAAAGCTGGGACTGACTGAGGTGAAATGGAAAATGAACTGAAAGTGGAGAGAAATATCTTTGTGCATCTGGGCCTTGGCGAGCTGGGCCATAGATAGCCAGCTTGGAGAAAATCCATAGCAGCAAATCCTCAAGTCAACCCAGGCGCTTCCTGAACCTCTTGCCCATTCAATTTGAACCAATATTTTGGTTGGAATAAATAGCAGGTTTTCCTCTTTTGAAATAAAAAGGGCAAGTGGAAATCAGGTTTTGTTATCTCAGAATATCAAGCCTTAACATTTCCTTCAGTAAAGCAACGAGCTGATGACCTTTGCAAAGAAGAGAGAGAATGGCCAACTTCATCTTTACAGCATTAATTTTATGTAACAGCTTCCTCAGCTGAGCTGAAGACAGAAATGGACAGAGCATTATTAGCCCAAGAGTGTGGAGTCTCCTTACATTTCTGGAATAGAAATGGGCATGTAAACCACGATAAGTGGTTATCTTCAGCCAGCAATTTAACACCAGCTACAAAGAGAAAGCAGGCCAGAATCTGCATTGATAAAAGGCATCTTGCATTATTTGATGTCCAGCACCATAATTTGGGGCATTTTAATCTTTTCTCTTGGAGCAAGAGCCTTTCTTTGTTCTTTGGGGTCTGAGGAAAGGTGAGGGTTGTCACATTGGCACAGCAAGAAACTTGGCAGCAGAGATTCCAGAGGGCAGATCCTCACCCCAAAACATGAGTGAATGTGTGTCTGCCACGGTCAGATGATTATAAATCCCTCTCCAGTGCTCTCAGAGGAGCAATGAGCAGGCCTGGCAGTCATTTGGAGTTGCAGTAATTTGTGCCTCTCCCAGGAAGCCCCAAAACAGGGCAGGTCATGCCAGGAGGCCCTCAGAGCCAGTCCAGGAGGGGATTATTATAATATTATTATAATTAATTATTTTTATGTTATTACATATTATATTTTTGGCTTTTCCCAAATATTGAAATGAATGCTAAATGCATAATGCTGGAAAACTTTGCTGTATGAGTATAGTTTCTTCCATTTCTGCTACTAACAAGATTTCGAAATAGTAGTGGGATAAATATATTTTTTTTTTGGGCTATAGCATAGTGACATAAAAAAGAGAATGGTAAAAGATAATCAGGAAATTCTTTACATTCTTGGATTATCCTACCTGGATGAAGATGGTGGTGACGGACACCAGAGCCCCAGGAAGTCCCAGGGAAGGAATTTATTGATCACCAATTATCAGAGTGTGGCACAGGATGGAGCCACAAGGAGAAATAAAAAGTGTTCATCTACAGGATGGAATTGGGACAGGTTTGGGTAACTCAAAGGAATGTTTTTGAATAATGCATGAGGGTCTATGAATATGCAACATGTTGGTGCATTTAAAGAAGTGTTTCGGAGTTAGGAGGGCCAAGCACCTGGCCATAAAAACTTTACTTTGTTGTCTTGTTCTTACTGTCTTTTATTAAACTTTTTAAATTTTACCAGGAAAGTGAACATTGTTTTTCACAGGATGGATGTGGTGTAATGTAAAAATGTGCATCTGTGGTGCAAATGATGCCTTAAATGTTAGCTTTTATATTTTTTTAGATTCTGGGCTGTTTTGGTGGGTAGTTTTAGGTTTCATATTCACTGCTACTGAGCTCTCTTCACAGAGCAGACAAAACAATTCCTTCTCTAGTTTGAGACCAAGGACAACTTTCAGGCCCAAGAACAAAACCAAGGGTGAAGGGAGAAGGGAAAACCAAGGAGGATGGAGCTTCCTAACCTGGAGCTGGAATTGCACAATGAACTCCAATGTGCTGATGGAGCAGAACTTATCAAAGTGTGAGCCCTGGTGCCCAGGTGTCCATTCTGTGCCCATTTTGGGGTCACCTTGGGTGTGACCAAGCCGGGCTCTTGTGCTGCCCAGGTGTGCCCAGTGAGGCCTTTGAATAAATCCCTGCTTTATCCTTTTGCTCTGGCTGGGCTCTGCTCCAGCTCACCCTCCAGAAGGCATCAGCAGAGCCATGAGGCTGGGGCTCTCTCCAGGAGGTTTTTCCCTTACAGGACAGCTGGGGGCTGTCAAAGGGAGAATGCCTGCAAACAAAGGAAAAGCTGCTCTCAACAGCTCAGCTGATGGCTGTCCAGAACAACCCCAGAAAGGCCTATCCAGATACCCTGCACTTCCCTAGCACGATTATGGCCTAATAAATCAGACAAATTACCAGGCACACTCTATTAAAAACGTTATTGTACCTATCCAAAAGCATCCACATTTTCTCAGTTTGTGCCTGCAGAAACCAGAGCTGCGAGAGAACAAAAGCATTTGTGTCATCAGGCTTCCCTCCTGGCAGGGAACGGGCTGGAGACAATTACATTTTCTTTTTATGCTTCCATCATCTCCAGCACCTCTGTGAATAGCAGAGCTCCTGGCTGTAATGCCATTCCTTGCTGCAGCCATTCCTGCAAGAGCTGGAAGAGTATCTCCCTGAAACAAGGCCAGCCTGTGGGCAGTAGGGTTTGGCTGCCAAGTACCACAAATATGTTCTGTCCAGATCCTGGGGAAATGTCTGTGCGGAGATCTCTGTCACAGCTTGGAGAGAGCTTGGCTGTTCACGTGGGAGCTCACTTGGCTCTGCAGGCCACCTTTTGGTCAGTCTGTCTTTTCCCTCTGAGAGTGGCATCAGTGTCTCCTGGCCCCATCTGTCACACGAAACCTGCTCCAGAAATTTCTCTGGCTAATCATGGTCCCTGTCAGGGCACATTCCCTCATACTTCTCCTGAGGATGGCACCTTCTCAGCTACAAGGAAACAGTGCTGGAACACAACTGTTACTGAACAAACCCAGGTACAGGACTTCTGGTCTACAGCAGATTGCTGTCATGATTGCATTTATTTAATTTTACCAATATAGAGAAATAAACATATGCACAGACCATGTTTATTTCACTCGATCAAATATAATTTTAACAAACATGACACAATTTTTACTGTGAAACAGAATGTCTCAAATATTATAAGTTTCAGTGCTTTGTAATTGTATTTCAATAGGCACAAGAAGTATTTTACTGCACAGTGAATGCATTTTATTAAAGAGTATAAATTTACATTCTGTTGTAAATGAATGTTCATTTTACACTATAATTTTTTTTACTGCAGAATGTTGCCATTTTAGTATTCACTGTAATCACTCCACTGTGTTGCAAGCAAATGTCATTTATATGATATGTAAAAATTCAGAGAATTCAATTTAAGGGATCTCAGTCTGAAGTATAAATACATGCAAGCCACGTAACACAAATAAACTTACTCCAGATGGTTGCAGATAAAATCAAATCCCAGCATCACAAGAAATAAAATTCCCAGTACAAATAAAGGCAATTCAGCACAGCTTCTGCTGACCAAACTGGCCAGAAAAATTAGCACCAATCCAAACATAATAAATTTAATGAAGCTTTTGCCACTAATAAGAGACCAAGCGTTATGTTTTCTAGGTGGTTAAACAGATTTTCCCTTGGAATGTTTCTGAGAATCTACATGGATTCCCCCAGCTCTCTGCCTCAGAAAGTACCCCACAGGTAAATATCTAGAAACAGAAAGCTATTGATACAATAAAATAAGCGATTCTAAAAGCAACAATGGTTTATTTGACTCTCTGCATTACAGCTGCCTGGAGTACTTACAGTACAGCCCAAGAGCATTAACAAACAGCCAAGCTATTTCTCCTCTGGTGATAGCCACCTTATTGCTTTCAGCAGCTAGCAAATTAAACCTTCAAAATAATTCTCATGTGCACTGACTGTAAAGTGAATTTAAATTAAACTAATACATTACAAGAAAACTGAGTGCCTAGCCAGACTTCTCTCTCTTCTTCCCAGGCCAGGCTCAGAGCACACAAATACAGTTGCACAGCTCACACCTGCCACTGTGCATCTGCACATGCCATCTGCTGGAGGACACACCTTACCCCAGCCCTCACACACACATGGACTTGCAAACACCTCCTGCCCCTGGGGGACAGCTAAAACCAAACAACAAAAGCCTTGCTGCCCATTTCTCCTCTGCCAGGCCCCCTCGTGTCCTCCCTGAACTCTAAAATGGCAATAGCCACCCCAGGCACACTCAGCAGGTGAAGGCCTCTTTACAGGTGGACATGAAGCCAAAAAAACCGCCCAAAAAACTGAAGTTACTGACTCAACACCACCACACCAGGACAAGGAAATTTTGCATAGCCCTGCTGGTATCCTTCTCCTCCTATTTATCTATCATTCCCAAGCTCCAGGTTCAGACCTTGCACTTGCTGGCTCCAGTGCAGGGCTGAAGTTTTTAATTTCTCTGTATTTCTGAGGTGGCACAAAAAGAATGCAAGTGGACAGATAGATTTTAAGTGCTCCAAAACAGCCTCAAACACGGCTTCTTTGCTCTTAGGTTGCTCTCCAAGCCCTAAAAACATGAAAATCCTGATGTGATTGAGAATAATTAGGTTTCGGGGAGGTAGTTATTCTTGGTAGTTGATGGAAGTCAGCTTAGATGAAAATTTGGGAAGCCAGTTATTATTTATTAAATAATAATTTATTAATAAACTGGTTTAAATCCTGTTCTTTTTGTTTCTGGACTTATATCAGTTTTGTCTTCTGCACCTATAGCTTGAAGATTTTAGATTACACTCAAGAACAATCTTAAAAATCTCTGCTCTTACTCTAGGTCAAATTCAACTTAGCCTCCTGCAAGTAATGCCCCGCAAGTGTCTCAACAGGATATCACAGCAGAAATGCCTCTTAAACTCTGGCACCAGGCACAGATAGGTTGGAGAATGGATATAATCAGATTTCAAGGCAGAAAACCTGACTGCATCAGCACTATGAAACCCAGCAAGTGTCCAGTACACACAGCACAGAGTAGGGGAAAAAAAGCAGAAAAACAAGAGCAGCCCTCCTCATGGTGTGTATTGCTTTTCCACAGGAATCATGAACTGGTTCTGGGTTGGAAGAGACTTTAAGATCATCTCATTCCAACTCTCTGCCATGGGCAGGGACACCTTCCACCAGACCAGGTTGCTCCAAGTCCCGTCCAACCTGGCCTTGAACAATTCCAGGGATAGGACCACCACATTTTCTCTAGGCAGTCTGTGTCAGTGGTTTATCTCCCTCTGAGTGAAGAATTTCTTCTTAACAGATAATCCAAACCTGCTCTCTGTCTGCCTAAAGCATTTACTCCTTGTCCTGACACTGCCCTTGCAAGAAGTCCCTCCCCCTTTCTTTTGGGAATTCCTTTTAGGTACTGGAAGACCACAGTGGGGTCTTGCCAGAGCCTTCTTTTCTCAGCTCAGCTCTCTCAGCCTGCCTTTGTAGGAGAGGTGCTCCAGCCCCCTGATTATCTCCATGGCCTCCCCTGGAAGGTGGCTAGGGGCTCTGGGTGGCTGCCCAGCCCCTTGCAGAGCAGGGAAAACACCATCAAGCTCTGCAGGGAGGTATCATGGTGCACACCTCCTCAATATCAAATAAAGAACTCCTGCATCGTGGCCAACTGTCTGGGGTTGCAGTGCAGGCTGTACCCAGCAGTGTGGATTCTATCCCAGCTGCTGGAACTGGGGCAGGGCAGGGGCTGTGGGGTAACCCTCTGTCCATGGCCCAGCTGTTAAAAACCAGCTGGGGCAGGTTTCTTTATCTCTGCCACAACCCAGCCTCCCTCCAGGCAGAGATCTTCTGCTGATGGGCCAGGGAGTGGCACTGAGAAAATTCCATCAGCACATTGGGAGATGCTGCAGCCAGGGCAGGAGACAAACATTCCTACCTGGATCCAATCTGGGATTGGGAACACCAAACATTCCTACCTGGATCCATTCTAGGGTTGGGAACACCAAACATTCCTACCTGGATCCAATCTGGCATTGGGAACACCCAGCATTCCTACCTGGATCCAATCTGGGACTGGGAACACCAAACATTCCTACCTGGATCCAATCTGGGATTGGGAACACCAAACATTCCTACCTGGATCCAATCTGGAGTTGGGAACACCAAAGCAGCCTTTTCCATGCATTCCCAGAGGAACACCAGCCCCATCTCTCCCCACTGAACCTTCAGAGGAAATCTCCCCCTTTTCTCCAGGATCCCTGCTCCACCAGAGCCACATCTGCCACTGCAGGAGGGCTGCAGCCACCATGGGATGGCACTGCCACCAACACCCTGACCCACAGGGGACAGCTGGGATCCTGACTCTCTCAGGGGTTTGGTTTTTTTTTTTTAATTACTGCATTTTTATTTTAATTCTCCTGCTAAAGAACTGTTATTCCTACCCCCATGTCTTTGCCTGAGAGACCCTTAATTTCAAAATTATAATAATTGGGAGGGAGGGGGTTTGCATTCTCCATTCCAAGGGAGGCTCCTGCCTTCCTTAGCAGACACCTGTAAATTAAAATCAAGACACCAGCACAAAGTCCTGAAGACCCTTTTTCATACGAAGTTGTACATCACAACTCTCCTTACCCCCATGCACTCACACATGTGAAACAGCCACTCATTTTGTGACTCTGTGCAGTGCAGCTTTGGTTACCAAAATCAGTTATACACATTCTTGAGACATGTCCAGTTACTGCTGGCATTAGCACATAGTTCCTCCTGGATTATTTCTCAGCATTTTAAAGCTGCCCTTGCTGCTGCTCGGTACAAGATTGGATTTACCAGCATTTCATTTCCTGATTCTGCCTTCCTGATTGGAAGTTTCCAGCTCCAGTCCCTTGGAAGCCTGTAAGTTATGCATGGATCTGGCACCAGAGCAGTTTAGGTGCCCTTTCAGAGCAAGGGACCAACTTTGCTGGACAGGAACTGTGTTATCTGCACTACAGGTCACAGAGTACTCTGTGTTTCCTGCTAATTAAATTCACTGTTGGAAGCTCCTTACATCTCCACGTGATGCATAACTGCAGAGCTGGATGTTGCCCCTAATTGCTTTTTTTAAACAAGGTTATAAAAGTCACGCTGTTTTGTCCAGCTATGTCAGGGCCCTGACAACTGTACATGACCAAAGGTGCAATTAATATCACACTGCATTGTACCAAAATTGGATATTAATGAGGAAATTTCAGCCCTCTTTTGGTAGGATCTTATTGTGATCAGTTCAGAGCTGGTTTTACACAGGAGCATTAAGGAACATTAAAATAAAACTAAAGGTAAAAATCTGGATATCTATGTAACCTAAATGATGTGTTAAGACACGAGATAGTCTAACTGACAGCACTATTAAATGCCAGGTTACACAGTTTCTCCAATAACATATTACAATTTGTTTTCTTCATCCCAACACTGAAGTAAACTGAGGGGGTGAGTAGATGCCAGTGCAGATTTTTGTGATGATCAATTATGTTCCTTGGCAAGGAGCTAAGTGTGAAAAGATCACTGGATAACCAGATGCTTTTCCCCTGCTAACGAAGAACTTCTTCACAGTTCAACATTTGAGCTAAATGGATAAGAGGGACAAACCTGAGACTACCCAAACCTGTTTCTGGACTCAGCGACGAATGAAGTAGGGGAAAAAGCAAGTTAGCCCAGCCTAAAACAAGTCTCTTGGCACCAGCATCGTTGCTATTTCCACCTAAAGCCCACACTCTTTGGGAACCTCACTCCTGTGGAAGTCTTCTCTGGGCACAGTCTGCTGTGCTACTGGGCAAAAGACTAATGCAATTAAAATTCAGTCGCAGATTATTCACCCAGGCCATGCAGGAGAGAAGGGTCCTAATGCTCATATCACCAGTGGGGACATTCTGCCCCTGCTTGTACTCCTGCACCAGAGGCAGAATTCATCCACACAGGCTTTGAAGTCTGGGATGGCATTACAGAGGGAGAGGTGCCACTAGATCATGGATGTTTTTCTACATTAATTGCCAATGAATAAGCAAGGGAAACTCTTCCTTAGAAGTGCTTATTACCCAACAGCTCCTGGTTCAGATGGAGATGCCTCCCTGCACTGGGTAGAAGTACCATTCTAAGCCAGCCCTGCAAACCAAACCCACGTGGCACAGGCTTGCCCCAAACCAATAGAAATCGGTTATTAGCTAATGAATCAGTTAACCACAGTCTGATGTGTGTTTGGCCTAGAAAATGCTCACTAGTCCTACATATGCAACATGTTTACATTAACATTTTAGAAAGCATAGCGGCTTTCCAAGTTTCTTTATGTTTGCACACAGCAGAGGTCTCTAGGAAAATCTGAAAGCACAGCAAACATTGAGTTATTACAACAGACACCTGAATGAAAATAGTCTTAAGGCAAGGCAGCTCCACTTGCTTTACACACAACTTGCTGCTTTCTCATTATATCCTTCATCTATTGCTGAGTCAAGAATAAAATCTTATTTTGTCAAACATTTTAAGCAAAATATAAAGGCTGGTGAAGAGTTCTTTTTCAAATTACTTTCTATTTAGACATGCCCTTGCCTGAGACTGAGGTAATAAAACATTTTAGCCCTTTCCAACAGCCAGATGTCAACAGCATCGAAACCATCATCAGCACATCTCTAACTAAAAAGCACCACTGAACAAAGCTTGCCTTGCTCGGGAGCTCACACAATGTTCCATTAAGTTTTTCAGCTTACAGACAGAAGAAAAAGCTCAGGTTATCCTGTCCCTTTGCAGCTCTCCCTAGTTCTTTACATCTCCACCAGGAATCCAGGCAGGACTTCAATGGCTTTGGTTTCTCTGGAGCATTATTTTCAAAGCAGTTCGGTCTCAGTCTGATCCTGAGGGCAAGGCAAAGGGGGAAAACATTCACACAACTCCCTGCAAGATCCTCTTCCAAAAGCACGGCAGAAACTTGTGAAACATTTTCTCAGATGGCAAAGAGAAAACCCTGGGGGGATCAAGACATTATTTGTTGTTCTGTGCCTGGAACACCCGTGAATTCCCTGAAATGGAAGAGGAGACCACGGGGAGCTGCTGCAGATGTTTTCAGCAGCATCTCTCTGCAGCAGCAGCAACAGTGCCTTCTGGCAGCTGTGTCACAGAGGCCTCGATGGCTCTAAAACACTGAGATTCCAGTGAAGCTGCACTGGTGTTTGCAGGAGATGAGATGAAATATTCACATCCTTACTGTGGGAATTGAGAATTCTGAGAAATATTTCTTTGTATGTTTAAGAGATTTTAAAACCTCTGATAAAGAATGTTTTTAACCTTTGTTCATGGAAAAAGGCTTTTTAGGCTCTAGGATGAGAGTTTTCAAGAATGTGCATTAGATAGTAGAATAGTGTGTAGCATATCACATGGTGAGAATTCTAGGTATATGGGGTTTTAGGATGGTAAGCAGGGAAGACAAGATGGAGGAACCTTGTGGTTTCTGGGCTTCTTCCTTCTTCTTCTCTGCCCCATTTTCTGCTCTGAAGTTGGCACGTTCTGGTTGGCTTATAGTAGAGTGTAACTTTCTAACATGAGTAATAGATATTGGAGATTTTGTATAAATACTGCTTACGTGGGTTCTAATATAGTCCCACCCAGTGTGGGTGGGATTGTGCCTTGGACTGACCTGCAGTGCAGAATTCTGCTGGTCAGGAGAAAGAATGTTAGAGATAAGAAAGAATAAACAATCATGAAAACTCAGAAGAGACGGCTCATGACCAGTTCTTCAAAGTCTCTGGCTGGGGAAAAAAGATTTGAACATTCTCGAGTTTCTCAGTGCAGCTGTGAAGAAAAAACATCATCACAAAAATATTTTTATAAAACCTGAGACCTTATAAGACAGCTGTAAAACCAGGAGGCACTCTCTCAGCAGCGGCTCAGCCCCGTTTCTCAGATCACTGCTCATTTCTTCACATGATGTAAAAGATAATAACTGCTTGTACCCAGGTGTTGGGATCTAAAAACACAGAGAGCTCTCAGAATATTGGGCCTGCAGGCTGAAGCTTCAAATTAAACACAGGGTTTAATTTGAGACCTTAGAAAAAGCTTCCAAATGTAGATATTAGAAGCAAAAATGCTGATTTGTAGTTTAAATAGAAACATGTTAAGGTAAGTAGAAAAAAGTTGAGAGATTAGCATTTAAGATGTAGAAGTAGTTATAACGACAATAAGAGGTTTTAAAGTGTAGAATTAAAATTTTGTGTGTCATTAGGTGATTGATCAAGATTGCACTGCAGCAAGAAGTGTTAAACATAGTAAATGATTATTGGGCTAAAAACGTAAATATTCTTGGTGGCAATATTTTATTGATTAATGAATCCTTAAAAGGTCTTGCAACTAAAGGTCTTGTGATCTTTTGAAGCACGAATAGAGATGTGAGCAGCACTCACCCTCCCTCTCTGTGCAGAAGATAGGAAGAAAATAAATTTCAACATCTAAAGCAGCTCAGATAATTTCTGCAATTCATAAAATTCCCGATACTCAGGTACAGTAAAGGTGCTCTGTTAGGGTCTGTCACCCTGGCTCCCACACGATGGGCTCTGTGCTGACAGCAATGTCGAGTGGCTCTGTTTCAAGAGGCTCTACAAGCCCAAAAGAACCTTACAGGCAATGTAGAAAGCTCCCCAAGAGCCAAAACAGTGAGAAATCAGCGTGTGCATTATGTAAAGAGTCCTAGGAGAATGACATGAGGGGGTTGCAGAAAGCTCACCAGACCAGCACAGAGGATTTCTCTCAGGTCGCTGATTCTTATTTGCAATTCAAGAGGTCTGTGATTGATCAGACCATTGTTTCTTCTCCTCTAACTACAGTCCTTTCCACCCTCAGGGAAATACGAAAGAACAAGGAGTGAATAATGCACTTAAGGTATAAACCTGTGGCATTTGGTGGATATTTTAACTAATGCTGGCATTTCATTACTGATATCAAATAAAGAATTACACAGCCTCATTCAGCCTGATTTCCCTCACACTATTCCAATCAGTAGCAATTGCAGCCTAAGTTTCAGCTTGAAGATTATATTTGCAAATTAGATTCTGGGGGGTGGGGAAAGAAATCTTTTAGTCCGTGGTTTGATCAAAAGTTTGAAAGCTAGTCTTAAAACAAAAGGGTGAAATCTTGGCTGCAAAGTCAACATGAGCCTCATCCAAAATTTCTCACAGCCCTTTTACTAGCATAAATGTTTCAAGCTAGTACATCTGGGTCTCTGAAACAGTGGCAGCAGTATTTCAAATATTCTCAAAGCCAGATACTTGGATGGGCTTGAATTGGTGACAATAATTGTGAAGATCAGCTTCTCAGGCCAAATAGAAACACACCAGGAGCACGCAGGCAGGCTCAGTTGTCTCACAGGAAACACTTGAGCAAAGCAGGATGCCAGGGCTTCAAAGAGGAAAAGCTGGAGGGCCTAGCAGCACATGTGCTGAGTGGCAGAAAATTAACAATTTTGATACAGCAGCTACTCCAAAACACATATCACCGAACACACCGAGGCAAAGAATAAAAACAGTAGAACTCAGTGAAAAATTAGAAAATGCTTGGTGTGTTTGGGGTACTGAATAATCAATATTTGTTCCCCAAATTGTAAGTGATGAACCAAAACTTTAGGGCACAGAAGGCACCACAAGAGATGCATCAAGCAGTGCTCAGCAAAGCAGCACATGCCAGGGATTTGCCACCAACAGGATTCTTTGTGAACACACAGCATTTAAGGCAGGTCACAAAACAGCAAGACACCAGCTGTTTGCATTTCCTTTCCTTTCCTTTCTTTTTTTTTTTTTAACATTTCTAAACCAAAGTTGTCTTAAGACAAATCTGACCAAGCTATATACAATACTTTCTCTTGCTCTGACCATTTAAATCGATTTGATAAACAAGCCAGATTGCATGCCAGTGCTTCCAACAATTAACTTGCAAGAAATCCTGTGATGATCCTTAGTCTCTTTTCACACTGACTTTATTATACTCACAAAATTTTACACTTGTTCACATACAATGTGAAAATGAAACACTGCCAGGCTAGCAGATAAATCAGTGACCTAAATGTTCCAGAAAATGATATATGCCTTGACTGTCCTGCAGGGCTTGCAGAAGCAGGAAGAAGGATCACCAAATAACTTGAATTCAATAATTCCCCAGAAGCATCAGTTCCCATAACCTTAGGAAATTCTGATACAGTCAGTAGGAGAAAATACATCTCTTTGGCAGTTAACTACAAAAAGAGAAAGTGGGATGCTCAGGAAAAAGAAAACTAAAACGAGAATTATATGCTGGAAGACATACAGGAAGAGAAGGAGCAGAAGATTTCTTCTCTGTCAAGCAGAGGGTTACAGATCCACCGTGTGTTAACACTTCCTCCCCAATTTGATCACAACCACCTTTATTTTATTTCTTGTAAACCCTGGCTTTGAAGTGGTGGGTTATGGGAATGAAATGAGAGGATGCATTACAAAACATCTCTTGATCAGCCATTTGGTCCGAGATTCTTTTCATGTTATGCAAAAGAAGCTGGACAGGCCCTCAAGCAGAGGATGCTCCTGGCCTTAACTGGAGCCTGGTCAAACCATTGTCTCTTTATTAGAGGGTGCAACCTTGCAACCCCACTGCTGAAATGGTGCTTTGATCATATCTTGTGAAAAAATGGCGAGTTAATGTCACATTTCTGCTTTTACTCTACAGCTCTTATTACTTTATCTGCATAAAAAATGCATGGCTGCTTATAAATCTTTGATTCTACTCTGGACTAGACCTGTTACATTTTTCACCTCCCCTCCAGGATGAAGTCTGGAAAACTCACACATTCCATACAGGGCATGGGATGTTCTGCAAATGTGAACACAGGCATTCATTCATTCAAGGGAGAGCAGCAGCTGTTCCCCGGAACGGTCCCAAAACCAGGAATGTGGAATTTGTCCTTTTTAGCAAATAATTACGTTGAAGTTGTGAGAGGCAGCCTCAGTGTTACAGTGCTGGGAGGCTGGGATGCCCCTCTTATGATTGTCCCTCTTTCCATGTTCCTGCTGCGAGACAGGGTGTGATCCCAAAATCTCTTATCAGGTGAGGTGGTGATAATTATTGTTTGACATCTCCATGCAAGAAAACTACCCTGGGAAAAGGACACACCTGGCAGGACAGCCCAGATCCCTGAAAATGTGAAACAGTAGCTACAAACCTACCTGGTAGCTGGAAGGACTCCTGAAAGATTCATACTGACTATTGAGTACATTCATCCAAACTCCTACCCACAGCTGCTCTTGATAAAGACACCAATGCTTTGCCCTGTTTGAAAGTGTGAAAATTAATCCACAAACACCAGAGGTTTATGTTCAAAAAGGAGACAGAGGAGTCCTGTTACTTTATTTGAATGAAGGGAGAGGCCAAGGGACATTCCCCTGGGGTGTCTCAGATTTTTGGAGGATGCAGCCTCCCTTTTATCCCAATTTCCCACCTTTTTACCCCAATTTCCTGGCCATATTTCCCTCCTCTTTCCCCATTGGTTGAAGTACTTGAGAGGTACAGACTGCCCAGAACACCTGATACCTCAGATTTCCCTCTAATGTAGAACCCTTCCTTTTTACTTTTAATTCTTATGAAATTTATGCTTTCTCCCCATTGTTTCTTTCATCTTTCAATATCCAATTTCATTCATCAGCAAACCTACAGTTTGTAAAGGCAAATACATTTTTTTCCCCATTCATCAATCAGTGGAATCCTTCCCATTGTTTCTTTTATTTCTCAGTGCTAGATTTATCTACCAGCTTGTTTCTAGACAAATCCATCATTCCTCTCACAGTATTCTCCACACCACTCACCCTTCAGCTCCACTTCTCCTATCTCCTGCTGCCTCAATCCCCAGAGGGCCAGGCAGCCCATGTTAAACCTGCTGCAGTGACAGGAACATCCCTGGAGGAACCTCTTCTACCTGGGACATGGCTCTGTAGGCATTCTGAAACGCTCTGAAAAGCCGAAAGAAGAAGGCACTTACCAAGGGGAATGCTAAGGAGATGAAGAAAAAGAAGAAAAATAAACACAGACATGCAAAACAAAGATTTTGGATGCACACATTCCTGAAAAAGATCCCACTCTAATTCTTGCTATGCCACCCGTATCCTTGAGACTTAACATAATCGAGTAGTTGTGCAGCTGATTTTTAAAGAACAGGTATTTCTCTGCTCATCCTTTTTTCTTTTTTTTTTTTTTTTTTTAACTCCCACAGAGGTATTTTGACTGGATTTAAGAACCTGAAATCACAAAAAAATGACAAAAAGCTACCATGAGTAAAGGAAGGGGTGGGGAAGGCTCCTTTAATCACACAGGTGGTGTTGAAGGCAGATTTGCACCTGGGCCAATTAATCTGCAGCAGGTCCTGGTAGAAATGCCCCACTTTGCTCTTAATCCTTTTGTAGTGCCAGCCCAGCTTGGTGCCCCCTCTCCTCTCCTCACTGGCCACTCTCCCCCCCCTTACATGCTGCTGCATTTTACTTTTTGAAACCAACTCCTTAGCGCTCAGGTATTGTGCAGATTACAGCCAGCAGGCTCTCCTGTTTTCCAGCCTCCTTTTATTTCCCAGCCAGTAACTGCCTGTTCTATGTATCAGGAGATTAAAAAGAAAATGTGTTATTTCCATGAAGGCTGACACAGCCGTTTTCTCCATTTACAGACTGATTTTTTTTTTTTTTTTTCCCCCAGTGATGCATTATATGAACTTCTCTCCGAGTTTCATTTTTTTGACACCAGTGTTTTAAAATCCTGTAGAAAATGCATGTGCTGTTTGGCACACCGTGGAGTGAGGATAGGCCAGGTGGGGATCATTTTACATTGCAGGGAAATAAAGCCTCTTTTCTCCTTAATTATCAAATCTGTCTCTACGGAGAGCTTTTCTCTACTACTAGGCTGCAGCCCTCAGTTACGTTATGCCACTTGGTAAATATTCAAAGGTCACTACACCAGGATTTCCTCTGGAAGGCAGAGTTCCTAGAAACACGGGGCTAGGGTAAGGAAATCAGTCCTTACCCAAGCTTGGCTCCCCAACAGAAGATGAGAAATGCTCAATAGTTAGAACTGGATATTGAGAAAAGGAAAAGCTTTGCTTCTAGTTCCAACATTACCTGAGGAATATCAGTTATCAAAGAGGGAGAGTACACAATTTTACCAGGAGTGATGATATGTTTAATTGTTATCTACATTTTTTTTTTTTTTTTAGACTTGGTGGAACATAGCAGATGTAAAAACTATTTGAAAGGTGAGGGATGCTAAGCAATATTACCATGCAGGCACAGTGCCTGTGTCAAATTCACCTTAGATGACATTTCTTTTGCATGAAGGGATTGAAGCTTTCACCTAAAAACCTCTTTTACATGTTTTCCTTTCATTTTCTCCCCAATTAGCTTCTTCAGTAGAGTTAAACTGGAGGTTAATCCTTTTAACTTTAGTATTGCCTACATGAGAGTACTTGAGATAAATCAGTTCTAACTAATGAAGGGTTTAAATTAAGGGCAGAGGAGTCAAACTGCGTGATTGGAACTGCAGTGTCCAATCTTATGGACGCTGTTCAAGGCAGCCTGGCCACAATCAGGCAGAGCTTGTTTCCACAGTGGACAAGGTACAGGAGCATGTAGTGACAGGACAAGGGGGGAGTGCTTAAAAAACTGTCAAGAGAGTAGGTTTAGACTGGATATTAGAAACAAAACCTATTTACTCAGAGACTGGTGAGGCACTGGCACAGGTTGCCCAGAGAAATTGTGGCTGCCCCATCCCTGGATCACGTTGGCTGGGGCTCTGAGTAGCCTGGAATAGTGGAAGATATTTCTGCCCATGGCAGGGGATGGAATTAAGATCCCTTCCTGTGTAGGCTGTGTGGGCAGGATGCATCCAATTTGTCTGGGTGCATTAGCTGTCAAACCCTCACAAAACCTGCAGTCCCACCTTTGCTCAGCACAGCCTCCCCGTGATAGTGATGCCAGATGATTTTTGTCTTTCTTTCCCCCCCTTATTTATTCCCTGCATTCTTCACACATATATTTGTAACTTTGTAGCCTATTGTTGCATTCGTAGCTAGTTTTCCCAGGGCTTTTCCCTGCCCTGATAGGCAGAAAGGCAAAACACATTCCAAAGCCCTTATCCTATCTTGGTTCTCTCTGGGAACCAAGGCCAAAAAGAGCTCTTTGGGATGCATTTTCATCAACAAGTTCAGTTTCCACCTGAGGGGAGGAGGATTTAGAAGAGTGTGAAATTCCCTCTCCTCTATGTCTCTAATTGGTGATGCTTGGCAAATATGCTAATTTGCTAATCTTATAAAAACTGTATAAAAACTTCCCTGGAAAGGCTGACCACCAGGATATTTTTAGTTGGAAAGCACTACCTCCTCCTTCTCCTTCAGCAGAAAAAAATATAGCTACATGGAATAATTCAGTGTTGTAATAGGAAATAATAAAAATGCCAACAACTGTTCCCACACGACCTCCTCAAAGGAACCTTTGTGCTTTTAAAAACCAAGAGTCTGAAAATGAAATGGGAGGTTAATGTGATCCCCTTGGTGCAGCTGAGTCTGCTGCATATGGAAGTGCTTTGTGTCAGGTTTTTGTGCCGGCAGAAGCATATGGGATCAGACACAGAGGAGGAGTTCTGAACTTTTCTGCAGACAGATGAATGAATCCAAGCTGAAGTAGTAGCACAGATCTTGCACTAGCCAGTCCAAAAATAGTAAAGAAATCCCTTTTCTACGTTCAACACTGTGTGGATGGGTTTCTGTGTTCGTTGATGAGCTCCTAGGCCAGCCCAAGCTTTACAAGAGCTGTAGCTCTTTATTTCTACACTCAAAAAACTGAGGGAGTTTTGAATATTAGCATGATATTATCTCCCTTTTTGCTTTCACTGCGTTCAGCACGGCTGGCTCCACTAAATAACACAT
Source organism: Certhia americana (assembly GCA_018697195.1). NCBI lineage: Eukaryota > Metazoa > Chordata > Aves > Passeriformes > Certhiidae > Certhia > Certhia americana. The sequence goes on from CM031859.1 coordinate 106,182,651, forward strand.
GAATCTTAACTGTCTGTAATAGAAAGATTATTTTGAAAAAGGGTTTCTCACCAGACTATTATCCATTTTGTACCACTTTCTCTTTCCTTGTTCTGACTTTTTTATTCCTCTATGAGAAAGAAAGATTTTTCCCTCTCCTTTTTTTTTTCTTTCCTTTTATCCTGATCTAATTCTCGTGGCTGATATATAAGAGCACCGATTGAATGTAGTTTTTCATTTTGGCAGCTTTTTTTTTTTTTTTTTTTTTTTTTTTTAAGCAAATTCCATAGCATGATCCGACCAGTGACAAATGACCCGGCACTTCCACTTGGAATACTAACGCCGAATTATCTGGCTTCCTGGGGTCTGATGGAGATGCAGTGAGAATTAAAAAAAAAATTACTGCACAGGAGCAGTGGTGACTGATGTCGGGCCTGCACGCTGAGCTTTTGACCTCCACCGTTTCTACAGTAACTGTGCAGTGCATTGTGCTTTCTATTCTCAGGCTCGCCTTGGAAGCCAATTAAATTAAAAGGCTATTCATTTCATTCTGTTTGTCTCCAGGACGCTCACATAGAAATGCAAACGATTCCCGTTCAGGGTTCCCTGCATCAGAGAAACTGATATTGTACTGCTAATTTGTGATAAGGCTATAAACCAATGTGCCATCTGCCCAGATTTAAAGAGATGTGCCTAGGATGTACACTGAACTTACAAAACACTGATTAGGGGGGATCATGAAATCAAATCTTCTGAAGGGCACCTCTTTCAAACCCTCAAGGCAGCTCTTTTTCTTGGTTTAATCAGATAGTTAATCATTGCAACTCAGGCTTTCCAAGGGCCAGATTCATCAATACTAGGAAGTGTGGATTTGTAATATTGGACATCTACAGTCACAGGAAAGCTCAGTGAAAAGCAAAGCTGCAAGAGGTGGTTGGGAAGCACTTTGCTGCTTTAAAAAAAACAATGGAGGAACTGAGAGAATATTTCCTAGTAAAACCAAAGGGTCATTTGAAGACTGATCCACTGATTTGAACAACAGAGAAACATGGTCCCAAATACACTGTCCTCTTAGGGACTAGTCTTGTCTCCAGCTCAGTGAGAAATTAACATTTTTTGTTAAACCACAGAAAACAAATTGACATGAAATATTATTATCCTGTGATTTTACTCTAAATTAAGCCTGTGGCATAGCTTCCCACTCCACTTTGAGCAAAGTGTAATTTCAGATTTGGAGGAATGACCTTCACATTGAAGTGAAGCAGGAGGACTTCCAACACCATCCTGCAGGATACAAAATTACATCCTGCAACCTGCCATTTGCAGATCATTTTTGCAGGCTAGCAACCACAAATTGGAACGTGCCTATCATCGATGGCAGATCAAATGGTAGGGCTTTTCTAATGGCCATGTTACTGAAGGTTTGTTGAGAGAGAAGATGTGGGTTTGTAACAGAGAGAGCAGCCTCCACAGCACTTTATCTGGACATGTCTGGCAGGGTGTAATAAGCTAAATGAGGCTGAAATGACAAAAAATGTCTCCAGGCTCATGAAAACCTGGAGCACTGTTTCGGGGAAAACCTGGCAGTTTAGACAAAATTGTCAAACACTTAACTACCTTTGTTCATAGAGAGATGAAATCATTCTGGCCCAGAGTTACTCACCTGCAGTGCTAAAACCTACAGACCTTCCATCAGGGGTGAGCTTGAACACGCTTCTTTGGGTTGAGAAAATGATCTTGCTTCCCCCCGCCATGATTAAATTTGTTCTGTTTCCTTCCCTCCCTGACTCTCAATAAAAGTCCAAACAGTTACTGAATTATCAGAAGACAGAAAAAATTGAAGTGGGAGACTGGTAAATGAGAACAGGCTTTGTTATAATGGCTTGGAAAAAGAAGCAAATATGAAAATTTCAAGGAAGTCACATCAGCCTGACTAGTCATCCTCTACTGTGCTGACTAGTTATATGAAGGGTGAGTGATTTAGAGATGACTGAAAGAGAAGCCTTTTCAGCCAGAGGATTTTATGCCACAGACTATCAAACAAGCCAGCATTTTATCTGGCTTCCAAAAACCCTGTAATATAAATGTAGTGTATTACAAACCAAAGCACCTGGAGGGGTTTGTACATGTCTCGGGTTTCAGTGCAGGCTGTACCCAGCAGTGTGGATTCTATCCCAGCTGCTGGAACTGGGGCAGGGCAGGGGCTGTGGGATAACCCTATGTCCATGGCCCAGCTGTTAAAAACCAGCTGGGGCAGTTTTCTTTATCTCTGCCACAACCCAGCCTCCCTCCAGGCAGAGATCTTCTGCTGATGGGCCAGGGAGTATCCCTGAGAAAATTCCATCAGCACATTGGGAGATGCTGCAGCCAGGGCAGGAGACAAACATTCCTACCTGGATCCAATCTGGGGTTGGGAACACCAAACATTCCTACCTGGATCCAATCTGGCATTGGGAACACCAAACATTCCTACCTGGATCCAGTCTGGGATTGGGA